>CM066330.1:81302879-81987879 GCA_033807585.1 Hydrophis major
AACATAATGCCTTTATAGAGAGACGAGGCCAAACACTGCAGTCAATGGCACGTACTATGTTGTCTGATTCAGGATTACCTGACAATTTGTGGGGAGAAGCAATAATGTGTGGTAATCATATATTAAATAATGTTGTTAATTCAACAACAGGTGAATTGCCATTCACACTGTGGCATGGTACAAAACCTGATTTAAGTTACATGCACACATTTGGAGCACCAGCATGGGTGCATATCCCTTCACAACTTAGACAAAAAGGACAGCATAGAGCTAAAAGATTATTTTTTGTAGGATATGAATCTAATCACAGATCTTATAGATTCTGTCAACCAGGTACATCTAGAGTTTACACCAGTGCTAGTGCAAAATTCCTAGAACATGTAGGATGGAAGAGATTAGAGCAAGATTTAAATAATGAAGTAATTATTGAACCCTACAAAAGGCAAAAAGATCAGACTAGTTATAAGAAGAGTCCAGTTAAAGAAGAAGTCCACGAAAAACAAATAGGACCAGAACAAGAGGAAACAGTTGATCAGGAAGAGTTAGATAATCAAGAAGAGTTAGTTAATGAAAGTCCACCTGTAAGTCCTGTAATACCTAGACGTACTACACGTATAACTAGACCACCTGATAGATATCAAGCAAGTATAGTTTGCCAAGTAACTAAAGTTCCAAGTAGTGTAAATGAACTGAGGATGTATCCTGCTAAGGATCAGGAGAATTGGCAAAAGGCAATGGAAAAAGAACTAAATTCATTAAAGGTAATGAAAGTATATGAAGATGCCAAATTACCTCCAGGAGAAAAATCCATCGGGTGCAAATGGATATTTAAAGTAAAAACAGGAAATGATGGGACTGTTACCCATAAGGCTAGGTTGGTAGCTCAAGGATTTAATCAAACTGCATCTGATTACGATGAAGTTTTTGCACCAAGTCTTAAAGCAACATCTTTGAGAGCAGCTTTAGTGTGGGCAGCTAAGAAAAACTATGTCATTAACCATTTCGATGTAGAAACTGCTTATCTGCATGCACCATTACAGCACACTATATATTTGAAAAAGCCAGTTATTATAAAAGACAATAAATAGTAATGATTGTTGGAAACTCAAAAAGAAGTCTTTATGGATTGAAACTTGAAGATGGAAGAGTATTAATAGTTGAAATAGTGGATAATAATATAAAAATACTCTTGGTTGCTATTTATGTCCCAAATGATAAACAAGAAGAATTTTATAAAAAATTACATATGAAAATAATTGAACTGGACTATGTTAACATACTTATGATGGGGGACTTTAATGGAATTGTAGACAATAAACTGGACTATACAGTAAAAACAACATGACAAAATAGGAAAACTCTCCCGAAATCTTTTTTTAAAATGACAAATGAACTAAATTTAAAAGATATATGGGGAGAAAGAAATGCTAAAACTCAACAATATACTTTTTATTCAAACAGGCATTTATCGTGGTCCAGAATAGATATAATTTGGACATCAACAGAATTATTATCTAATATTCAAGAAATAAATATTGAAACAAGTACATGGGCAGACCATAATCCAATGACAATTAAATGGAAAGGACAAAAAAGAAGATCTAGATGGACATTAAACAATACTATTCTAAAGGAAAAAGATTTTACACAATGGATGGAAAAAGAATTGGCCTTCTTCTTCAGTGAAAACAAAAAAGAAGATACTTCAATACAGAATGTTTGGGATACAATGAAGGCATATGCAAGAGGATTAATAATTGACTATATAAAGAAAAAGAACATTAGGAAGAGGCAAATGATTAAAGCTCTAGAAGATGACCATAAAAAACTGGAAAAAGAATGACAGAAGATGCCACAGAAAAAAGATATCAAACTTAAATTAAAATGGACATAATTAAACATAAAATGGATCAAGCAGAGAAAGAAGAACTGGCACAAAAAATTAGAAGTGCTAAACAGAACTATTTTGAAGATGCAAATAGGCCAGGTAGATGGTTAGCATATAAGTTGAGAAAAGAGAAAGAATCAAGGAAAATATCACAGTTAATAGATGATCATGATCAAATTTGTTATGGTAATAAGGAGAAAAAGGCAATCATTTGAGATTTTTATGGACAATTATATAAACAAGAGGATCTTGATGAGGAAAAAATTAAACAGTATTTACAAAATGCTAACCTACCTAAGATACCTGATGAAACTCGGAAAATGTTAGAAAGTGCTATAACAATGAAGGAATTAACTGAAGCACTCAACAGACAGAACAATGGAAAAGCACCAGGACCAGATGGCTTCCCGGCAGAATTTTATAAAACATTACAAGAATCGTGGAGCATCCCACTGTTTGAAGTCATGAAGTTATGATAAATAATATATTACACTTATTCCAAAAGAAGGGGTTGGCCCATTACAAATTAAGAACTATAGATCTATTTCCTTATTGAATGCAGACTATAAAATCTTTGCTTCAATCTTGGCAGAAAGGCTTAAAAAATACCTAAATAACTTTATTCACTCTGATCAGAATGGATTTTTACCAAAGAGACAGATTAAAGACAATATGAGGGTAATCCTGGACACATTGGAATATTATGAGGCGCACCCGGAAAAACAAATGGCTTTGATATTCTTAGATGCCCAAAAGGCATTTGATAATGTGAACTGGAGATTTATGTTATTATTATTGGAATAGATGGGCTTTGCTAGAAAATTTATTCAAGCAATAGAAGCCGTATATTATAAGCAAACGGCAAAAGTAATGATAGATGGAGAATTCACAGACTCTATCAATATTAAAAAAGGTACAAGACAAGGATGCCCATTATCTCCTTTGTTATTTGTATTGACCTTGGAAGTCTTAAATAGAAATATTAGAGAGGATATAAATATAAAAGGAATGAAAGTCAAAAAGGAGGAATTCAAATTGCAAGCCTTTGCGGATGACTTGGTCTTTATTTTGGAAGACCCTTTAGAGACAGCTTTAAAACTATTGGAAAAGATAGAGACATATGGTGAGATGGCTGGTTTAAAAATAAATAAAGACAAAACAAAGATTTTGACAAAGAACATGTTATTAAGACAAAGAGAAGAGCTGGCAGATTTATTGAAAATTCAAGCTATGAACAAAGTTAAATATTTGGGGATATATTTGACGTCAAGATGTACTACACTGAAAGAGAATAACTATATTAAGCTTAAACAGCAGATAGCATCTGACCTGAAAAAATGGGAAAACCTGCAATTGTCATTGATAGGTAGAATTTCAACAATCAAGATGAATATTTTACCCAGAATTTTATATTTGTTCCAAACAATACCAATTAGGTTAAGTAAGGATTACTTCGAAGAATTAAATAAAATTGTGTTGAAGTATATATGGCAAGGCAAGAAAGCGAGAATAAAATTAAAACTTTTACAGGATACTAGAATTAGAGGAGGATTTGGCCTTCCTAATTGGGAGTTGTATTATCAAGCTGCAAACTTAATGTGGGTTAAAGAATGGATAACGTTAAGAAAGACTAGATTGTTGACATTAGAAGGTCATGATTTATTATTGGGTTGGCATGCTTTTTTATGGTATAAGGGAACTAAATCACAGGGTTATTTTGGAAGGCATTATATACGGGAATCGTTATGGTTGAATTGGGAGAAAATTAAGAAACAACGTTATTTGAAAATTCCAGTTTGGTTATCAACTATTGAAGCTTTTTCGTATCCTATAACTTATAAGAAGGAACAAACAGTTAGATATGGGGAAATATTGGATGAAAAGGGTGAACTTAAAACGATGCAAAATTTAGAAGAACAAGGTATAAAGATGAATTGGTTTTCATATGCGCAAATACATGCAAGGTATCTTAAAGATTCTAAAATAGAAGGATTTTATGATAAATTGACTGATTTAGATAGGATTTTGACAGGTACTGATGAAAAAGTGATTAAAAAACTATATAGTTATTTGTTGGAAATTAAATTAGAGGAAGAACAAGTTAAAGAAACAATGATTGCTTGGGGGAAGAATTTTGGATATGGAATTGATTTAGAGAAATGGCAAAAACTGTGGTCACAAAATTATAAAATGACAATGTCAACAGCATATAAAGAAAATTTGTATAAGATGTTTTACAGGTGGCACTTTCCCCTGACAAGAATAGCAAGAATGTTCAAGAATAAATCTGAAAAGTGCTGGAAATGTCATCAGATACCTGGCTCATATTACCATATGTGGTGGACTTGTGAGGAAGCCAGGAAATATTGGACTAGAATTCGCATATGGCTGGAAAAAATGACAAAGAAACACATAGATTTGAAACCAGAGATTTTTTTATTGGGAATCGTACCTGATATATATAATAAAAATTTAAAGTATTTGATTGTAAACAGCAGCTAGAATTGTATTTGCTAAACATTGGAAGAGTGAGAAAATACCATTAGAGGAAGAAATTATAAAGAAAATATTGGAATGTGCTGAAATGAGTAGATTGACATTTGAAATTAGAGAACAAGAAGATAAACAATTTTATGAAGTTTGGGATCTTTTTTATCAATGGTTAGATAATACAATATAATAATAGAATATTTAGAAATTTAGGAAATAATGAATATATAATTTTTCTTGGTTTTGATAATTTTTAAGAATATTTTATGAAGATAGATTTGGTATGATTCTATGATTTGTTATAAAATAATTTAACTTAATTATAGTTATCTCGCTTAAGTATAAATTAGTAAAATTATAGTCAAATGATTGTTTAATAATGATATTGGGATATTTTATTGATGATTGATAATGTGAGTTATGATGTAATATAATTATTTTGATGACTATGAAATGGATGCACAAAAGGGAGTGGTAAACCAACCGATACACTGTAAATTTATGAAGAATGATCTTTTTATGTTATGTTTTATGTCTTACATGTTTTTTGTCTGTCGTTAAAATCAATAAAACTTTTACCAAAAAAAAACAACATACAAACTTATCTCACTCATTTATCTGTGTGCCTATCTGACTAACGCTGCACATTCTGTTTAGCTTGTCTCCTTAACCCTGGTTGGGGAACACAGGCTTAACACTGGTTATGGGCCCAGAGGCTGCAAAGTCAGTTTAACTAGGATAAAACAGATTTATGTAAAAAGTGAGAGTTTGTGTTGTTATACGTTACAGTAAACAGACAGCTGTGTTTTATTAATTATAGTTTTATATCCATATATAGAAAACATGGCACAAGTCAATCTACAAAGTTTGTCCCTTATATCCAAGCTTGATGGAACAAACTATGTATCATGGTCTATGAAATGTAGTCTACTTCTACGAAGAGAAGGTCTGTGGAACATAATTGAAAACCCACCAAACGTAGAGGAATGGGATCCAGAGATAGAGGAAGATAGACAAAAAATAGAAGATTTTAAACTGAAGAATGAACAAGCTATTTGCATAATTGGACTAACACTATCTGACCAGCAACTTGTTCATATCCGCAGAGAACAAACGGCTGTTGGGTGTTGGCAGAAGCTGAAGAGGATTTATGTCCGAGATAACGTTGGTGCTCACATAAATCTAACACAAAAGCTTTTCAGGATGCATCTCCAAACGAATGGTGATATGCTTAGTCATTTGAATTCTATAAAAAGCATTTTTCAAGAACTGCACGAGAAGGAGCTTATTTTCTCTGAACTACACCAAGTCTACATAATTCTATCATCATTAGACGAAAATTATGATAACTACGTCACTTCCCTTTAAATTTTGCCTAAGGAAAGACTAAAGCTTTTTCATCGTGCTTTAGTTAATTTATTTTCTTTTTTTTTAAATGGTTAGACTTGAGGCAGCTACAGTTAGGCTACCTCTAGGAAAATTAGAAGACCAGTATTATGGACATTGACTTAAGCTTCTGAAGGACAGGTAGGGGGAAGTAGGGGGAGGGGAGGCAGGGGGAGGGGAGGGAAATATATATTTCTTTTGGACATCTGTTAGGATATATTTTGAAACAATTTTGCAAACCTTAAGTATTTCTTAGAAAGCCATGCAAAATGTTAACTTATATGTATAAGAAAACAGACTGATATCCCATTCTTGTCGGGGGGAAAGTGCCACCTGTAAAACATCTTATACAAATTTTCTTTATATGCTGTTGACATTGTCATTTTATAATTTTGAGACCATAATTTTTGCCAGTTTCTTTAACTTGTTCTTCCTATAATTTAATTCCCAGTAAATAACCATATAATTTTTTAATCACCTTCTCATCAGTACCCATCAAGATCTTATCTAGATCAGTCTGTTTATCATAGAATCCCTCCGTTTTAGAATCTTCATCATACTTTGAATGTATTTGCGCATATGAAAACCAATTCATCTTGATACCTTGTTCCTCTAAGTTTTGAATCGATTTAAGTTCACCCTTTTCATCCAATAGTTCCCCATATCTAACTGTTTGTTCTTTCTTATAAATTATAGGATAGGAAAATGCTTCAATAGTCGATAACCAAACTGGAATTTTCAAATAACATTGTCTTTTTATCTTCTCCCAGTTTAACCACAAAGACTCCCGTATATAATATCTTCTAAAATAACCCTGTTTTTTAGTTCCCTTATACCATAAAAAAGCATGCTACCCCAACAGCAAATCATGACCTTCTAGTGTCAACAATCTAGTCTTTCTTAATGTTATCCATTCCTTGACCCACATCAAACTTGCAGCTTGATAGTACAATTCCCAATTGGGCAGGCCAAAACTTCCTCTAATTCTAGCGTCTTGCAAAAGCTTTAGCTTTATTCTCGCTTTTTTACCTTGCCATATAAACTTCAACATAATTTTATTTAAATCTTCAAAATAGTCTTTTCCAAGCCTAATTAGGTATTGTTTGAAACAGAAAATAGGATTCTAGGGTAAAATATTCATCTTAATTGTTGAAATTCTCCCTATTAATGACAATTGCAAGTTTTCCCACTTTCTTCAAAGTCTGAAGCTATCTGTTGTTTAAGTTTAATATAATTATTCTCCTTTTAATGTGCTACATCTTGTTGTCAAGTATATCCCCAGATACTTAACCTGATTGTAACTTGGATTTTCAAAAGATCTGCCAGTTCTTCTCTCTGTCTCAATAGCATATTCTTTGTCAAAATCTTTGTTTTATCTTTATTTATTTTCAAACCAGCCACCTCTCCATATGTCTCTATCCTTTCCAATAACTTTGGAGCTGTTTCTAGCGGGTCTTCCAAAATAAAAGCTAAATCATCAGCAAAAGCTTGTAGCTTAAATTCTTCCTTCTTAATTTTCATTCCTTTTATGCTTTTATTATCCCTAATATTTCTATTCAACACTTCCAAGGTCAACACAAATAGCAAAGGAGATAGGGGGCATCCTTGTCTTGTGCCTTTCTTTATATAAATAAAATCTGTAAGTTCCCCCTCCATCATTACCCTTGCTGTCTGTTTATTATATATGGCTTCTATTGCTTGAATAAATTTTTTAGCAAAACCCATCTGCTCCAATAATAATAACATAAATCTCCAGTTCACGTTGTCAAATGCTTTTTGAGCATCTAGGAATATCAAAGCCATTTGCTTTTCAGGATGAGCCTCATAGTATTCCAAAGTGTCCAAAATTACTCTCATATTGTCTCTAATTTGTCTCTTTGGCAGAAATCCATTTTGATCTGGGTGAATAAAATTATTTAAATATTTTTTAAGTCTTTCTGCTAAAATTGAAGCAAAGATTTTATAGTCTGCATTCAATAAATAAATAGGTCTATAATTCTTAATTTGCAGTGGGTCAGTCTCTTCCTTCAGTATAAGTGTAATATAAGCCTCTGACCATGTTTTAGGTATCATCTTTTTTAACATAACTTCATTCATAACTTCTAACAATTGGATGCTCAATGATTCTTGAAATGTTTTATAGAATTCTGCTGGAAGCCCATCTGGACCCGGTGCTTTCCCATTATTTTGTCTCTTAAATGCTTCATTTAGTTCCATCATTGTTATATTGCTTTCTAGCATTTCTTCAGTCTCTTTAGGTATCTTTGGTAAATTAGCTTCCTGTAAATACTGTTTGACTTTTTCCTCATCAATATTCTCTTGTTTATATAGTTGCCCATAAAAATCTCGAATAATTTCTTTTTTCTCCTTATTCCCATAACAAACTTGGCCTTGTTCATCTATTAACTTCAAAATTTTTCTTGATTCCTTCTCTTTTCTCAATTTATATGCTAGCCATCTACCTGGTTTATTTGCATCTTCAAAATAATTCTGTTTAGAGTTTCTGATTTTCTGTGCCAGTTCTTCTTTCTCTATTAATTCCATTTTATGTTTAATTACATCCAGCTTCAATTTAATATCCTTTTTCTGTGGCATTTTCTGTAATTCTTTTTCAAGAATTTTATACTCATCTTCCAAGGCCTTAGAAGCTTGCCTTTTCCTAATATTCTTTTTTCTTGTATAATCTATTATCAAACCTCTAGCGCAGGGGTCTCCAACCTTGGCTCCTGGAAGCCTGATGGACTTCAACTCCCAGAATTCCACAGCCAGCTGGCTGTGGAACTCTGGGAGTTGAAGTCCGCCAGGCTTCCAGGAGCCAAGGTTGGAGACCCCTGCTCTAGCGTATGCCTTCATTGTATCCCACACATTCTGCGTTGAAGTATCTTCTTTTTTATTTTCTCTGAAGAAAAAAGCCAATTCCTTCTCCATCCATTGTATAAAATCTTTCTCCTTTAAAATAATATTGTTTAATGTCCATCTCGATCTTTTTTTTTGTCCCTTCCATTTAATTGTCATTGGGCTATGATCTGCCCAAGTACTTGTTTCAATGTTTGTTTCTTTAATATTGGATATTAATTCTGTTGAGATCCAAATCATATCTAATCTGGACCATGATAAATGTCTATTTGAATAAAAAGTATATTGTTTAGCTTTAACATTTCTTTCTCTCCAAATATCTTTTAAAGTTAATTCATCTGTCATTTTAAAAAAAGACCTTGGGAGAGCCTTTCTATTTTGCTTTGTTGTTGTTGCTATATAGTCCAATTTATTGTCCACAATTCCATTAAAATCTCCCATCATAATTATATTAACATAGTCCAGTCCAATTATTTTCATGTGTAGCTTTTTATAAAACTCTTCTTGTTTATCATTCGGAGCATAAATTGCAATCAAGAGTATTTTTATATTATTGTCCATTATTTCTACCATTAATACTCTTCCATCTTCATCCGTGTAAATCAATTTTGCTGGGATAGCCTCTTAATGTATAGAACCACTCCTCTTTTCTTACATTGAATCAAAGAAGTAAATATTTTCCCCAATTTTGGCTGTAATAACAATTGTTCATGTTATTTTTTTAATATGAACTTCTTGTAAACAAATTATATCAAATTTTAATTTCTCTAATTTATGAAAAGTTTTCCTTCTTTTAACAGCTGAATTAAGCCCATTTATATTCATTGTAATCAGTTTTTTTTCTTCCATGATTATGCTTTATATTTAGGTCTAACCGCTCTCGTGGATCTCACTTCACGCTGTTCTTTGCTATCCATCTGTCCCCCTACTGCTCCTTTCTCTTTTTCAGTCTCCAGTTGTTCCTCTTGAAACTCAATTAATGAGACCTCTATCTCTGATTCCTCTCTTCTTCCTCCAAAAAATTCTGCATGGAAAAGTTCTGCTTTCTCAATTGAATCAATTCTATATCTCTGCTCTTGCCACCTAAACATTAGTCCTTCTGGAATCAGCCATCTATAATTCACTTCGTTTTCCAATAGCATTTTAGTCAGAAATCGATATTCTCTTCTCATCTCTCTCACTCTTCTGGGTATTTGTTTTAAAACCACAACCTCTTTACCTTTGTATTTCAATGTTTTCTCTCTTACTACTTGTAATATTTGCGTTTTAATAGATTTTTTGGTAAATCTAATATGGACTTCCTTGGGTAATTTATTTCTCATCGCATACCTTGTATAGACTCGATATATCTCATCTATTCCATCCATCATCTTTTCCTCTGTAATTTCCAAAGCATCTGCCAAAATTTCTATCATTACCGCTGCCAAGTTTTCTCCTTTTTCCTCTTCTATATTTTGAAATCTGAGGTAATATTCTGACCTTTCCATCTCCCACCTCAACATCCCACCTTTTTCTTGTTCAACCGCTGTTAATCTACTGTCAATATTTCCAATCTTCTTCTCTCTTTGTTTTCCTTCTTCCTCAATTTTTTGGAATCTCTCCTCATACTTAATCATCATTTGTTTAATGTTTTCCACTTTTTCATCAGTCTTCTCTATTCTTTGTTCAATATTTTCTGTTCTTTGTTCAATATTTCCTGTTCTTTGTTCAATGATGTCTGATTTTGTCTTGAGATCTTGGATTCCTTGCATAATCATCTGTAAAGTTACTCTTTCTTGTTCCTTATCTTGCTTCAACATTGTCTGAATTAAACGTTGTCCTCCAGCTGGTGGGGAAGCAGAGGTAGAAGCAGAAATGCCAGTGATATTGGTTTCCTGCTCATTTCAATGCTTCCAAAGCTTCAAATTCTTCTTGACTTTTAATCCAACTAGTAGTGCAGCCAATTATAATCCAAAATGGAAAACTCCAATAGTAAAAAACACGAAACCAAAGAAGAAACAGCAAAAAAGGAAGAAGAAAGATCTTCAGGTTCTTCTAGACCCTAATCCAATTACGAAGTAGTCCACCATAAAAAAGAAAAAAAATAGAAAGGAGAAAAACAAATCCAAAAATAATAATATTGATTAAGAGCAAAAAAAAAGAAAAAAGAAAAAAAAAGTTCCCAGATTCTTCACACCTTAATCCAGTTGAAAAGTCTCAATAATAAAAAACAACAACAACAAAGTGGTCCAAAAACATAGATAGGAAAAGCAAAAAAGTCCCAATAAAAAAGAAAAGAAAAATAAAGAAAAAACCCTGAGGCTTTCCCTTTAAAATAAAAGACAAAAATAAAAATATTACTAGAATTGAAATTTAGAAAAAGGCTAGCGAATGGGGTATATATAAGAAAGCACACTGCACTTTATTTATTTATCCAAGGCTCTTGTTATGACTCTCTTCTCCAGCAGCTTCAAAGCCAAACCTCAAGTGTTCTTGATAACAGTCCAGGAAAGCACCTGCAATAATATTTTGCTGTGCTCTCCCTCTATCTTATCACGTTAAAATGTCCTTGAGAAGAGGTCTTTTTGCAATTCTCTCCAATTCAAATAAAATACTTTCAAGCCTCTAGTTGGCAGTGTTGCAAAGTTTCTTAATGCTCTTCCTCCCCCCCAACCAGAAAAAAGGAGTAATATATACAGAAAAAAAAAATAGCCAAAGGGAGCCTCTATCCTAAAGAAAGTTAAAAAATCAAAGGGAGCATAAAAATATATATAAGAGAAAATTCAATCCGGTTACCTACAAAGTCACACTAAAATCTCCCCCAAAAAATATAGAGAAAAGAAAAAAAAACCCAAGCCTCAATTTGACATCACTTTAAAAAACGCCGCTCAGACAATTTCAGTCAAAAAAAAAAAAATCTCACAGATTTCTTCTTTATTCAGGATGTCCTTTCCAACCTCAGCGAATTTACAACACAAAAAAGTTTTTCTCACCCAGCCGACACACTTTCACTCCAACCACTTTCTTTCCGGAGCTGTCCCGACTTCAGCAGCTATGGGGGCTGCCTCTCCGCCGCCAGCAAAAGGGCTTCTTCCGGATCAAACCAGAGATTTTGCAATATCTCTGGGATCCTGGAACAGTACCCTTCTCAATCCCCGTCTCTACGGGACGGTTTAGGTCCGTTGGGACCGACCAGGGGCGAAAATATCGGCTGCGATCTCAGAGTCCCGAGATCGCAGCTGTATCGCCGAAATGAAGCTCCGCCTTCCAGGAGACTGACTTTTAGAAGAAGAACTCAGGCTGAAGGGGAGACTGTGAGTCAGTACATGGCAGCATTGAGATCTGCTGCCATACACTGCAGTTTTAGGGACTACCTTGAGGACATGCTGCTCGATCAAATTGTAGGAGGAGTAAGGGACCTAAAGCTGCAAAGGCGGTTACTGGCTAAAAAAGACTTAACCCTAGCCTCAGCTATTGAGGAAGCTCAGGCTGCTGAATTGTCAGAATTATCAGCAGCTGAAATTCAGGGAAACACCGCTAAGCAAGGACAGACTACAGTCCACTATGATGAGGTCTCCCAAGAAGTGGAAGAAGAACCTCTGGAGGTAAACCACCTCACGCGTCCAAGACCCCCCCCAGGGCCACCTAGGAAATACAACAATCAGAGAGCCAAACAGCAAACCCCTTGTATAAGCTGCGGGGGGCAACCACCATAGATCAACCTGCAGGTTCAGAAACGTTATCTGTCTGAACTGCCAGAAGAGAGGGCACAAAGCCAGGGTTTGCCAAGCTGAGCAGGCCTCCATACAAAGACCTCAAGTTTCTGCCTCCTACCAAAGGCAAGTGGAACATTGTTACACTTGTTACCACGCGAACAACACCACCTCTAGGCCTAGCAAATTAAGCATTTCTCTTTTTATAGAAGGTAAGCCCTGCCGAATGGAAGTAGACACCGGGTCAACCCTCTCCATCATTTCGTGGGCCTCCCTGAAGAAGTTGCGGCCTTCGCTCTCAAAAAAGAAGCTGATCAACTGCCACCTGACTCTCTGGGACTACCAGGGGAAGACCATTCCAGTCCTGGGTAAGGGAAAATTCCTCATTCAATTCCAAAACTTTAGGTGTCACTTGCCACTGGTGGTTGTAGATGGTGACCTTCCTAGCTTGCTAGGATTAGATTGGTTTCCTGCCCTAGGCCTCAATGTTACGGGAATTCACTCTGTGGAAAATTCTGATGTAGATGCCCTTTTTAGGGACTACTCTGATGTTTTCAGTAGTGAACTAGGCTGCTATTCAGGCACCCCCATATCTTTTGATGTGGGTCCAGAAGCCACCCCAATTCATTTGAAACCTCGGAGGGTACCTTTTGCCATTAGGCCTAAGTTAGATGCTGAATTAGATAAACTTATCAAACAGGGGGTGCTAGAACAGGTAGACTTTGCCAAGTGGGAAACCCCCATAGTCACCCCTTTAAAAAAAGATGGCAGCGTGAGAATTTGCGCTGACTATAAGACATCCCTCAACCATTTCCTACAAATTAGCACATACCCAGTACCTGTAATCCAACACCTGCTCCACTCTTTTGAGCCAGGCATAATTTTTGCAAAGTTAGACATGTCCCAGGCATACCAGCAATTTCCCGTTGACCAACACACTGCTGACCTACAAACTACAGTTACTCACAGGGGTGCATTTAGATGTAAACGTTTGCAATTTGGAGTTAGCGTAGCCCCTGGCATTTTCCAATCACTCATGGAAAGAATCCTCCAGGGCCTACCTGGGGTGGTGCCATACTTCGATGACATTTTAGTTTCTGCCACCAACAAAACACAACTTTTACTCAGAGTGAGATCTGTCCTTGATAGGTTTAGGCAAAACGGGCTTAAATTGAAAAAAGACAAATGCACCATTGCCACCAAACAGGTAGACTTCCTGGGTTATCGAATCGATGCATCTGGAATTCACCCCATAGAGAGTAAAGTTAGGGCTATTCACGAGGCACCCACTCCCTCTAACAAAACTGAATTGCAGGCCTTTTTGGGACTCCTTAATTTTTATGCTTCCTTTTTGCCTCACAAAGCCTCTGTAGCTGAACCCCTACATAGGCTCCTAGATAAGAAAGCCCCGTGGCAATGGGGACAAAGGGAAGCCCACGCCTTCCAAGCAGTGAAGTCTCTCTTAACTTCAAACTCTGCGTTAGTTCAGTTTAACCCAAACCTGCCCCTAGTGTTAGCCTCTGATGCCTCACCCTTTGGTATAGGAGCTGTATTGAGCCATAGGTTCTCAAATGGATCAGAGACACCCATTGCCTATTTTTCAAGAACTTTCTCCGCTGTAGAACTATAGTCAGATCGATAAGGAGGCCTTAGCAGTTGTAGCCGCTGTAAAAAAATTCCATGAGTTCCTTTATGGCCATAGTTTTGAATTTGTAACAGATCACAAACCTCTATTAGGACTGCTAGCTGGGGATAAGCAAACCCCACAGGTGTTATCCCCAAGAATGACCAGATGGACTCTATTTCTGGCCGCCTACTCTTACACACTAGTACATCGCCCGGGGAAGACCCTGTGCCATGCTGATGCCCTCAGCAGATGCCCCCTGCCATCACCAGTCGAGGACCCAGCTCCCATCCACGCAATCTTCGACTGCAATGAACTTAACCTACCAGTCTCAGCTGGGGATATTGCTGCACACTCCAAGAGGGACCGTGTTATTTCCCAAGTCCTGGACTGGGTAGGGAGGGGTGGCCTGACATTCAGTTCACCCCTGAATTCATGCCATTTAAGACCCGCAGGCAGGAGCTTTCTTCACAACAGGGCTGTCTGTTATGGGGGACAAGGGTGGTCATACCACCCACCTTGCAAGAACCAGTTTTAAGGGCACTGCACGAGGGTTACCCTGGCATCGTAAGGATGAAGGCCTTGGCCCGCAGCTACGTCTGGTGGCCAGGATTAGGTGCCCGGATTGCCAACTGGGTTAACACGTGCCAGCTCTGCCAGGCAACAAGAGCAGCCCCACCAGCAGCTGCCCCAACCAAATGGGAAGATTCGGGGGCCCCTTGGGCCAGGCTGCATGTAGACCTGGCTGGTCCCATACAAAGGAGGACATTCCTGGTGGCTGTAGATTCATTCTCCAAATGGACTGAAGTAGCCTTGTTACCCTCCACCACAACGCTGGCTGTCACAAGGGCCTTGACGAGACTGTTTGCTACTCATGGACTTCCTGACACATTAGTTTCAGATAATGGCCCCCAATTCAGTTCTAACGAGTTTGCCATCTTCACAGCTAATCTGGGCATCAGACACGCTCTCACAGCCCCCTTTCACCCAGCAAGTAATGGAATGGCAGAAAGGGCTGTCAGGTCTGCCAAGGAATTTCTGGCCAAGCTGGGCCAGGCAGACTGGCACACCAAACTGTCAACTTACCTACTCACACAACATGCCACCCCGTGCCCTTCCACCAACAAGTCCCCTGCTGAACTGTTAATGGGCAGGCACCTCAGGACCACCCTGGACAGGTTGCACCCCCACTACGCTCCCAGCATGCCACTAGCCTCTGACAGCGATGCCAGGGAATTCGCCCTGCAAGACCAGGTGTACGCCAGGAACTATGCGGGGCACCCCTTATGGCTGCCAGGGCAGATAGTCGTTGTTGCAGGACCCAGATCATATAGAGTCCTTCTGGAAGGTGGCCGGATTTGGAGAAGGCACGTAGACCAGCTGAGGAGGCGTTGGAACAAGACTGCCACCGAAATCCCGGTCTATCCGCCGCCGGATGACCCAGTCTACTCACCTCCAGCCAACCCACCGAAGGACCCGGTCTACCTGCTGCCCGACAACGCAACCAGCCGACCGCCGTGGGAAGACTCACCCGAGCAGTTGCGAGACAGCAGTCCAGGGATGGCCAGCGACCCTCTGCAGGTTACAGTTACCGCCCGGGAGGAACAAGACGCACCAGCCGCCGACAAGCCTCAGGAGCTTTGGAGATCGGGCCGCGAGCGAAAGCGGCCATCATGGCTACAGGACTACGCATGCTCGTGGCCAGGGGGAAGGAGTGCTGTGTTCAAAGACTAACAGCAGTCCTCCCTCCGGTCCGCCGCCAATGCGGGAGCGCCGATCGCTCCCATTGGTTGATGCCGTTTGACAGCCAGCTATAAAAGGGAGCTGTCAAACGGCATCAGCTGTCACCGCCAGCTGGCTGTCAGACCGCGGCGACCCTTTATTCGCAAGAATAAAGTTGTTAGCCTTTAGTCTGGCTCCGTCTCTCTTTGTAACCGCTGCTCCACAACATAAACATAGACACAAAACATAAAACCTTCCTTCCATTGTACAGTGTGTCGGTCGGTACAAATCTTCTTGTGCACAATATCAACAGTCCTTCCCTTCTAACTGCATTATTAAAATTCATTTTGCATGAATATGCATATTATATTACATTGTTATTAACTACTTATTGAACTTTACTTATGAACTATATCATCCTTTCCGTGCAAATTTCAATTTTTGCTTTCAAACAGCGGCTATTTATGGCATGCTTTGATCCTGGTGATAGTACACAGCCATCAAGAATAGTAACCATTGATAACTCAGCTCTCAGGGAATTTGTCCAACATTTTCAGTGAATTAATTGTGTATTTTTTAAAAATCAGTTTCAAATCTGTCTTTGGCTTCCACGAAAACATACAAAATCTGGTCTACACTGTCTACCCTGCACAAGGCTTCATAGATCTTTAACATATCACCTCCTACTACTGCCTTTGATAAAAAAAAAAAAAAAAAGTTATAGTCATTCCTTGTAGGGGATTTTTTTTACTTCACTTTTTTCCTGTAGTTTTTTTTCCCAACAAGACAATACTGTTTTTGAAGCTGACACAGCAATCAGAATTTAGGCTACTTTGAAATGTTGTCACTTTATTATCATTAGAATTACTTGTTGTATTATTTCTCAGTTGATGGGAATTGATTGAAGTCATACATTTCCATGATTTCTTTTTTTCCAGAGTCAGGGATATGTTTTTTTCAATACTTTGGATATTGTCAATATAACATCATCCTACTGAGAAGTTGATAATACGCGATCATTTTTATCCTGAGCATCTTGATATTACATCAGCATGTGGAAAGTCTCCTGCTTCTCTTTCACTATTGCGAGGCAGTAAACTTACAATGTGGAGATTTTTTCTTAGAATTAGAAATTTTTTTTCAGAATAGAATAGAGCTGGAAGGGATTTTGGAGGTCTTCTAGTCCAACCCCCTGCTCAAGCAGGAGACCTTATACCAGGGGTGTCAAACTCGATTTCATTGAGGGCCATATCAGGGTTATGTTTGACCTTGGAAGTACTGGGGGGCATGACCAGCTCAATGTCACTTGTGTCGGGGCACCAGTGGTGGCTCTGCAGGCGAAAACAGGCTCCCGAATACGGCCCATGGGCCTTGAGTTTGACATCCCTGCCTTGTAGCATTTCAGACAAGCGGCTATCAGGTCTCCTCTTAAAAATGAAAAAGAACAAAGAGAAATGCCACCTACTTATTTTATAGCCTATTAACAGAAAAAAGTGGGAGAAGATGTTTGCTCTTTACCTCCATCTTCCAGATGGCATATATAAACATTATATATATATATAAAGTTTTTTATTCTTTACAATAAACATACAAAACAGCAAATAAAACCTTTCAGTTATACAGTGTGTTGGTTTGGTATATATATCTTGTGCACATTATCTATAAACTTTTCCTCTTAAATTTACATTCATATTGTATTAATTTTCATATTATATTGTATGATTATTATTATTATACCGTCATTAGTCTTTTAATTTCAATTCCATGTTATCCTTAAGAGCAAATCTCATTTCTTACATTTTTATTCGTAATATAACTTATTCAGAAATAATCAGAAACAGCAAGTCTTAAATTTCATAATGTCTCTTAAGAGTGTGGCTTTCAGTACATGTTGTAAAGTTGATGAGTTAAAAAGTAAACAGAATGCTTAACGACTTCTATAATTTGGGTAGAATTTGTTATCAAATGTCCATGTCTCCAGCTCATGCAATCCAAGACATTTTCAATTTGTAAAATAAATTAACAATCTAAAATAGAGGCTTTTAATCCCACAAGGGCAAATGATTTTTTTCCCCATAGTTTATTAATGTCAAGAAAATTCAGTAAGTATGATCTATGGCAGTGGTCACCAACTGGTGGGCTGCGATGTGTGGGCCGCAGCCCACTGGTGGGCTGTGAGAAAATTTTGGTGGGCCACAGCATGTGAGGCAGGGAGGCAGGGTAATCCTGCAGCCTCCTGTGTCGTGGCTGCTGCCTCCTACCTCAGCGCATTGAAGAGGCCATGCAGCAGCGGGAAGAGCATGGACCTCCTGAGCCGTAGGAAGCAGCTGCCCTCAGCTGAAGATGTTGCGAGAGGGAGGCTCTATCCCCACTTCTTCCTCACCAGAAGTGCTCACATGCTCAGCGGGAAGGAGGAGGCTTGTCGGGGGACAGAGGGGCGGTGAGCGCTTCTGTCAAGGAGGAAGAGAAGCTTCCGGGGGAGGGGGTTGAGCCTCCCCCTTGCAACATGTTCCCTTGAGGGCATCGCTGACAGCCGCTCAACCTCCTCAATGTGTAGAGCCAAGAGGCAGGAAGTGACACCAATTCAGAGGACTCTTTCCCCTCCCCCCACCCCTTCGCTAATGCCGTGAAAATGAGAGTACCATGTTTCTCATATAATAAGGCCGGGTTTTTTTTTTGTTTTTTTTTTGAGCCCCGAAAAAATGGCTCGGTTGTCTTTTCGGGGGTGACTTAATCCCCCCCCTTGCATCTTCGGGCGGGTGGGCGGTGACGGCTTGGCTGTTGACTTCGGTGTTGGTGGGGCACTTTGTATCAGGATCAACGCAGGCAGCACCATATCCAGGTGTGCAACAAAAGTGCTTCCTAACGGCAAGCCCCCTCACCATTCCCCCTCATTTTGCATGTTTTAATATAGGCCTTAATTTGGGGGGAGGGGCTTAATTTCATTTCATGCCTATAAAACATGCTGGGATTTCCTATTGGGGGAGGCCAATTCTTCATTGTTGGAGAAACAGGGTAGCATTTGTTCTCCAATCTCCAAGTTAGAGGAGAGACATTCAAACATGGCTGGCAGCAGCTCCCTGAGGCTTCCTTGCTGCTTTTGGAATCAATTTTGAAGGCTGGGAGAGGACTTCTCCAAGGCAAGGGAGGGTGAAGCTCACTGGCCTCAAAACTGGTTCCCAGATGGCCTTGGGCAGCATTCAAATGAGGGGAGTGGGGAGGCTTATAATCAAAACTGTTAAGTACTTGGACATGGGTTGGAGTAAATGGAGACAGTCTTTGAATGTGAACTTTCAGCTCTTTATTGCATAGTGACTTCTCAAAACAATAACAGTGAACCCTGCCTTATATAGGCAACCTTTGTGAGAAATGTCCAATAGCGAGCTATGAACGCTAGCACTTTAAACCAATAATAATCCTCTGTTAAGGGCCAATCGGATTCCTAAGAACTAACCAATCCGATCTGGCCGCCTAAGAGCCAATCAGAAGTGCAGGGCCAGAACCCTGCACTTTACCTCAAGCTCATACTTTATTAACTATGGTACATACACAACAAAAACCATGATTATAAGCCTCCCTTTTCATAATTTTATTGGCAAATAATCTCTGTATGTTTTGTGAACAAGAATGGAATTTCTACCCTGAATATTTGCTATTTGGTATTATCATATGACTTTCATTGTGATTTTAGTTTTCTGCTAATTTTTGACAAAACATCACAGTAAAAGTAATTAGTACAACTCCTGCCTAAGAATTATATAATAGATTAATGTGTTCAGCAAACTCATCAGCAAACTGGAAAATTTGATGATGCAGTGGAAATAGTAGCTATTAAATCAAACCCACACCAGGTAGTTATTATTTGATTATTATTTTTCTGGCCACGCAACATTTTATTTGCTTGTTGATTTGTTTCTAAGACTTTTCAGGGCAAATTTCTACTAAACCAAAAGTAGAAGCAATCTGAATAGCAAGGATTACAAATGTAGTCTACAAGCATACAGAAAAAGAATTTCATCAAGCAATTACAGATTTTAGAGTACTGTACCAGTAATTCAGATTTTTTTTATATTTAACTTTTCATTTAATAACCTTTCATAGTTGACAAAGTCAAGATTTGTTTCACAAACTGTTAAGTCTGGAGCATGGATGCGAATAATGGAGACGAGCCGGTAGAAACAGTGAACTTCAAACTCTTTATTTACATGGTGTGACAGCTCAAACTGGATTGCTGCTATAGCCTTCCTTATATAGGCAACTTATTAACTATTCAACCAATAGCAATCCGGGAGCGCTAGCTCCGTTAACCAATGAAAATGGCCTGTTAATGGCCAATCAGATGCTCCTGAACGGACCAATCCGATCTTGCCATTAACAGCCAATCAGAAGTGCAGGGCCAGAACCCTGCACTTGACTTCAAACTCAAGATAACTTTATTGACATTATTCATTCACAACACCCCTTTCCCCCGGCTTCTGCTTACGGGGCGCGGTCACATGGTCCTTGAGGTAGGACGGTTGTTTTATCAGTCTTTTTGATTTTTGCAGAGTGCCTGGCGATTGGCTGCACTTTTGCTGAGGTAGATCGTTGTTTAATGACAGGGGTACCTCTGGTTCAGAGTTCGTGTTTCCGTCGTCACCAATATCTTCGGCAACTCCCTGAGGTGAACTTACTCCCATCCCTGGTTCCTGTTCCTGCGTTTCAGTTCCGTTATCAATCCCTTCGAAAAGATTTTCCTCTAGTTGAAATTCGTCTTCCTCTGTATCTCCCCCCCTCAGTTTGGTCATAAGGGAGTTCGGAATTGCGTGACTGCAGCCGTGATCGTAGTTGATCTATGTGGCGCTTCCAAAGTCTATCATCAGAGCACTGTACAAGGTATGATCTTGGGCCGGTTACGCGGATTACAGTCACTTTTACCCACAGCGGATCGCCCGATAAGTTTTTAGCGAATACTAAATTGCCTACCTGGAAGGTACGGCATCGGCCACTGGATCTGAGTGGTTTTTCCGGTTCGTAGGCTGGGTGTAACTGGTCAAGGTGGGAGCGGAGCTTTCATCCCATTAGCAGCTCGGCGGGAGTTTTGTTGGTGTCACTGTGAGGTGTGATGTGCTGTAGGAAAAGGATTTAGTTGATTTTCTCGTTGATGTTGTCATAGTCTATATTTTGTAGCGTTCTCTTGACAAATTGTACCATGCGCTCAGCCCTACCGTTGGCCGCAGGGTGCGCAGGCGAAGTGAGCGCATGTCGGATACCACGGTCAGCTAGGTACTGTTCAAAAGACGGCACGGTAAATTGGGGCCCGTTGTTGGATATCAGAACGTCTGGTAATCCGTGGGTTGCAAACAGTCTTTCCAGTCTTTTGATGACCGCTTCAGTGGTCGTGTTCCTCATTCGGTGAATCTCGAGCCAATTCGAATAGGCGTCGATGGTTAACAAGAATGTGTGGCCTTTGGTCGGCCCAGCAAAATCTAGATGGATGTGGGACCAGGATCCCCGCAGCGTCTCCCATTCGGTTGGGGTTGCCTTTGGTGGAGCGTTGCTTACTTCTTGGCATCTCTGGCAAGTTTTAACCCATGATTCGATTTGTCTGTCTATACCTGGCCACCACGCATAGCTACGTGCGAGGCCCTTCATGCGCACGATGCCAGGGTGGCCATTGTGCAAGGTTCTTAGCAATGCCTGTTGGAGTCGTTCTGGGATAATGATTCTATCACCCCAGATGATACAGCCCTTTTGCGAGAACAACTCTGTTGACGACTTTTGAATGGTGCAAAGTCGTCTGGTACTTGGTCCAATGGCCATCCGCGTTCCACCCATGTGAGGACTCGTGCTAAGATGGGGTCGCGTTTTGTTTCTCTTGCGATGTCACGGGCAGTTAATGGCGGCATATGGAGTGTCTCGATCTGCAACGTTGTCATCGTTGGTGCAGGATCGTTGATGGTTTCTGGGAGCGGTGCACGGCTCAACGCGTCGGCATGGGGAATGGCTTTACCGGGGTGATACTGTAGCTGATAATTGTAGGCAGCCAAGAATTCTGACCAGCGGGTCATCCTGGGAGAAAGTATGTAGGGAGTTGGCTTATCCCCAGCGATTATCCCCAGCAACGGTTTGTGGTCAGTTACTACAGTAAAAGCCTGGCCATACACGAACTCATGGAATCTTTTAACAACCAATACAATTGCCAGGGCTTCTTTATCCATCTGGCTATAATTTCGCTCAGTTCTCGAGAGCGTTTTTGAAAAGTAAGCAACAGGGGCTTCGCTACCGTTAGGCAATACATGGCTGAAAATGGCTCCCACTACAAAAGGCGATGCATCACATGTGATATTTAACGGTAAAGTTTCATTGTACTGCATTAGTACAGCGTCAGAAGTCAGTAGTTTTTTTACATTATGGAATGCCTGCTCTTCTCTGTGACCCCATACCCAAATTACTTTTTTATCTAGTAGGCGATGTAAAGGTTCAGCAACAGTCGCCTTGTGCGGCAAGAATACATTATAGAAATTGATGAGGCCTAAGAACGCCTGGAGGTCGGCCTTGTTCCGGGGTCTGGGAGTGTTTTTTATTGCTCTCAATTTGCTATCAGTAGGGTGAATACCCTGACTGTCAATCAAGTACCCTAAGAATTCAACACGATCTGCACACAGCTTGCACTTATTTTTCTTCACTTTCAGGCCTGCTTCTTGGAATTTTTGTAAAACCAGTCTTAAACGATCCCGTAAAATTTTTGGAGTGGGGGCAGCAATGAGCACATCTTCAAAGTAGGGGACAACGCCTTTGATCACCTTCAATAGTCTCTCCATTAGTTCTGAAAGATCCCCGGGGCTACACTGACTCCGAATTGGAGCCGCGTACACTTAAAGGTACCTTGGTGTGTTATGATAGTCTGTGCCTGTGCTGTTTTCTTGTCAACCGGCAGTTGCTGATAAGCCTGAGCCAAGTCTAGTTTAGCGAAGACTTTTCCACCCCCCAGGGAATGGAGGAGGTGTTGTACCACCGGCACCGGATATGGATTTTGTTGCAGGGTGTGGTTTAGGGTGGCTCGATAGTCCCCACAAATTCTAATGGAGCCATCCGGCTTAATTGGTGTCATGATTGGGGTTTCCCATGGGGAGTGGTTGGTTGGCTTTAAAACTCCCTGGGCTATCAACTTATCAAGCTGTTCATCGATTTTCAGCTTTAGTGCAAACGGAATTCGACGAGGCTTAAGGCGGATGGGAGCTATCTTTGGATTAAGGCTAAAGGATATCGGGGTCCCCTTGTACTTGCCTAGCTTTTCTGTGAAGACGTTCCTGAATTCGTGGGCGAGGTCCTCCTCCCAGTCACTGCCGCCGATTCGGTTAATGCCTGCCACTTCAATGCTGAGTGGTGCGAACCATTGCAGGCCTAACAGGCTAGGCCGGTCCTTGTCGATCACCGTCAGGGGTAAGTATGCTTTGCCGTTCTTGAACGCGACCCGGACTCGACTGGATCCTACGACTGTAATCCGGTTCCCCTGGTAGTCCTTTAATATGAGCCGTTGGAATTGAAGGTCTTGGCACCAGATAGTGGAGATGAGTTGCTTGAGGGTCTTCCAGGAGACCATTGACAGAGACAATCCCAAGTCAACTTCCATTTGGCAAGGCTGATTTTCGATGTTCACTTTGACTCAAATTTTCTTGGCATCCAGTGAAGAGGCGTGGCCGATAGTGAGTGTTTGGTGGGCCTCTTCCCGTCTCGTTAGGTGATTCACGGGTCGGTTTCTGTAGGAGTGGTTTGCTGGTTCTCGCCTTCCAGGACGATTTCCTGTCGATTGGCGGAGATTGGTACCCTTTGAGATCTGGCTAGGTCTGAGGAGACTTCTGCAGACCCGTCCGATATGGCCTTGTTTCCCGCACTCGTGGCAGAGCGCGTCGCGGAATTTGCAATTGGAACGGTAATGGTTGGCCCCGCAGCCAGTGCACGGTTGCTGGGATTTCGGGTAACGGTCCCGGTCGGATCACAGGTGATGGACCTCTTCTTCGTCACCGTCTGATGATGAAGAGAGGTCCTCATGGTGGGCTGTCGAAAGCTGTCCTTCTGACTTAGGTGAAACTTCGCTAGCTGGTTGGTGTGCTGGAGCGCGATTCCAGCGTAGTTGGGCAGCCGACTTCTTGGTTGCCTCCGCTGCCGTAGCCTCAGCGATGGCATCAGCAAGGCTAATGTCGCCCTTAGCCATTATTTTGCTCTGTACATTTAGAGTGTCTAACCCGAGAACTACTCGGTCTCTCAAGGCCTCCTCTGGGTCAGCGAAATCGCAAAGGCCTCCCAAGTTCCGGAGGTTTGCAACGAAATCAGCAACGCTTTCTCCTTTCTGCTGGTTTCTTTGATAGAACACGTGTCGTCTTACGAGTGTTGGAACGGTCGGTGCATAGTGGGCCATTAGTAGCGGTTCGAGGACGTCCCAGTCCATGGCCTTCACTTCAGCTGGTTTCGCTAATGCCTTAGCCATTTTGAATACTGTTGGCCCGCAGTACATTAGGAATACTGCCCGTTTCTTCCCGGTTGTGGCATCCTTCAGATTATTCGTTTCCAAAAAAATTTGGAAACGGTCCATGTAGGACTCCCAGTCCTCTTGAGCTGGGTTGAATGGAGTGTGTGGTACTACGCCACCGGACATGGTTCCGCTGTTGTGCGTTTCAGCCACGTGCTTGGTTGTCTTCGTCGTTGTTTTAGTTGGCTCTGATATCATCCAATCCCATCCTTGTCGCCAGTGTTAAGTCTGGAGCATGGGTGCGAATAATGGAGATGAGCTGGTAGAAACAGTGAACTTCAAACTCTTTATTTACATGGTGTGACAGCTCAAACTAGATTGCTGCTATAGCCTTCCTTATATAGGCAACTTATTAACTATTCAACCAATAGCAATCCGGGAGCGCTAGCTCCGTTAACCAATGAGAATGGCCTGTTAATGGCCAATCAGATGCTCCTGAACGGACCAATCCGATCTTGCCATTAACAGCCAATCAGAAGTGCAGGGCCAGAACCCTGCACTTGACTTCAAGTTCAAGATAACTTTATTTAATATTATTCATTCACAACACAAACATGTTAGTAACTTAAAAACTGTGGTGATTCATTTAACAACTCTGGCAAGAAAGGTTGCAAAATGGGACAAAATTCTCAATAATTGTCTTGCTTGGCAACAGAAATTTTGTGCTCAATTATAGTTATAGGTTGAAAACTATCTGTATTTGAATTTGGTCCATGGAAGCCGCAAGGTGCCAAGATGATCTTCTATCTATCTCATCTCAAATTTTTCATTTTTGGATTGTTTGGCTGAGATTATTTTGTCCCTACATAGGCAACAAATATAAACAGATTCAGAACAACGCCAAGCTAGCAAATGACTTTCAAGCCTCTTGGATTTTTTTAGAACAAGGGTCAGGAAACTCTCAATAGAAGTCCTATAAGAATTTAATGACATGGGGGGGGGGAGTTCATGATCTTGGGGTAGGGATGAGAATGGGATGATTATATAACATAATGGTTGTGTTGTTATACAACAACATTACCAGATACAGACTGAAGTGTTGTTTTAAAATGGAGAAGAGTAATTATTTCAGTATAGCTGAGATTAAACATCCAAGAGATTTCTTCTTATGCAGCCTGAGGAAGACACCACATGTTCTGTGGGTCCACATTATTGTCAGATATTTGAGAATGGGAGAAAAATAAGTGAAAAAGGTGAATCAAATGATTCATTGGGCAATATGCCACTGCAAGACTCCCTCCTATAAGACTCTAAACTCATTGTATGAATGTTTGATGTGCACAGATTGAAAAGTTTAAATTAATTGCATATTAGCACTGATGGCGGTGGCTTCAATAAAACATAATTGTTTTCACTAGAATTCAGTACAGGGTGTTACCACAATTCAATAATGCAAAAATGGAATTACCCACATAGTTATTACGGCAAATGAGTGGAAGGAAATTTATAACACAGTGTAAGAAAGATTTGTGCTATCAATATAAGCCACCTTCACCATGTCAAAACAAAGTCTTCCACAGCTTGCTATCGCTATCTATAACAAAAATTGGATTATTCATAATAAACCTCATGAGATAGATCCGTGATGGTGAATCTGGGGCACGCGTGCCGGAAGTGGCATGCAGAGCCACCCACCCGCTTGCTGATTGGTGGGTACCTGCCACATATGTGCGGGGGCATGCAGGAGGCGTTCGCGCATTCATAGAAACATGCAGTCCGTGGAGGGGGGTTGTATGCACAGGGGCATGGGATCCCCCGCATGCATTGCCTTATGAATGATGACACGCGTGCATGCATGCACTTTTCACATGTGTGGACAGAAAGGTTAGCCATCACTGAGATAGATCCACTTTATACTGTATATAACCTGGGTTTGTCTAGTGGTTAAAGCAATTGTCTAGAAACCAGGAGACTGTGAGTTCTAGTTTTGCCTTGTGCACGAAAACCACTTGCGTGACTTTGGGCCTGCTGAACTCGTCTCACAAGGTTGTTGTTGTGTGAAAAATAGGAGGAGGAAGGAATATTAGATATGTCTGCTATCTTTAATTAGTTATAAAATAATAAAGGCAGGATTATAAAATAAATATATAGATAAATAGTGTAAGCCAAAGAATCTGTCCAAAACTTTGATACTTTTGTTCTTTCTAGAATACTACCAATTCATTTGATATTCTTTCCCATACTGGTATTTTTTTGAATGGGCATCAGAAATGAATTCAATAGTTTGTACCCTTGTGCCACACTTTTAAACCTCCTGAATTCAAATGTATATTTTCATGTGATGAAAAGCTCTTTAAAAGCTCTTTAAAATAAAGCAAAAACCCTAGCTATTAGAAATTAGCATTAGCACCCGCAAATCACTCAATTATGTGAAAAATGTTTGTGTCTGTATCTCCATCTTCTAGCTACATAATATATTTCATAATGACAAACATTTATGACTTCCTCAAACAAGGTTATTTACATACAGTATGTCACATAAAATGAATGAAGTGCATCTATTTTGTAAACCCGTGTATTATCTTGATCTTTTGGGTCAAGATAGGGAAGCAGCAGGGCAAGCTGCTTACAGGTTGGAACCCAAGTACCTTCCCCCCTTTGGATACAAATCCTTCACCCTGTATTAAAAAAGTCTAAGTTCGTAATACTTTCTTATCAGAATCCATTCACTGCCATTCTAACATGATAAAGCTAAATACTGATATATATTCAGACATTGAAAAGTGATTATTTCAAGTAATTAAATGCACAATTAACTAAACAATTCTAATTAGAACAATATTAAATGTTTAGTAATCAAACCTATATTAATATTCATGTTTATTCGTTTCCCTGGCACTACCAATTCTCTGTGATTTGACAAAACATCGAAAAACATCTGTTGTCTTGCTATTTATAACGGTGTGTGTGTACAAAATGCATGACATTGATCCTTTCTACCCTTAAGTTATAAATATGTGCCCTTTTGACTTGTCAAAATCAAATGGAGCCTTTCATTTTGGTATTTTGGATGAGTGCTATTTTTAGCAAAAATTGTCCTTCGGTCTTTTGGGTAAATTGGGTGTACTATAAAGCTCCCTTTATAGTACACCCAATTTAATTATTTATTACATAGTTTTAAAGAACAACTGACCCCAGCCAACCGTTTACATTTAAAAAGGTCAGCACAATAAAACAAACACACACACAACCAAATAAAAATCTTTCAAGGGCTCACCCACCACCCCGATCCAAAGGTTGATATAATAATACAATCCGCATGGGAAGTAAACGATCTTGGAGCAAGTGGAGGGATATTTTTCTATATCTATTATAATAATAATCCATTTCTTTTTCTGGGCCCTCGCTGTCATGCAGGCGCTTTCCTCAAATGCCTTACTTTGTTGTCTCTTGTTGCCTTCTTTTTACCAGGGTTGCCAGATCCAGACAGCCAATATGGATATGGTGGGATTCTGTCCCACCCTCCCCCCACCATTTAGGAATAATCCGAAATGCAACACCCCACGGCAGCAGCCATAGGCTTCCCACCCGAGACCAGGACAAAGACGGTCTCCTTGTCCCGGACTGCAGCGGGCCATCTGCAGGCGGGAATGGATTACAGAGACCCAAAGGAGGACCAGTCTACTGCCACCGCCTCCTCTTCCTCTGTGTCTCTCGGCAAAGGCCAGAACCTATTTCTCTTCCCGGTTTCCGCAGGCTCACCCCGGTCATCAGAGCCCAGAGAGGGAGGGAAGAGCCCCTGCTTAGGTGACTCAACGCAGCTGCTTTCTCCGCCCTCCTGGGTACACTGGCTGCAGTTATAGTTTAGCAAGTTTGTGCAGGAAGGGAAAGGGACAGGGTCCACACTCATGAAGAAAACTGAACACCCCGTGTGTGTATGTGTGTGTGTACATGTATTGAATCTATCTATCTATCTATCTATCTATCTATCTATCTATCTATCTATCTATCTCTTTCTATATAATCTCAATATATATTATATATATGTATGTATATATGTATATATGAATGTGGATCTTTGGTTATTCGGGTTTTCTCCCGCGTAAAATTGGAAGTATCTAGGCAATGTTTCAATGAAGTCTCATTCATCATCTTCAGGCTTGTGTCTTCGGCTCTGTGCGAGAAGCACAGAGCCGAAGACACAAGCCTGAAGATGATGAATGAGACTTCATTGAAATGTTGCCTAGATACTTCCAATTTTACGCGGGAGAAAACCCGAATAACCAAAGATCCACATACAAATACCCGCGAGAACCTCAGAAAACATATATGAATGTGTATATATATGTGTGTGTGTACACACACACACACATCTCAATCAGTCAAACCATTATAAGAAAAGTCTGGTTTTTTTTTCTGGTATGGCTTTGCTATCAAGGTTGCCCCTCTGAGGCCGTCTCTCCCGATCCCTGCCAGGGCATTTTTATTCATTTCCCTGGGCTTTTCCAGGCATGAATCAGCAGTAACTGGAAACAGGCACGGGAGGTGCCCTTTGCATTCATGTTCTGCCTCTGGATTTTCAGAGATGTTGGTTTGTCTGCTGGGAGAGGCTAGATCGGTTTCAGTGCGTTCTGCTGTTCCTAATGCTGATCAGCGCCTTTACCAATGTTGCCTGAGGCTATTAGAAACTCTGACCCAATAGCTGGAGGCTTAGGAAAGAATCGGCTCTAATTTTAGACATTTATTAACTGTTTGGTGTTAGCAGTTTACCTGTGGCAGCTGCCTTCCTGCCCCGACCCCACAATCTGGAGTTCAGATTGATTTTGGATATAGCAGTCACAAGCTTTTCACAGTCTCCTTCTTTTTAAAGTGATAGCAAAGAATTACTGAGACAAATTAATTTGTTAAATGCTTAACCTAAACATTATAAACGTATCCTGGGGGATGTCTATCTTATTTCTGGGAAGAAAAAGGCGGTGGAAACATTTGTTGCATGGCTATCAAAGAGACGCAAAGTCAACGGATAAAACTTCTTCATAGTTCATGCCTCATGATATGCTGTGGTTCATTATTAACTGTGATACATTGCATAAATAGCATTGGTTAAGTTCATGTGTATCAAAAGCTGTATCAAAAGCCATTGATTGAAAACCACGCTGTTTGTTTTTGGCATAGCACACTAAGCCAAGATCAAACCTCATTACGACTTGGTTCAATATGTGAACAAAGGCCCCATTGCATCTTCTTGCTGCTGTTAAAACAGGAGCATTATGGAGGAAAATAGTGGCAACTATTTGAATCAGTGCCACACTGGAACAAATGCATGAGAGTCATGAGGAGACAGAGTGTCTACAAAATTGTTAAAGTTAAATCATAAATTTCAATAATCTGAAATTTTACTTTTGATTTTTTGCTGATGTTGAATCTTTTTACACTTCTAAAGAAATTATGGGCTTGCAGTTTAGAGAAAAATGTTAAGGCTCTTCATTAAAAAAAAAGAGGTAAAAATGTCAGCTGTATTTTATGAAGCAAATTAAGCGGGCAGCAGGTAAAGGAAAAATATGAAAATGAGCCATTTTATATGGCGAGACAAATATTCAGGATCAATTTGCAAAAATAGAAGACAATAACATGCTAGCACATTCTCTTGTACTGTATTTTCTCACATATGATTTAGTTTTACTGTATCTAGTTATAAAAATGGGTGAAAATGCTTATTAAAAAGTTATGAAATTTATTAACAAGACAAAGCATTTTATAAGAAACCAGCAAAAATAACCAGGGTGAAGTGAGATGTATTGTGTAGCATAAGCTTTAGTAATTTTTGAAATCTAAATTTGTGTCCTAATATAATTTGTTAATCTTTTTTTATTGCCTATTTCTTTACAAAAGTTATAAAGAATGCCTTTCAGAAAGACCTCATATTTTGGACTATTCTATGGACCCCTTATAGCCAGTGCTGAAGTGAATGTTTATTCTGGAAGATTGTTTGCATTCCTTAAACTTTAGACTTCCGCCCCAGTTGTAGTCTTGTAGTTTGTGTTGTTTACCCAGTTGCACACGTGGGCACCTGCATGCATGCACTCCAGAAACAACAGCGTGACCTCAAATACAGGTAGTCCTTCACTTACAACGGTTTATTTAGTGGCTGTTCAAAGTTACAACATCACTGAAAAAAAGTGACTTATGACCATTTTTCACACTTACGACCATCCCAGCATCCCCATGGTCACATGATCATGATCAAATTTCAGACGCTCGGCAACAGACTCATATTTATAATGGTTGCAGTGTCCAGGGGTCATATGATCACTTTTGCAACCTTCTGACAAGCAAACTCAATCGGGAAACAGTAGTAATATTTAACCACCGTGTTACTAATTTATCAGCTGCAGTGATTCACTTTTAACAACTGTGGCAAGGAAAGTCATAAAATTCACTTAACAAATGTTTCACATAGCAACAGAAATGTTGGGCTCAATTGTGGTCATACCTGTATTGCTTTTCTATTCAAATAATGCAGCCTGTCCTGAAAGTGAGTAAAAGTAAGGGAATCGACCTCTTATCACAATTACCTTGGCTTCTTTATCTCCCTCTGGCATTGCTGTAGTGGTAAATAATGAATTTATAAACTGGAAAAGTTGAGATTTTAAGCATTTTTGTTGAAAGTTAGCTCAATCAGATTTCCTTTAATAAAAATATATTAATGATGGAAGAATAAATGATTTTTTTCCCATTCAGAATTCTGACACTTAAGACAGGCTTCTCATACATACTGTCTCTTCAACTCTTCATCTGCCTAACATCTATCTTTATATTTGCTTCTACTATGAAAAATGAACACTGGCTGGCCTCAGGAATCTTGTGGATATTATCTTGTGGATATATTTTTGGTGGGATGGCAAAACTAGACATACAGAGCAAAACACAATAGGAACATTCCCTTATATACAGTATTTGTAGAATATGCACACAGAATCATGTGAGGGGAAAAAATTGTTTTCGCATCAACTCTTCAGTAGAAATGTCCCCTGTAGTATTCAAACAGGATGGATGCTGGAGTATAATCACTGCATGGTAGGCATAAGAAAAATAGTAGTAGACTAGTATCTATGGTATTCAGAACAGGAACATGAGGCACATGTGGGAGGAAAAGTAGATAGTGCTAGAAGAAATACCATTTTTAAAAAATGATTAACACTATAATAGAAAATGCAGTTGCTGCCTGCTGGGTGTGCTAAATGGCTTTTTAAATTCTTTTTGCTGGTGAATATATAAAAGTCCAAATAGGATCTGCTGTAAGCATGAGCCCCCCTCCCCCCCAAAAAAAACATTTTCCTGAAATTAGGTCAGATTCATTATGCTGCTAGACAATAATCTATAATAATAAGCTTGGTTTTCTGTTTATACAACTAGCATATGAATATTTCTCCTCAGAGTATTCCACCAGTAAAAGCGATAATACCATAACTTGGAAGCATGCGAATTTTGAAAGGAAGTAGTACCTGTAACTTAAGATAGTTTGGGGTATATCTATGTAGTGTAAGTTAAACAGTTGACTAAATGTTGAGATATAAAATGAGGAAGATACCATCTTCTCTAAGTGGAACTCCAGTCCTGATGTCTTTATAATATAAAATTAAAATTGCTTTTGCCTACTTTCCAGGTTAGCCTATAATTCTGGGCCTTTCCTAATAGTTGCCCATCCAAAACACTCACCAGGTACCCACCCTTAACTGTTCAAACTTAGCCAAAGGTGACTAAGTGCCGCCACCTAGCCGGATGTAGATGTATGACATGCAAGTAAAACCTTTGTCAACATTTTTTGCTGTTATCATTAGGATAATATGTGTATCATAACCTGTGTATGTGTGTGTAGAGATGATAGATAGATAGATAGATAGATAGATAGATAGATAGATAGATAGATAGATAGAATCTTTTATAAAAGGATGAATAGGTATTTTCTAAACAAAAAACAAAGTAAATTACAAGGTTGTTTTGAACTTTTGAAACAAACTGCATTTAAACTACATTAGTTTATAATCTCTAATATTTTAAGTGGCCCAAATCAATCACAATACAAGAAACAATACAAAATCTTCAAAATGGAGAAATCCAATAATTCCTTCAAAGGTATTGTTAATGTAGTAAAATTGCACAGTTTAAATGAAATTATAAGACTTAGAAAAAGAACAAAAATTTGTTGATGGTTCCCACATTTATTGATTTATAAAACCCAGTCTGTAATATTGATGTTACTTTTTGTGCTATAATTTTTGGTGCTGCAATAATTTTAATAATGAATTTTATGTTTACATCTTAGCAGCCCTACTTTTGCTGTAATTCATTTTCTTAATAGTATATTTTTTTAAGAAAGGGGGGTATTTTTGTTTCCTGGATAAAGATACATTCCTAGTTCATTAATCGATCTATGTTAGCTGTATGTTTGAAGAAACTAATCTGAGAAACTAATTTATCAGGAAGTTATACTGATTGGAGCAGAAGGCTGCCACAGGATTAGCAGAAATAATTCTATGGGGCAAGAAATAAAATATCTAAACCCTTTTATCTCCAACCAAAGTACTTTGAATACCATAATCCAGGGGTAAGGAACGTTGACTCTTTTATCACTTACGGACTTCAACTCCCAGAATTCCTGAGTGAGCCATAAAAGGTTCTCCATCCCTGGCCTATTGGTTTTTTCAGTTGTGAGGGAAATCAATTTTTGACTTGAATGGGACTGTTTAATATACAAATGTAGGACATATTTTTATATATATTCTTTGTATGTCCTACATTTGTATATTAAACAGTCCCATTCAAGTCAAAAATTGATTTCCCTCACAACTGAAAAAACCAGTAGGCCAGGGATGGGGAACCTTTTATGGCTCCCTCAGGAATTCTGGGAGTTGAAGTCCATAAGTGATAAAAGAGCCAACGTTCCTTACCCCTGCCATAATCTTTAACTGCTTTTTCAATTTCCCTAAGAACTGCCAAAGGAATCGGGTCCCATTCAGTCTGCAGATTGCCTTGAGCATCCACTTGCCTATTGACTGGAAACAAATTCATCTGGGTAATCTCATCAGACTCTAACTTCCCCTCATTGAAAGCCTGATGCATCATGGCTTGAACTTTTCCCATTTTTGATTGGATTTTATCATCCACTGGAGTAGGCGTTGTTGGAAATGATAAAGCACACTCCAGTTCTGGAGAAGGCAGGTGCAATACAATTCCTTTATAAGGAAGAGGTTCTACTAAAGTTTTTAAAAGAGGTTGTTGCTGGGTCTCTAAAGCAGTCATAACAATCTTCCAAAATATCAAAATTTCAGCTGTTGCCCATGGCTCTTCATGAAGGATATTTCCAATTCTCCTCCATGTGTCTAACTTTAAAGAGCCTTTCTCTGGATACCAGGGACATTGACACCAGATCTCTTGCAGCAGCTCTCTCACATTATCTTTTGAAAGAACTATTTGCTCCCCCCCAGAGGGTTTAAAGATAAAGTAGTTTATCCTGGCTAACTTCAGCAGCTCACTAACATGCCGTTCCTGTGGCTGAGAGAGTTTTCCCCCCATGCTCCCTGAATAATCCTATTGTCCAGCAATAGTTAAGTACGTACTTTACCTATTCCAGGCGAGGAAACACGGAGGTCCGGACACGTACCACCTGCAGTGGATCACATCGGGGTCACCACTTGTGGTGGTCTCCCATGGAAAGAATGAGACACAAAGGCTGGTGTACTCAGGATGGGAGTCTAGAGCAAATTCTAGTGCCCCCTTTTATTGAGAAATTCGTACATAGTAAGCATTCACATTGTGGATTACAATAATTAGATATAGCACACAAAACTGTTTACAATTGTCTGAGCTGCTTAATTGTTTCTGGTGTTTGTTTTTAATTTCCTTGCTTATCTCAGTGACCCTTAGGCAGACATGTATGTATAAGGTCTCAGACTAATCATTACCCAATACTGAAGTCAAAGTTTATTCCCACACCCCACTAATAGCAAACTAAGGGCAATCAAAAACGCCCCAAGACCCAGAAATAGGACTGATCTCCAAGCTTTCCTGGGGCTCATTAACTTTTACAACATCTTCTTGCCCCAGAAAGCGACCGTAGCTGAGCCCCTACATAGACTTCTCGACAAAAAAGCAACCTGGGTCTGGGGACACTGAGAGGAGCACGAATTCCGACAAGTGAAAAACTTACTAACCTCAGATGCTGTTTTAATGCAGTATAACGAGACTCTGCCTTTAACAATTACATGTAGGAGTAGGAGCCATTTTGAGTCATGTGTTACCAAATGGTAGTGAGGCCCCTATTGCCTATTTTTCAAGGACCCTATCAAAGGCTAAACGTAATTATAGCCAGATCAACAAAGAGGCTCTTGCTGTTGTATCTGCTGTGAAACGGTTTCATGAATATGTATATGGACGAGTTTTTACTATTGTTACTGACCACAAACCTTTGCTAGGGATTATAGCGGGAGACAAGCCAACCCCCTACATATTGTCACCTAGAATGACTCGCTGGTCAGAGTTTTTAGCTGCATACAACTATAAATTACAACACCGCCCAGGGAAAGCCATTCCCCACGCTGATGCATTGAGCCGTGCCCCACTTCCGGAAACCGTCGACGACCCAGCTCCAACCCTTACGACACTCCAGATTGAAACACTACATTCACCACTACTAACAGCCAGAGACATTGCAATCGAAACAAAACAAGATCCTATCTTGGTGCGAGTTCTTAGCTGGGTCGAATGAGGGCGGCCAATAGAACAAACCCCTGACGACTTCACCCCTTTCAGAAACTGGCAAACAGAACTTTTTTCACAAAAAGGCTGCATCCTATGGGGAGATAGAGTCGTCGTCTCAGAGCGGTTACAATGAGCAGTATTGAAAACATTGCATGACGGTTACCCCGGCATCGTGCATATGAAAGCGCTCGCACGAAGCTATGTGTGGTGGCTGGGCATTGACAAACAGATCGAAGCCTGGGTAAAGACTTGTTTAAAGTGCCAAGAAATCAGCAGTGCCCCACCTAGAGCAACTCCAACAGAATGGGAAACCCCCCGGGGGCCGTGGTCCCGCATCCACGCTGATTTTGCAGGACCTACTAAAGGACATACGTTCCTCCTAACAGTGGATACCTATTCCAACTGGCTCGAGAGCCACGAAATGAAGAATACTACAACTGAGTCCGTCATCCGAAAATTGAATAGGCTATTCACAACGCACGGGCTGCCAGACGTTCTGGTCTCCGACAACGGACCCCAGTTCACCACCCTGGCATTTGAACAATACTTAGCAGACCGGGGTATCCGCCATGCGCTAACTTCACCAGCATACCCTGTGGCTAACAGTAGGGCCGAGCGCATGGTACAATTTGTTAAAAAAACTCTCCACAAAATGGACTATGGGGACATTGACGATAAAATAAAGAGAATACTCCTACTCCAACACATCACTCCACACAGCGTCACCAACAAGACGCCAGCTGAACTGTTGATGGGACGCAAGCTCCTTTCCCACCTTGACCGGCTTCACCCGTCCTACGAGCCAGAGAAACCCTGTGAATCTAGTGGAAAATGCCGCGAGTTCAAGGTAGGCAACTTAGTTTTCGCCAAAAACCTCTCCGGCAAACCATTATGGGTCGAAGCAACCGTAATTCAAACCACCGGGCCCAGATCGTACCATGTGCAAATCTGGGATGGAAAAATATGGAAACGCCATATAGATCAGCTTCGCTCTAGGCTATAACCCAGTTCTCGTGACTCCTGTGACTCCCAAACTGAGGGGGGAGGGGATGTCGAAGAAACCAAATTTGAGATGGTGGAAAGCAGACACGAAGGAAGTCAGCAATCGGGTGCGATAAATGAAGAAGAATCAGGGAGGGGATTCTCCTCGCCACAGAGGAATACCTCAACGGAGGCAAGCCCGCAAAGATCGGAGGACAACAACGACAGCATTAGCGACACCGAGTCGTCCAGTGAGGATGCGAAACCGCCTGTACCAGATATGTCCAAAAATGTCCCACCGAAGCCGGACTACAGACAGGAACCGGTGGGACAGCGCAAATCCAATAGACAGTTAAAACAACCTACATATCTTAGGGATTACGTCACCGCACCCCTCAAACGGAACCTGGGGGGAAGGGATGTTATGAACTAATAAAAGCGCTTAAATAAAGTTTTAACAAACCTTAAGAAAAAGCAGGGTTCTAATCCTGCGCTTCTGATTGGCCGATAATAGCGATATTGGATTGGTCCATTCTGGGGAATCTGATTGGCTGTTAACGAGCCACTCTCATTGGTTCAAGGGTTTAACACTTCCATGTTTCTCATTGGCTAATAGGTCAGCACCCTGCCCTATAAAAGGGTTGCTGCTGCCCTAGAGTTTTTGCTCTGTTCAGAATGATGAATAAAGAGTTGAAGTTCACTGTTCACTGCCTCGTCTCCATTCCTTGCACCCATGCGCAGAACATAACAAGCAGGATGGGGGGGGGGGTTAAGAATAGAGGAATTGGTGCAAGGGTGGGTTCAAATTTCTTAACAAATGGGTGGGCGTGGCCTAATTTTTTGGTGTGGGTTGGTGGTCATGTGACTGGTTGGGCATGGCTTGCTGACTGGGCATGGCTTGGTGGTCATGTGACTGGCTGGGCGTGACTTGTATGTAAATATTATAAACATTTATGTAAATATTGAATTGTTTATAAAAAAAGGAGCAACTTTTCCCCAAAATCAGGCAAAGCAGGCAGGCAGATTGAGTTGCTCACAGAATCCCAGTTCCATTTAGAGATCTATCTTTCTGCAATCTAGTAGCTGAATCTGCCCTGAAAAATAAAAGCTTCAGTCTTAAGGAAGGTTCAGCTTTTCTTTTAGATTAGCTAGAAAGCAAGAAACCCAACGATTTCTCAATCGGCACAGCAGAATAGCTGATGGTCAGGAGGGAAAAAAGGAAAAATAGCAACTTAGCAGGCAAGTTTGATGGCAAGCATACCAGGTAAGGAGTGAGTCGGCGGGGAGGGGAGGGGCTAGCCAGTGGTATGATTTGCCGATTCTCCGAACTGTGCAGAATCGTAACAACCAGTTCTATAGAACCAGTCCGACCAGGTAGAATCCCACCCCTGAATTGGTGCCATTCCGAGCACCGGGAAATATATTCTTCAATTACTTCTCTCTCTAGCTCCTGATCTGATCCAACCCATTTTTGAAATTGATTTTTTCTTTTGACACCATATCCTGTCACACCAAGTTTTGTATCTTTCTATTTCCATTTTTCAAGTGTAATGCTCGTGATGTCCACAGTCATAGTCCAATAGCTTCAAAATTATGAAGACTACCATGCAATTGAAGTTATGCCCCTTTTAACATGCACCACATGCATTTCATGCATGTAAAGAGGGACAAAGGTGCGATTGTCTGGTTGTAGTGGAATTGGAGACCAGTGCTCTATAGAAGTGCTTCTGATAGGATAGACTGTCATTAAGACCCTGAATCTCTTGTTCCTTGGGTTGGAGAATATAACACACAACCAGGAAGAACATGTCCATAAAGTCAACTGTTCAAAACAACTTGAAGGAGATTTTACCTATAAACCCTGTAGGGTAAGTCCAATTAAGGAATAGACACCATATACTGTAGGCCTAATACTACTTTTATTGAGATTGGCTTTAGTGATAAAATCTTATAAATCTGAATAGCAACTTATATACCACTTTAGACTTATATACCACTTCACAGTGCTTTACACTCTCTGAGAGGTTTCCAGAGTCAGCATACTACCCCCAAAAAATTTGGGTCCTCATTTTACCGACCTCAGAAGAATGGAAGACTGAGTCAACCTTGAGCCGGTGAGAATCAAACTGCTAGCAGTTGGCAGAATTAGCCTGAAATACTGCATTCTAACCACTGTGCTACCAAGGGTGGGATTCCACCGGTATAACAACTGGTTCTGTGATAAACTCCACATTTTAAAAAGCTCTAATACTTACCTTCTACTGCAGTCCCTGTGAATAAAACAGCTGAGGCATGGCAAATCGCTCTGCCGTGCAAATCAGCTGTGCTCTAAAAAAAAGGAAAGAAAGCACAGGAAAGAACAGGAGCAGGCAGGCCGGCCCACATGCTCATTGCAGCGAACCAGTGGTAAAACAATTTGAATCCCACCACTGAATCCCACCCATGTGTGCCACCATGGATCTTAATATGCTTTCCCTCCCCATTTTTACATTCTTGTCAATTAGGGGCTGTCTGTCAGATATTTTCATAAACCTCATGCAGGCCACATGGCCATAGAGATGTCTTTGAATAACACTGGCTCTTCAGCTTTGAAATGGAGATAAGCACCAGCCCCTAGAATCGGGAACAACTAGCACATATGTGTGAGGGGAACCTTTACCTTTTAATGATTACCTACCCATTACCTTAATAATAGATCTTTCTCTTCTTCAGAGTAATCTCTATACCTATTTATTTTACCTTAGAATAAAGTGTTCTTCAGCTGTAAATCTTTTGAGAAGGCAACGAAGGCTCCTGAGGATAATTCCACACCATTATTTCCCTATTAGCAGCAACATTTACATTCATTCTCTGACCAGCCAGCCAGTCTATTAACATCTCTTGGAGAGTGTAACCAAATGCTCCTTTCATGCTTTGGATCAGGAGGTTTGATGAGTCTTAGCCATCTTAATCCAACATTCAAGGTAGCTTCTTTTCTTTCCCAACAGTAGAACTAGCCTTGTAAACAAAGTTTATGCAGATCTCTTATCTGAGATAAGCTATTTTACACTTGAACTTTTTTTCCTCTTTCCATTTGTAATATTTGACTGAAATGTCAGTGAAATTTGCTGGGTAGAAAATAATCCCTCTTCACAGTAAATATGTAATTGAACTGTTGAGATAAAAGATACTGTATGCATTTCAAGCGAGGTTCCTAATCATCCAGTAAAAGCCCTATGTAATTTGAATGACTTGTTAATTCCAGCACCCGCGTGCTTTAATATGGCTGTGACCCCGCGTCCATCAATTTTCCCTCAGCTCTAAAGAAAAATAACCTGCAATCAATTCACATATTTTCCCACAGAACAAAAATACAGAGAAATTGTTTTGTCATAACGACTCAGCAGGCTCTTCCACCTAGCATTTTTTGGTGGGTGTTTTTTTTTTTTTTTTGTCAGCGTTGTATGATTTGCTGAGACTATTCTCTCTGGGAGAAAAAAAATTCCGATATATACCATGGATTTTGCAAGGCAGACAACCATAGCTTATAGGACTTAGATATCCAGAGCAATTGCATGCTCAATTTATGTTGGCTGAGAGATTGCTAGATCTGGTGAATGCCTTGCTTTGCTGGCACAACACATCTGTGGCTGGCATGAAAAATTTACTGGTTCATCCAATTAAAATCAGCTTTGGGGATGAGGGATAGATGTAGAAGACCTCTTTCCTTAGCCCAAACAACAGACTATAAAGAGGAAGGACGCAGATGGTACAGAAAGCAGAAACATGGCATGAGAGAGGAACAAAAAGAGCAGTGGGAGGAGACAGCCTCAATCTGCTTCCTAAAGTTATGCAGCAGGACAGACCTCCAAATATGAAATATCTTTTAAATGGTAAGCTGCATAGAATGAAGGCAGCAACGGAGCCCAAAATCTGCTATATAATGCAATTAGGCAAATCCAGGGATGGGTTTCTACCTGTTCTGTCCACCTCTGTAGAACCGGTAGCTCTAAAGAGCAGCAGACATAGAACCGGTTCTATGTCTGCTGATGGTTTTGCCCACCCGGGCTCTTACCTGATCTTTATTTCCTGATTTTTCAACTTCAGCTGCTGAATGAGGCACAGCTGCAGTTTAAAAAACAGGAAAAGAGGGCTGTTTCAAAGGCTGCTTCTCGGCACACAGCGTGCTGATGACGATTTACAGGTGCGCGGCTCGCAGCATGCAGGGAAGCTCGTAAATCCCGAACCGGTAGTTAACCCTGTCGTATCCCACCCCTGGGCAAATCCAATTATGTACATGTGACCCGAAACTATGAAATGTATGGAAAGAGAATTGCAGCATCTTATAAGATGAAGCTATTTTATAGGAAAATTCAGACACCTCAAGTGATTGAAAACAGAACTACCACAATATTAATGGCCAATATAACCATGACAGTTTTTCAGACATTTCCAAGCCCATTTCAATGAGCTGATGAAGACTCTTGAAATTTTTAAGGCCAACGATTGGTATGACAGCAAATGCTTCTTTTTCTACCTATATAGCCAGTCAAATGATATATGTTCAACTTGATGACCCAAGATAGAATTTTGAAAAGTTGAGAGCTAAGTGTTTCATGACCTTTTAAAAGAGGGTACAAAAATCATCAATATCTGTAATGTTTCCCTACTTTCCATTCTCTTTCGGTGTTTTCATTACATGAAAAATAGTTTGGCAAATGATGCTGTTAATATGGCATTGCACTACATCTTACAACTTGAATTTCCAAGAACCTTTTTGTAGACTTCAGCTCAGCATTCATTACCATCATTCCAGATATTTTGCTCACTAAACTCATTTGGCTAGCTATGCCTGACCACACTGGTAAATGGTTCATAAGCTTTCTAACAGATAGGAAGCAGCAGGTGAAGCTAGGCAAAATCACATCAGATAGCTGTACAATTAGCACAGGGCTGTGTGCTTTCTCCATTACTCTTTTCTCTCTATACTAACGTCTGCATTTCAAAGGATCCTACTGTTAAAGTGGTGAAATTTGCAGAGGGTACAAAAGTGATTGGTCTCATTTGAGATGAAGACAAATCTGCATACAGATGGGAAGTTGAACAACTGGCCCTGTAGTGCAGTCTCCATTGAGGACATGTACACGGCAAGAGCCAGAAAGAAGGCTGGGAAAATATCTACAGATCCCTCACATTCTGGACATAAACTGTTTCAACGTCTTCCCTCAAGATGACTCTATAGGGCATTTCACATCAAAACAACCAGACACAAAAAGTTCCTCACCCCACCCCCATGCCAGAGGTTGTATTCAGCAGGTTCTGACCAGTTCTGGAAAAGTATTTCACGAGAAGAGTACTACACAAGAAGAGTACTACACAAGAAGAGTACTACACTCCTCTGCTCGCAACAGAATACCCTATATCACCAGGCTTGAGATTTTGGGCTTGGACAACCTTGAACTACACCACCTACGGTTGGACTTAAGTGTAGCACACAAAACTATCTGCTATAATGTCCTACCAGTCAATGACTACTTCAGCTTCAAATGCAACAATACAAGCGCACACAACAGATACAAACTCAATGTTAACCGCTCCAGACTTGATTGCAGAAAGTACGACTTCAGCAACAGATTGGTCAATGCCTGGAATGCACTACCTGACTCTGTTGTTACATCCTCTAACCCATGCTCCTTTAACCTCAAACTAACCACTATTGACCTCACCCCAGTCCTAAGAGGTCTGTAAGGGGCATGCAACAGTGCATCATCGTGCCTCCCGTTCCTGTCCTATTGTCCCCATTTAATCATACTATTTCTTGTATTCTTACCCATGTTTATACTTATACCTATTATTTTGTAAGCAATTGACAAATAAAATAAAATAATTAATTAATTAACTGGTAGTGGAAATTTTGAGTAATTCAAAGAACCGCCAAAAACCACCTCTGATTAGCCCCTCATCTATTCTCTGCCTCTGATTGGCTGGGTCTTTTGTTGCCCTGCCCCTATACCAGGGGGCTCCAACCTTGGCAACTTTAAGACTTGTGGACTTATGTATTAATAGCGGCTAGAATTGTATTTGCTAAAAATTGGAAAAATGAGAAAATACCAATGCAGGAGGAAGTTATTAAGAAAATAATGGAACGTGCTGAAATGAGTAAATTGACATTCGAAATTAGAGAACACGAAGATAAACAATTTTATAAGATATGGGATTTGTTTTATCAATGGTTAGGCAAAAAATATGGAAATGAAATATGTTAGGGAATTTTACAATACAATACAGAACATAATATAAAAATGTACTACTATTGGATGGACAGGGTGATGTAATGAATTGTTATAATATAAATTAACTTAAAATTTTGAATATCTCGTATAAAATGATGAAGTCATAGTTTAGTCAAATAAATGATTAACAATGATAATAATGTATACATATATATTAGATTGATAATATGAGAATTTATACAAACTGTGAGGTGCGGTATCTGCTATCCCGCATCAGATGGGCGGCTCATGATAGGGAGCGAAGGAGAGAGAAATGACAGGAGGTGAAGTTCCTCGGGATGAGCGCACCCCAAATGTCTTGGCACACGCTCTTTTATTGTGCTTTTTTTACAAGAAAATGGTTTAATCAAAGCTCAAGTCAAATAGGATAATTCCATCAGGATGTGCATATTTACAAAGCTGCATACCAGACAGATCATTTACAATGTGGATAAGCTTATTAACAACCGTCTAGCTCCTTGTCCCTTGTATGTGCCTTGCAAGGTCACTGAAGAGACAGAAGTTAATGATTACACATGAATGATACATAGTTGCAATGATACATAGTTACAACATCTCCTCTGTTTTTATTATTTATGACGAGTCTTCTTCCTCGTCCGAGAAGACAGGAACCATTTTTATGGAATGTTCGCCGTCCCCGTCATCTGGGCAAGAGTGCGACCCGTCAGCATCAGGGTTGTCCAAGGAGCGGTAACTCAGCAATGACATTTTTTCATCCAGTGTTGAGGATATAACATGAGCTTGCAATAGCACATTAACATCAGCAGTTATGGAGGATAATTGATTTTTTTAAAAAATTGCAATATTCTATTAAAACAACAAGGTCCTATAATGCATATCAATATAATGATTATTAATGATCCTGCCAATGCAGTTAAAAAGGTTGTAAACCATGGCGAAATAGAAAACAAGCCCCCCTGCTATCAGCATAAAAACAACATTCTTCTTTAAGCGTAGCACACAATCCCCCTTGTTTTTAAAAAATAACAGATTTAAATCTTTACGATTTTGCAAAAGGGGGTATTCCATGGGTACCTGTAGGAATATAAAATCATCAGAGTTATACACACAAGCCATACTTGAATGCAAAATGATTTGGATTTAACAATTTCATCCCCGTGGACACATGCCGTGAGACCGGTGGAACAAGTCCAAACAAAATTATTGCCAGGGATAAAATACATTCCTTTCAGGCGTGATGTTAAATTTCCTCCTGAAGTGGTGTAGACTGCAGAATATCCCCTGGTTGTGCGGGTGCGTCTGCCAAATCGAATTGAAGTGGTGGGTAGAAGTCTTCTATGCGAGAAAAATTGGTTGTAGAACTTAAACAAACTCCTTGAAAGTCAGTTAGAGTCCAAGCAATATTGTATCTTCTATGAGGCTTCTGCGGATCGTCATGGACAGTTCTTTTGAAGCGTCGTTTGTTGACAGGATCAGAGTTCGGGTATATAAAAACATCACAAGCAGGAGAGAGGGCTATGGACAAGTTAGTTCTAGAACATTTACGAGATGAGGAGGGAATGCAATTGGTAGAAAAAGGATAATAATTACAATAATGACAATAAAGATTAATTTGGTAATTCATCAAGGATGTTAGTTGGGGTGGGGGAACCCATAATACAATAGAAGGACATCTAGGTCCCCCTATGTTTAGATTGAATAGAGGAAAAGATTTTAAGGTTCCTTTCCATAGGAAGAGTAAAGAAGGGACAAAAGAGCGAATGGTAGAGTTTTCTGTAAGTAGGATACGAATAAGGTAGAAATTGCAAAGAGGATATAGGCAAGAATATCAGGAAGAGTTTTAAGATACAGATGTAGCAGAGGAATTCCCATGATAGGGTCTTACTGCCCGACCAGGGATCCAGCAAGTGGTTTTGTCTGGTAGTAAAATCGCAGCATAGCCTCGTCCCCAAGTGAGAACCTCAGCGGGACCCTGCCAGGCGGGATCTGGCAATCTGCGATAATATACCAGAGGTCTGTTAGGCGGGGGTGAGGGGGAGGAAAAATGACGCGAAGCAGCAGAAGTGGGAGGAATGCCAGTCAGATTGAGAAAGTTTAAAGTGTAAAGACAAATGTTAAGAGAATTTTGCAATGCTGGGAGGTTCGGGGGTTTTTCCCGCAACGAATATCGATCAAGAGCACGTTTCAGAGATAAGTTCGCTCATTCCACAATAGCCTGCCCCTGGCTGTTGTAGGGAATACCAAACTTGTGGGTTACATCCCATCTGTTACAGAAGTCCTGGAACGCAGAACTTGTATATGCAGGTCCATTGTCAGTTTTGATTTCTTTTGGACGTCCCAGCGAGGCAAAGGTACGAATTGAATGATTGATGACATGTTTTACAGTTTCTCCCCTTTGAGGAGTAGCCAGAATAAACCCTGAATATGTATCGATGGAAACGTGCAAATATTTCCAAGGGGCAAAAGGTGGATACTGAGTTACATCCATTTGCCAAATTTCACAAGCTTTTAATCCTCTAGGATTTACTCCTATGGGAATGGAATGTCCTTGCTTACTACACGTGGGGCATTGTTGAATAATGAGCTGGGGGATTGCCGGCTTGTATGACCGGATAGAGGGAAGCTGCTGCAAGGGTGTCCTCATCCATTTCCCCTTCATAAAAGGCTTGTTGAATGGCTTTTACAACACCCCCCCCCACCTCGGGAGGGTGGTGGAGGACACTGGGGCTCTTCATTTGTGGAAGTGGATTGAATGGAGGGAGGCTTCCGCAATGATTCATGATCATCAGGAGCAGAGGGTTGATGGACAGAAAAGTTATCATAACTTGGCGGGGGAGATTCAAACACACTCCCTGCTTCTATTTTATAATGGACCATTAAAGCCTCCATAATTTTCCTCCAAGTGACCAAAATGCCAATAGGTGCACGAGGAGGACTATGGAGATGTTCACCAATTTTTTTCCAAGGGGAAATTTTTAAGGACCCTTCCTCTGAATAATTGGGACAATGTTGCCACACATAATGTAGCAATAGGTTTCATTTTTACAGGCGAGCCCTTTAAATTAGCAGAATATTTAGAAGAAGAAGCAACTAACTCCCTCAATTCCTTCAGATGTTGCGTCTATTGTTGAGAAAAGTTTCCACCCATACTTACGAAAGTCGAGACTGTGTTTCAGATCTGATGATGTGCAATTCGCTTCAGGCCTGGCGATGCACAGCTCCCATCGAGCTGATAAGATATGGGTGCGTCGCAATGTATCCCCCTTAGGGAATCACGTCGGGGTCACCAGAATGCAGTATCTGCTATCCCGCATCAGATGGGCGGCTCATGATAGGGAGCGAAGGAGAGAGAAACGACAGGAGGCGAAGTTCCTCGGGATGAGCGCACCCCAAATGTCTTGGCACATGCTCTTTTATTGTGCTTTTTTTACAAGAAAATGATTTAATCAAAGCTCAAGTCAAACAGGATAATTCCATCAGGATGTGCATGTTTACAAAGCTGCATACCAGACAGATCATTTACAATGTGGATAAGCTTATTAACAACTGTCTAGCTCCTTGTCCCTTGTACGTGCCTTGCAAGGGTCACTGAAGAGACAGAAGTTAATGATTACACATGAATGATACATAGTTGCAATGATACATAGTTACAACAGTGAGGACTATGGAGAGGATGCACAAAAGATTTGTAACCAACCGGCACTCTGTATGTTTGTAACTGGAAGATGGTTTTATGTTTTGTTTGTGTATGTTTGTCTAAAGATAAAAATTCTTAAAAAAAAAAAAAAAAGACTTGTGGACTTTAACTCCCAGAGTTCCTCAGAAACTGGCTGAGGAACTCTGGGAGTTGAAGTCCACAAGTCTTAAAGTTGCCAGGATTGGAGACCCGTCCTATACCATTTCATCCAATCTGTTCTTTAAACTTCCAGGGTTGGAGCATTCACAACTTCTGGAGGCAGGTTGTTCCACTGGTTAATTGTTCTGTCAAGAAATTCCTCCTTAGTTCTCGATTGCTTCTCTCCTTGGTTGTTTCCACCCCTTACTTCTTATCCTGCCTTCAGGTGCTTTGGAAATCTTAAAAGTGTCAACTTGTGGGACGAGACTGCCTAATGACTGGTAGACTGTAGACAGGGGCGGGATTCAAATTTTTTAACAACCGGTTCTGTGGGTGTGGCTTAGTTGGTGGTCATGGCTTGGTGGTCATGTGACTGGCTGGGTGTGGCCAACTCAATATCACTCACATTGAGGCAATGCATCTCCTCGCTTGGCATGTCATGACTGTAGGGATACTGCAACAATTGTAAGTATGAAAAGCAGTCACAAATCACTTTTTTCAGGGCCATTGTAACTTTGAATGGTCACTCCACACAAGCAAAGTACCAGCAAAGGAGGGGGAAAAATCTCCAGAGACGTTCCTGAGACAGGAAGTCTAGTCCTGCCAAGAATGTAAAAAGGGTTAACGGAGAGGCAGTTTCTGTAAGCAACACCAGAATGTTTCCTTCCTGCCTTCCTTACAGGATTAAGCCAGTAATTTTTTCTAACAACCGGTTCTCCGAACTGCTTAGAATGTTAACAACCGGTTCTCGCGAATAGGTGAAAATCTGTAGAATCCCACCCCTGACTGTAGATGGGGAATGGGGGAGTGTTTCAGAGAAGGTTACTCAGTCCAGGGAAAGTAGCAAGGGTAAGAAAGAAACGCCTTGATTTTGTTAGGTATAAGTGATAATAGAAACTCTGGGAGGCTTTCTAGAGTCTATTCTTTAACAAACAGTAAAGAGCATTCTTGAAATCCCCAATATGGCTGACTTCTGTAAGTGGGCTGGGAATTGAGAGGAATATCAGCGATCCCAATAAATAACAACGGAATAGCTCAGGTTGTCATTTCTTTCATTTTTAAATTTAGAATAATTCTTCTTGAGTTAGCTATTGTGGACTCAGGGTTGCTGAAATCAAGCCGAGCTACAGACGCTGGCCCTGAAATAAGGGCAAAGAGCCAATGAAAAGTTCTTATTACCAACAGGTGAAGTCCCCCCCCCCCCTTGCTTTGACATGAAAAAGGACTGCCTTCGGTCCAGCTCTGTGAACTTTGGTCAAGTGTCTTTACTGGAGGGAAACATAACACCAATGGCAATCCCCTCTTTGCTCAGTTGTGTGAAAATCCAATAGGTGTTAAACCCCCATGCTGTCTGTGTCAGAAAGAGGAATGCCCAGGGTAACTGAGACCAGGATATGCTCTGCCCTGTGGGGTGGCGTGAGAAGTGACGGAGCTTGTCAGCTATTTGGGACTGAAAAATTCAAAGCACTTGACAGATCCCAATGCCTGCCAGCCTATGTCCAAGGAAGAGAATTGCTTGTTCTGCAAGATCATTAAATCTCTTATGGGACAGACATGGAAACATTGATGGCAGCAACTTTTACACTGCACTTGGAGGAGAGACAGAATCTATAAGGGCAAAAGGTCAGGGTATGTCTTTCTCTTTTTTTACTACTTATTTCCTTCTTTGCAGTTTTAAAAAAACATGTGCTTTCCTTTAGCCTTCCATGATAGCATACAAACTATATATAATAAGAGTCGATAACCCAGCGTTGCCCAGGTATTTATTTATCCCAATCCTGTATTAGACAGGAAAATCCTGTAGTCGGGACTCATGCTGTTGTACTGTCTATAGCGCAGCGTGGCAAGTCTTCTATTCCTCTCCACGGCAGTTTCGGAGAGAGAGCCCCCTTGTGGAGTACTGGAGTACTGTGAAGCTGTTACCATGGCAAGTCCATTGTGTTGTACAGTAGAATCACATATATGTGTGTATGGCATTCAGCTTTGTTCAGGTATTTTCCCACGTCATAGTAGTTGTGCTTTTAAAGTTGTAGCAACGTTATGGCAGAATCTCATCCGCCATCATCAGGCTTCTGTATTGTATTCTTCTGTATTGTGTTCATCCAGACGAACACAATACAGAAGCCTGATGAGGGCGGATGAGATTCTGCCGAAACGTTGCTACAACTTTAAAAGCACCACTACTATGACGTGGGACAATACCCGAACAAACCTGAATGCCATACATGTAAGTACTCATGAAAACTTAAGAAAATATATATATATATATATATATATATATATATATATATATATATATATGTATATGTATATGTATATGTATATGTATATGTATATGTATATGTATATGTATATGTATATGTATATGTATATGTATATGTGGATCTTTGGTTATTTGGGTTTTCCCCCACGTAAGATTGGAAGTATCTAGGCAACGTTTCGATGAAGTCTCATTCATCATCTTCAGGCTTGTGTCTTCAGCTCTGTGCTTCTCAGAGTGATCCTCAATTTATAACCATTCATTTAGTGACTGTTTGAAGTTACAACAGCGCTGAAAAAAGTGATGACATTTTTCACATTCACAACCATTGCAGCATCTCCATAGTAACGTGGTCAAAGTTTGGATACTTGGCAGCTGGCTTGTACTTATGACTGTTGCAGTGTCCCAGAGTCATGTGATCATCTTTTGAGGCCTTCTGACAAAGTCAAGGAGGAAGCCAGATTCACTTAACAACCAGGTTACTCACTCAGTAACTGCAAAGATTCACTTAGAAACTGTGGCAAGAAAAGTCGTAAAATGGGACAAAATTCATTTAACAACTGTCTTGCTTAACAACATAAGTTTGAGGTTCAATTGTGGTCATCAGTAGAGGACTACCTGTACTTCCTTTTCGTCCTAATGACACGACAGCAAGTGGAACAGATCTTTTGCTTGGGGCTCTCAAAGCAAAGGTCACATTTTCTGTCCCTGTAATTTTTTTGGAAAAATATGGGCAAAGTTTTCTATTGTTTTTTTTTTCTAGTTTCAAGAAGGGCTTTTTATTGGTTTAACTTCCTAGTGTTGATTACTGCTTTGGATTCCCTAATGGTCTCTCATCCAGGTCTCTGTTTCTCAACCGTAACCATTTTAAGATGTGTGGACTTCCAACTCCCAGAATTCTCCAGCCGGCAAGGTTAAGAAACACTCATCTAGGCTGGAAGCATGTCTGACCCTGCTTAGGTCTTTCTTTTAAGATCAATCAAGATCAGCTAAGTGCTGCCAGCTCAGCCGAGTTCTCTGAATAAACAGCCTACATAAAAGGTTGACATTCAGCAATTATTTTCATTTTTTAACTTTAATGATGGGAACTGATGGCATTAAAATAAAGACAAGAAAGAAGATGGCACAGAAATAAGAAATACAGCATTTCTAAATATAGTATTTCTTAAAATACTCCCAAAGAAAGTGCCATGAAAATAAAGAGTTAGAATTAAAACTGTTTTAATGAGAGTTCACAGACACAGGTAAGCAAGAAAAACCAGAAGGTTAAATGAAAATGAAACATCACAAAGCTGTAAGAAAAACCATCATATCAGAAACTACCAAAATATAATATACTCTAGTATGCTGAACTACAGGATATATTTAAAGTATCTCATTGTTCAGACCTACAAAATCCTAGATTGCTGTTCCTGCAGGCACTTCTTTCTGTCCCCACTAGATGTCCTGTTCTCATTTTTCATGATTATTTTAATTGTTAAAAGATGGATCCTCTAAGACAGAGGTCTCCAACCTTGGCAACTTTAAGACCTGTGGACTTCAACTCCCAGAATTCCTCAGCCAGAGGAATTCTGGGAGTTGAAGTCCACAGGTCTTAAAGTTGCCACGGTTGGAGACCTCTGCTCTAAGATGTTTCAGAAGAAAAGTTAGCCTGTGATTTCATCCTTGATTTATAAGAACGTCTTCAGACATAATGTAGATCCATAGACAAAATTAGAAACAAAAAGGAGCAGATGAGTGCCTTGTCTGGAAATGAGCACATCTGCAAAGAAGAAAGAGAAAGCTAGCTGAGTTAATATGAACATCTGGGGGAGTTTTCTGGCTATTACATCGATGGTCTTATGTGATTAGGCAATATGTAGTGCCCAAGTAGGTAAAGAGGAGGGCAAATAAAGAAGTAGAAAGCAGGGCTGGATTTCAACAGAAGGGGTTGGGATCAGGGCTGGGATTCAAAAATCTCAGCAACTGGTTTGCTGCTCGCTTGCTGGGTGGGCGTGGCCACCGGAACTTCCTGTCTCTGGTGAGCTTCCAGAGCCTGGGGGAGGCTGTTTTCGCCCTCTGAAGGGTCCATAGGCTTCTCCGGGCCTCTGGGAGGGCAAAATTGGCCTATCTCAGGCTCTGGAGGCCCTCCGGAAGCTGGAAACAGACTCGTTTCCAGAAGGCCCACCCCACCCTCCCAGAGCCTCCATACAGACCCTGCACTTACCTGTACCGCGTGGAGAATCCAAGGAGGGGAGGGATGAGCGGGGCTAGCCAGTCGGTTGAAATACCGGTTCAGCATAAGTATAACATCCGGTTTGCCCAAACTGGTAGAATTCCAACCTTGGTTGGGATGGGATGACACCACATCTTGTGCTTGGAATGGGCCAAATTGCCATGGCCATCTTGTCACGAGACAACTCACCATGGGTAACAGGCGGCGGGATAACTCACCGTGGGGCAATTTAACAAGTCAATTTAATTCTTTAACTTTTAAAATGTTTTAATGCCATTCACATTTCATTTTGTCCCTCTTTTTGCATTTTTAGAATCATTTTTATTGATTCTATTGCACCATTTCTTTGATATTAGTGTAACTCTTGTCCCGCAGCAAATTGGCTGCGGTGAGTTGGATGTGGCTAGTTTGCCATGGTGAGCTGATTGTGGCAAGTTGGCCGTGGCGAATTGTCATAGACCCTCTTGCGCTTACTCCATACTGCTTCTGAGCTGGCCTTCCTGTTGTGTCCGTCGGTAAGGAGGCCCGGAGGCGGTGACTAGGTTTCAGCTCTTTATTGGGTCTCTGGAACCGATCTGGCTCCAAGGGAAAAACAGTGGCTTTTTATTCTCGAGCCGTGGCGGCCACGGCCAATGGCACCGCTTTGAATCTCCCGCGATTCGTATCCACCAATCGCGGAAGATTCTTAGCGGACCAATCAGCGCGGCTCGCTAAACCAATCAGATCGCCCCGCACTTTGGCCAATCAAAGCGCGGGGTTTCAAGAATGCTAATGAATGTACAGAACACTTCCTAAGAGTCTTTAGTTAACAGTCTATACTGATGCCACTTTACTCTTTTACCTATTTAATTAAAAATAAATAAACACATACACACTCAAATTAATTAATGAGCTATTATTAGTGTTACATTTTTGTTACATTATGTTTTCCTATTGTTTTACAGTTTCAGATAGTTTTTACAATGTCACACTGTTACATACTTTTTTTTAACCAGGCAACAAGAAAGAAATATGTTTTATTTTGAAGCCTCATGACTGAGTAAATAGGGAGGACAGCAGGAATAAAATGGTTATTTGTTACAGTTGATTTGCACATTAAAAAGACTCATCTTCTTTACGGCTATCTAAATATGGCATTGCCTCTATGGCTTGGTATCATGTGTGAGGTTTGATTGGAAACCGTTTTCTTGCCATTCCTAACAGAATTTCACAAGATGTAATTTGCATTCTCTTTGGTTGTGACCTAGGACCTTTCCCCACTGTTGACTTCAAGTGTTCTACATCTGCCCTTCACCTGGCAATAAATTACACTGGCATGTGAAATCACTGATTCCTATCCTGCCTTTGTTGCTTTTGTTTCAAGCCACTGAAATTCTCCGACTTCTTTCCAGTGTTACAGGATCTACCCCTAACAAATTTTACGTACATTGAAGCTGCCTGTGGGGATTATTGGAATAAGGAAAAGGACATGCTGGTATAGCTAAAGACAACTTAATCTGTCTCACTTATAGGACAGAAACAAGATGAAAGCAGTGCCGTGGAGATACAGCAGAGCAGCCAGGTTGCCAGTGGATGTTTGTATCATGTAACAACATGCATGTTGGAAAAAGCCCTCAGAGGAGGAATATCATGGACTGTGTGTGCTATTGCCTCTCTTTTCTGGCAATAGAATTGTGTCTCAAAAATGTTTAATCAGCAGGTATGGGGGTTTTGCATCATAAATTTGTAAATAAATGAGCAATCAAATTAAGAAGATTCCCTTTTCCTCCCCATAGGGAGCATATCCTGAAGGTTGCTGACAGTACAAAATGGCACCGCCTTCCTGTTCCGTTTTTGAAAAGTGATAAAATGCCAGCAAAGCACAATGGAAGTTCTAAGAAATGGAACAATATTTCTTTATAGACATTCCCCACCCACCTGGTAGTCACTTCTCAGAATGAAGCGCATCTTCTTTATGGCCTGGTTTGTTTTACAGTCTTTGTAAAAGGGAGGAGGGAAAGGAGAGAGAAAGAGAGAGAGGGGGGGGGAAAGGAGAGAGAAAGAGAGAGGGGGGAAAGGAGAGAGAAAGAGAGAGAGGGAAAGGAGAAAGAGAGAGATCTTGCACAGCATACATATATGAACTGTATTTACATGCATACATCTTCACAAATATTTAAAATTGTATTTGTCTGAGAAAGGCATAAAAGCCTAGGGCTAAACTGAAATCGCCATATGGCACACCCATTTTATGAATATCTAAGTATGCTTCCAGTTTTGAATGCTTCTCTCCCATTATTGCAATTTAGCGCAGCTATTATGCAGTTTCAACCTTCTTTCTTCTCCTCCTCTAACACAGGTAAGTCCTCAGCATACGACTGAGCCCAAAATGTCTGCTGCTATTTTGCTACATGTTATGATCTTTCTGGCCACGGTTGTTAAGTGAATCACTGCAGTGATGTTAGTAACATGGTGAATCTGTTAAGTGAATCTGGCTTGTCAAAGTGCCCAAAGAAGATCACATGACCCCCAGGACACTGCAACCATCATAAATATAAGCCAGTTGCCAAGCATCTGAATTTTGATCGTGTGACCAAGGGGATGCTGTAACGGTCATAAGTGTGCAAAATGGTCATAAGACACTTTATTCAGTGCTCTTGTAACTTCAAATGGTCACTAAACAAACTGTTGTAAGTCAAGAATTATCTGTATCTTCTTCCTGGGCTGCTATTTGACTGAAATTGCTTTGATAATCCATAGAAGTTGTTTAAGGATACCCTGAACTCCAGGAAAAAGTTTGATCTATCTAGCCAGACTTATCGGGTGGCCGATTGAGCCTAGGAGGACAAAAAATGAGTGCAGAACTCTACAGAAGTAAGATCTAATAGGGCGGGAAAAGGTATCTCAATATGGAAGCATGTATGGAAGAATAAGGATTTGTCTAAATGGCTATTCCCCAAAAACATTCAGAAATTAAAGTTCATTTCCTTGACCCATGATGAGTTCTGAGTTATGCTTTACATACAGACTGTACTTTTGTATGCCTTTTGTTCAGAAAGTAAATTTTCTAACAATGAAAGTAAAGAATCTCAACTTAATGAATCGCAAGTGTGCTGTTTCTGCCCAACACAAAGGGCCAGCTTTGCCCTTATCCTTCAGTGATAAAAGTACAGCATCTGTGTCCTTTTATTCATTCACAGGTGTCACTCTTTCTGATTATAGGTATGGTGCAAACTAGCGATCAGATGGGTGGGCCCGTAAACGTTTTTTCTTTCCGGCTTCTGTACGGTAATCAGTAACGCTAAAAATCAGCACATTAGAATCTTAGGTTCCATTTCATTAGACAGGATGGACTCCCTTTTGTAAAGAGCTGTCTAAGAGTCTGACATGCCTAAAATGATGTGAACAGGATGCCCTCCCATCAAAAATCCATTTAATTTTAGACTGTGTTTGACTGGGGCACTTGAAAATTTTTTTGCTAGCTTTAGTCTGCCCGTATCACAGAGCTAATTTGTTTCAACGGAAGGCATTATTTTTGGGCTGTGATTCAGAAAGCTCAGCCGGTCATGCAGAGAAAGCTACAGTGTTATATATGTTTTTGCCTCTATTTTCATGGCATGAGAATTACTGCTGAAGGGTCTAATCACCAGGTACAGGGGATTTGCTTCATAAATTTGCAAATTAGTAGTAAACGATCAAATGGCTTCTTGCCATTCTCAGTCGCTTGGTTCCTGCTGACTTAAAATGGGAGCTTGTAGTATGTAATAATAACATTCTTTTCACCGTTTTTCGACTTTTATGAGGCAAAATAAATAACTCTGCATGCTTAATGTACCTACTTGGGTTTCCCTCTGTCTACAAAAGTAAATTTGGTATGTAGGGGAGCAGGAAAAATACAGCTCAATGCAAAGGCATTTTGTGTTGCTGGAGTAAGAGCAGGAATTACGTGGACAGACTTAAACTGATTTAATCACTTCATAGCTTTCATTCTTGGCAACTCTGGGAATGGTAGGAAGGAAATACAAAAGAATTTAGCACTTTCACTAAATCATAACACACAGGATTCTTTGGGGAAAGCTCCAACAGCTCTATGGGGGAAAAAAACCATTGCAAGTTTGTACTAATTTGGATTATTTGCGTGGAAAGAGAAATACTTTCATAGGTTTGCATTCATGTGGAATCCAGTGTCCTATTGATTACAGAAACTGCCTTAGAAACTCGATACTCATTTTTCAATAAACCATTGTCACCCACATTTCAGTCTAGAATCAGGGGTCTCCAACCTTGGCTCCTGGAAGCCTGGCGGACTTCAACTCCCAGAGTTCCACAGCCAGCTGGCTGTGGAATTCTGGGAGTTGAAGTCCACCAGGCTTCCAGGGGCCAAGGTTGGAGACCCCTGGTCTAGATGGTGTATAAACTGAGATGATTGAGTACGTGATGTGAACAGGAAATTGAATACAACATGATTAATCAGATTTTCTTTAATGGACTTTCACCTTTTAAACAAATATTTGCAATCATTTCTGAAGATGGGAGCATGTATTAAAATAGAAGATACTTCCATACGCTACCATTGCCATTCCTTAATCCCTCCAAAGCAGACTGAAAACAAATCTCTAATTGTCTTCTGATCCTAAAACCCTGAGAGAAAGGACAGGTATTGTAACAAAAACAGTCTCATCTTATTCCATACAAAGGAGAAAGTTAATTAATCCAATTCATTGCTTACAACCACACATGCCTACATTCTTACTTCATGCTGTCTACATTTCTTTGGCCATAGCCAAGTAGAAAAGGAGAGAGAGAGAGAGAGAGATGAAAGAAGGAAGTAGTCCCAACAGTTCCTTCAAAAGAGACCTGAAAGGGTATCAAACCTCTTTTCTCCTTGAAAGATCAGGAATCCTGAAGTCATGGGTCCTGCAAACAGAAAAACAGACTACTCTTAAGATTCACAGAGTTGAACTGTTCTAAAAAGAAAAAGAAACAGTAAAAGGACTAAATTTACTGCGACTTCGGATGCATCACAGTTGAGCCAGAAAATAAAAACAGCTTATGAATGCAGCAGGCATTGTAGGATCATGGAGTTCCCCAGTTGCTTTTGAACTGGGGCAGCATTCTCAAGTGAAAATGGCCAGACACTCCTGCTTAACGCTGAAGGTCACAGATTAGCCTTTGGCAAATCAGTATCTTTATTTTTAATGACTCGTTAGATTTCTGTGAGGCTAAAATGATGCTCTCGAAGGAAAACTGATGTTACAAGATGTAGTTAACAATGATGTCAGTATACACAATCTACATTTTAGGTCTGTAAATTAATTGTAATGAATTTAAAAAGTAAGCCAATTCAACTATAGTTCTTTGAAAAAAGCTTTATCCCTTTTTGGATTTTTCCATAATTTTGTTCTGAAATTAATGCGGGTATCAGAGCTTCATATTGGTGCTACTGATTTATGAAGAGAGCTGATTAAAAAACAACAACAATACAGATTGCTGCTTATTTACACAAGGCCATCCAACATGCGATGAGTCAGTATTTGTCTCCCTAAATTCTGTAAGTGGTTATCTTTCAGCTGAGATAATTATAATCAAATGTAACAAGTATTCAAACTGTCACATTGCTTTGTAGCCCATTCTTCCATTACAAAATGCTTCTACCAGGGCCTACTCATTTTGGAACGTTTTTTATTTGGCCACTTCAAAACTTCCATTCTCTTTTACACTTGTTTATATGAGTCTTGGTACACAATTCACCTCTGTGTTTCAGTTTCAACCAGTTAAGAGATGGTAAGAGGTTCTTGCTGTTGGAGGCAATGAATAGTTTCTGACAAACTTTTGATCTTTATCTATAGAATTACACACACCCCTCTCTTTTATTTATGAATAGTTTTTATATTTGTGAATGGTCATGTGATTAAAATTTGGAAGCCTGGAAAATGGTTCATGACTGTTGCAGTGTCCCAGGGTCATGTGATCACTGTTAAATGGACATGAAAAGGAAGGAGCAGTACCAGAGGGTTGCAGGAAAACTCTTTATTTTAAAGCGCAGGGGGAAAAGGCTGTGGCCAGCGCTGTCCAACATTTCAGCCACTGACGGGGCTTCGTTGTTCCCGCCAGTGGCTGAACCAATGAGTGGAGTCCGACATCAGACTCCACTTTACATGCAGCATACATGAATATTTATGAGGCATCATTGAATATTTAACAATCACCTTTTGAGATCTTTTGACAATTAATGGGGAAGCCAGATTCACTTAACAGCCATGTTATTAACTAAAAACAACTGCAGCAATTCAATTGACTAGTGTGGCAAGAAAGATCCTAAAATGGGGTCAAAACTCAACTAATTGTCTTTCTTAGCAATGGAAAATTTGGGCACGGTTGTCATAAGTCAAGGACTACCTGTATTTTCTTCCCTGTATTAATTTTGGTTTCAAAAGATCAGAAATTCGATAGCCAAGAAAGTGCCATCAAACTGAACTTCTGCCAAATCAATCATAGTCACACACCTCTCTTGAAGCCACTACTTTTAGAAAGCCAGTTCCCTAGAAGCAGCCTAGTTGAAGCAGAAACAGTTGAGGCCAATATTCAGTTTCTAGAGTGAAATCTGAAACCAATGATTTGCCAAATGTCCTGTGGTTTATTTTTTCCCTCGAGCAAGTGGAGGCAGAATGAGAGAAACAGCAATAAAATGTGACAAAGCTTAGCTATGAAACTAATTTACCCACTCCTGGGGGGGGGTGTAGAAAACTATAGCAAAATAAGATTTTTTGGAAGGCCAAGTAGTTAATAAAATAGGGTGGCACCATGTAGCTATGTTGATATTGCTGGCTGAGAAATTTTGAAAAATGTCCTACTGCATTTCAAGGCCATCGGGTTGGGAAGGCGGCTGGAATGACATTTCTATGCAATTGTTAACTTTATCCCACAGGAACGGCTTGATGCTGTGCTTTAAGTGTCCTCGCTATTGTCATTCTCACAATGTTTGGTGTTCCCCATAAGTCACCCAACACTCCTACCGGTTGAGCAGGAGGGAAGACCAAAAAAAGAAGCTTGTCCCTGTCTTTGCCACTGTCCTGTTGCATTTGGGATTGATTGATTTATTTTGCAGCATGGGAGCATTTAGAAACACAATGGTGGTAAGATTCCCTGGTGCCTGAATTTTAATGGGAAATGAAGGGAATGAAGATGAGGCAAAGTTCTCGCCAAGTAGAAACTGCCTTCTTGAGCGCCAGCTTTAATGCTGCCAAGTGATTGTTACAACACTTCCTCCTAAGCCGAAATGAAGCTGTGCTGGAAGTTAATCAGAAATGCAACACAAGTTCAACGCTGGGAGATAACTGTTGCATGGTGTTGATCCTAGATTGACACAAGTGCAATGGATATAAAGGCATTTAGTCTTGGACAGCTTTCCTGAAGTTTTGCAACATTACTTACTGCCATTTCTAAGGAATAGAGGACAAGATCAAATTTAAAATATCTGGGTTATGATGAGATACCTACTTTGCTGTATCAGTAGGTGCTACTCTGACTTTATTCATTGCATCTTAGGATACACTTCTTCTATCTGGTGTCTCCAGATGTGGCGAATTGTAATCTATAAATCTTAATTCTGATTATGCAGAATAATATATCTGTTCAGGTGGAAGAGTTAAATGGACAAAATGATCAACCTGTCAACCAGAATGCAAATCCTATTCTTTTTATACATGCTTGGACTTACTTGTACACTTGGAGAGATGGTTCTAGCTTGCTCAGAGCCCCCTTGTGGATGATGTTGCTAATTAGTTCAGAAATAGAAAACAAGGATGGGGAATACATTCTATCAGAAAAATTACAACCACGGAGGTTATTAGATAATGAAAGAAGGGAAATAATGGACTTTACATGCAATCTAGAATAAAACATTTGTGGGTTATCTTTGAATTAATTTAATAAAGGATAAACCTCAGCCATCAAAAACCATGTTGCTGAATTTTAGTTACTGGAGAATAAAATAGTATCTCCCACCTGGTTTACATTCTAAAGCATATGGAATCCAGAAATCTGAATTTAATTCCAGCCATTCTGCTGCCTGCTTATTTCATTGGCTGATGGGGCAAAGCATAGCTGGGTTAATTCCTGTTCCTTCTCTGCGACTTCTCTGTGACTGTATTTTGAAGAGTAGAATACATTCCCAATGTTTGTTTACAAAAAGCTGCTAACCCCCTTCTTCCCAATCCAAATTGGGATTATTGTGTAGTGTAGTGGCTTGAATCCTTTTTTTTTTTTTTTGAAAAGAATTTTATTGATTTTCTACAAACAAACAAGACAAACAAAACATTAAAACATCAACTCTCTTATGTACATACAGTGTGTCGGTTGGTTCATCAGTTTTGTGCATTCATTTTGTAGTCTCAATTACAGTTATGTTACATAACAACTCATATTGTCAATCCAAACTTATATATCCTAATATCGCTATTAAAAAATCATTTGACTATACTTTTAATCATTCATGCTTTTTGAGATAATAATACTTTAAATAGTTTATTCTATAACCAATCATATAATCATACCAAATCTATCCTAAAAACACTTTATAAATATAATGTCAAATAACAAAGGCGAAAGAAAAAATAAAGATATTCCTTGCTGTCTAACATTCTAAATATTCTATTATTGTATTTTGTCATCTAGCCATTGATAAAAAAGATCCCAAATTTCATAAAATTGTTTATCTTCTTGTTCTCTAATTTCAAATGTCAATTTACTCATCTCATCACATTCCAATATTTTCTTAATTTCTTCCTCTGATGGTATTTTCTCACTCTTCCAATTTTTAGCAAATACAATCCTAGCCGTTGTTAATACATTTACAGTCAGATATTTCAAGTCTTTACTGTATGTATCTGGTAAGATTCCCAATAAAAAGAACTCCGGTTTTAAATCTATACGTTTCTTTGTCATTTTTTCCAACCACATGCGAATTTTAGTCCAATATTTTTTAGCGTCCTCACAGGTCCACCGCATATGGTAATATGAGCCAGGTATCTGATGACATTTCCAGCATTTTTCAGATTTGTTCTTAAACATTCTTGCTATTCTTGTCGGGGGAAAGTGCCACCTGTAAAATATCTTATACAAATTTTCTTTGTATGCTGTTGACATTGTCATTTTATAATTTGGAGACCACAATTTTTGCCATTTCTCTAAATCAATCCCATATCCAAAATTCTTCCCCCAAACAATCATAGTTTCTTTAACTTGTTCTTCCTCTAATTTAATTCCCAGTAAATAACCATAAAATTTTTTAATCACCTTCCCATCAGTACCCATCAAGATCTTATCTAGATCAGTCTGTTTATCATAGAATCCCTCCGTTTTAGAATCTTCATCATACCTTGAATATATTTGCGCATATGAAAACCAATTTATCTTTATACCTTGTTCCTCTAAATTTTGAATCGATTTAAATTCACCTTTTTCATCCAATAGTTCCCCATATCTAACTGTTTGTTCCTTCTTATAAATTATCAGATAGGAAAATGCTTCAATAGTCGATAACCAAACTGGAATTTTCAAATAACATTGTCTTTTTATCTTCTCCCAGTTTAACCACAGAGACTCCCGTATATAATGTCTTCTAAAGTAACCCTGTGTTTTAGTTCCCTTATACCATAAAAAAGCATGCCAACCCAACAGCAAATCATGACCTTCTAGTGTCAACAATCTAATCTTTCTTAATGTTATCCATTCCTTGACCCACATCAGACTTGCAGCTTGATAGTACAATTCCCAATTGGGCAGGCCAAAACCTCCTCTAATTCTAGCATCTTGCAAAAGCTTTAGCTTTATTCTCGCTTTCTTACCTTGCCATATAAACTTCAACATAATTTTATTTAAATCTTCAAAATAGTCTTTTCCAAGCATAATTGGTATTGTTTGAAATGGAAATAGAATTCTGGGTGAAATATTCATCTTAATTGTTGAAATTCTCCCTATTAATGACAATTGCAAGTTTTCCCATTTCTTCAAGTCTGTAGCTATCTGTTGTTTAAGTTTCATATAATTATTTCTTTTAATGTGCTACATCTTGCTGTCAAATATATCCCCGGATACTTAACCTTATTTGTAACTTGGATTTTCAACAGGTTTGCCAGTTCTTCTCTTTGTCTCAGTAGCATGTTCTTTGTCAAAATATTTGTTTTATCTTTATTTATTTTCAAACCAGCCACCTCACCATATGTCTCTATCTTTTCCAATAACTTTGGAGCTGTTTCTAGCGGATCTTCCAGAATAAAAGCTAAGTCATCAGCAAAAGCTTGTAGTTTGAATTCTTCCTTTTTAATTTTCATTCCTTTTATGCTTTTATCATCCCTAATATTTCTATTCAACACTTCCAAAGTCAACACAAATAGCAAAGGAGACAGGGGACATCCTTGTCTTGTACCTTTTCTTATATTAATAAAGTCTGTAAGTTCTCCCTCCATCATTACCTTTGCTGTCTGTTTATTGTATATGGCTTCTATTGCTCGAATAAATTTTCTGGCAAAACCCATCTGTTCCAATAATAATAACATAAATCTCCAGCTCACGTTGTCAAATGCCTTTTGAGCATCTAGGAATATCAAAGCCATTTGCTTTTCAGGATGAGCCTCATAGTATTCCAAAGTATCCAAGATTACTCTCATGTTGTCTCTGATTTATCTCTTTGGCAGAAATCCATTTTGATCTGGGTGGATAAAATTATTTAAATATTTTTTAAGTCTTTCTGCTAAAATTGAAGCAAAAATTTTATAGTCTGCATTCAATAAAGAAATAGGTCTATAGTTCTTAATTTGCAGTGGGTCAGCCTCTTCTTTTGGAATAAGTGTAATATAAGCCTCTGACCATGTTTTGGGTATCATCTTCTTTGACATAACTTCATTCATAACTTCTAACAATGGGATGCTCAATGATTCTTGAAATGTTTTATAGAATTCTGCCGGAAGCCCATCTGGAGCTGGTGTTTTCCCATTATTTTGTTTCTTAATTGCTTCATTTAATTCCATTATTGTTATATTGCTTTCTAGCATTTCTTCAGTCTCTTTAGGTATCTTCGGTAAGTTAGCATTCTGTAGATACTGTTTGACTTTTTCCTCATCAATATTCTCTTGTTTATATAGTTGTCCATAGAAATCTCGAATAATTTCCTTTTTCTCCTTATTGCCATAACAAACTTGGCCTTGATCATCTATTAGCTTCAATATTTTTCTTGATTCCTTCTCCTTTCTCAATTTATATGCTAGCCATCTACCTGGTTTATTTGCATCTTCAAAGTAATTCTGTTTAGAATTTCTAATTTTCTGTGCCAATTCTTCTTTCTCTATTACTGTATATACTCGAGTATAAGCCGAGTTTTTCAGCACATTTTTTGTGCTGAAAAAAAACCCCTCGGCTTATACTCGAGTCAGATTCTCCTCTGAAAAAAAAATGGTGTGGAGCTCCGAAGCTGGGCAGCCGCTTCCCTGCTTCCCTGTTTCCTTTGCAACTTTTAAGCATAGGGGTAATCGGAAGCAGAAAAGTTCTTGCTTGAGGATATATTGTTTTTTCTTTTTTTAACTGTTTTTTTGGGGGGGGAAGACCCACCGCCATGTGAGAATGCTCAGACACGAAATCTATCCAACTGAAAATAAGTGTGTGTGTGTGTGGGGGATTTTAACAGAGGGAAGATGTAGGGAGAAGGCAAAAGCGATAGAAGATCCTTCAGGGGAGACTGAGGGGGAGACTCACCCTTGGTCCAGATGAGCCCCCTTTCTCTAGGCTGAGAAAACAACGTGAGCCGAGGTTGCTTCGGCTCCACTCAGCTTCATTTCCTCAGCTCCAGCTGCTTTCAGTCCACTCGGGAGGAGGGGGAGGAGGAGGTGGTGGCAGCTCGCATTGTTTTCTGAGCTCTAGGCTGAGAAAACAATGCGAGCCGAGGTTGCTCCACTCAGCTTCATTTCCTCAGCTCCAGCTGCTTTCAGTCCACTCGGGAGGAGGGGGAGGAGGAGGTGGTGGTGGCAGCTCGCGTTGTTTTCTGAGCTCTAGGCTGAGAAAGCAACACGAGCCGAGGTCGCTCCACTCAGCTTCATTTCCTCAGCTCCAGCTGCTTTCAGTCCACTCAGGAGGAGGGGGAGGAGGAGGTGGTGGTGGCAGCTCGCGTTGTTTTCTGATAGTGAGATCATTTCCCAAATTAATTGATTCACTAACCCAAAAGAAGAAGATGTTGATGACAGTGGGAGGCAGGAGTCACTCTCTCCCTTGCAAGAAAAAAGCAAGAGCCGTTCTTATGATCTCTCCCTCTCTCTCTTTCTCCCCGAATACAGTCAAGCCCTTTCCAGCACGCGCGCGCGATCCGCCCCCGCCGCCTTGCACCTTGCAAATGTAAAAACCCTGGGGTTTTGCATTTGCAAGGTGCAAAGGGGCGGTGGCGGATTGCACACGCGTGCTGGAAAGGGCTTGACTTTATTGGGGGGGGAGAGAGAGAGAGAGAGAGAGAGATCATAAGAACGGCTCTTGGTTTTTTCTTGCAAGGGAGAGAGTGACTCCTGCCTACCACTGTCATCATCATCATCTTTTGGGTTAGTGAATCAATTAAACCTTTCATGATAGTGAGATCGTTTCCCAAATTTCCCTTAAATCAGGGAAGAAATCAGAAACAAACCTTTGGGCTGAGAATAAGCCTGTTCCTATGATGCCATTTTTGTTCACTGCAGTGTGAAAAGTATGAAAAAACACACTTCTTTTTCTTTATCTTCTTGTTCCCTATTTACTGGTCTCTTTCAAAGAGGAAATTGTGAACATCAAACTTATTCTCAACTGTCCTAGTGAAAGTTTTTATTGGTATCTATTTTTATTTTTGAAATTTACCAGTAGCTGCTGCATTTCCCGCCCTCGGCTTATACTCGAGTCAATAGGTTTTCCCAGTTTTTTTGTGGTTAAATTAGGTGCCTCGGCTTATATTCGGGTCGACTTATACTCGAGTATATACGGTAATTCCATTTTATGTTTAATTACATCCAGCTTCAATTTAATATCTTTTTTCTGTGGCATTTTCTGTAATTCTTTTTCAAGTCTTTTATACTCATCTTCCAAGGCCTTAGAAGCTTGCCTTTTCCTTATATTCTTTTTTCTTGTATAATCTATTATCAAACCTCTAGCATATGCCTTCATTGTATCCCAAACATTCTGCGTTGAAGTATCTTCTTTTTTATTTTCTCTGAAGAAAAAAGCCAATTCCTTCTCCATCCATTGTATAAAATCTTTTTCCTTTAAGATAGTATTGTTTAATGTCCATCTCGATCTTTTTTTTTTTGTCCCTTCCATTTAATTGTCATTGGGCTGTGATCTGCCCAAGTACTTGTTTCAATATTTGTTTCTTGAATATTAGATATTAATTCTGTTGAGATCCAAATCATATCTAATCTGGACCATGATAAATGTCTATTTGAATAAAAAGTATATTGTTTAGCTTTAACATTTCTTTCTCTCCAAGTATCTTTTAAAGTTAATTCGTCTGTCATTTTAAAAAAAGATTTAGGGAGAGTCTTTCTATTTTGCTTTGTTGTTGCTATATAATCCAATTTATTGTCCACAATTCCATTAAAGTCTCCCATCATAATTATATTAACATAGTCCAGTCCAATTATTTTCATGTGTAGTTTTTTTATAAAACTCTTCTAGTTTATCATTCGGAGCATAAATTGTAATCAAAAGTATTTTTATATTATTCTCCATTATTTCCACCATTAATACTCTTCCATCTTCATCCGTGTAAATCAGTTTTGCTGGGATAGCCTCTTTAATGTATAGAACCACTCCTCTTTTCTTACATTGAGTCAAAGAAGTAAATATTTTCCCTAATTTTGGCTGTATTAACAATTGTTCATGTTGTTTTTTAGTATGAACTTCTTGTAGACAAATTATATCAAATTTTAATTTCTCTAATTTATGAAAGGTTTTCCTTCTTTTAACAGCTGAATTGAGTCTATTTATATTCATTGTAATCAGTTTTTTCTCTTCCATGATTATGCTTTATATTTAGGTCTAACAGCTCTCGTGGATCTCACTTCACGCTGTTCTTTATTATCCACCTGTCCACCTACTGCACCTTTCTCTTTTTCAGTCTCCAGTTGTTCCTCTTGAAACTCAATTAATGAGACCTCTTTCTCTGCCTCCTCTTCTCTCCTTCCAAAATATGCTGCATGGAAAAGTTCTGCTTTCTCAATTGAATCAATTCTATGTCTCTGCTCTTGCCACGTAAACATTAATCCTTTTGGAATCAGCCATCTATAATTCACTTCATTTTCCAATAGCGTTTTGGTCAGAAATCGATATTCTCTTCTCATTTCTCTCACTCTTCTGGGTATTTGTTTTAAAACCACAATCTCTTTGCCTTTGTATTTCAATGTCTTCTCTCTTACCACTTGTAGTATTTGTGTTTTAATAGATTTTTTGGTAAATCTAATATGGACTTCCCTTGGTAATTTATTTCTCATCGCATATCTTGTATAAACTCGATATACCTCATCTACTCCATCCATCATTTTTTCCTCTGTAATTTCCAAAGCATCCGCCAAAATTTCTATCATTATCGCAGCCAAATTTTGTCCTTTTTCTTCTTCTATATTTTGAAATCTGAGATAAAATTCTGACCTTTCCATCTCCCACCTCAACATCCCACTTTTGTCTTGTTCAACCACTGTTAATCTATTGTCAATATTTCCAATCTTCTCTCTTTGTTTACTTTCTTCCTCAATTTTTGGGAATCTCTCCTCATACTTCCCCATCATTTGTTTAATATTTTCCAGTTTTTCATCAGTCTTCTCTATTCTTTGTTCAATAGTGTCTGTTTTTATCTTGAGATCTTGAATTCCTTGCATAATCATCTGTACAGTCACTTTTTCCTGTTCTTTATCTTTCTTCAACATTGTTTGAATTAAACGTTGTCCTCCAGCAGAGGTAGATGTAGAAATGCCAGATGATATTGGTTTCCTGCTCATTTTAATGCTTCAAAAGCTTCAAATTCTTTTTACCTTTTAATCCAACTGGTAGAATAGCCAATTTTAATCCAAAATGGAAAAATCCAATAGTAAAAAGCCCAAAACCAAAGAAGAAAAAGGAGAAAAAGAAGAAGAAAAAGAAGAAAAATCTTCAGGTTCTTCTAGACCTTAATCCAATTACGAAGTAGTCCACCATAAAAAATGAAAAATAGAAAGAAAAAAAACCCCAAAAATAATAATATAGATAAAGAAGAAAAAGAACAAAAATAAAGAAAAGAAGAAGAAATTCCTTCAGGTTCTTCACACCTTAATCCAATTGGGAAGTCTCAAAAATCAAAAAGAAAAAACAGAGTGGTCCAAAAACATGAATAGAAAAAGCAAAAGGATCCCAGTAAAGATAAGGAGAAAAAATAAAAATAAAAAAAAGGCTCTGAGGCTTTCCCTTTGAAATAAAAAGCAAAAATAAGAATATTACTAGAATTAAAATTTACAAAGAGGCTGGTGAGTAGGAGTATCACAAGTAAAAAAAAAAATAATAAGAAAGCACACTGCACTTTATTTCGTTGTCCAAGGCTCTTATTATGACTCTCTCCTCGATTAGCTTCAAAGCCAAGCCTCAAATGTTAAAATATTGATAAGAGTCCAGGAGAACACCTGTAATAATATTTTGCTGTGCTCTCCCTCTATCTTATCACATTGAAATGTCCTTGAGAAGGAGTCTTCTTACAGTTCTCTCCAATTCAAATAAAATATTTTCAAGTCTCTAGTTGGCAGTGTTACAAAGTTTCTTAATACTCTTCCCACCCCCAGCCAGAAAAAAAAAGTAATTTATAAAAAGAAAAAATAGCCAAAGGGAGCCCCTGTCCTAAAAGAAAATTAAAAAAATCAAAAGGAGCATAAAAATATATGTAAGAGAAAATTCAGTCCGGTTACCTACAAAGTCACACTAAAGTCCCAAGAAAAAAAAAGTAAGAAAAAGAAAAAAAAATCCAAGCCTCAATTTGACATCACTTTAAAAAACGCCGCTCATACAGTTTTTGTCAAAATAAATAAATAAATCTCATAGGTTTCTTCTCTATTCAGGGTGCCCTTTCAAATCTCAGCGAATTTACAACAAAAAAGAAGTTTCTCACCCAGCCGACACACTTTCACTTCCAGCCACTTCCTTTCCAGAGCTGTCCTGACTTCAGCAGCTATGGAGGCTGCCTCTCCGCCTCCAGCAAAAGGGCTTCTCCCGGATCAAACCAGGGGTTTTGCGATATCCCTGGGATCCTGGGACTATGCCCTTCACGATCACCGTCTCTACGGGACGGTTTAGGTCCGTTGGGACCGACTAGGGGTGAAAATATCGGCTGCGATCTCAGAGCCCCGAGATCGCAGCTGTATCGCCGAAACGAAGCTCCGCCTTCTCCTGTAATGGCTTAAAACTTCTAATTGCACCATTTCAATTCATCAAATTATTTTTATTGTACATTTTATAGGAGCAAAACAACTATTTCCTTAAAAATGATTTTCCTTAGCATGGAGTAAAAAACATTGCATATAACTTCCAAAATCTGCTTTTTCACATGATTATACCCAGTAGATAGAATCTCTCAACAGGTCGTGATTCTTTTGATCCTCAACATATTAGAAACAGAAAAAAAATCCAGTGGAGCATGGTTTAAGAAGTTTGTACTTAACATGGGAGAGACTAGCATGGTGTGTAAGAAAAGATTTTGAACAAATAAAAAAATAGAAAAGAAAATGCAAGAAAACCAATATCCCACCTACATATCTGTCAAAAGATGATATATTGTAATCCTTTGTGAGCTTTGTGAGTTCTTCACACATAATTCACAGCTGTATCAGGGATTGACTTTTAAACTTTCTCTTTTTACTATTGCTTCTTCATTATCATTCCACAATGACATCATCAGCATCAGCATCTTTGTTATTCTTATCAGGGGTGGGATCAGTAACTACTGATTCAGTGATTTTATGTGTCGCGCAAAGACTGCACTACTATTACTGTTAATCTTCTCATCACTCCTTATCACCCATCCCCTCCCACTTGTGACTGTAGGACTGTAACTTTGTCGCTTGTATCCTTACGATTTATATTGACTGTTTCCTAGTATGATTTGATTGCTTATTGTACCCTATGACTATTATTAAGTGTCGAATCTGATGATTCTTGACTCTTGGCCAATGTATCTTTTCTTTTATGTATACTGAGAGTATTTACACTAAGACAAATTCCTTGTGTGGTCAATAAAGAATTCTATTCTATTCTATCTATATCTTCTGTACTTAACTGCACTTAAATTTTATGTATAGTTTTGCCACCTATAAACAAAATAAATGGACTGAGCCTGAAATTTCGTTGATTTCTGCCGAGGTTTGTCCCTTTTCCTTTCAAAGGCCTATTAGAGAGGTAGTGAGGAAGTTACTGTTGTGCTATTATTATGAACAAATAAGATGTTGGAAAAGTGTTTGAATAAATGAAGAGACAGGTTGTTTTAATCAGAAAAAAAACATGGGAGAATTCTGAAGGATTGAAGATATAGTGTTATTGATTTGGTGGCCTTAAAAGGCTTTATCCTTTGATGATTAATTCAGTGAATAAAAATCTATAAAGATAGCTTGGACTTTTGGGAGAAATCTGAAGTAAATGAATTAGATATCTTTGAATCCTTGACATGACTTAGAGCACATGTGGTGCTATGCAGAAAAGAGAGGAAAATGCAAGAGAAAATTGATTTTTTGTTCCAAGTTTTAAAGTCCCATAATCATCAGCATTGACATGGCCATCAAATGGCAGGCATTGCCAAATAATCAAAAAATTAGACTACATTTAGCAGTTGCTTGATTTACCCAAATTGATAATAAAATTATTGATAATAAAATTATCAATTTCATGGAAGTAAGTGTTAATATCATTGCTAATATATGTGGTAAATTATGCTGCTGTCAGTCACAAGGGCAAAGAGAATGGTCACTCTCAGCTTTGCAACAAAGCTTTGAAAATAATGAAAATTGTATTAGTTCTTTGTGAACTCTAATTTTTAAAATCTCACTCTTTCTCAATATAAAATCAAAATATGCATTCCCTTATAAAAATGGATCTGAATGTATGTAGCTTAAAAATGGTCAAATATCCAGGCAACAACAAGATTCTGCTACGTATTGTGTTCAAGAACAAACTGAAGGAAATGTTACAGTACCATATGAAAAGTGGAGAACATGTTAAATAGGTTGTACAATTAGGTTGTTGAATAATATTTAATATTTAGAATATTAAATATGTGTAATTTGTAATGTACACTTGTAATATATGTGGCATTTGTAATATACATTAATATTTCTATGCATTTACTGTATATGGTTGCCCAATTCACACACAGTGACTCTGGACATCTTACAACATTAACATTTCACAATGTAAGAACCCATAAATCCCCCATCTCCTCCCTGGCATTGGTAAATACACAATCACACAAGCCACATGATCAGGTCTAGGCAAATCAATTTGGGGTCTCCAATATACAGAAGCACATATTCAGGACCTTCCCCCCAAAAAATAACAAGGTGTGAGAGCCAATCTTATCTCAGGGAGAATGGTGTTCCAAAGGGAGGGCGCCACCACAATGAAAGTTCTATTGCTTGACCCCACTAGATGCACTTTTGTAAAAGACAGGACCCGCGACATATCTTGCCTTCCCCCACTGATGGGCTGAGTACGTGTAAATGGGAAGAGATGGTCCTTCAAATAATCTGGCCTCAAGCAATAAAGGCTTTAAAGGTGATAACCAGCACCTTGATTTCCACCTGGAAGCAAAATGATTAACCAATGCAGCTCCCACAAGAGGTGACACATGCACAAATCTCAATTTGCACAGGACTATGCAAGTCTGTTGCATTTTGAAGCAACTGAAATTTCTTTTTTTTTTTTTTGAAAAAGTTTTTATTAATTTTCTACAAACAAACAAGACAAACAAAACATAAAAACATCAACTCTTATATGTACATCCAGTGTGTCAGTTGGTTCATCATTTTTGTGCATTCATTCTGTAGTCTCAATTACAATTATGTTACATAACAACTCATATTGTCAATCCAAACTTATATATCCTAATATCACTAAAAAAAGAAGTTTTTGACTATATTTTTAATCATTCATGCTTAATGAGCTAACAATACTTTAAACCAGTTTACTCTATAACAAATCATCTAGTCATATCAAATCAATCCTAAAAAATCCTTTATAAATATAATATCAAATAGCAAAGTAATAGCAAAATAAAGATATTCCTTACTATCTAGCATTCTAAATATTCTATTATCGTATTTTATCATCTAGCCATTTATAAAAAAGATCCCAAATTTTGTAAAATTGTTTATCCTCTTGCTCTCTAATTTCAAATGTCAATCTGCTCATCTCAGCACATTCCAATATTTTCTTAATAATTTCTTCCTGTAATGGTATTTTCTCATTCTTCCAATTTTTAGCAAATACAATCGTGGCCGCTGTTAATACATTTACAATCAGGTATTTCAAATCTTTACTATATATATCAGGTAAAATTCCCAATAAGAAGATCTCTGGTTTCAAATCTATATGTTTCTTTGTCATTTTTTCCAACCACATGCGAATTATAGTCCAATATTTTCTAGCATCCTCACAAGTCCACCACATATGGTAATACGAGCCGGGTATCTGATGACATTTCCAGCATTTTTCAGATTTGTTCTTAAACATTCTTGCTATTCTTGTCGGAGGAAAGTGCCACCTGTAAAACATCTTATACAAGTTTTCTTTATATGCTGTTGACATTGTCATTTTATAATTTTGAGACCACAATTTCTGCCATTTCTCTAAATCAATCCCATATCCAAAATTCTTCCCCCAAACAATCATAGTTTCTTTGACTTGTTCTTCCTCTAATTTCATTCCCAGTAAATAACCATATAGTTTTTTAATCACCTTCTCATCAGTACCCATCAAGATCTTATCTAAATCAGTCTGTTTATCATAAAATCCCTCCGTTTTAGAATCTTCATCATACCTTGAGTGTATTTGTGCATATGAAAACCAATTCATCCTTATACCTTGTTCCTCTAAGTTTTGGATCGATTTAAGTTCACTCTTTTCATCAAAAGTTCCCCATATCTAACTGTTTGTTCCTTCTTGTAGATTATAGGATAGGAAAATGCTTCAATGGTCGATAACCAAACTGGAATTTTCAAATAACATTGTCTTTTTATCTTCTCCCAATTTAACCACAAAGACTCCCGTACATAATGTCTTCTAAAATAACCCTGTGTTTTAGTTCCCTTATACCATAAAAAAGCATGCCAACCCAACAGCAAGTAATGCCCTTCTAATGTCAACAACCTATGTTTCCTTAATGTTATCCATTCTTTAACCCACATCAAACTTGCAGCTTGATAATATAATTCCCAATTTGGCAGACCAAAACCTCCTCTAATTCTAGCATCTTGCAAAAGCTTTAGCTTTATTCTCGCTTTTTTACCTTGCCATATAAACTTCAACATAATTTTATTTAAATCTTCAAAATAGTCTTTTCCAAGCCTAATTGGTATTGTTTGAAACAAAAATAAAATTCTAGGTAAGATATTCATCTTAATTGTTGAAATTCTCCCTATTAATGACAATTGCAAGTTTTCCCACTTCTTCAAATCTGTAGTTATCTGTTGTTTAAGTTTAATATAATTATTCTCCTTTAATGTGCTACATCTTGTTGTCAAATATATCCCCAGATACTTAACCTTATTTGTAACTTGAATTTTCAAAAGATCTGCCAATTCTTCTCTCTGTCTCAATAGCATATTCTTTGTCAAAATCTTTGTTTTGTCTTTATTTATTTTCAAACCAGCCACCTCTCCATATGCCTCTATCCTTTCCAGTAACTTTGGAGCTGTTTCTAGCGGATCTTCCAAAATAAAAGCTAAGTCATCAGCAAAAGCTTGTAGCTTAAATTCTTCCTTCTTAATTTTCATTCCTTTTATGCTTTTATCATCCCTAATATTTCTATTTAACACTTCCAAGGTTAACACAAATAGCAAAGGAGATAGGGGGCATCCTTGTCTTGTGCCTTTCCTTATATTAATAAAATCTGTAAGTTCCCCCTCCATCATTACCCTTGCTGTCTGTTTATTATATATAGCTTCTATTGCTTGAGTAAATTTTTTAGCGAAACCCATCTGCTCCAATAATAATAACATAAATCTCCAGTTCACGTTGTCAAATGCTTTTTGAGCATCTAGGAATATCAAAGCCATTTGCTTTTCAGGATGAGCCTCATAGTATTCCAAAGTGTCCAAGATTACTCTCATATTGTCTCTAATTTGTCTCTTTGGCAGAAATCCATTTTGATCTGAGTGAATAAAATTATTTAAATATTTTTTAAGTCTTTCTGCTAAGATTGAAGCAAAGATTTTATAGTCTGCATTCAATAAAGAAATAGGTCTATAATTCTTAATTTGCAATGGGTCAGTCTCTTCCTTTGGTATAAGTATAATATAAGCCTCTGACCATGTTTTAGGTATCATCTTTTTTAACATAACTTCATTCATAACTTCTAACAATGGGATGCTCAATAATTCTTGAAATGTTTTATAAAATTCTACTGGAAGCCCATCTGGACCCGGAGCTTTCCCATTATTTTGTCTCTTAAATGCTTCATTTAGTTCCATCATTGTTATATTGCTTTCTAGCATTTCTTCAGTCTCTTTAGGTATCTTTGGTAACTTAGCTTCCTGTAAATACTGTTTGACTTTTTCTTCATCAATATTCTCCTGTTTATATAATTGCCCATAAAAATCTCGAATAATTTCTTTTTTCTCCTTATTCCCATAACAAACTTGGCCTTGTTCATCTATTAACTTCAATATTTTTCTTGATTCCTTCTCTTTTCTCAATTTATATGCTAGCCATCTGCCTGGTTTATTTGCATCTTCAAAATAATTCTGTTTAGAGTTTCTAATTTTCTGTGCCAGTTCTTCTTTCTCTATTAATTCCATTTTATGTTTGATTACATCCAGCTTCAATTTAATATCCTTTTTCTGTGGCATTTTCTGTAATTCTTTTTCAAGAATTTTATACTCATCTTCCAAGGCCTTAGAAGCTTGCCTTTTCCTAATATTCTTTTTTCTTGTATAATCTATTATCAAACCTCTAGCATATGCCTTCATTGTGTCCCACACATTTTGCGTTGAAGTATCTTCTTTTTTATTTTCTCTGAAGAAAAAAGCCAATTCCTTCTCCATCCATTGTGTAAAATCTTTCTCCTTTAAAAGAGTATTATTTAATGTCCATCTCGATCTTTTTTTTTGTCCCTTCCATTTAATTGTCATTGGGCTATGATCTGCCCAGGTACTTGTTTCAATATTTGTTTCTTTAATATTAGATATTAGTTCTGTTGAGATCCAAATCATATCTAATCTGGACCATGATAAATGTCTATTTGAATAAAAAGTATATTGTTTAGCTTTAACATTTCTTTCTCTCCAAATATCCTTTAAAGTTAATTCATCTGTCATTTTAAAAAAGGACCTTGGGAGAGCCTTTCTATTTTGCTTTGTTGTTGTTGCTATATAGTCCAGTTTATTGTCCACAATTCCATTAAAATCTCCCATCATAATTATATTAACATAGTCTAGTCCAATTATTTTCATGTGTAGCTTTTTATAAAACTCTTCTTGTTTATCATTCGGAGCATAAATTGCAATCAAGAGTATTTTTATATTATTGTCCATTATTTCTACCATTAATACTCTTCCATCTTCATCCGTGTAAATCAATTTTGCTGGAATAGCCTCTTTAATGTATAAAACCACACCTCTTTTCTTACATTGAGTCAAAGAGGTAAATATTTTCCCTAATTTTGGCTGTAATAACAATTGTTCATGTTGTTTTTTAATGTGAACTTCTTGTAAACAAATTATATCAAATTTTAATTTCTCTAATTTATGAAAAGTTTTCCTTCTTTTAACAGCTGAATTAAGTCCATTTATATTCATTGTAATCAGTTTTTTTTCCTCCATGATTATGCTTTATATTTAGGTCTAACAGCTCTCGTGGATCTCACTTCACGCTGTTCTTTATTGTCCATCTGTCCCCCTGCTGCTCCTTTCTCTTTTTCAGTCTCCAGTTGTTCATCTTGAAACTCAATTGATAAAGCCTCTTTCTCTGCTTCCTCTCTTCTTCCTCCAAAGAATTCTGCATGAAAAAGTTCTGCTTTCTCAATTGAATCAATTCTATATCTCTGCTCTTGCCACCCAAACACTAGTCCTTCTGGAATCAGCCATCTATAATTCACTTCGTTTTCCAATAGTATTTTGATCAGAAATCGATATTCTCTTCTCATCTCTCTCACTCTTCTGGGTATTTGTTTTAAAACCACAACCTCTTTACCCTTGTATTTCAGTGTTTTCTCTCTTACTACTTGTAATATTTGCGTTTTAATGGATTTTTTGGTAAATCTAATATGGACTTCCTTGGGTAATTTATTTCTCATCGCATATCTTGTATAGACTCGATATATCTCATCTATTCCATCCATCATCTTTTCCTCTGTAATTTCCAAAGCATCTGCCAAAATTTCTATCATTACCGCTGCCAAATTTTCTCCTTTTTCCTCTTCTATATTTTGAAATCTGAGGTAAAATTCTGACCTTTCCATCTCCCACCTCAACATCCCACCTTTTTCTTGTTCAACCGCTGTTAGTCTGCTGTCAATATTTCCAATCTTCTTCTCTCTTTGTTTTCCTTCTTCCTCAATTTTTTGGAATCTCTCCTCATACTTAACCATCATTTGTTTAATATTTTCCACTTTTTCATCAGTCTTCTCTATTCTTTGTTCAATATTTTCTGCTCTTTGTTCAATATTTTCTGCTCTTTGTTCAATATTTTCTATTCTTTGTTCAATATTTTCTGTTCTTTGTTCAATATTTCCTGTTCTTTGTTCAATGATATCTGATTTTGTCTTAAGATCTTGGATTCCTTGCATAATCATCTGTAAAGTTATTTTTTCTTGTTCCTTATCTTGCTTCAACATTGTCTGAATTAAACGTTGTCCTCCAGCTGGTGGGGAAGCAGAGGTAGAAGCAGAAATGCCAGATGGTATTGGTTTCCTGCTCATTTCAATGTTTCCAAAACTTCAAATTCTTCTTGACTTTTAATCCAACTGGTAGAGCAGCCAATTATAATCCAAAATGGAGAACTCCAATAGTAAAAAACACGAAACCAAAGAAGAAACAGAAAAAAAGGAAGAAGAAAGATCTTCAGGTTCTTCTAGACCCTAATCCAATTACGAGATAGTCCACCATAAAAAAGGAAAAAATAGAAAGGAAAAAACAAACAAATCCAAAAATAATAATATTGATTAAGAGCAAAAGAAAAAGGAAAAAAGAAAAAGCAAAAAGAGAGAAAAAAACAAAAACAAAAAGTTCCTTCAGATTCTTCACACCTTAATCCAGTTAAAAAATCTCAATAATCCAAAAAAAACAAAAAAAAAACAACCTCAACAACAAAGTAGTCCAAAAACATAAATAGGAAAAGCAAAAAAGTCCCAATAAAAAAGAAAAGAAAAATAAAGAAGAAAAAAGAAAAAACTCTAAGGCTTTCCCTTTAAAATAAAAGGCAAAAATAAAAATATTACTAGAATTGAAATTTAGAAAAAGGCTAGCGAATGGGGTATATATAAGAAAACACACTGCACTTTGTTATTTATCCAAGGCTCTTGTTATGACTCTCTTCTCCAGCAGCTTCAAAGCCAAACCTCAAGTGTTGTTGATAACAGTCCAGGAAAGCACCTGCAATAATATTTTGCTGTGCTCTCCCTCTATCTTATCACGTTAAAAAGTCCTTGAGATGAGGTCTTTTTGCAATTCTCTCCAATTCACATAAAGATACTTTCAAGCCTCTAGTTGGCAGTGTTACAAAGTTTCTTAATGTTCTTTCTCCCCGCCCGCCAGAAAAAAGTAATAATATATACAGAAAAAAAAGAAAAAATAGCCAAAGTGAGCCTCTATCCTAAAGAAAGTTAAAAAATCAAAGGGAGCATAAAATCAAAGGGAGCATAAAAATATATATATAAGAGAAAATTCAATCCGGTTACCTACAAAGTCACAGTAAAATCTTTCCCAAAAAGTATAAAGAAAAGAAAAAAAAAACCAAGCCTCAATTTGACATCACTTTAAAAAACGCTGCTCAAAACAATTTCAGTCAAAAAAAAAAATCTCACAGCTTTCTTCTTTATATCGGATGAACTTTCCAACCTTAGCGAATTTACAGCACAAAAGAGTTTTTCTCACCCAGCCGACACACTTCACTCCAGCCACTTCCTTTCCAGAGCTGTCCTGACTTCAGCAGCTATGGAGGCTGCCTCTCCACCTCCAGCAAAAGGGCTTCTCCCGGATCAAACCAGGGGTTTTGCGATATCCCTGGGATCCTGGGACTATGCACTTCACAATCACCGTCTCTACAGGACGGTTTAGGTCCGTTGGGACCGACCAGGGGTGAAAATATCGGCTGCGATCTCAGAGCCCCGAGATCGCAGCTGTATCGCCGAAACGAAGCTCCGCCTTCTCCTGTAATGGCTTAAAACTTCTAATTGCACCATTTCAATTCATCAAATTATTTTTATTGTACATTTTATAGGAGCAAAACAACTATTTCCTTAAAAATGATTTTCCTTAGCATGGAGTAAAAAACATTGCATATAACTTCCAAAATCTGCTTTTTCACATGATTATACCCAGTAGATAGAATCTCTCAACAGGTCGTGATTCTTTTGATCCTTAACATATTAGAAACAGAAAAAAAATCCAGTGGAGCATGGTTTAAGAAGTTTGTACTTAACATGGGAGAGACTAGCATGGTGTGTAAGAAAAGATTTTGAACAAATAAAAAAATAGAAAAGAAAATGCAAGAAAACCAATATCCCACCTACATATCTGTCAAAAGATGATATATTGCAACCCTTTGTGAGCTTTGTGAGTTCTTCACACATAATTCACAGCTGTATCAGGGATTGACTTTTAAACTTTCTCTTTTTACTATTGCTTCTTCATTATCATTCCACAATGACATCATCAGCATCAGCATCTTTGTTATTCTTATCAGGGGTGGGATCAGTAACTACTGATTCAGTGATTTTATGTGTCGCGCAAAGACTGCACTACTATTACTGTTAATCTTGTCAATACCCATCCTTATCACCCATCCCCTCCCACTTGTGACTGTAGGACTGTAACTTTGTCGCTTGTATCCTTACGATTTATATTGACTGTTTCCTAGTATGATTTGATTGCTGATTGTACCCTATGACTATCATTAAGTGTTGAATCTGATGATTCTTGACTCTTGGCCAATGTATCTTTTCTTTTATGTATACTGAGAGTATTTACACTAAGACAAATTCCTTGTGTGGTCAATAAAGAATTCTATTCTATTCTATCTATATCTTCTGTACTTAACTGCACTTAAATTTTATGTATAGGTTTGCCACCTATAAACAAAATAAATGGACTGAGCCTGAAATTTCGTTGATTTCTGCCGAGGTTTGTCCCTTTTCCTTTCAAAGGCCTATTAAAGAGGTAGTGAGGAAGTTACTGTTGTGCTATTATTATGAACAAATAAGATGTTGGAAAAGTGTTTGAATAAATGAAGAGACAGGTTGTTTTAATCAGAAAAAAAACATGGGAGAATTCTGAAGGATTGAAGATATAGTGTTATTGATTTGGTGGCCTTAAAAGGCTTTATCCTTTGATGATTAATTCAGTGAATAAAAATCTATAAAGATAGCTTGGACTTTTGGGAGAAATCTGAAGTAAATGAATTAGATATCTTTGAATCCTTGACATGACTTAGAGCACATGTGGTGCTATGCAGAAAAGAGAGGAAAATGCAAGAGAAAATTGATTTTTTGTTCCAAGTTTTAAAGTCCCATAATCATCAGCATTGACATGGCCATCAAATGGCAGGCATTGCCAAATAATCAAAAAATTAGACTACATTTAGCAGTTGCTTGATTTACCCAAATTGATAATAAAATTATTAATAATAAAATTATCAATTTCATGGAAGTGTTAATATCACTGCTAATATATGTAGTAAATTATGCTGCTGTCAGTCACAAGGGCAAAGAGAATGGTCACTCTCAGCTTTGCAACAAAGCTTTGAAAATAATGAAAATTGTATTAGTTCTTTGTGAACTCTAATTTTTAAAATCTCACTCTTTCTCAATATAAAATCAAAATATGCATTCCCTTATAAAAATGGATCTGAATGTATGTAGCTTAAAAATGGTCAAATATCCAGGCAACAACAAGATTCTGCTACGTATTGTGTTCAAGAACAAACTGAAGGAAATGTTACAGTACCATATGAAAAGTGGAGAACATGTTAAATAGGTTGTACAATTAGGTTGTTGAATAATATTTAATATTTAGAATATTAAATATGTGTAATTTGTAATGTACACTTGTAATATATGTGGCATTTGTAATATACATTAATATTTCTATGCATTTACTGTATATGGTTGCCCAATTCACACACAGTGACTCTGGACATCTTACAACATTAACATTTCACAATGTAAGAACCCATAAATCCCCCATCTCCTCCCTGGCATTGGTAAATACACAATCACACAAGCCACATGATCAGGTCTAGGCAAATCAATTTGGGGTCTCCAATATACAGAAGCACATATTCAGGACCTTCCCCCCAAAAAATAACAAGGTGTGAGAGCCAATCTTATCTCAGGGAGAATGGTGTTCCAAAGGGAGGGCGCCACCACAATGAAAGTTCTATTGCTTGACCCCACTAGATGCACTTTTGTAAAAGACAGGACCCGCGACATATCTTGCCTTCCCCCACTGATGGGCTGAGTACGTGTAAATGGGAAGAGATGGTCCTTCAAATAATCTGGCCTCAAGCAATAAAGGCTTTAAAGGTGATAACCAGCACCTGGATTTCCACCTGGAAGCAAAATGATTAACCAATGCAGCTCCCACAAGAGGTGACACATGCACAAATCTCAATTTGCACAGGACTATGCAAGTCTGTTGCATTTTGAAGCAACTGAAATTTCTTGATACTTTTCAAGAGCAGCACATTGCAGTATTCCTTCCCCCACTCCCCAAAAATTAACCAAAACCAAAAGTTATGTATTAAGAGAGAAATGAGAACTTATTATAGAATACAGAGTACTTTTGGCCAATTTTCTGTCTTTTTAACTAAAACCGTAGATAGAAATCATGTAAATGAATGGACTTGTTCTGCCACTTTGTTAGTCTTAATTCAGGTACAGCTACACCTTTACCATAGATCAGGTGAGTGAATGCAGTGCCCTTTGGACACTAGTTCTCTTTCCTTTTTTCTTTCTTTCTTCTGTCCTTTCCTTTTCCTTTCTTTCTCCTTCCCTATTAATTAATAGGGTGGCCTGGGATCCTGTGTTAATATAGCTTGTTTTATTTTTATTTTATTTTCTGAATCAGTTCAAATCCAAATTGATTGAAGAAGGGCCATGGGAACTGAGAAAGGGGGCCTTGAAAGACAGACCATCATCAGTTAACCTAGCAGGCTAAAGCCATAAGTAACTCACCTGTCAGTCTTTCGCAGTGTCATTCAGAGAGGTATTTCTTCTTTAGACAATGTTTAAGTGGCTAGCTTATATCACCCTATATTTAATACAGGGATTGTTCCTTTTAAAACAGCCAGAAATTAAATCAGTCCTGCTGAATTATTTGACCAAAGATTTAACTAGTTTTGCATCCTGTTTCGAGATCTCTCTTCTGGTTAGCGATTGCCACATCAGAAAACCATCAGTAAATATGGGATTTTTGACTTAAGATTCTTACTACATCAATTAACTACACAATCTTCTGCAATTCTGTAATTACATGTAAATGCTCGGCATTATTTAAAAGCAATCACAGAATCTCACCACAGATATGCTAGGGTAGCCAACAATTTATTATCTCCATGTATTATAATCCTCTGCTTCGTTTTCTTTAACCAATTACCAATCGCTGAAATATATCTGATTAGAAATCACAATAAATGACAATTTTTGACAACTATTCTTCAAAATAAAAATATTAGAAATAGATGGGGTACTTTTTGACTAGAGGTCTTTAAGGATTGAGGCAAAGCTTTTGTTGTGCTCTGTTGACAATTCTAACAGAATGCTTCAATCTTTATCTGTAACAGAACAGAGGAATAAAAACCAAAAACAGACAGATTGAAAATTGGATCAAGCAGCTAGTACTTCAGGAAGTACAGATCAAGAACAAACAGAAAATGAAAAGGTGTGCTGAGCACCGGGTATTTTTAAAAGAGAAAAATATTTTGTAAGTTAAAAGAAGAAAAAAGCACATTATATGCTTTCAAAAATGTTAATCTAAGTCTGCTGGAATGCAAACCTCCCAGTCAAAAATGGAGTAATTTATATATGTGAAAAATGTACAAATGCTTTCAGAGAAAACCTCCCATAATATTACACTTCAGACCAAACTTGCTAAAGTAACAATTGCTTCAATTTATGTTCCATATGATAGCAAAGCACATTTGAATACATTTGTAAATTTACCTCCTGCTCTATAGTTATAGCAAGATCCTCTACTTTCTATAATTTATCCTTTCTATAATTTACCAAAATCATTAATCCTGTTCATTTATTTTCTGTTTTACAAAAAAAAAATCCACAAGGCATTTCCATTCAGCAATAAACATTGATATTGTCTTTTCTTTGCTCAAAGTCAATTTAGCTATCACAGTAAATTCTATCATCTTTACCAACCATCCCTTCAATTTGAATATTTTCACCTTTGTTCATACAATGCACAAAGTTATCTCCCAAAGTTTTGTGACCTTTTTTCCCAATTGTTTGTCCATCAATTCCAAAAGAAAAACCTCTGGTTTCAGCTGTATATCAACTTTTAAAATATTCTGAATCATTCATTATGTACAGTATGTAAAGTTTTCTAGAATTTTATATATCCACTAAACATGATAAAATGTTCCTTCTTGTTGTTCATGTTTCCAAAATGGATTTGAAATGATTTTATACATACTAGATAATTTCTCCTGTGGTAGATAACACACATCACTTTATAAAAACTGTCTTTTTAAGAGTATAACAAAAAAGTAAATTTGAGTCCTTTCAATCACATATTTTACCATAATATACATTTCCCAGGATAATGTTGCAGGATCCGATTTGGGTCGGTCACCGGAAGAAGAGGTGTAGTCTTCCAAGCTTTTGGACTTGTGCTGGAGTTCGTCCTCAGGGAATTTTTCTCTCACCAGAATGTATCCTTTGGTCTATTCTATGTATACTATTTATGTGGTACATGATTGTCTATGGCTTTTTAATTCTTGACTGGTTATTAAGGTGTTGGCTGTTGTGCTGCCAAGTTCTAGACTCCCAAATACCTGGATAAATCTTGACTATGGGGGCAAATAATGCATTGCAAGGATTGCTTTGTGGTGGGAAATACTTCTAATGTAATCTACTGGATCCCCTGCACAGATTGCCCCTGTGACTGCGTAAGACAGATGAGGAGAAAACTAATCACCAGATTGCAAGAACTTAAAAGAGCGGTCAGATGAGGAGACCCGAGCTTATCGGTAGCCTCACACTGCAATAAATAAGGACAGTTTTGCAGTTACTAAGATTGTTGATTGAGCAAGTACAAAAATAGCCATGGAAATTATTGAAGCCTCGGAAACAGACCTCTTGTCAATCATGTCCTTCTAACCCCAAGAGCCTTCTATTTCTCAACAGCACCCATTCTTTCATCTAAAACAAAGAGTGAACTTCAAAGTACACTTTCAAATCAGGTAGACCTAATTTTCTTCTTTCCTTTGCATCCTGTAACACCTTACATACAAGGGCTACTTGTATAACTATTATTCCTAAACTTTACTCCTAAACTTTATGAAGGTTGATGGTAGACATCTGTTAAGAGTTCTAAATAGCAATAGCACTTAGACTTCTGCTTCACAGTAATTTACAACCCTCTTTAAGCATATTCTGCCCAACAATCTGGGTCCAACCTCGGAAGGATGGAAGGCTGAATCAACCTGGAGCCAGTGAGAATCATTGTTTATCAACTTCATAGATATGGAAGTGGCAGCTTTGACGTATGTGGATTTTAAATCCAAAATTGTAAGACCAAACAGATGACCTTTCCGTATGAAGGGAAACAAACTTAGTGAATTATTACTATAAGATGATATTAAACTAAAGTATTACCAAGAAATAGAATTTTCCCCAAATCTTTTAAAGTCCTAATATTAGTATGTCATCACTTGTCTGAGTCTTTTTTTTTTTTTTTGGTAGATTCAGATAGAAAGAAAGCCATGGAACAATAAAGGCTTTATTACTAAATAATATGAAACAATTAGAATCAAGCCATCCAGGTTCAATTCAAGCAGTTGGCAGTGATCTATAAAGCCCTTTATAGTAGGGGACCAGATTACTTGTGGGACTATTTCTTCTCAGCTGTACCTGCCCATTCTGTGCAATCCAACAGGTCTATGTCCTATCTGCATTACTTGACAGGTGCCCAGACAGCCTCCTTTGTTGTGATACCCACACTCTAGAGCAAGGGTCTCCAACCTTGAGAACTTTAAGCCTGGCGGACTTCAACTCCCAGAATTCCCCAGCCAGAATTCTGGGAGTAGAACTCTGCCAGGTTTAAAGCTCTGCCAGGTTTAAAACTCTGGCTGGGGAATTCTGGGAGTAGAACTCTGCCAGGTTTAAAGTTCCAAAGGTTGGAGACCCCTGCTCTACAACATCATTTCCCTGGCTTTTTGCAAAACCTTTTGGAGTCTAGTTTTATTGCTGAGCTTGGGACCTGGATTGTGTGCTTGAGTCTGTATCTTGATTATATTGATTGGGTTTATCTCAGCTCCTGTATCTGTTTTTTTTAATGATGTTTTTATCATGTTTTTGTTTGCTATTAGCCACCTAGAGTCATATGTTCGAAATAGGTAGCCATATAAATAGAGTAAATAAATACTTAACCCAATACTAAATTTAGAAAAAAGGATAAAAGCAGCATGGAGTCAGCTAGATTTATTAGAGGTAAGAGACCTATAGGAAACTGAATTTTATAAAAAAAAATATTCTGAAAACGGCAACAAACCAGATAAATTGCTGGCCTACAATACTAACTGCTAAAGGAATGAGATCAAAGCATTATTACTTCATCTGGGAGAGAACCAAACATGTTTCTACAATGAAAGTGATAATGCAACAATTTGTGAATTACTATTCCAGATTATATAGTAAACTGACAAATGATCCAGAAATTTTTTTAGCAAGTACTTTGAATTACTTACAAAATGTATTTATTAAAAGGAAGTTGTTAATCAATGTATAACTGAAGGTAAGTCAAGAAAGTCAGTTAAAAAACTGAAATTGAATCACCTCACAACCCTGTCAGGAGTACAGAGACATTTCTGGGTTGGAAGGAATAGCCGATAACATCACCAAGAAACAATGGATGGAAACTGAACAAGGAGAGATTGAACCTGGAAATAAGGAGAAACTTTCTGACAGTGAGAACAATCAACCAATGGAACAGCTTGCCCTCGGAAGTTGTGGGAACGCCATCACTTGAGACTTTCAAGAAGAGATTGGACTGCCGTTTGTCAGAAATGGTGTAGGGTCTCCCGCTTGGGCAGGGGGTTGGACTAGATGACCTACAAGGTCCCTTCCAACTCTGATTATCTTTTAAAACTTGTGCTATCTGTCTGGGGATCCCCAGTTGGGGGCTTTTTTCATGTCCCTGGCAGGAGCTAGACCAAAGGATGGGAGCTCACCCCACCCATGGCAGCATTTGGGTCTTGAATCTGGGCTCGCTAACCTCCAGCCTAGCAAGCCATAGTGCTGCTGCTGAAATTGATAGAATTCTGTATTATACCATAAAACTTTCCAAGAAATGTTGATTACATCTTTAACTCAAGTAATTATATTTAGGAATATGAAAAATTATCATACAAAGAACTCCTTATTTCTTAGTTTTAGAGAACTCTAAGGCAAGGCGTAATTGTCACAAATTAGAATTGCCAGGGCACTAAAGCATAATTGCCAAGTATTACTGCAAATTAGAATGGAATTGCCAACAATGTGTTACACCACAACTCTTTGAGAGGGTTCAAGCAGTTTCCCTCTGTCTATTGCCTCAAGAGGTGACTGAAGTAGATTTAGTTCTCAAACCAAGTGCACACAGTACAGGTTACTTCCAATAAATTATGTTTTCAGCAACACAGGCTCATCTTTCTCTAACATAAAGATGCTATGTGTAGATTTTCCAAATGCATACTATTTGCATAATCATTCTCTTTTTAAAGACTGCAGCTTTCAAATCAATCCCATGTTTCCTCAACCTGACCTCTGGAGAACCCATGATGCATATTAATCTTTCGGAAAGAGACACGCCCTCACTTCTTTATTACTACTTGAGATGAAGAACAGACTGTAAAACAGCAACCTGGCTCAAAAAGAAATCTCAAAGGCTGCAGTGTTTAAGAAGACTGCAATCTTATATTATCAAGTTTAGATCGTGCTTTAAGTTTTTAAGTCTAAACACATTGATTAGAAGAAAAGCCCAATTACACAGAATGAGGCTATGCTGTGTGCTTCATTGGCAAGAATGATACTTTCTGCTGAATCATACTTTCTGCTTGGGAAGAGAATTGGTTCAGTTATAGCCTTTGAATACAGTATATGTATTACTACAAACATTACCTATAACTTGGCGCTCACAATTCAGGGTATTATCAAACTTCTTAAGGCATTTCCAAAGAGATGGAAAGCTCGCATGGTGCCATCAGTAATTTTCTGGCCCTGATTAGAAAACCTTTAAACTGGAACTTTTAAAATGCCACCAGGAATCAAATTTCATGCTAATAAGCCACTCTCAAAAACACTTCTAATGCAGAAGACACAGTAATATTTCTGTGGGGTGCTGTAAGAGGAAAACATGAATAAAATCCATTGTGTATTGTGTAACTGTGACTCAAACCTCAAACTGCGAGTTGATACTTTTTTAACTATACAAGGGAGAGTTGAAACGTTGAACAATCACATGTTGTGCTCTGGGAAAATGTGTACGTGTTAGGAAGCATCTAACTTCCTGATGTCCCATATTAGGTGATGCATTGTATACTGAAATTCAATAGGTAGATTGTAAACCAAGCCATCATGGGGCGGTAGGTTAGGATATAAAATAGAATGCAAATTTTGCTCTGGGTTCCTCCCATCTGCCAGGGCAGGAACCCATTTCTGCAGAAATGCTACAATAAAACTGTTTTCCTTGGATTAAGATTGAATCTTTGGTGGTCTTTCAAGCCCCCACCCCACAATTTGGCGAGCCAGCCAGGAGCCTCAACGGTGGTCTTCCAGAAGCCGGGGGCTAGGTGAGTAGTGGCCATGACCTCCTGTTGAGAAGTGCCCCCCCCCCGAATTCTGGTCAGCTCCAGAGGCGACTGGAAATCCAGACGATCCTCGGAAACAGCGTTTTGCCGGCTGATAGTCTGGGACTATCAAAAAGAAGAATAGAGGAAAGCCTGAGTTGGGGACGCCCACACATCCACTACCTCAGAGGTCTGGAGTGATCAGGTAAAACTTGTTTCTTTCGTTTGAAAAAGATTAGAGGAGTGAATCCTTAAACTCTCAGGAGAGAATCCAGCGCTTGCTGGAGGATCAGACTGGTTAGTCAAGTAAGGAAGTGATGGGAAAGGGACAGAGTAAGGGATTGGGGGATCCAGGAAGGGATTATCCGGAGTTAGAAACTGAATCAGATGGCAGGAAACCAATACCCACAGATTCGTCTTTGGGACAGCTGCTCCAGCAGTGGTTCTCCCCGAATCTGAAACACTTTACAAAAGACTTGGAGAAGAAACATATGATCTACCTTAGTAGAAACCGGTTGCCAAAATACCCTCTAATTGATCCTAAATTCCCATACCACTGGGCTGCGGACGGGGAGACCAGTATTTATTGGATAAATCAATTAAAAGAATACATAATTGGACATAAGATGAATTTGCAATTACCATATATTGAGGTGTGGTTTCATGCAAATTTTAAGGGTCCTGACCCACCGGCGGGACAATATTGCGCAAAGCAGAACGAAGAGGGATCGGATGAATATTTGTATAAGACACATCCGCTGCCCCCTTCAATTCTGCAGGCTCCGGTAGCACTTAACGCACCGGTAGACCAAGCAGCAGCGATTCCTCTACCGCCATCACCCCCTCCCTCTCAGCAGCCGCCCCCGTATAGACCGCTGCTGAGAGAACTGCGTCAACTTGAACAAAACGTAAAAACTTGCCTTTTCCGGAACAACCTCAGGCATCTGCCTTTCCCCTCCGTGAAGTCCCGAACGGAGTAAATGCCCAGGGAAACACGGTTTCAATGTATGCAGTGTTTCCAATTAAGGCAAGTGAACTACGGGATTTAAAAAAGATCCTTGCAAGACTTCGCGAAAATGCCAATAATGTGTCAGAACAGTTAGAGTTGTTTTTGGGACCAAATGATTACACATATCCGGAATTGATGTATGTTTTGGGACATCTATTCACCCCAGAAGAAAGAGATTTGATTAGACAAGGGGCTATAGAAGTCTGGCGCAGATCGCAACTGGGGAATGATAATGCGGTTGCTGGAGATGTGAATTCCCATTGAACACTCCTGATTGGGACATACAAAATGAGGAGCATAGACAGAATATGCGGGACCTTAAAACAATGATATTAAATGGTATCAAAATTGCTGTGCCACAGGGGAGGAATTTAACCAAAGCCTTTGAAGTAACACAAGGCAAAGATGAATCCCCTGGTCACTATTGTACAAAGTTGAGGGAAAGTCTGGTAAAATACTCTGGAGTAGAACCAAGCATACCTGCGTTTGAATCCATGCTGAAAATGCAGTTTGTGACTAGGGCCTGGCCAGATATTCAGAAGAAAATTCAAAAATTTCTGGGGCGCAGTTGGAATGACAGATCTCCTGAAAACCACTCAACAAGTATTTGTTAACAGGGATACTGTGAAAACCAGACAGAAATCTCAAATGATGTTGGCTACAATGCAGGCTGCAGCTAAGAATGAGGTGAAGAAGGTTTTCCGGTTTCGCGTGGCTTCGGGGCAGCAGGAATTCGCGACAGCTCGCGATTCCTGCTGTGCTAGCCGTCGAGGTACCCCCGATCCAGATGGGTCAGGGGGATATGGCTGCCCTGTAGGGACAGCTGAAGAGAGAGGGGAGTCGGACAGGGAGGTGGGGGTGTCGCAGACCCCCCCTTCTCCGGAAAAACCCCTTTTTCCCAAGGCGGTGGAGCGGCGGTCAGCAATGGCTGCCACGAAGAAGCCAGCAACCGGGTAAGATTGCGCTGGAGGAAATGTGAAGAGTGAAAGTTTTGTCTGAGCCGGGTCAAGTAACATCCTTTAAATTGCCTGGAACTGAGCTGTTTGAATTGCTGGAGGATACATTGTATCCCTAAGAAGAGCGAAAGCGGCGGAGAAGCTGTTAAAGGGAACTTTTGTTTTTTCTTCACTCTCCCACCCCATGGAAACAGTAGAAATGTTTGGATTTATTGGACATTGAAAGTGAATTGTTTTGAGAGTTGAAGCTAAGGGACAAAAGGATTCTTGGACATTGAAAATTTAAGAGATTGGAAAACCCTTGTTGGAGGTATGGATTTCTGATTATTTAAAATTGACATTGCAAGTGGGAAGGGAGAGGAAAAAAAATTGGAGCAGAAGCTGAAAAAGGAGGAGATTGCCTAGAATCCCAAAGAAAGATATATGATAATTGGACCTCTTTGTTTAAACATTAACCCCAGAAAGAGAAAGAGAAGAAGGAAGAAAAGTATTAACTTTTGGAACTTTTTTTTAATTGTTTTTGATTAAAAATACTTGTGGTTGTTTTGGGAAAAGTTTCTCTTTTCATAATGGCATCGTTTGTGGATGAACTAAAGACTGAATATCAAAAATATAAAAAGGAAGATACTTTGGGTGCTTTGTTTCAATTCTTAGAAATGGCGTTATGTACTTATGAAAAGTTGATTACGCACCAGAAGGACTGGGACAAGGAAGAAGAGGAAGAAGAAGCCATCTTTGATGAACAATGGGTCCCTTCCGGAGAGGAGGAGAAAAAGGATAAGAAAAATGGGATTTTAAGAATTATAAAAACAACCAAAAAAGAGAAAAATGAGCGAAAAGGTGGAGGCAAGGTTAGAAAGCAAAGGAAAGGGAGTAAGAAAAGGGAGGAGGAGAGACAAAGGGGTAAAAAGGGCAAGGAGAAGAATAAGCAAGAGAGAAAGGGGGGGAGGAGAAGCCTTAATGGGGGGAAGCAAGATCTAAAGAAAAAAAGTTTATTTAGAGACAATGGGTGAATTTAATTTAGGATAAAAGAGGGATTCTGGAGGGTACATAAGTTTGTGTTTTTATATGTGTATTTAGAGTATAAAATTCATTATGTAATTTTAGAATCTTTTAAACAGAATCCCAAGAAAAATTGTTATACGAAGTACTTTTAAGTTAGGGTAATGAGTTATAGACGTTACTCCAATTGGTGTATAGGAGAAGTATAGTAAAAGAAAAAAGATGAATGGATAGTTGGAAATAGAACAGACAAAGAATGTTATTGAAAATGGTAATAAGATATGGAAGGATATATAAAGGTTTTGTTATGGTTTTTTTTTTTGGATTTTGTATATTGATAAAAGGCAATAAAATTTTAATTAATAAGAAATAATTTGGATGAAAAGGAGAAGTAGGGATAAGATATGAAGTTAAATAGATAAAGTATTGATACTATAATTTGGAATTGTTATGCTCTATTGGTTTTTTATTATTATTTTTTCCTAGAAAAGAATTTATAAGCTGTTATGCCTTGCATTGTTTTTTATAAAATTGATAAAAATGGTTTATATATATATATATAAAAAAGAAAATGATAATAAGATATGGAAGGATATATGGGATGAATATGATGTTTGAATTTGTGTCTGTGTGAAGAGTTTTAACCCGGGATCAGACAACCTTCAGAAAAGATCTTTTAGTTTTGTTTATGTTTTGTGTTTTGTATGTTTGTGTATTGTGTCTTCTGTAAAATTAATAAAATTTGTTTAAAAAAAAAAAAGAATGAGGTGAAGAAAAGCGTGGATTGTGTAAGGGGAGCAATGGGAGGCCAGGGTGAGAGAAGGCGAGGTGGAATGCAAGGAGGTTTCAGAGGAAGAGGAAGAGGTTTCAGAGGGATGGGAATGAGACAGCCTGGAATGGATAGAAGCTGCTTTAGGTGTGGGAAGGAAGAACACTTTGCGCGCGAGTGTCCTACCAACCAAAGGGAGAGGAGTTATGCATTATATGATGATTAGGGCTGTTCCAGCTCCTTTAAGAGGACCTGCGGGGAGCCATTGGTAAACATTTCAGTGGGTCCTAACCATCAGGAACGGCTGTTCCTGATAGACACCGGCGCAAACCGGACTTCTGTGTGTGAACCCAATAGAGGGTGCACATAGATCAAGGAAAATGATAAAAGTAGTGGGGGTGAGTGGAAAATCACAGGATGTGAGGGTGTTTGAACAAATCAGACTGGAGATGAATGAAGTGGTGACTGAGGCTGAAGTGTTGTATATTCCTGATTCTGGAGTGAATTTGCTAGGGAGAGATCTATTGCCTGTGTTTGGTATCCAGCTGTGGGATACCGGAAAGGGAGTAAGGATGTGGAAGATGACTGTGGAAGATGAGAGGGCAATTTCGGATGAGGTTTGGGCAGGAGAAGAGAAGGTAGGGTGAATGAACATTCAGCCGATCAAAATTCAAGTGCAGCCTGGGGTGACAAAGCTTTGGACATCACAATATCCAATGAATAGAAGGGGGAGAGACGGGTTGAAGCCTGTGATTGATAAATTGTTGAAACAGGGCATGTTGGAGCCTATGTCACCTTTTAATTCTCCAATGCTTGCTGTATTGAAGAAGGATGGAAAACATAGATTGGTTTTGGACTTGAGGAGGATCAATAGCATAGTGGTTCCCAGATTCCCAGTGGTTCCTGATCCCTATACTGTCTTGGGACGAATCCCTCCTAAAGACAAATGGTTTACTGTGATAGATCTGAAGGATGCTTTCTGGGCGTGCCCCCTTGAGGAAAGAAGTAGAGACCTGTTTGCATTTGAATGGAATGATCCTGAGAGTGGAAGGAAACAGCAACTAAGGTGGACAGTACTCCCCCAGGGATATACTGAGAGCCCTTTGTTGTTTGGACAGGCTTTGGAAGAGAAGTTAGTGTCTTTTGAGAAAGGGATCACGTTGATTCAGTATGTGGATGATTTGTTGCTGACTGGGGAGAAAGAAAAAGAGGTCAAAGCAGCATCTATGGCTTTGTTAAATTGGCTGAAGGAGCAAGGATTGACAGTTTCAAGGGAAAAGATCCAATTTGTGGAAAGAAAGGTGAAATATTTGGGGCATTATATTCAGTAGGGGGTGAGGTCCCTGGATCCTGAGAGGGTGAAAGGGATCATGAGCTTGGCTCCTCCCAGAAATAAGATGGAAGTCAGGAAAGCCCTTGGATTGCTGGGGTATTGCAGAGCCTGGGTGGACCAATACACTGTGTTAGCCCAATTCCTGCACAGGAAGTTGGTAGGGAAAGGAGAGAGTATAGAATGGTTAGAGGGAGATGATGAGAAGTGGGAGGATTTAAAGAAGGCACTGTCATCCGCACCGGTTTTGGCTTTGCCCAATTTGAAGCTCCCATTTCATCTGTATGTGTCAACAGCCCAGGGAATGGCACTAGGAGTGTTGGCACAGAAGAGGGGGGGCAGTACCAGGCCATCGCCTTTCTGAGCAAGACTCTGGAGCTGGTAGTAAGGGGATGGCCAATCTGTGTGCAGACTGTGGCTGCTACAGCTATGTTGGTAGTGGAGAGCAAGAAATTAACCTTCGGAGGGGCCCTGATGGTGCATTCCCCTCATCAGGTTATTTCTGTGCTAAGTCAGTTGGCAACAACCTGGATGACAGAAGGACGGATTCTCAAATATGAGACCATTTTGAGAACCAACCCTGATGTAGTGATTGGGACAGATAGGAATTTGAACCCAGCTGAATTTTTAGAAGGAAGAAGGCAGGAATGGGAGGCTGAAGACCATGATTGTTTGTTGCAAGTAGATTTGATGACAAAGGTGAGGGAGGATCTGGAAGAGACTCCTTTGAAAGATGGCGAGAGATGGTTTGTGGATGGATCAAGTAGGGTTGAGGAAGGAAAAAGGAAGTCAGGATTTGCAGTCGTGACAGAAGGGGAGGTCATAGAAAAAGGCTCCCTTCCTTCTTCATGGTCTGCACAAAAGTGCGAGTTGTTTGCTTTGAAGAGAGCCTTGGAATTGGCTGAAGGAATTGATGTGACAATTTGGACTGATTCCAAATACGCCTGGGGTGTGGTCCATACCTTTGGTAAGATCTGGCAGGAGAGGGGTTTTATCAGGGCTGATGGGAAACAAGTTGAACAATTACAGCTTGTGGAACAGGTTCTGGAGGCCCTGCAACTGCCAAATCAAGTGTCAATAGTACATGTGAATGCTCATCATAAAGGGAATACCCCAGAGGTAGTTGGAAACAGATGGGCTGACAAATGGGCAAAAGAAGCGGCAGGGGAGGTGGAACTGGTAATGGTATCAATTCCCTTGTTGGAAGTAGAAGAGGATGACAATTGGAAGCCAGAGGGGAAAGAGAAAGACGAGTTGGAAGGAGAAGGGTGCATACTAACAGAGGATGGGTGGAAAACACCAGAAGGGGTGAAAGTCATCCCCAGGGATGTAATGAGGGGAATTCTAGAAAAAGTACACAAAGGGGGACACTGGGGAACAGAGGCATTGGTGATGGCTGTAAAGCCACATTTCTGGAGCCCCAAAATGTGAACATTAGCTCAGAGCATTTGCTGGAAGTGCTTGATCTGCCTTAAGGTAAACAAAAAGGCAGCAAGGAAGAAAGAAATGGGGGGAAGGCCTTTGGTTAGTTGGCTGTTTCAAAGGACTCAGATCGATTTCACAGAGCTCCCAGAAAAAGGGGGATGGAAGTACTTACTGGTGATTAAAGATAAATTAACAGAATGGGTAGAGGCATATCCCACCAGAAGGGCAACAGCCCCCACGGTAACCAAGATCCTGTTAGAACAAATTATCCCCAGATATGGCATGATGGAAGCAATTGATTCGGATAGAGGAACACACTTCATACAAAAAGTTTTGCAGTCAGTGATGGCTGCGATTGGGGTGAAATGGGATTTGCATACCCCTTGGCAGTGCGAAAGTGGAAAGGGCAAACGGGGAATTGAAGAGACATTTGACCAAATTACAATTAGAAAATGGGTTACCATGGACAAAGAACTTATCCTTGGCACTCCTTAGAATTAGAACATGCCCAAGGAAAGACACAGGGGTCTCCCCTTTTGAAATGTTAATGGGGCGACCCTACCTGGCCAGACTGGGAAATCCTATACCTGAATTTAAAGATTTGTTTCTGAGAAAATATTTGCAGGCACTGTCCAGGTCTTTGTTTTCTCTTTATAAACAGGGATTGTTGGCACAACGACCACCACTTGCGGGAAGCCAACATCCCTATGAAGTTGGAGATTGGATCCTAGTAAAGACTTGGAGAAGTGAGAAGCTGCAACCTAGCTAGGAAGGCCAGTACCAGGTGCTGTTGACAACTGAATCTGCAGTCCGCACTCGAGAAGGAGGCTGGACGCATTACAGCAGAGTCAAGAAGGCACCAGATCCAAATTCTACGTGGAGGGCAGTTCCAGTGGACGGTCAGCCGCGGAAACTCATCTTAAAAAGATGAAGGAGATTGGACCCTGGACTGAGCTAATCACCTTGACGATAGTACTGATGATTGCATCAGGAGGACAGACTCCATATATTCAACCAGCTGGAGACTTCGGAACAGATTTATGGGAAGATGCATGAAGGATTTGAAGAAGGTATCACAAGCATTGAACATAACTAACTGCTGGATGTGCATGCACATGCCAGGGAAGACAGGGGAAGGTTTAACATTACATGCAATCCCACTAAGTCAACAGGATTTGAGACCAAAGGGAAATAAATTTGAATAGGCTCCTATGAAAAGAAACATATCCGGGAAGGTATTTGTTCATTTGAGAGAAAAAGCATATGCGTGTTTCAAGAGAAATGTATCCAAAGGAATGGATTTGGGTGATTGGAAAAAATGCAACAAAACTTTTGATATGCCTTCATCTTGTAGTAACCACAGTTATTCTAACACTCATCATCAATTGAGTTATTTTAATCACAACCAATACCAGATGTGTATGTATTTTGAAGATATAATCAATTGGACTCAGACTTCGAATCAAACATACGCCATGGAAAATTTTAGGTGGGTGTTGTGTGGGAAACATGCGTATAGAGAAATGCCACCACATTGGAGTGGGATTTGTACCATGGGATACGTGATACCAGTAATATATAAATTGAATACCTTACCCCAGGGATGGATTCGGAACAAAAGAGAAATCAGTTCAGGACTAACGCTGGGGGGAAGGTTGAAACACAGATAGCACGGGGAGTGCTGGCACCGTTGGGAGTAGCCATGAATTATAGAGATTTACATATCCTGAATAACTTTACAGTAGTCATGTTTAATGATACTATCAAGACAATCAAAATGCTCAACATGGAACTTTCTGAAGTTAGAAAAGTGGCCTTGCAAAATAGATATGCATTAGACATTATATTAGCTGCAAAAGGGTGTGTGTGTGCTTTGATTCATTCACATTGTTGTGTATATATCCATGATTTCCAACCCAATATTACAAAAACAGTGCAAATGATGGAGGAACACATTCGTTCTAATCCATTATTACAACGAGGTGATTCCTCATTGCCAGATCTGTGGGGAGCATTATGGTCTTGGCTTCCCAGCACTGCTTGGTTGAGATCTACAATCATGGGAATTATAATAATTATTATAAGCTGTGTGATGTTGTGTTGTTGTGTTCAGTGTCTCCCTGGTGTAATAACAATGTGTGGAAGATTAGGGAAAACTGTAGGTTCAAGATCTGGGAAGCAGGAGGAAGAACCTCTGATGATGTTTCAGAAGGAGATGGCTCTGAAAGAGGCTGGGGATCTGTTGCGCTCTGGGAAAATGTGTAGGTGTTAGGAAGCATCTAACTTCCTGATGTCCCATATTAGGTGATGAATTGTATACTGAAATTCAATAGGTAGATTGTAAACCAAGCCATCATAGGATGAGGTGGTAGGTTAGGGTATAAAATAGAATGCAAATTTTGCTCTGGGTTCCTCCCATCTGCCAGGGCAGGAACCCGTTTCTGCAGAAATGCTACAATAAAACTGTTTTCCTTGGATTAAGATCGAATCTTTGGTGATCTTTCAAGCCCCCACCCCACAGTGCTTTGCATAGATTAGATGACAAAAAGGCATTATACAAACAGAATGGGAACTCCAGATTTGGAAATCTGGATATATTTCTCATATGCTATGCAAAGGTATTTTCTGGATCATTTGGTATCCATTTCTACCAGTAATTGAGTATTTTTATTCCATTCTGTTAGTATTTCATGCAACACAGGAAAACTAATGGTCTTTTTTTTAATCATGCATGGAAGCATTACTTCTATTACTGAGAGCAGTAACCTCTCTAATGTCTATAGTCTTTGTCCCTTTCCTTTATTCCTTGTTGATTGCATCAGCTCAGGTGTGAAAATGTGTTAATATTAGATTTGTAAACAAAAGCCATTGATTTCTCATGATTGCTCCACATCTTCTCCATCACAACACACTTTTAACATATTGGCTAGGATTTAACCATTGGAAAATGCACCCCGGTGCAAATCAAAGCATCAAAGTCTGCAAAATATATAAAAGTAATAAAAAAAAAAAAGACTTGCAACAGGTAGGGTTTAATACTCTGGTTCTTCTTCGTTACCTTTATCATGGAGAGGAGGCAGATAGAACAGTATGAACTTTTATCTTTCTATCTCAAAGATGGTACAACTGCGTTCAAACCTTTCTGGGGCAAACTTCAGCCTATCTCTTTGATAAGCAATTGGTTTTTCTTTTCTCTCTTGGATGAAACTATAACTACTTTATTTATGCATGTACGAGTTATGCAAACTCGCCCTACCCTTCGTTATAAAACAAAAACAAAGGCCGGTGTATAGATATTTTTTCTGTCTTGCATTATTGAATTGTGGGAGCGTTACCAAACAGCAAACATCGGGCGGGGAAAAGGGGGGGGGGAAGCTTACTGGCCGAGGCTGTCGCAGGTGTCAGGCGGCACGGTTTGTGCGGAGCCACCCGAAGTCCTCGCTGTGGCCGACGGCGCTCTTGCAGCGAGAGGGGCGGTGCGGTGCGCGTCCGCTGAAGACCCGAGAAGGGCAAAGAACTGCTCACCTGGCCCGCTCGCTACCAGCCGCACTATGCACCCCTCTGCCCGCCCTGTCTACTACAGCGTCGTTTTCGCTTGGTATACGTTTTTTTTCTATGCCAGCGCCTACTTCGTGGCCAACCTGGACAAATCCCGCAAAGGCCAGTTCAACCTGTTTGAGGGCAGTCAGTGGAAATACCTGAGTTTTCTCAATGTGGTAAGTGTGCTGCCGCCTATCTCTCCGCCGCTGACGGCCGCGGCCTACCTGCCCCCCTTAGCCTCGCCGAATAAGGCGTTGGTTTGTACTTCCGGCTGCCGAATACGCCCAGGGTGGCGGGAACCGGCGGGATTCACAGGTGTTGAGCGGGTAAAATGTGACAAAAAGATTGTGTAAGCTTTAAGGCAGCCAGCGGGGGGGTTGCTTTTGTCTCCCACTTTCCCTCCGGCTAAAATTATAAAAGAATCATTGAATGCCCAAAACGGATAGGGAGACCTTCCACCACGCTTTTTCAACTCCAAACGGCTTGAAAACAAATGCAACCGTTTGTGTGAGAGTTGATTGCAAGTTCAATGCCATAATAATAATAATTAATAATAATAACAATAGTAGTAGTAGTAGTAATAATAATAATAATAGCAATCCATATCAACCATCAGCACTAGTCAATGATATTTGTGATACATTTTTAAATGCTCAAGTTGACGGACTTTCATGTTGAATGAATAAAAGATAATAACAATAGCAATATATTTTTAAATGTTCAATTGACTGATTCATGTTTAATGAATATGATAATAATAACAACAACAACAACAACAACAACAACAACAACAATAATAATAATAATAATAATAATAATAATAATAATAATAATAATAATAATAATTGGTTGATACCTAGGATGCTGGCAGCAACTCATCAGCATGCCATCAGCACCAGTCAGTGATATTTGTGGTACATTTTTAAATGCTGACTTTCATGTTTAATGAATAAAAGAGATAATAACAATAGCAATAGCAATATATTTTTAAATATTCAGTTGACTGAGTTGACTGATTCAAGTTTAATGAATAAAAGAATACTAATACTAATAACAATGTTCACTTGACTGATTCAAGTTTAATGAATATAATAATAATAATAATAATAATAATAATAATAATAATAATAATAATAAATAATGGCAGCAATCCATATCAACCATCAACACTAGTCAATAATATTTGTGATACATTTTTAAATGCTCAGTTGAGGGACTTTCATGTTTAATGAATAAAAGAGATAATAACAAATAATATATTTTTAAATGTTCAGTTGACTGAGTTGACTGGCTCATGTTTAATGAATAAAAGAATACTAATAACGTTCAGTTGACTTCAGTTGATTGATTCATGTTTAATGAATAAAATAATAATAGTGATAATAATGATAATAATAATAATGGCAGCAACCCATATCAACCATCAGCGTCAGTCAATATTTGTGATATATTTTTAAATGTTCGGTTGACTGACTTTCATTTTTAATAAATGAAAATACAATAACAACAACAACAATGATAACAATAACAACAACAAGAATATTTTTAAAGATTTAGTTCGCATTTATATGAGTTTAGATATCTGTATCAGTATAGTTGGTTTATGAGTATTTCGGGGGGGAGCGCATAACTTGTGCAAGCAATTTGTAGGGGTCCTATAGAAATCCAACAGTGAAGCATATATGAAGAAATGGCTGCATCCAATTGACTGTTTTATGGGAGCTTCAGATGTCCTGAAAACTTTCCACAGAAGTGATCTTTATATAACATCTTTGCAATGCTAAGAAAAGAAACACAATACAAGAAATTAAGTTCAGATGTTTAAAAAATAAGCATTATTGAATTCAGATGCACCACATCTTAACATGCATTCAGTGAAAAGAAAAGTACTATGTAACTAGTTCTACAAACTGGAGGAAAATTCTGGTTTAAGGTTCATCAAATGCTGGTCCACTTTTAATTTATTTTTTTATAACACATCCTTTTTCAGGGATTTCTAAGATAACAATCTATGAAACAATTCAATATTGATATTTTTGAAAAATGTAGGTTATGTAACTAAGCTATAAGAAAATAGCCAGGTTTTAACCATGTACCACAATGAAATCTGTCAGCACCAGCAAAACTAAATGAGAAATTTCAATAATAGAGGGTGTGTAGCAAACCTCTTTTGAAATCAGTTGAAGTATCAATGAGTAAAGGACAATATTTCTGTTTATTGCTGATTGAAATCCCTTATGGAGATTTTGCATAAAACAGACAATTGTGATTTATGGCATAGATGATTAGACAGGACAGATTATAGAAAGAAGAAAGACATGTAACTTTAGAGAAAAAGATAAGTTTACAATTATACTTACAACTGCTGTAAAGAAGATTGGAAGGCACTTCTTTGTAATGTGTTCTTTCTTTTCTATTTTTCTTTTTCCCTTTCTTGTACTATTAACTTGCTCCTTGATTTCTGTCTCTTTTTTCTTTGCTTTTATTAATCTGTATTAGTTTTTAACCTTTTAAAAAACTTTCAATAAAATGTTTTTTTAAAAGAATGATCATGCTGCAGCATATTGCATGTTGAAGATTCATATATCATCAATCAACAATGTTTGCTTTTAACAAGGAAAAAAAAATAAGATGGACTATAGTTAGATACCGTGTTTCTCATATAATAAGGCTGGGTCTATTTTTTTTGAGCCCCGAAAAAATGGCTAGGCTGTCTTTTCGGCGGTGACTTAATTCCCCCCCCCTTGCATCTTCGGGCGGGCGGCGACGGCTTGGATGTTGACCTTGACGTTGGTGGGGCACTTCGTATCGGGGTCAACGCAGGCAGCACCATATCCGGGTTTGCAACAAAAGTACTTCCTAATGGCAAGCCCCCCCACCATTCCCCCCCATTTTGCATGTTTTAATATAGGCCTTAATTTGGGGGAAGGGGCTTAATTTCATTTCATGCCTATAAAACATGCTGGGACTTCCTATTGGGGGAGGCCGTATTGTTGGAGAAACAGGGTATTATATTGCATTTGTTGTAGATCATTTCTCTTGTTTATGTTTCTGTATATATAAAGTCATATCAAATTTATTCAGGTGGCTGCAGCAAAGAAACACAGTGCATTGCTCCAAGCATGTAGTACTTTCAGATTGTTCATGGATACATACATATGTCCATGTATGTACCTACTCTAAAATGCTGTGAGGATTAAGGGAACCCTAATCACAATAACCTCTGGCCTGCAAGTTTACTGGCCTGATGCTTAGGTATTTGACCTGAATTCTGCCCTATTAGAAACCTTATATGGATGGGGCTAGTAATACGATGAGATAATAGCAATAGCACTTAGATTTATATACTGCTTCACAGTGCTTTACTGCCTTCTCTAAGCAATTTACAGCATCAGCCTATTGCCCCCAACAATCTCGGTCTTCATTTTACTGACCTCGGAAGGATGGAAAACTGAGTCAACCTTGAGCCTGGCGAGATTTTTCTTTTTAATCAATTTTTTTTTGTTTTATACAGACATTCCATCTTTAGTTTAAACAGTGTGTCATCTAGGTACAAATATTTTGTACAATAACATTACAATTAGTACATATTCATTACTATTATATCATTACTCTATTCTTACTTCATACTACTACATGTAATGTATCTAATTATAATAACAATTCTTAGCGTATTTAATTCTTATTCACATATTTACTATTTTTCGCTTATCTTCTTAGATTTTTTAATTTCCATTTTTATTCTCCAGCCATTGATAAAACAATTCCCATACCGTATAATATTCAGTTTGTTCCTTTTCTTTAATTGCAAGTGTTAACCGTTTCGTTTCTGCATATTCTAATATCTTCCTGATCACATTCTCATCTATTGGAATCTTTTCACTTTTCCAATTTTGTGCAAATACAGAGCCTGGTGAGATTTGAACTGTCAAATTGCAGGCAGTTGGCAGGCAGCAGAAGTAGTCTGCAATACTGCATTCTAACCACTGTACCACTGCAGCTCTTTTAAAATTTAAATTTTTAATTTAAAGTAGTTACTACATTTGCTGCCTCATAATCCTATCTGTCAAGACAGGGTAGCAAGGATCTGACCAATTTGCTTTCTAGTATGTAGATATTCTATGGCCAATTCCTTCCACTTTTTCCGTTTTCTGTCATGACAGCTTTTTTATGAGCGTTGCCTTGATTTGTAACCAAGACTCCACGTATGTCCCCAAAGGTTGCTTTCCCTGTTATATGAAGGAAAGTGAAATAAATACAATAATGACTGTTTTCCCGGCATAATGTTATACTCTTTAATGTATTTGTATCAAATTGGTACTTTTGGTGCAGTATCTGGGATATAATTGTAGAGCTACCCTAGACACTTTACTGCTTGAGGCAAACAAACAAGATGGTACTCTCCTATCCTCCAGTGAGTTGGTGGTAAGATAATTGGACTGTCATTGAATATTGCTTCAAAGATGTAGACAATTTGTAATGTAGGATAAACCCTATGGCAAGTTCAGTCCAGCAGAAAGGAATGACATTGATGGTCAAAAGGAACCAATGAGAGGCTAAATCTTCTATTATTTGGTATCTCAAGCGGTTTCATCGTTCTATCAAAGGTAGCTTGATCTTGTATAATGTTTTGTGAAGCATTTCCATGGGGACAATTCAAATGATAAAGGCTTCAATTGAATTGAAAAAAAGGATTTAATTGAATCCCATTGAAGTGGAATGTCAGATTGAAGCAGCAACTCACTTTGATTTGTTCTCTTTGATTATTGTTGTATATTGAACTGCTTTCCTTTGATGATTCAATTTGGGGTTTTTTCAGAATACTGGATTGGATTGCTCTGATGCACCAGATCCAAGCAATCAGATTTTCTGGAGCAATGCAGTACTGCTAATCAGAATAATACTACACAACTTCACATAGATATCGTGAAATAACCTTTTTGTATTAAAATTTCTCCCAGAGTAGAATCCATATTACCTTTTTTAGGTGATTTTCTTCTTGTAATCCCTGGATATTTACACATTGAATTGCCTTCTCTTATTTAAGTTCGTTACATGAGGCCATTTATCACCCAAGCTAAATCATAAAAACATTTCCAGCAAGAAAAATACATTTAACCTGAAAACTATCCTCTAAACTGAAGCATAAGTATATAATTTGGTGAGGTACAATATGTACACCTTAATTTTGGATGATCAATTGCTCATTAGATCTAATTAATTTAGGTTTTGCAGGTTGTTTTCTATGCAGTCTCCTTGCTGACCAGTGCATTCATACTAATGAAGAAACAAAGAATTGCCACGATAATGATATCCTTTAAAGACTTGGTCTTTAGTAGCTTGGTTTTTCCATTATCCACAGTAAGTTGCAATAATATTTATCAATGCAAGATTAATTATATGTGATATGACTTAGATAATTATTTGGATAAACAATAATTTGATTTTAAGTTAATTCCTAGTGTTATAGCAGGAGCAAATTGTAGCTGATACCCAGTTTAGTATATTCTTTCCAAATGTTTATAGGGGTCTTCGGAAGGAGTACATCATTTTGAAGATAACAAAAATGCTATTGTAGGGAGAACTTAATTCTTGGGTGAAGAACCTAGATCCTGTCATACTGAAGATACTCCTTTTAAAATGGAAGCTTCATTGGTGTGGTTGATTTGATAATTTCAAGCAGAAAATATATGTTATAATGAATTTGTCTGATATATAATTATAGGAACTACAAGCTTGAAAAGTCTTGAAAAGTTTCTGATAGCACCGGGGAGAAGAAATAGTTATGATATAGGAAAAATGTCTGAGAAGTCAAGTTTAGGCTGCTAGATAGTAAGGTATCAAAGACTACCAAAATATCATTCTGAAAAATGCTCCATTTGCAGGACTACATACTGTAGTTCAGAGATTTCAGACGGTGCATGTATAAGACAACAGTATCACACAGAGTTTAGATTTAGACAGAAGACAAAAAGGCCCTGAAAAAGGTTCATAAGCAACAACATTTGGGGGGAAAAACATAACAGATAGAATTTTCTCTATCAATGCAAGATGTCTTCTAGTTAAGTTTGGTGGTGGTCATGTGTAATTAAGAGTTCCTGGATGTGAATAAAAACAAAAATATTAGTGGGTATAAAGCAGTGGAGCAGATAGTACTGACGGATGTGATCATTCCTGGTTAAACAAGACAAGTAAAGATACTGGAGAAAAGGTTGATAGATGTTACTGGAGAAAAGGTTGAAAGGCCCAATCCCTCAGAAGAATCTTTATTGATGGCCACAAATGTAAATTAGATCTAGAAATATGCTTACCTAGTCAGAAAGCTTACAGTGATCTTGAGTTAGTGAAGAAAATAAAGAAGCATTACAATGAGAAGTAGAACTAATAAAAACTTCAGCTGAGGTTGGGGGGGAAGAACTGCAAAATTTGTAAGGAAAAATATATGTGGATGGAACTTATATGGGGAACCTCTTTCTTTTTTATTTGTACCTTTGAGGCCATGTATTACAGCTTTAATCTGCTTTCCAACTCAAAACAGCAAAAAAAGTATCTGTTTTCATCAGATGTGGTCCAAGGCCTCCAAGAACCACAAAAAAGATATTTGAAGACCTCATGTTCCCTGCAGTCACTGCTTGGCTATTCCTTCCTTATATCTTGTTTCTTTACAAATTAAATGACTATTGATTTCATCTATATCTAGATTGCCTCTGTAAGATTAAAAAAAAATTAAGGTAGACATTATTATTACAGGTCCTTGTTCAGCAGTTACCCATTCAGCACCATATGAACTGCTGATGGTGCTGAACAAGGAAACATGACTGATCCTTGTAGTTGAGGCCTTTGTGGCATTCCTGTGCTCATATGATCATAATTCAAGCACTTGGCAACTGGCTCACATGGTCACATGATGACCATTTGCAACCTTCACTACTGGTTTTCCAACAAGCAAAGTCAACGAGGAAAGTGTAGGAGGTTGTAAATGGGAGTCATATAATGTCACAACAAGAAGGTTGGCTAACAACAGCAACTGGAATTGCCAGAACTGCAGTCATAAGTTGGTGTGGTCATGTGATGTTTTGCTTTATGACAGTGTGGCTTAGCAGTTGAGTTCCTGGTCCATACTCGGTTACTATAGTTAACTGAGGACTACCTTTTAGAAGTAAGCCTTGTCTAAGTAAATCCATCACCCTTCCATTTCAAAAACAGTTGATTAAAAACCCACCCCCATATAAGTGTAAGTATAGATAGTTGTTTATTGTTTGATACCACTGATACCTACTGCTGCTTTAAGAAGGAGCAAGGGAAGACTGGAGGATGATGGATGGACGGATGGACAGACTCAGACATTGTAAGATAAGTATATACTCTAGGTTAACATTCATCATAAATTCTGTCAGTCAACACTTCTTTGCTTTGTCCTAGTTTGTGTTTGCTACATTTTGGAGTATGTACCTGTATGATCGGGACCTTCTTTATCCAAAATATATGGATTCAGTTATTCCTGGATGGGTTAATCAAGGAATGGTGAGTAAAAAGAAACAGCTGAACGTAACAATAATAGTCAGAATAAGCTATGCTATTATTATTATAAGCTATTATTTCAGCTAATTATTCAGATTTAGGTTCATTTGTTTCAATAGACAATCACTCACTTAATCTGTTATAAAAAAAATAATGAGAAGAGCTTTAAATTGGCAGGATCATGGCCAGACATTACAATTTTTCATTTGTAGAGTTGATCCTTCTCTCTTTAACTTTTCATACTATTATATGCTAAAAGTGGGAGTGCAAATTGCCAAAGAAGCCTTGAAGCTACTATTGACTTCACCTGAAGGAGGAGGACTTCACCTGAAGGAGGAGAGATTGTTGCACGTGGAGAGAGACAAGTGGAGAAAGTGGGAGGGGGGAATCCCTTCAGTTTTGGGGGCTGCAGCTCAAGGGGGGGTCCATGGCAGCCCCAGAAGGGACCCTTCATTTTCTCTGCTTTCTTCATCATTCTCAGCCAGGGATTCCCATTCCCCCCCCCACTCTTATTTCCCCCAATTCAGATCATCAACAGCCATTCTTGAACCATTGGTTCCAAGATGGCGCCCAACAAGGATGGTGAGGTTCTTGCTCCTAGAAAGCGTATCACCTTTTAGGACCTCCACTTTCACCAAGTCACCTGAAATCATGCGCTGAAGCTCCCGTGGGTAGCCAAGATCCCCTGGGAGCCCGAGATTCCCCCACAGCCTCGGTACCTTCCTCAGTAGCCATAGCCTTCCATCCCCGGTCCCCTGCAAAGCACAATTCCCCGGTGGCAGGGCAGGGCAATTTCTCAGAGGTAGGGCCCTTGGACAATCTCCCGCAATCTCCCCAGCAGCCGTAACACCTGAGCCCTGGTGGAGCGCAAATATCAGGAGGCAATTAAAGAGCCAGGAGGCAATTAGAGAGCCAAGCTGGAGCACAGCCATCCCCACTCAACTTTCTGAGCCCCAGATAAATACAATTCCCCGGAGGCAGCCAGAAAGCCAATTGTCTACTATTTATCTCACCCCTTTCCTAAGAGGTCTGTAGGGGGTGTGCATAAGTGCACCAACGTGCCTACCGTTCCTGTCCTATTGTTTTTTTTCTTATATGTATCCATTTCATGTATTCATAACTATGTTTATACTTACACCTGTTATCTTATAATTGCTTGACAAAATAAAATAAATAAAGCTCTGGAGGAAATGTTAGTGGAATTATCCTTGCCAAATTTAAATCAATAGAAAGATTTACATGAGCGGCAGAGATAACTTTTCTAGGTTTTATTGCAGTTCCTACAGAAGAGGCTTTGGTGTGAATCGTATTTATATAAATATAGAAAGACTGGAAATAGAAATAATTATTTGGCAATATTTGGGAAGGAATGAAAAAGTCTATAGTATATGTAGCAGCATCAAATGAGGATACTAAATGATTAAGTATACTAATCATTTATGAAAACTGATGCTAACAGTTATATGTATCCTGTATTGTAAATTCAAAGTTGAAAGCCAACCAGGAACAATATAGAGACACATTTTTTTGCTGGTCAACGGCAACAATGCTTCCAGCAAAACAGAATCTATAGGCGTGTGCTTTATTAATAATCCATGGAGGATCAGTGTGCTAGGAAGGGTTGATACAATCTGAAGTCATAAAAGCCAATCCAACAAAGAGAACCATATCTGGAGTTTTAAAATCTTCTCTGTCATGGCTACTGGCTATTGATTCTTAACTCAGATGATGGTATCAAATGACAATAATATGTGCCATGACCTCCTCTCTCAAATTTGTATAACATGCCATACAAATGTATACAAAATGTATCACACTTTCCATCATTACCGGTAATTTCCATTATTCACATAGCTGAAAAGTTGGCTCTGAGGAAGATGATCAGTAGGAATGGGGAGAAAACCTACATTTTGACTTCTGAATTGGACTGGTTTGGGCCTGTTGTAGCTTTAGCAGTTTTCATAGGCAATATACTTTGGCAACTGAAGTACTCGACTGGCACTAATATTAGAATGAGATTTAAGTCACTTATTCTAGAAGCTTACTTGGTTACTGGGGATAATAATCATTTTCTCAAAGGCTTGAAAGGTTATGATCACAAAGAGAAATTATTTACATGTCTCAGGATATAATGTAAAAAATAATAAAATAATCTTTAAGCTGGTTTAGTTTATGCAGAGGCCCGAGTAACAATAAAGTACTCGATGGGATGTGCCACTGAAATAATACCACTGAAAACTTGCAGATTCTATGACCCAAGTCTTGTGTCTTCTGATACTGGAAACAGCTTGCTATCATACCAGTATTGCTGGTACCTTTTTAATTACAAAAAAAAAACTGAGAAAATAGAGCACCCCGATTGTGCCATTGGCACTAAACAGTGAGTGAGATGGAATGATTCTTTTTTAATGAAAGAAGGGATGGACTGGATCATTCCCCTTTGGAGGATGTTGAGGAAAAGAAACTGTCCACTGCCATCACTGGAAAATGAGGACAGATGCAATCCAAAGAATTCATGAATAAGTCATAGGAGGTATTTTTCTTTAGAAATAGAATGACATCCCTCAAAAAGCAAGTTATTCAATATTAATTATTCAAATTATGAGAGGAGCTACATGTGGATTCCTTTGGCTATCATCTGTTTATTTCATACTTTCAATTATCTAAACAATTTAAATTCATTTACAAACAAATGCATAATAGTACTGAAAGCCAGTGTGGAGGGTACCAGATTGAGCAAGGCTACTGCTTACGTTCCTACTGCTTACGTGGAAGCATCTATTCAAGGCGCTTCCAGGTTGAAAGGATTAACCAGTGACATCACCGTTGCCTAGGGAATGTCCAAACAAGCTCCTTTCATGTCCCAGGTATTTTCTCAACGAAGTGGCGCCTATTCATCTACTTGCATTTGCATGCTTTCGAACTGCTAGGTGGGCAGGAGCTGAGACAAACTGACAGGAGCTCATCCTGTCACACAGCTGGCTCTTGGGTTTTGAACAAGGCTAACTTCATAAATAAAAAAGGTGGCATGAAGACAACCAAGTTTGTCAAATGAAGTTTCAGAAGATTCCTGAAACTCCTGGTAGCTCCTTGAAAATAATTATAGTTAAGATTGAGCATCATCGGTTTCTCCAGAAATGCCAATTGGCGAAGTCAGCCAATCTAGCCCAATAAATGGCGTATAAAAAGCTAATCAACTAGTGCCCCTTTCCTCTGTAAGAGCAACTGTAGATATCCCAGATTGTTTGGAAACCTGTGATAGAAAATCTCAGAAACACTGCTGTCCATCCCAGAATTAAAATACAACAAAATGCTACTTTTTCTACTACTAACAATAACAGTAATAACTTGATACGAGTAATTTGATATTTTACTGCTGTACAAGATTGGACACAGATTAAATTAGACATTTCAGGTTATGATTCCAGTTACCTGCCTGTATATGACATAAAAAGACAGCAGTAACAGAACTTATTCAGGTAGTCCTTGATTTATAACCATAACAGAGCCCAAAATTTCTATTGCTAAGAAAGACAGTTGTTAAGTGAGTTTTGCCCCATTTTCTGACCTTTCTTACCACAGTTGTTAAGTGAATCACCGCAGTTAAGTTAGTAACATGCTTCCCACACTTGTTAAGTGAATCTTCAACTGGCAAAAAGCCAAATCCGCTTGGATTATGCCATCCTTATTGCCAGTCTCTGTTGCCTCTGTTCTCAAGTCACTGCATTTACCTATTTCCTCCAAGGTAATAAAGTCCAGCAGATTTTGTATTCTTTAAAACTGCTCTTAGATAATGTTAGAATAAGGAAGAAAACACTACCTTAACAACAGGTGCAGTTAAGGATAATTAAAGTCTGTCTCACTTATGGACTGGAAAAGAGATGAAGGCATAAGACAGGTACTGCCAGGACATTAGGTACAAGTGGAAATGAGAAAGATCCTAAATGTGCATCCTAAAATAACCTGCAGCATTATGACAGACCTGCAGATACAGATAGTCCTTATTATGTCCACAATTGGGACCAGCAACATTGTTGTTAAGCAGAGCAGTCACTATATGAAACTGTGGTCAGCTTTTCCTTTGCTTTATAGAGCAGCAAAGGTTGCAAATATATAAAGTTACTTTTTCATCATGGTCATAATTGAAGAGTTGCTTTAAGGAGGTAGCCACTTAGCAAGGACTACCTTGTACCATCATTGCAAACAAATCAAACCTCCCTTAGGAGTAATGCGGCAGTCTGTCCTTGAAGAAAATGTTAAGCCTTCTGCTCAATATTTCACTGCACATAAGTTGAATGTGCTATAAGCATTTCATAAAATCTCAAGAGTAGCAGGTACTGAATAAAGCAAACCTTTTTTTAAATGAATAAGTAAATAATACCTGTTATGATAAATAAATAAAAGCAAGGCAATACAGAACTCATCCTGAAAGAAAGTGTCTATGGGCAACTGAGGTAAAACTTCATGTATTTTGATTATTTACAGCAGGGGTCTCCAACCTTGGCAACTTTAAGCCTGGCGGACTTTAACTCTCAGAATTCCCCAGCCAGCTTTGCTGGCTGGGGAATTCTGAGAGTTGAAGTCCGCTAGGCTTAAAGTTGCCAAGGTTGGAGACCCTTGATTTACAGCAAGAGGCCTTGTTCAGATCAGGTGTTCCCTTTTCTTTATTATCAGGAGGATTACTCCAATATGATCATTTTCTCTTGTTGGTTTTTTATTTGTTACAAGTAAATAAAAAAGAAAACTGAGATTGAAAACTGTAAAAATGAGTCACCATCCCATTTTTATCAACTCTCAAAGATTGATGAGAGTTGAGACATGAAGATTTGCTTTTTAAACAGTCTTTTTTAAATTTTGCTCAAAATACAAAGCTTGCATTTATTTGAATGAATGGTAAATTAAGCAATATGTTATAGTGGAAATGAAGTTTAATTGCTTTTAATGGCTCTTGGTTTGCAGTTTGACTAAAGTTATATTAAAAATTGCTATGAGAAGGGACCGGTTTCCAGAGAAGAAAACACAATGCATTTAAAGGGCTCTCAACTTGCTTTAAGCTGCAGTACATGGCCCATTACTAATGTCATTTCTACAGTCAGCTTTCTATTGTCTAGCAAAAGGAATTAATTCAGGAGAGCTAATTAAAAGCCATTGGCAAAGAGAAAACTTTGCAATAAGTGGCCAATCATGCAATGATTGTGGTCTTTGGCTGTTTCAACAATCACTGTGAGCTAATTTGCTCTTGTAAACTGTATTGTTCTTTCATTGTATACAGTTACGAATGGATAAAACCAAAATGAGGCAAACTTAAATTATTTTTTAAAAATCCTTACCCAGCTGAGCTTTACGTTCCACAAACCTTTTGTTTATTTTGTTTCATCATTACCCATTCAACCCTTCACATGCCCCTTATATAGTATATAAGTAATAATATAGTATACTTTACTATCGGGGGTGTCACAGGCAGGCCACGCCCACCCCAGCTCCATGAAGTAAACATGTCACATGACATCGTGTCACCGCGAGTTTGACAGCCATTTTATATATATAGATATAGTTATACATACATACATACATACATACATACATGTATACACACTTTATATATTACTTATATAGTAATAATACAACAAATATCTGATTTGTTAAAGTGAGTTCAGAAATAAAGAAGGGACAGTAGAATCTAGAAGGATGATTTTGGTGACTTCATAGACTCACTTGTTTACAACATTTCTTGGCAAACAATGATGGTTTGCTGTTTTCTTCTGGAATTATTTAACTCTCCAGCCAAGTACTAACCAGGCTCAACCTGACTTTGTTTCTGAATCAAGCCAAGCCTGGTCAGTTGCTGCCATCTGTAGGTTTGGGATAGAAGAATTATAAAGTTTTTAAAAGGTTCATTGCTTCTTTCAGAAGGATTTTTATTCTCCAATTGCCCTGACATATTCGTAGTGTTATCCTTAGAACCCAAAGCAGAGATCTCCAACCTTGGTAACTTTAAGGCTTGTGGACCTCAACTCCCAGAATTCCTCAGCCAGCTACTGGCTGAGGAATTTTGGGAGTTGAAGTCCACAAGTCTTAAAAGTTGCCAAGGTTGGAGACCCCTGACCCAGAGGACTACAACTTCTCTTTGAAACTCTCCCATCTTCTTTTAGTTTTTCATTTAAAAAGCCAGATTAAGGAGACAAAGATGGAAGAGCTCCACAGTTTTTGTTGTTGTTGGTACCTTTACAGATTCTTTGGAAGATCTCTGAACCATGCTTCCCTATATTCTTGCCTCTTAGATCAAAATATAACTCTGTATTACTAGGGGGGGCTGTACTTTTAACTTTTTGGATCACATTGTCTAAAGCAGTGTCTTTTTTCCAGCACACTTTGGTATTTCCTTTGACCCTGGTAGAAATGTTTGTTATCCCTCATCAGTATCCATCAGTGGGTAAAGGCCTCAGCATTATAGGAATGACTGCACTGGCCTACCTACTTTGGTAAGTTTCTAAAAAATAAATGAATAAAGAGGTATTGTTTGTTTTTATATGATGTTTGGCAAAAAGTGAGGAAACGGTTCTGTTCCTCGTCTAATTAGATATCCAACATCAGTGTCCTCAATGGAAGCAACTTCATTCTCTCTCTCCCACAGTGGAAAAAATCCTCAAACACAGCTACAGTGAACTCTGATCTGACTTTGAGGGACTTTGGAACTACATTATACATCTTTATACCTACGTCATATGAGGGAATAATCAACTCATAAACTTATTCAGATTATTCATGCTGGTTATCAAATTGCTATTCCATAGTACCAGTTTGTAAAAATCACTGCCTCTACTAGTTTTTCTGTTTTAAACTTTTCTCAAAAACTTCTGTTTTTAACCAAGGATGGGAAACACCTCCTGGTCCTCTTGCTATTGCTAAAGTATAGTTCCTAACAGCTACAGCAAATGTAGCTAACGATGGGAATTGTAAATTGTGGAACATAGCATATTCCCAACCCTCCTTCAAATATAAAGTTTACATGAGTATTCTTCAACTTAGTACCCAGAAATACTGAACTACAACTTCCTTAGAATCCTGAATTACAGGACTTGTAATCCAACCAAGAGAATGCTAGCTAGGGAAGTTTATTTTAAAGGGTCCCCCTCACAACATGTATTGGCAAAAGTCCATAAACCAGATTAGAAAGAGGAAGAAGAGATTAGCCTAATAATAGTAGCTGTTATTTACATATTTGGTGCTTTAGGCCAGCCTAATAATCAACTAAATGAACTAGTTGCTCCAAGCAAGAGATGCTAGACTGGAAATAACATGAAGTGATCGGTGATAGAGTTGTGTTTTTCCATCAACCTGCTGGACATCTCCTCAGATGTATTGGGTCATTCCCAGATTTGAAACACTGGTTGGCTTCTGCATATGAAATTAGGTGCTAACATCATCTTGTCCTTTTCTTTGATATCAGATATATTAAGATATATTTTTGCTGTTATTTATGAATCACAGGCAAGGGACATGAACAAGGGAGTAAAAGTTTTTAAAAATGTAACTTTATCCATGTAATTGAAGACACAGACACGTACTTAGAAAACTTAATGCTCCTCAACCTTGCCATCAGAATACCCCTAAAGAAATATTGAATCAGAAACAGTCATATTCTTCACTATAGGTAGTCCTTCTTTAGTAATTGCCTTGTTTAGCAACCAATCTCAGTTATATCTAAAACCTATTTCATGAATAATTTCACTTCAGTTATTATATTAACTAGACCTCTCCACTAGCATAGAGCTTCAGTAAGGAGGATGTGGCATGATGTCACATGAGTGACAACATTGAATGGCAGGTCTTTATATGTGTAATGTAGATGTTTATATTGAGGAAGGCTTAAGGTATCAAAAGGATCATAACAGATCCCATGGAATTGAGGATGAGTTGATCTCATCCTCAGTGCGATCATGGCCTCTTTAGGAATCTTTCCAGCTGAAAGGCAGGAATATAAATTCTATATTGGATGGATGGACGGATGACAGTTGCACAGTTGATATACTGATCCATTATTAGAGAGAGTATTCTAACCATAATTAAACTTGAACCAATTGATCGTGTTTGTTTCATAACGAGATATCCCAACTGAAAGAAATTAATTCCCTTTCCAGGATCTTCTACTTTTTTGCTAAAACAGGAAAATGGATATATCCTGTCTTCAAGTTTTTAAGTCCACTTGGCATGATGGTGTTTTCAGGGATTGCTGCTGTCACCATTTTTTTTTACTACATGTTAGGAAGATTTCTCAACCGCATGATTTGGGGTGAGTCTAGTCTTGCAAATAAATCTTTTCAAGTTATCAGTACACCTGTATGTATTTATCTGAGTATGTTTTGATCCAGGATTCTGTCGTTGTCTTCAGATGCAGATTGATTTGTACATTCATTTACTTCTCCAAACCTTTCTCTCTCTTTTTTTTTTTCCTGAGAGGGTACATTCAATCCTCTATACAAAATTTTAATTAGAAAATAAGACTTAAAAAATAGCAGGCTGCGATAAGTATATTCTTCAAGAATAGGAAACATTCCTGTACTGTATGTTAACTAGCATATGAATATAGACTTTGCTAGGCTGAATAAATGGGCTAATCAGCATAAAGCTACAAAGTTATGAGATCTAGATCAGAGGCTCCTGGTGTGTCCCACCACAGAGATACTCTGGGAAAATAGTTTAATTCTCAGCCAAGAATTTGTGAGTAACAGAAGATCCTTTTCCTGGTAAATGGTTTCTTTTGCTGCAGGTGCAATACTCTTATTTGAATATAATACTAAGCCAGGATTTGTGGAGCAATCCAATACTGGTATTGTTTACAGATAATTCCTAGACATAATGGGTAGATTCACACCTCATGCTAAACCAAACAAATGCTTCGCTCTCCATTCACAAACCATGCTGAGAAGTGAGCAGAGGTAAGAATATTCTCTATTTACTAAGTCCCATTTCCACAATTTAACTTTTTTATCACATACAAAAGTCATCAGCATGGCCAGATTTTGTTCAGTAGCTGCCAGTTACTGATTCTTAAGGTTGTGGCGCCTCTTTGGCATACAGCAAAACTATGTTGTGTTTACATTTTCATTAGTCATCCCCCCCCCCCCCCATTTTTTTATGCCTTTGTACAGGTGATGCAGTTCCAGTGCTTGATGTTCACAAGAAGAAAAGCAAATGAAAAGCTGATGGTGTCATCCCAAGATCTAGATGAAACTAAGAAAATTGCTACAAAATCTCTCTGTATAAAGCCAAAATAAATTCTTCAGAATAACAAATTCTGCTAGCACAGTAGAACAAAGATCCAGGAAGTATTACCATTCGTTAGAGAATTCAGATTGTTATGTAGGATGTTCAGAATTCACTAAGAGACAAATATAACACAGATGACTAACATAATTTTGTCACCCAAGTGCATAACAAGTGAGGCTAAATTCTAATTTTTTAAATTCAACTACAATTATAAATTTATTCAGATACATTTATAGCTATTTTCTTTATTCAACATGTGCCGATATAAATGTACTAGACTGTAACTGAACAAAAGTCAGTCACATATTTTTTTTAATGAGAATTGGCTTTCTGTAATATGAAATCTGAGACTATAAAATGCTCAGTGTTAAATAATAGATACAAGAGTCCAGTAAGGCAGCTGAGGCCCACAAAAGTGGCTAGAATGATTAGGGTTAGTTTGAGGATAAAATGGAATAACATCCGATCTTCCTCTTGACCTTTTTAGATGAGCCCAAGCTACAAATACAATAATTTAGAAATTTGTATACAGCTTGTACTCACTTAATGACAGCAATTAAGATCGGAATTTCTATTGCGATAAAGCATGATGTCATATGCTTAGCAATGGCAATCCCACCAGATGCCATGTTGCTGTCGTTAAGCAAAGACCATGCAAGTGGCTGTTAAGTGAGAATCTTGCACAATCAGGATTTCTGACTTCCTGCCAGCTCTTCCACTGACTCTGATTGTGGGAAGACAACTGGGAAGGTTGGAAATCACACTTGCATCATGGGGGGTGGAGGGGCATATTTCAACGATTGGACAACCTGGCTGGTTGCCAAGCACCCAGATCACAATCACCTGATAGCAAAAGTGCTGTGGCAACCAGCACTTTGAGGACCAGTCACTGGGCACCATCATACGTTATAACGGTTTCTGAATAAGTGGTTATTGAATGAGAGTTATCTGTTATTCCTTTAAAAACAATAAACACATAAAACAATCCAGGAATTCAGAGCCATTGAACTTGGAATGGGGTGGTGCAGTATAAATCAACAAGATGCAATTGAAATAACCTCTTATTTAAACAAAAGAAAATTAATGCTATAAATAAGTTAGTTCTTGTATTTTGCATATTTATAAAGGATGGATAAGAAAGCTGGAGGCTTATTTTTAATTATTACATTATGTGTTTACTTTTAGATCCTGAGTAGGATCAATTTCAGTTAATTTACAGAAAAGAAATTATGAGTAGGTCTGCTTTTAAAAATCAAAGAGCCATAATAAGAAAAAAAGCCCAAAGAAAATCAAACTGAAGTGCAATATATTCCCATATAAAACATTATTTCAAAAACATTTATGCAGGATCTATAACAGTGAATGCACTCACCTGCCTTTTGATTCAACCATTACTCTAGAAAGCCATGTTTTATTCAAGAAGGCTGTGTGTGCTACTAATGCCTGAATGATAAACATTACAATACAGGTAGTCCTCATTTCATGTCCTAATGGAGACTGGCAACTCCCCCCACTAAGTGAAGCAATCTCTAAATGGGAAATCATGTGAAGATAGTTACGCTTTCTGGCTCAAAACTGAGAAGACTACTAAGTTTCATGCCTTCAGCTTTTCTTTGCCTCCTTAAAACTATCCTGCTTATTGTCTTGTATGCACATAAAGCAATGCGATCACAATGGTAACCTATGTCTGGGAACCTCCAGCACATTACCAAACAGCTTATTCTCTTGAAATCTCTTCCCCTCCAATCTCTCTGCTCTGGGAGGAAGGAAGAAAGGGGGAAGGGGGGACCACAGGTCAGGTACACGACAACTCATACTGATGTAATGGTGATCACATGACTGAGGGATACTGCAAAAGTCACAAATTGGCCATAAAATTATTTTTTTCAGCATCATTGTAACTGAATAGTTGCTAAATGAGTGGTTTGGGAAATGATGACTACCTATAAAAGAAGAGATTGGAGCTCTTAGAGGAAGATGGCATCTGTCTGCAATTTTTCAGATTGAATGCAACTGAAGACCTGATGAATGACTGCAAATTTCTGAGAACTTCCTATTTTCTCTGCAATGTCAGATCTTAATGTAGTTAAGTTATTGAAGGAACTGAAGAAAAAAAATCTAATAACACCTTTCAAACCTTTCAATTCTTCATTATTCTAAATAACTATTTTGTTGTGTTCGTAAAGCCAGTTGCCAGTAAATAGGATAAGAGTGTCTGCTGGAGCTATGTTTCTATTTTTGATGCTGGATATGATGTATTGTAATATGGCAGTCATAAGACGTTCCCCAGGAATTGATTTAATTTCTCTTAAAATCCATCAGATGATTATCAACCCAGTGATGAGCAAACTCTATTGACTTCGCAATATGTGTGAACGAGACTTTTATGTTTTCCTTGAAATTTATTATTCATTTGGGCTTCTGCTTTGAGCTTCAGTGACGGACCGAAATCCGTGATCATGTGCAGTTTAAATCTGTGCTTGCCACCGGAGCGCCCTGAACCAGCTGGATTTGGGACTAAGCCATCCCATAGAGGTGGTGAAGAGGGGGGAGACTGCCAGCAGGGTCAAGAAGAGCTGCATCTCTCCTCCTCAGCTGGCCGTTACTCCCTTTCCCGAAGGAAAAGAATGTGCAGGGGGAAGATAAAAAGAGAAAGCTTTGGTTGACAGGGTTAAACTGAAAAGGCAACAACATAAGGTACCCTGGAATTTGATCTATAAAAAATAATATTGCTACCAAAGATTTTTGAAGCAGCAAAGGAGAGAGGGAAGGGAAAGGATTTGGCTTTTTTCCCCTTCCTTTCCTTATACTGACAGCTAACAGATTCAAGTAAGAAATTGACAAAAATCCATTTTGACATCAATAGGCATTTAAGCTGAAAATAAAATGTCAAAGGGATAATAAAGACTTTTGGATACTCAAAAACCTTTAAAAGCAGGAAAGGGGAGAAAAGGAAAGAATAAAAAGGTGGGATTTGGAAAAATGGAGGAGACTGCCTGGAACTAAAAAGAACTTACAGTGAAACCTTAACAAGATTCCTAAAAGATACATTCTAACTGAAATGTTGTAATGAAATAACAGAACCCCAGGAAGAGAAAGTGGAAAAAAGAAGCAAGAAGAAACAGCTTTGGGTTATTTGATTACTTGGTGGTTTTTGGATTTTTGGCTATTGGATTTAAACGACTAAAACCAATCAGGTTCTTTAAAAGTGTTTAAAATGGCATCACTTTTAGAAGAACTGAAAATGGAACTTAAAAAACCAAAAGAAGATGCACAAGAAGGAAGAGCTTCTTTTGGCTTCGTATTTCAATTTTTAGAAATGGAGATATGGAACTATGAGAAACAACAAGAAATGCTTGTAGAACAAGAACGTTGGGACAAAGAAGAAGCCATCTTTAATGATCAAGTAATTTTATGTGGGGGAGGAGGAAAGGGGAAAGAGGGTGAAAAGATTTGAAAAACAACCAAAAAAAGAATAGTTTGAAAAATAATTACAATATTAGGAAGCAACAGAAGAGAGGACCACAGAAGAGAGAATTAGAAATAGAGAGACAAGGGGGCAAAAGGGAGGGAGAAGAAGAGGGGGAAGAAGGAAAGGAAAAGAAGTTTTAAAAGACAAAAACAAGATATAGAGAAACAGGGAAAATGTATAAAGATTGAAAGTATAAGTCCACTTAGAGATAATGGGTGAACATTTAATTGAAAAGGGGGTTCTGCAAAGGTACATAAGATAGTATTGTTACATTAGAAATAGAAATAATTTTAGAAAATATGAAACAATATGATTAAAATGGATAAAATACTTATTGAAATGCAGTGGAATGTTTGTTAATAAATGAAATAAAGTAAATGAGAGAATGAAATTAGCAAAGGATGGGAACATTTTAATTATTAATGATTTATAAAAATTAAGTGGAGAAATATGGAAAAAAAAGAATTAATTATAGAAAGTTTATAAATGTTCACAAGGAAGTATAATATTCAATTGAAAAGAAATGGTAAAGATGTTAAGATTCTAACTGATATTAATGATTGAATTGAATTGGAATGGAATGACTGTTTTATTTTATATATATATATATGTATGTATGTATGTATGTATATATATGTATGTGTGTATGTATGGCTATTAGTTCGGGTATTTTCCCACGTCATAGTAATTGTGCTTTTAAAGTTTAAAGCACAACTACTATGACGTGGGAAAATATCCGAATTAAGCTGAATGCCATACATGTAAGTACCCGCGAAAACTTAAGAAAACACACACACACACTCACACACACACAAACATATATACATATACATATACACATACACATACACATACACATACACATACACATACACATACATATATATATATTTCTTAAGTTTTCGCGGGTACTTACATGTCTGGCATTCAGCTTTGTTCGGGTATTTTCCCACGTCATAGTAGTGGTGCTTTTAAAGTTGTAGCAATGTTTCAGCAGAATCTCATCTGCCATCATCAGGCTTCTGTATAGTGTTCGTCTGTGAGTTAAACTTTTACAGTGGTTTCAGATTTAAATTTGGGGCAGCCTATTGCTGTGTCAGAATGGTTTTTTCTTCCTCCTGATTGGTTGAGAGTCTTGGTCTGTGTTTATTGGTCTTGGAGTTTGCTGTGTTCTGCTTCTAATATCTTCTGTTTGTTTTTTTTTGGCTCTTTTTATATCTTGATTGGCTGGCAACATTGTGTTACTTTATTGGAGGCCTTTAGTGCAGCTTGGCTTCGGGTAAATGGACGGCTATCATTAGTTAGGAAGCTGGGTGCCTGGTTGGGGTGTGTTTGAGATGGAGGTATCAGGGGGGATCTGTTTGTACCCAGGTGTTTGCCTGGCTTGTGGTGTGGAGATTTTTTTGTTTGTGAGTGCAGGCTTCCAAATGATTGACAGCCTGGTGGAATCATCTCTTCTGTTCATGCTTTCTGGTCTTTTTTCAATCTCTATGGCTTCTCTGATGATTCTGTGGCTGGGATTTTCTATAGTAGCTAGGGTTTGGGTTCCATTGAAGTTGATGCTATGACCTGTGGCTTCCATGTGTTGGACTAGTGAGGAAGTGTGTTCCAGCTTTTTGACTGCATTTTTGTGTTCATCCAGGCGGGTGCTTATTCTTCTATTGGTCTGTCCAATGTATGTGGCCGGGCATGATGCACAGGGGACTTCGTATATGCCTTGGTTTTCCAGGTCAATTTTGTCTTTGGGGTTCCTGAGGATGGCTGCTATTTTTCTGTCTGTTTTGAAGGCAGTCTTGATGTGGTATCTGTATAGAATCTTACTAATTTTGTCTGTAGTGCCTCTTATGTAGGGCAGGACAGCTGTTCCATGGGTCTGTTCATCTTCTGGGTCTCTATTATGTCTCAGTGTGTTTTTGTGAATCAAGTTGGTGATTTTGCTTTTGTGGAAGTCGTTGGCTGTCAATATTTTAGTCAGGTTGCATCGTTCAGACTTAATGTGTGTCTTGTCTGCCAGGCATTTGGTTCTAGTAATTAGTGTTTTAGCCACGGAGTTTATCTGTGCTGGGTGGTGGTGGGATTGGGCATTGAGGTAGCGGTTGGTGTGTGTTTTATACCAGAAGAAAACACACATATACCAGAAGAAAACACACATATACCAGAAGAAAACACACACCAACCGCTACCTCAACGCCCAATCCCACCACCACCCAGCACAGATAAATTCCGTGGCTAAAACACTAATTACTAGAACCAAACGCCTGGCAGACAAGACACACATTAAGACTGAACGATGCAACCTGACTAAAATATTGACAGCCAACGGCTTCCACAAAAGCAAAATCACCAACTTGATCCACAAAAACACACTGAGACATAATAGAGACCCAGAAGATGAACAGACCCATGGAACAGCTGTCCTGCCCTACATAAGAGGCACTACAGACAAAATTAGTAAGATTCTATACAGACACCACATCAAGACTGCCTTCAAAACAGACAGAAAAATAGCAGCCATCCTCAGGAACCCCAAAGACAAAATTGACCTGGAAAACCAAGGCATATACGAAGTCCCCTGTGCATCATGCCCGGCCACATACATTGTACAGACCAATAGAAGAATAAGCACCCGCCTGGATGAACACAAAAATGCAGTCAAAAAGCTGGAACACACTTCCTCACTAGTCCAACACATGGAAGCCACAGGTCATAGCATCAACTTCAATGGCACCAAAACCCTAGCTACTATAGAAAATCCCAGCCACAGAATCATCAGAGAAGCCATAGAGATTGAAAAAAAAGACCAGAAAGCATGAACAGAAGAGATGATTCCACCAGGCTGTCAATCATTTGGAAGCCTGCACTCACAAACAAAAAAATCTCCACACCACAAGCCAGGCAAACACCTGGGTACAAACAGATCCCCCCTGATACCTCCATCTCAAACACACCCCAACCAGGCACCCAGATGAAACCCAGCTTCCTAACTAATGATAGCCGTCCATTTACCCGAAGCCAAGCTGCACTAAAGGCCTCCAATAAAGTAACACAATGTTGCCAGCCAATCAAGATACAAAAAGAGCCAAAAAAACCAGACAGAAGATATTAGAAGCAGAACACAGCAAACTCCAAGACCAATAAACACAGACCAAGACTCTCAACCAAGCAGGAGGAAGAAAAAACCATTCTGACACAGCAATAGGCTGCCCCAAATTTAAATCTGAAACCACTGTAAAAGTCTAACTCACAGACGAACACTATACAGAAGCCTGATGATGGCAGATGAGATTCTGCTGAAACGTTGCTACAACTTTAAAAGCACCACTACTATGACAGGCTTGGTCTTCAGCTCTGTGCTTCTCAGAGTGATGTGAGCTTGCAGCTGCTTCTTCCTTTTAACTGCTAGTGGGGGTGTGACTTGATTGGGTGGGGGCTTGGCTGTGTTCTGATTGGGTGGGAGTGTGTTCTCATTGGTTGGAGGTTTGGCTGTGTTCTGATTGGTTGGGGGGTTGGCTGTGTTCTGATTGGTTGGAGGCATGTTCAGAACACAGCCAAACCCCCAACCAATCAGAACACACTCCCACCCAATCAGAACACAGCCAAGCCCCCACCCAATCAAGTCACACCCCCACTAGCAGTTAAAAGGAAGAAGCAGCTGCAAGCTCACATCACTCTGAGAAGCACAGAGCTGAAGACCAAGCCTGAAGATGAGGAATGAGACTTCATCGAAACGTTGCCTAGATACTTCCAATCTTACGCGGGGAAAAACCCGAATAACCAAAGATCCACATACAAATACCTGCGAGAACCTCAGAAAACACACACATATATGTGTGTTTTCTGAGGTTCTCGCAGGTATATATATATATATATAAACACACACACACACATACACACTTATTTATTTATTTAAGAACATAGTGTGTATTTTAAGAATGTACCAAGCAGAATTCGATTGGAAGTTATGTACTACATTGAATGTTATAATTTTAAAGGCATAAATTGAACTTTAAATAAGAGTTGAATGGATAAAATTAAAAGATATAAAGGTGTAATTAGTAACTACAGGAAAAAAATTGTTTAATGAGGAAAGATAACATGAAATTGAAACAGGACAGACAAAAGTATAAATATAATGATTGGAAAGACATTGAAACTTAGAAAAAGATATATAATTGAATTTAGATATGAGATAATTAAAAATAAAGTTGAGAAAACCAAGGGAGGGGAAAAATGGAGAAAATGTTAAAATAGTAATAAGATATGGAATAGAACACAAAGATGAATATGAAATTGAGTTTGTGTCTGCATGAAGAAGTGATAACCTGGGATCATGCTATTCTCAAAAAAAGATGTTTTATTTGTATTATGTTTTTGTGGAAACCCAAATAAAATTTATATTAAAAAAATTATTATGCATTTGAATTTAATTTTTTGTACTCCTAGAATTTATAGATATGGTTCCACCTCTCCAGTATTTAGGTTTTTTTTTTAAATTAAATACTAACTTTAAGGCTTTTCCAACCTTTTGATTATTTTGGCCATTATTTCTGCACCTTTTCCAGTTATATAAACTTGGTTATATAAACTTTTCCATTGATATAAACTTGGTTTGTCCAGCTGAAACAAAGTGCAAGAGGAATCTGATATAAATGTACACATTCTTAGTTTCTTCACAGGAATAAAAGCTCCTCATAGTATCTTTGTCAACTATCTCCATTAAGCTGTGGGTTTTTTTAAAGGAGTAATTCAAGAGCAACTGTTTAGCACCATCTATTGGTAAAATGTTGGCATTACTTTTCAAGCAGACTTTCAGCCCATACACGGATTATTAGCAATGTGTACACCTACATGGTTATTTATCCTGAGACCTAGTGTCCATAACCAGGAGCAAGTACATTTATTTGTTATTTTTGTATCCCACTTTTATTACTTTTTGCAAATAACTCAAGGTAGCAAACAGATCCAACACAGCTTCCACCTTCTATTTTTGCCACAACAACAATCCTTTGTGGTGAATTGAGCTGAAAGAGACTGGCCCAAGGTCACTCAGCTGGCTTTTATGGCCTAAGGCAGGATTTGAACTAACAATCTCTTGCCTTCTAGCCCAGTGCCTTAACCACGAGACTACGGGTGTCAAACTTGTGGTGTCACGTTGCCGTCATATAATGTTTCATGATGTTTTTCCCCTTGGCACGGTCATGGCCTGCGCGTGATGCAGCTGGTCTGCAGGACACCAATTTGACACCCCTGCGTGACTAGACCAAACAGTATGCTAGCAAGGGTTGGAACATGGGAGGGAGAAATGGCTAGATAACTTCAGTTCCTCACCCTTTCAATGGTGGAAGAAAATGATTCCTTTCAGTGAAAGTTGACTTCCTAATAATCTGATGGACACATCCATATCGCTTTCTTGGCGGTCACGTAGAAATCATTTTCCATGTGCATGACCCTCTTCTAGGATGTCTTTCAATTTCCCAAATTATAGCCCTGGAATACCTTAGTAGTCTCTCACCCAATTATTAAACCAGGTCTGCCACTGCTCCCAGATTCAGTCAAGGCCGATCAAGTGCTGCCATTATTAAGACTAACCGAGAGCTACTTCAAAGTAAATAATTTATTGTATGTTTTCTATTTTTAAACAATCCAGGAAATAGGCTTTTGGCTAAACTATTTAAAATTCCTTGAATTCTGATATTTTTCTACTACAATGTTAGGCAAAATTTGAAGGTGACAATTATTGTCAGGTTTGGAAGCCATATTGAGATTCGATGCTCCCACACTGCCACAATTATATACAAAGAGTATACAAATATATAACAAATATACAGTATGTTTCCCATGTCTCTTTTCATTTTCTCCTGTCCTTTATGACTAGGTTTTTGGAATTTAAGACCTCAATATGTAAAAGAAAAAAGAAAAAAAAGTGATGTAACATGGAAATTATTTTAAGAGTAAGTAAATAAAAAAGCATGAAGAAAGTTGGGGATGTAGAGCTAGACTTTAGTATTTTTTTCATATGGCGCCTGATATGCTTGAAATTACCATAGAACTGTTTTAGGATTACAATATTCTGGCTTTCCCTATCGTTAGGCCACCTCATGGAGCAGACATTGCAGGACAGGATTGATGATCTCTTGAGTGATTGAGTGGTATCTGCATTCCCACAGCCAACTTTGCCAGTTTTTAACATCTAAATAAATATTTCCTGATTCTCAGGTATGGCTGAGAAAATAGCACCAAACTAATCTATGAGCCATGGTGGCGCAGTGGTTAGAATGCAGTACTGCAGGCTACTTCTGTTGACTGCTGGCTACCTGTAAATTGGCAGTTCGAATCTCACCAAGCTCAAGATTGTCTCAGCCTTCCATCCTTCCAAGGTCAGTAAAATGAGGATCCAGCTTGTTGGGGGCAATATGTTGACTGCTTAGAGAGGGCCGTAAAGCACTGTGAAGCAGTATATACGTCTAAGGGCTATTGCTATTCTGTAATATGGTCAGCTTGTTTGATTGCACTCTTGTCCAAGATGCTCTCTCTTTGGAGGGCTCTCTTGTCTCAGGCAGAATGAAAGATTCTAGGTAGCCTAGAAATCTATTTAAATGACAAATAAGACTTCCTTAAGCAAGATAGAATTCTATCAGAACAGGCTTGGAAAATGGCATCCATTCATTTTATTTAGGCTTAAAAAGGGAACCTTTTTCTCAAGAGTGCAACTAATCTTCATAGAGTTCTTTTGGTTAGCATTTTGAGTTGTTTTTCATACCTTTTTATTAGGATCGCCAACTCTGCTGAGCATAGGGTTTGCATACAGAAGAAGAATCAGTCCTAGGTCTCTCCAGTTCCAAAGAAACGGAAAAGATTCTCTGCTTGAAATTATAGTTTCTATTAATTGGGGAAGTAATGGCACTCATCCCGTTACAGAGAGCTCAGGTCTTGAACGCGGACTGCCAGTTTTCTCAGCATCTTTAACTGCTGAGTTTGCCCACATAGCAGTTTGAAAGCATGCAAATGCGAGTAGATAAATCGGTACCACTTCGGTAGCATTCCGTGCGCCTCGGTGTGTAGTCATGCTGGCCAAATGACCACAGAAACATCTTTGGACAATGCTGGCTCCCAAGACTAAGAAATGGAGAACAGCTCCACCTCTTAGATTGGACACAACTAGACAGGGGGAACCTGTACAAAGATTTTACCTTTCTATTAACTGGAAAGGTTAATACCTGACCAGATGAAGACTTATTTTCACCTGACATAAGATACCTTTCTGAGTTACCTTTTCCCTCTTTAATAAAACATCTGCATGTTATTCTTCCTGCATTGTACCAATATTTCCATACAAGGGCTTGAAGTATAAATGCTTTTAAATGGTTGTAGTCGGTAGCTTTCAACATCGTTTGCACCACAACATTTGCCAGCAGATGTCTTCGGCTGCTCACCCAGGGTTAGTTCTGAAGAGTTGGGCACTATCTGAGAAATACTTGCAATTCATGCAAGACAGTGAAGGAGGCAAGAATCTCAGTGACATGAGCAAAAGTTTCATTCGGATTATTAAACATAGCATAGAATAAGATTGGAAAATAAAGGCAAACTCTTGATCTTGTAGTCCTAGAAGACAGAACGTACTTTCCCATCTAACAAATTGTTTTGTGCCATTTCATTGACAAAAACTTTATTCTACTGAATCAACTACTTAATTTGGTTGAACTGTGGATTTACGCTGTACATGAAGTTTACACTGTACATGTAGTGGCTAGAGCCCACTGTAACTACATAGACAAAAAGGCATTAAGAGTTGTTCATCTAATCCTATGTAGCTTCTTCTCTGGTAATATCACACTACTAACTAGAGCATACAAAACATTTGCTAGACCTATACTTGAATACAGATCATCAGTCTGGAACCTATATCATGTATCTGATATTTACACAATTGAAAAAGTCCAGAAATATTTCACAAGAGGAGTTCTCCACTCCTCTACTCATTGCGGAATACCTTATGCCACCAGACTTGAAACGCTAGACCTAGAAAACCTAGAACTACGCCGCCTTCGGTCCAATCTAAATATAGTATATAAAATCATACATTGCAATGTCCTACCTGCAAATGAATACTTCAGCTTCAATCATAACAACACACGAGCACACAATAGATACAAACTCAAGGTTAACCTCACCAAACTTGATTGCAGGAAATACGACTTCAGCAACAGAATGGTCAATGTTTGGAATACCTGACTCTGTGGTTTCTTTCCCAAACCCCAAAAACTTTAACCTTAGATTGACTACTATTGACCTCACCCCTTTCCTAAGAGGCCTGTAGGGGGCGTGCATAAGCGCACCAATCGTGCCTACCGTCCCTGTCCTATTGTTTCTTTTTATTTTTCTTATAAGTCTCCATCTCATGTATTCAAAACTATGTTTATTCTTATATTTATATCTTGTAAGTGATTGACAAATCAAATAAACAAATAAACAAACAAATAAATAAATGTACATGGATCAAAAAGTAAGACATGCCCTGATAAGAAACATGCCCTCCATTCTAAGCAGCTACACATTCTCAGCTCTTCCTTGTTGCCAGTAAGTGAACAATGGTCCTTGTGCGTGGCTCAAAGGACTGCCAAAACCAATATTTGGTGCTACTGTGTGTGCTCCCACTCCTGGCTCCATGACAACTCTTGAAAACAAAACAGCTTCTAGAGCAGGAGGTTGCTTTGTATGGAAGTTATTATGCATCCTAACCGGCACACATAGTCAGTGTTTCAAAAATGCCAGCAACAATTATTCAGAGAAGGAAGTGGAGGAATGAAAAATAAAAATCAGTGGGAAGTTGTAAACAAATGTTTATTTTAACTAAGAAAAATCAGGTTGGAAAGGACTCTGCTCATTTTGCTCAAGCACACAAATGCAGCGAATGCATTCAACCTGTGTTGATGATAACTGAAGAAGTAGCCATATAAAGAAATCATTTGTGTCCCATGCAAATGTGAACATGCATTTTGCAAGTCTGCTGGTACGCCAGACCTTAAAACTATTATTGTTGCCTCAGATGGGAATAAACACCTGCAAGACTTCTTTTGATGCAGTAATGGTATTTCTAGCTTCTCTTTATGTCATTAATAGATTACTGCATTGTTCAAAAGTACGTAATACGACTCTTCCTGAATGGCATGTTTGCTTCAGAAAGCAAGGTTTGTCTCGCTTAAGTCATCCATCCTTTAATCTGAATGTTCATTTCCAGTGGAAGGAGGAGGATTGTCCTACAAAATATGCCATACATGTAAGGCAGCTTCCTGTTTAAAGCAGTGACCATCTGTGTTATTTGGAGGTGTTTTCTTCACATTCATTCCAGCCACCTCAGCCCATATAATGCAAGCTGCACGCAAAGCTAAAAAAAAGGAAAATAGATTGGAGAAAATCTCATAATACATGAGTATTTATTGTCACCCTGGTAGATTTTTTTAAAAATGTGTTTCTCGACTTTTTTTTTTTCCATCTTACCCTCATTGCATCATTTTAAAATAAAAGGTGTGGAAGAACTCTGGCAAAGCTTCTCTTTAAAAGTCAACTGACAAAAATGTTATCAAGTTTTAAGTGCTGGAAGGACGAGCGTTTCATTTTGAAGTCCTCTGGAGGTTTATTTTTGGCTAAATGGCCAGCAGTTTTGTGGGTGTTTGCCGTTTTAATGTTTGATTTTGTACATATAATGCTGCAAGCTGTTTTGTAGATATGTATGAATTTTTCTCTCTGTGACCCAGTCAAAGAGAGATAAGCACTAGAGCTAAGGGAAAATGTTTGGCACAGAACAAGGTTTCCACAGTTGAATCCTGCTTAACTCTGCAGTGGCTGGGAATTCTTGGCACCAGCTCGGCCCTTTAACATCCTTAATGCTTACCTATCTTATTGTACTATGCCTCCGGCCACTGTCTGATGCTGCCAACTGGGAACAACTGGTGTACAGTGTAAAATAAATCCCACGGATGTGTTATCAACCTGAATCTGTTCTATACCTTCATTTGCATTCTTGAAACCCCACGCTTTGATTGGCCAAAGCGCGGGGTGATCTGATTGGTCTCACAAGCCGCGCTGATTGGCTCGCTGAGAATCTCCTGCGATTGGTGGAAAATGAATCGCGGGAGATTCAAAGCAGTGCCATTGGCCGTGGCCGCCGCGGCTTGAGAATAAAAAGCCGCTGTTTTCTCCTCGGAGCCAGATTGGTTCCGGGGACCAATAAAAGAGCTGAAACCCTAGTCATTGACTCCTGGTCTCCTTGCCGCGACGGACACGACACTGGCGACGAGGATGGGATCCCGAGGCTGAACCCAATCGAGCACGTGTCCAACGGAAGCAAGACCAACAAGATGGCCGGCATCGCTCTGCCCACACCCTTCAATTCCGCTAGTGAGGACTGGGAATCCTACACGGACAGATTCCTCATGTTCCTCGAATGCAGCAACATGAAGGACGCCACCGGGCTGAAAAAACAAGCCGTCTTCCTGACACACTGTGGGCCGCAGTGTTCAAGATGGTGAAAGCCCTAGAGAAACCCACTGACGTCAAAGAGATGGACTGGGCTGACCTCGAACCTTTGCTCCGCAACCACTACACCCCCGCCGTGCCCACCCTCATCAGGCGGCACGATTTCTACCGGCGGGACCAGAGACCTGGCGAAAGCCTCAGCGACTTTGTGGCAGAGTTGCGGAACCTAGGAGGCATGTGCGGATTCTCCGACATGGACGAGGCCCTACGGGACCGAGTTGTGCTCGGACTTCGGGACTCAGTTCTACAGAGTCGGCTGATGGTCAAAGGTGACATCGCCCTCGCCGATGCCATCACTGAAGCCACCGCAGCCAAGGCCACCCAGAAATTGGTGAACCGCATGCGGAGATCGGACGCAGGGGACCGCATCACGACCATTGATCCAGGACGGGTGACCGAGGCCCAACCGGAAGCAAGTCACCGCGAGACCACCACCCACCATGGCGAATTCCACTCTGCCCCCGACACCTTGGATGATGATGAGGAAATCCACTGGCTCCAGGCGGGACGCGACCAGCGCAGTCGGCGGAGTTGTAAGTCAGGGACCGCATGTGCTGGGTGCGGAGGCAACCACCCTAGATCCGAGTGCCGTTTCTTTGATGCAGTCTGCCGGCATTGCGACAAAAAGGGTCACATTGCCCGCGTCTGCCGATTAAAGAAGGCCTACAGCCCCAGACGACGGGACCACAGCGAGCAGAGATGGGACAACACCCCCCCCCCCCCCCAGAACCAGAGATCGCTCAGCCGACAGCCGATGGGACCGGAGCGGGCGAACCCAATGAGGTGACGAAAACCGGCGGAAGGAGGAAACCCACCAGACGGTCGTCATCGGCCACGCATCAACCACCGACGCCCAGAAAGTCTACGTGGAGGCAGGCATCGAAGGCGAGCCATGCAAAATGGAGGTGGACTCCGGGTCCTACCTCTCCATGGTCGCCTGGCAAGAGATCAAACGTTTGGTGCCTACCATCCATAAGAAGGGACTGGAGAACCAGAGACTAATCATCAAAGACTACCAGGGAAACTGCATCCCGGTAGTTGGAACCAGACAATTCAAAGTGACATTTAAGGGCCGCACTGCAAAGCTTCCCCTGACGATCGTGGACCGAGACCGACCCAGCCTTTTGGGGTTGCAATGGTTCGCACCGCTTGGCATCGAAGTCACGGGCATCAACCACATCGCCGAGACCGATTGGGAACAGCAACTGGCACGGGACTTCCAGGAAGTGTTCGACGGCACCCTAGGCAAGTACCGAGGGCCCCCCATCTCCTTCAGCCTAGACCCTAACATTCCCCCGAGACGCCTAAAGCCATGGCGGGTGCCTTTTGCACTCAGGCCAAAAATTGACGAGCAAATTGACAAGCTTGTCAAGCAAGGGGTCCTACAACCAATTGACCACGCCCGGTGGGAGACCCCAATAGTCACCCCAGTCAAACCCGATGGGTCGGTGAGAATCTGCGGGGACTATAAGGCTACCCTAAATTGTGCCTTACAACAAAGCGCCTACCCCATCCCAGTAGTACAGCATCTTCTACACTCACTGGGGGGAGGCAAGGTTTTTGCGAAACTCGACCTGGCCCAAGCATACCAACAGCTGCCGGTCGACGCAGAAACCGCGGAGGCGCAAACCATAGTCACCCACCGAGGAGCTTTCCAATGTAACTGACTCCAGTTTGGAGTCAGCGTGGCGCCTGGAATTTTCCAGAGCCTCATGGAGAGACTCTTGCAAGGCATCAAGGGGGTGGTGCCCTACTTTGACGATGTGCTGGTGTCGGCAACCAACCAGCGAGAACTAGAGGGTCGGCTAAGGGAGGTGCTAACCAAATTCAAGGAAACCGGGCTAAAAGTGAAGAGGGAAAAGGGCCAACTTCACACAGAGTGGGTCGAGTTCCTGGGGTACCTCCTAGACCGGCACGGCATCCACCCAACTGCAAACAAAATCAGAGCCATTAAGGAGGCCCCCACACCCAGGACTAAAACGGAACTGCAAGCGTTTCTGGGACTGCTTAATTTTTACAATGTTTTCCTGCCCCAAAAGGCGACCGCAGTGGAGCCTTTGCATAGACTCTTGGACAAGGCGGCTTCCTGGACTTGGGGGAAACGTGAGGAAGCCGCCTTCAGAAAAACCAAGGACCTGCTCACCTCGGATGCCGTCCTCATCCAATACAATGAGACCCTACCACTCGCCGTCACATGCGACGCCTCACCCTTCGGCATCGGCGCCGTCCTCAGCCACACAATCCTGGATGGAAGAGAAGCACCCATCGCTTTCTTCTCCAGGACACTCACCAAACCAGAGCAGAACTATAGCCAGCTGGACAAGGAGGCCCTAGCCATCGTCGCAGCAGTGAAGACGTTCCACGAGTACCTCTACGGCCGCACGTTCACAATCATCACAGACCACAAGCCGTTGCTGGGCATTCTGGCAGGGAACTGGGCCACCCCGAACATCTTATCTCCCAGAATGACAAGGTGGTCCGAATTCCTTGCCGCCTACAGCTACCGGCTCACACACCGACCGGGTAAGACTATCACACATGCAGACACGTTGAGCCGCTCACCATTACCCGACCTAGACACCGACCTAGCACCCACGACGAGCACCCTCAGCATAGACACTCTGCCCGATCTACCCATAACCGCGTCAGACATTGCCCAAGAAACTAATAAAGACAAACGTCTGGCGCGGGTGTTACATTGGGTAGAGAAAGAGTGGCCGGAAAAGGACAACGACGAAGCATTCAAAACATTCCGGAACCGGCAAACAGAACTCTCGCTACAAAAAGGGTGTGTACTGTGGGGGGATAGGGTGGTTATCCCGGAAAAACTGCAAGGGAAGGTATTGGAACTGTTACATGAGGGGCACCCGGGCATAGTTAGAATGAAAGCCCTGGCCAGAAGTTACGCTTGGTGGCCAGGGATGGATAAGCAAATCGAGGCTTGGGTGGCAAGGTGTCAACGCTGCCAAGAAACCAGACCGAGCCCTCCCGCGGCACCGATCCTAGAATGGGAAACCCCCAGGGGACCTTGGTCTAGGGTCCACATAGACTTTGCCGGGCCTACCAAGGGACATACATTCTTGGTAACTGTAGATGCTTACTCCAACTGGTTAGAGGTAAGCAACATGAAAACCACCACCACAGAGGCTGTGACCAAGGAACTTAGCAAACTATTCGCAACCCACGGCCTCCCGGACATCATTGTGTCGGACAACAGGCCCCAATTCACCTTGCTAGAATTTGAAAAATTCCTAGCGGAATGGGGCATACAACATGCACTGACAGCTCCAGTGCATCCGGCAGCGAATGGAAGGGCGGAACGGATGGTTCAATTCACGAAAAAAACCATCCAGAAAATCGAACACGGGGAAATCCAAGAAAAAATAAATAAAATGCTTTTTATACAGCATATAACCCCAAACACGACAACAAACAAAAGCCCGGCAGAACTGTTAATGGGGAGGAAATTAAGGTCCCCACTCGACAGACTGCACCCCACATACAACCTGGAAAAACCCCCAAACTCTTCCAGCAAGCACCGGTCCTTTGCGCCAGGCGACGCCGTCTACGCAAAGAACCTAACCAGAGACCCACTATGGGTACCAGCAACCATAACACAACTGACAGGACCCAGCTCATACTGGCTGCAAACAACCGACAGACGAGCGTGGAAACGCCACATCGACCAAATAAGATCGAGAACGGCCATAAGAAACACAACCGACACGCAACCAGACGCAGACGAACCCAGTAATACAAGCCAGGAGGGGAGGGAATACCCCGAGAACCAAAACCCAAGAGAAAGAAATCAGCCATACTCACCGGCAAGCAGCCAACCCGAAACTTCACCAGGGAGAAGCAGCCAGGCCAGCTCAACCAGCCCGGAAAGACCAGGCGGGAGTGGCAGAAACCGCAGTTCAACCAGCCCGGGTAGACCGGGAGGGAGCTGTGACAAGCGGCCCGGCCGGGCCTTCCAGGCGGTTCCATCGACGAGGCCAGGAGAAACAGAGAACCCGACTGAACTGGCCGGGAGCCAACCAACTACTGACCTGCGCAGGTCCAGCAGGCAAGTTCGGAGCCCCGCCTACTTACGGGACTACGTCACGTAGGACCAAACCAAGAGGGGAGGGGTGTTCTATACCTTCATTTGTATTCTTGAAACCCCACGCTTTGATTGGCCAAAGCGCGGGGTGATCTGATTGGTCTTGCGAGCCGCGCTGATTGGCTCACTGAGAATCTCCCGCGATTGGTGGAAAACGAATCGCGGGAGATTCAAAGTGGTGCCATTGGCCGCAGGAGATTCAAAGTGGTGCCATTATTCTCAAGCCGCTGTTTTCTCCTCGGAGCCAGATCGGTTCCGGGGACCAATAAAAGTGCTGAAACCCTAGTCACTGACTCCTGGTCTCCTTGCCGCGACGGACACGACAGAATCTATTCATGCCAGACATGTTTTATAAGGGAAAAAAAACCCAAGTGTGAGCCAGTCAGAGTTAAATATTGTTAAGTGTCTTGCTTTTCCTGGGAAAATCTTAAATACCTGTTTCATAAGAAACTTAACTTTGATTTAGAGCAGGGATGTCAAACTCGCGGCATCATGGTGTCATCACGTGACCTATCGGGACTTCCGCCCCCCTTTTCTAAACTGGGCATGGGCATATCCAGCATGTGACGCAGAGGCGGTATTCAGCAGGTTTTGACCAGTTCTGGAGAACCAGTAGCGGAAATTTTGAGTAGTTCGGAGAACCAGCAAATACCACACCACTGACTGGAGATTTTACAGTCTTCTTCCCCTGCCACGCCCACCAAGCCACACTCACAGTAAAATCCCACCACCGATGTGATGCATCTGGCCCACGGGCCAGGAGTTCGGCAGCCCTGGTTTAGAGCATATGCCAGATCCAAATAACAGAATAGGATGGTAAAAAGAGTTCTGTTTACAATTGGGCAATGTAACTTTTATGCTGTGAATATAATTTCTCCAAATGTTTCAAGAAACTGGAGGCCATCACATGGGTGCATCTGCATTTTTAAACAAATGAATGCAGGGACTCACTGCCCAGATTAATGCCCATGCAAATGGTCTGAAATATCTTCTACCTATTCGTGTATATGTTTAACTTATGCATTTTATTTCGAACATGTTTTCCCAAAGGCAATACAGAAGTTTAGATTAATACGCCTTCTTTGCAACAACAACAACAAAAGTGACAGCAGGCAGTCAAGCACAGTTTACCTGGCCAATTTCTTTCTTTCTTTCTTTTTTTTTCATCATTAAAAAAAAGAGGTTCCCGTAATTTTGGCTTTGAGGCCCCAGGGTCTACCATTGTATTCGAACAAATCACGGCATTTCGGTACAAAGAAACAGAAAGCAGCTGAAGTCCTGCCAGTTCTTTCAACAACCCTGGGCTTGAGGCTTGCAAGCAGAAGCCAACTAAGGAACCACTCTCACTCAGGTTTCCTGCTATTGTTATCACAGCAAGAATGTAATGCCGGCTAAATGGATTTGACCCTTTTTGCTAAATAACTAACAGATATTTCCCTGATTACTGTATTCTCGTGTTACATGATGGGTGAAGGAGAGAGGATCGCTGCCTCAGGATATTCTAAGCCACATTTGCCACTGTTGACATTTCCTAGGAGATGTTAGTGAATAATTATTGTGTTGATCATCCTTACCACCATGGTTTCCCTCCACCCCAAAATTGCATCAACTCCGGCAAGGAGGAGAAGTTGCAATGGGAGTGGATAAATTCATTGGGTCGGTCGCTGTAGAGCCCCTGAACTGCGCGTCACTGAAAATAGCAAATTTCAAAGAAAGGTAATATTTTAGGAATAGGTGCCAGCCACAAATCTGACAAAGAGCACAAATTTCCACTGATTTCAACAATATACCTAGGTGTTTTTTTAAGTACAGTATCATCTGATAAAAAAAAAAATCAATGGGATAATCTAATGCTCACCTTTATTTACCACATGCCACTTGCAATGATCAAAATGTTCCTAGATAGCTCAAAAATCTGCAAAAAAAAAAAAAAAAAAAGGAGAGAGTTATATCTGAATAGATCAGCTGCTGTTCAGGCAAGGCTATCCCAAAGGTGCTTTTTCAAGAAGCAACTGGACTTTCTGGTTTTTCTTTGAAGATGTTTCGTTTCTCATCCAAGAAACTTCTTCAGAGCTGAAGAAGCTTCTTGGGTGAGAAGCAAAATGTCTTCAAAGAAAAACCAGAAAGTCCAATTGCCTCTTGAAAAAAGCATCTTTGGGACAGCCATGACCTGGATGATTGAAAATCTCCATAGACATTCAGCAAGACTAGTGTGCGCAAGAACAATTTGTATCTGAAAGAGGAAATGATTAATCTTTGTAAATGGAATATTAATTTTGTAAATGAGTATCTTATTTTTCAGGTATCTTAGTCTCTTAGGCAGCATTAACTTTAAAAAAAAAACTTGACCAAGCTCTTTTTTGACTGTAGCTTCTGGCTATACAGACTCACTCACAGTATGACATACTTTCATTTACTGGTATGGAGAAATATGAACTGTTTTCAGCTAAAGTTGAAAAAAATAAAGTTGGGGAAGCTGGGCATTGTATAAAACTCTTGATCTATTTTTTTTTTTTTTTGTTATTATTCTTCATTTTCAGGCAGATAGGTTTGAATTTCAATTGCCTTCTTTTCAGGTAAGTACTGTACTTTTCAGGTAAGTACAGACATTATCACATGCTGTGGTATCTTGTCCAACATGGATTACTACAGAAATACAGCATGGAGAATAAAAAGAGTATAGAAGTTACCACTCATTACTGAAGCATAATTGTCTCTCCATTGAAAACAGATGTTCAACATTGACTTTAACCCATTCAACCAGGAAGAGTGGCAAGTGCCCTTATTGAAATATTCTCTCTAATTCCTTGGACTTACATCTAGACATGGAGGCAGAATTAAACAACAGAAGCCAACATTACATTAAGAAAATCCATAAAATTTGCAATGCCTAGTTAGGAGAAGCAATAGGAGCATCCTTGGCTGTTTGGAGGAAGATAAACAGCTACATTTATTCAGATGGGAGACTACTAGGAAATTCCTAAGCTACGGATGAGACACAGAAGTTGGCAAAACAAGAAAACAGTGGAAACTATTTTCATATTGTTGCCAAAAAAATTACAGGGATGTCTAATGACTGCAATCCCCAGAAGTCAAGCAGGATTCAAAAGAGTCCATCTCATTTACATCATGGTATCCAATGTACAGTGTAGAATTTGAAATCCTGGAATTGGCTGCAACAGAAATGCTGGCTAAGAATCGGGGACTTTAAATCTTCACATCATAAAAATGCCTAAGCTGAAGAAAACTGCATTAGAACATCCAAGTGATTCAGTAACAAAATGAGATTAGAACTTGCTGATAATAGCAGGGAAATAACAAAAGCAACAAAAGAGAGAGCATGCCTGGTAATGCCAGGCCTAACCTAAAAACAATGTACAATGGTACATTGTTTCTCAATATTCTTAGTTAATTTGTCCCAGGAGGCACAATGAGTGCCCAAAATGATGAGTGCTAAACAAATTTTTCCCATAAGGAATAATGTAGTTAGTCACAAGGCAGCACCCTGTAATTCTAGCTTGTGTATTGAGTACCAAACAAACAATGAGTACTGGGACAAAAGTTTCATGTCAAAATGTGTTGAGTACCAAATTCGATGAGTTTCAAAGCAGTTGAGTACCAAGGTACCATTGTAACACAATCCAGCCAAAGTTCAGTCCTTTATTTGCTTATACCACCTAGACAGAATCTTGCCAGATTAAACTGTACTACCTGAACCTAATAGATATAGCCTGGCAGATTCTCAAGAGGGCCTATCCTAATTCTCTTCCTCTTCCTCTTCCTCTTCCCACAATCCACTTCCAAATTGTTCTGCCTCTTGTCTTTCCCTTTCCTTGAAATGCGTTCCTCCTTCCTGGGAACCTGCTGCATTACTCTAATCTATTTCATCACCTCCCATTCCATTAAAGATGTAGTACTTAAGGGGTTGGCCTAGAAATCAGGAGATTGTGAGTTCTAGTCCCGCCTTAGTGGAAAAGGCAGCTGTATGAATTTGGGTAAATCACTGTCAGCCCAATTGATGGGTGTTAGGCCCAAGCTCAAAGACACAAAGAAGTCCAATAGAGTCCAATTCTTCATTTGCTTACACCTGAGAGACTGTAAGCTGAAGCTATAACCTTCTAATTTAATACAGTTAGTCTTTGACTTACAAGCTTTGGTTTGGTAACTGTTCAAAGTTAGACTGCACTGGGAAAAGTGACATGACCATTGTTGCAGCATCCCTGTGGTCATGAGATCAAAAATCACAACTGGCATATATTGATATCTCAGGGTCATGTGATCACCTTTTGTGACCTTCCGATAAGCAAAGTCATAAATCTATAAGACTACCTATAGATACATCCTGAGAGATTCTCGGATGTGGCTACCCTGAGCCTCTTTCTCCCACTCCCATCCTATATGGGATTACGTAGTCTCTTAATTTGGAATATACTGCTTCTTCCCTGGGAAACTGCTGTGCTCCTGTTGGGATTCCCTCCCCTAATCCTTCTACACATGCACATCCCATCACACCTCACAGGTTTGTTGTTGTGAGGAAAATAGAAAGAGGAAGAAATATTATGTCTGTTCCCTGCCTTGAGTTACTGATAAAAGTAAATAAGGGATGAAAATATAATATAAAACATATACTGGATATTAAATGGATGAAATAACCAATGTGAATACAATCAGGGAGTCTCTGGTGTGAACTAGCAAAATTTAGAGGTTTGAATCCACCATTCTTGTCTTACTATAAAGTTCACTAAGTCAAACTGTACAGTATTAGCATACTCAGAAACCCTCGCACCCGATTGGTCCGGACCAGTGAAGACCTGATTGGTCAACAGGTCAGCCATGATTGGAGTGCTGGGAATCTACCGTGATTGGCTGTGCCGATCGCGGGAGATTCAAAATGCTGTCATTGGCTGCCGAGCTGCGAGCCAGCACTATATGAAGGGCTGCTGTGGCTCGCATCCCCAGACCTTTGCCTAAACCTAATAAAGAGCTGAACTCACAGAATGGTCTCGCGTCTCTGTCGAACCGATCCACCTCCGATCTAACACTGGCGACGAGGATGGGATCGTGAGACAAAGAGACCACCCAGCATGTGGCGAAGCGGCATGCAGCAACCAGCAACATGGCCGGAATCAACTTGCCACCCGCTCCCTTCAACCCTGCTACTGAGGACTGGGAATCCTATACCGATAGGTTCCAAATGTTCCTCGAGAGTAGCAACCTCAAGGACATCAACAGCCACAAGAAACGAGCCGTGTTCCTCACGCACTGTGGGCCCGCAGTCTTCAAAATGGCGAAAGCCTTGGCCAAACTGATGGACATTAAGACGATGGAGTGGGACGATCTCGAGCCCCTGCTGTGGAGCCACTACGCCCCCATCATGCCCATCCTCATCCGGCGGCATGAGTTCTACCGGCGGGATCAATGCGAAGGCGAAAGGCTGGCCAACTTCATAGCGGCACTATGGGACCTGGGGGGCCTATGCGAGTTCACCAACCTGGACGAGGCCCTGCGAGACCGTGTCGTTTTGGGACTCTGAGACCCCATCCTCCAGAGCCGCATCATGGCAAAGGGAGACATCTCCCTCGCCGATGCCCTCACCGAAGTCGCTGCAGCGGAAACGGCCAAGAAATCAGCGGCCTGGATGTGACAATTGAGCATCATGCCACGAGCAGCGACTGGAGAGGCCACATCGACCCCCGAGAGGAGGCCCGTGACAGACCACACAACCACACATCATGGTGACATCGACTCCTTTTCAGAAACCGAAGACGAGGAGGAGGAGATCCACCGTCTCCAATCAGCGCGGGAGCGGCAGGAACCACGAGGTCGTAAGTCGAGGTTCCAGTCTGCCAGCTGCGGCGGCGATCACCCCTGAGCGGACTGTCATTTTCTCGAAGCCATTTGCAGGCATTGCGAGAGATGGGGGCACATCGCCACGGTGTGCCGGAATAAGAAGCACTACAGCCCGCGGCGACAAGATGCCAGCCCCCAACAGAGAGACGGCACCCCCACCAGGACCCGAGATTGGCAGACGGAGAACCGCTGGATCTGGGAAGGTCAGAACAGGCGACTCTGGGAGACGAGACAGAGAGAGGAAACGCACCAGACTGTCGTCATCGGCCATTCCTCCACCAGTGACGCCAGAAAGGTATACGTGACGGTCGGGATAGAAGACCAGCAATGCGACATGGAGGTGGATTCAGGGTCTTTCCTCTCAATGGTCTCCTGGCGCACACTCAAGCACCTGGTCCCCACCATCCGCCGCCAAGAACTGGAAGACCAAACACTAACCCTCAAAGACTATCAGGGAAACCAAATCCCTGTAGTCGGTAGAGGCCATTTTAAAGTCACCTTCAAGGGCCACACAGAAGTGCTACTCCTGACGATCGTCGATCGAGATTGGCCGAGCCTGCTGGGACTACAGTGGTTCGCTCCCTTGGGCATCGAGGTAACCGGCATACACCACATCGCAGAGGCGGACTGGGAAGCAGTGCTCGTGAGGGATTTCCGGGAAGTTTTCGATGACCAATTAGGCAAGTACCGGGGTCCCCTATTGCATTTAGCATAGACCCAAGCATCGCGCCAATCCGCCTTAAGCCCAGGCGAGTGCCATTTGCACTCAAGCCCAAGATCGATGAGCAACTCGATAAGCTCATCGTGCAAGGGGTGCTGGAACCAATCGATCATGCCTGATGGGAGACCCCAATTGTCACCCCCATCAAGCCAGATGGGTCAGTGAGAATTTGTGGTGACTACAAGGCCACCCTAAACCACGCGCTCCAACAAGGCGCATATCCCGTCCCAGCAGTCCAGCATCTTCTGCACTCACTGGGGGGAGGCAAAGCTTGACCTGGTGCAAACCTACCAGCAACTGCCGGTCGACGCCACAACAGCAGAAGCCCAAACCATCGTAACACACCGAGGGGCTTTCCGCTGCAACCGGCTCCAGTTTGGAGTCAGCGTGGCACCTGGAGTCTTCCAAAGCCTTATGGAAAGACTCCTCCAGGGAATAGAAGGGGTGGTGCCCTACTTTGATGATGTCTTCGTGGCCGTGAAAAATGAGAAAAAACTAGAAGCCAGGTTGAGGGAGGTACTGCAGAAGTTCAGAGATTCGGGACTTAAAGTAAAGAAAGGGAAGTGCCAGCTACAGGCCGAAAGGATCGAATTTCTGGGGTACCTCCTAGACAAACAAGGGATTCACCCCACAGAAAAGAAACTGAGAGCCATAAGGGAAGCACCGCGACCAAAAAATAAAACGGAATTACAGGCTTTTTTGGGACTGTTAAACTTTTACAATGTCTTCCTACCTCAAAAGGCGACCGTGGTGGAACCGCTGCATAGGCTGTTAGATAAAACAGCCACCTGGACCTGGGGAGCACGGGAGGAGAGCGCTTTCAACAACACAAAGAACCTGCTAGCATCCGACGCGGTACTAATCCAGTACAGCAAGACTCTGCCATTGACAGTAACTTGCGACGCATCACCCTTTGGAATCGGCGCCATCCTCAGCCACCAGCTACCAGATGGGAGGGAAGCACCCATCACTTTCTCATCAAGGACACTCTCAAAGCCAGAGTGGAACTACAGCCAGCTCGACAAGAAGGCCCTAGCAGTCGTCGCCGGCATCAAGAAATTCCACGAATACCTTTACGGTAGGGCTTTTACAATCATCACGGATCACAAGCCGCTGCTAGGAATCCTGGCGGGGGACAGGGCCACACCGAACATTCTATCACCAAGAATGACGAGGTGGTCCGAATTCCTAGCAGCATACAATTACCAGCTGATACATCGGCCCGGCAAGGACATCGCCCATGCAGACGCCCTAAGCCGGTCACCCTTACCGGACTGGGAAGATGACCCAGCACCCACAACAGAGGTCCTCCAAATAGAGACAATATCCAACCCACTCGTGACCGCGCCAGACATTGCCAGAGAAACAAATAAAGACAAATGGCTGGCGCGAGTCTTGAGCTGGGTGGGAAAAGGGTGGCCGGAAGGGGACACAGACGAACTATTCAGACCCTTCCGGAACAGACAAACCGAACTCTTTATCGAAAAGGGCTGCATACTTTGGGGGGACAGAGTGGTAATTCCTGAAAAATTACAGGAAAAAGTATTGGGAATGTTGCATGAGGGGCACCCGGGGATGGTTAAGATGAAAAGCCTGGCCAGAAGCTATGCATGGTGGCCAGGAATGGATAAACAGATCAAAACCTGGGTTGCCAAATGTAAACAATGCCAAGAGTCCAGAGCCAACCCACCCGCCGCCCCAACCCAAGAATGGGAAAGACCAAGAGGTCCGTGGTCCAGAATTCATACAGACTTCGCGGGGCCAACCAAGGGACACATGTACCTTATCAAAGTAGATGCTTACTCCAACTGGCTGGAGGTAAGCACTATGAAGTCAACCACGACGGAAGCGGTGATAAGGAAACTGAGCAAACTCTTCGCTACGCACGGCCTGCCAGATGTAATAGTGTCAGACAACGGGCCCCAGTTCACCGCACTGGCATTTGAACAATTTCTGGCAGGCCAAGGGATACGCCATGCATTAACCGCACCGGCAAACCCGGCGGCGAACGGGCAGGCAGAACGCATGGTCCAATACACCAAGAAAGCTATCCAGAAAATAGAAACAGCCAATATACAGGACAAAATCAATAAAATGCTCCTCATTCAACACATTACACCTAGCGCAACCACAAATAAAAGCCCGGCGGAACTAATAATGGGCCGGAAACTACGCTCAACACTAGACAGAATGCACCCAACATACAACCCAGACAAAACCCCAGGTTCCTCCAGCAAACACAGAACATTCAACATAGGGGACCCAGTATATGCCAAAAATCTCACAGGAGAACCACTCTGGGTACCAGCTACAATCACCCAGATAACCGGGCCCCTATCATAGTGATTGGAAACTAGCGAAGGAAAAAACTGGAAACGGCACATAAACCAACTTAGGTCAAGAATAGACATCACAAACAACCAAACACCCGAACAAGAAACTAGAAGTGGGGGGAACCGATAAGCGATAGAGAAGGAACCGAAGAAAACCAACTAATGCAAACAAAACACCCCCACACAGAATAAATAAACCAATAAACCAATGCTACTCACCCATAGATGCAGGACCAATGGAGCATGAAACCCCGGGGTCTTCACCTGGAAGGAGCAGCCAAACCAGCCCACCCGGCCAGGAAAAGCCCAGCGGGAGCGAAAGCGGCAGCTCAACCAGCCCAGAAGAACCGGGAGGGAGCCACCAAGAAAGGCCCAGCTCAACATTCCAGGCGGTTCCATTCCAAGGAACCAGAGCGACAGAAGAGGCATCCGAACCGGTCGACGACCACACCAGAACTGAACCGCGCAGGTCAAGGAGGCAGGGAAAAAGCCCCGCCTACCTATGCGACTACATCACTACACACCGTAGGACGAAACCAAGAGGGGAGGGGTGTACACTATTAGCATACTCAGAAACCCTCGCACCCGATTGGTCCGGACCAGCGAAGACCTGATTGGTCAACAGGTCAGCCGTGATTAGAGTGCTGGGAATCTACCGCGATTGGCTGTGCCGATCGCGGGAGATTCAAACTGCTGTCATTGGCTGCTGAGCCGCGAGCCAGCACTATATGAAGGGTTGCTGTGGCTCGCATCCCCAGACCTTTACCTAAACCTAATAAAGAGCTGAACTCACAGAATGGTCTCACGTCTCTGTCGAACCGATCCGCCTCCAATCTAACACAAACAAAACCCATTAGGCAAAAATTTATTCCATGCATTAGAGATATTTTGTTGCCAATTTTAATTTGGCAGTATTTATAGCCAACCTGCTATGACAGTACCATCTGGACAACTAAATGAAGTTGGGTTTTTGGTTTTTTTTTGCAATATAATCTGGCAAGGGCATCTCCTGGCTTTGGAAAATACAGACAGAAAAAAGAATCCCTGAGACTGACAAACTGGATTGTTTCTAGCAAAAATTCGTTCCAGGCTCTGAATAGGGGGATGAAATGTTATCTCTAACTCATCCTGTACCAAAGAAATTGTAAAAGATAATTTGAAGGTCTTGACTTCTGTTATCCTTTCCAGCCAGACAAAAGAACAATTCAATGGAGACAGGAGAATTTTTTAACTGCCAAAGCTTGCTCTTAAAAATCCCGGTAGAGCCCAAATGAAAAGAAAATTTCACCAATCTCCTTTATTCTAAAAATGTTGCTAATCTTGTTGTAAATAGGGGAACTGTTGTTCATCTGATTAAATTTATGACCACAATGATCTAAACACACTTAAAGGGGTGTTGAAAGAATTATCCTTCTGGGTTCAGTTCCAAGTGGGGAAAAAGACTTGGAAACATGGAGGCTATTTAGAAAGATGGTGGACAGGACCCCATGGCTTGGAGCTCCAAAATGAAAAGGATGATCACATACTTCAAGATGTTGGGTGAAGGAAAAGAAGGAAAGGGCAAGATGCTGAGAGTGCAATTGTTTTATACACCCTGTTGGGCCCCACCTTAGTGTTTCCTGTTCCTGTGTAAGAAATGTATCCCATTGGCTGTCAGACTCCCAGGGCGGGGCTCTTAGTTAACTTTATAGGCTTTGTCTGGACCACATGGCTTCACCTGAGTGCTGGCTGATGCAATGTTCCCAGGCCAGGTGGTGAGATGGGCAGAGGCCTTTGTTATGTAGAATATTCTGGCCTAGGCCTTAATGGCCTGCCCATTAACAAAGTGTGAGTGCTAACTTCCTACGGGGGGGGGGCAAGTTTTTTTTATTGTGTGCTCTGGCTATCATGTTGATTTTTTTCACCCCAACAGATGCCTCAAAAGGTATGTTCATTGGCTATTTTTGGAGAAAGGAACTCTGGAAAACCCCTTTTAATATTCCAATGTGGTCTTTCTCAGCCTTGGCAACTTTCAGATCTCTGGGGAAATCTGGGAGTTGAAGTCACATCGTCTTAAAGTTGCCAAACACTATTCCAGTGTGTTCTCTCACAGGCTGAAAAGCAGAAGGAACCGCTTGCAACTGTTTCCATCAGAGGATTAGCGTGCCACGGCAGCCGTGAGATCACGGGATACCTTCTGCCTTGGGAATAGCTGCTGCAGTGGCATTTCCTCTCCCCATCAGTATTAACTCAAGGTTAACCGCACCAAACTTGATTGCAGGAAATACGACTTTAGCAACAGAGTGGTCAGTGTCTGGAATACTCTACCTGACTCTGTAGTTTCTTCCCCAAACCCCAAAAACTTTAACCTTAGACTGTCTACTATTGACCTCACCCCTTTCCTAAGAGGTCTGTAGGGGCGTGCATAAGCACTCCAACGTGCCTACCGCCCCTGTCCTATTGTTTCTTTTTATTTTTCTTATATGTATCCATTTCATGCACTCATAACTATGTTTATACTTATACTTATTATCTTGTAAACAATTGACAACTCAAATAAATAAATAAAAAATAAGTATCAGGGTTTCTCTTTCGAACAAATTAACAAAGAATGAGCACCTCTGGACTCCCTGTAGCCGAAACTTGCCTTAGGTCTAGTAGTTTGGCAGATAACATGGTGGGGATTATATTTGCTTAAGCACCTGTTTCTGCTTGTCCACCAATTTGTGAGCCCAAGGCAGATACCCAGCTCAGGCAGAGATAGTCAAATGTCTGCCTGGAGTCTACTATAAAAAGCTGCAAATCACCCGGGTCAGCTATTCACCGCTACAACATATCACAATTGTCATAGATTCAGGCATGGGTAGAATGAATGGAGACAGTCTTAGTTGGTGAACTTTCAACTCTTTATTACATAGTGACTTCTAACTTCTATAACAACAACTCTGCTTTATATAGGCAATGCTAATGTGAAATAACCAACAGGAGCTTGTGAAACGCTAGCTCCAGTACCAATAAGAGTCCTTTGTTAAGGGCCAATCAGATTCTCAGAACCCGACCAATCTGATCTAGCCGCTTAACACCCAATCAGAAGTGCAGGGCCAGAACCCTGCACTTTACCCCAAGCTTGCCTTTATTCAACTATTCACATACATAACACCCCTTCCCCCTGGCTTCACAATTAGTTTGTGACTATGTAGTCCTTTAAATAGGACGGTTGTCTCTTGGGTCTGTCAGATTTTCTTTGGACTGGCTGCATGCAGTCCCGTTGAGGTAGGATGTTGTTTTGTAGTGGCTCAGCTTCTCGTTCTGGTGTGATTTCCCTTGGAGCGTACGATTCTTCTTCCTGCTCCATTTCCTGGGTTTCACTTGATTCATCGCTTTCCTGGAACAGGTTTCCTGGCATATCGTCATCTTCTCTTCCTTCCCCCCCCTCAGTTTGGTCGTTGGGAAGTTGTTGGCTAGCAGTTATAAGTCGTGACCGTAATTGGTCAATATTTCTTTTCCATAGTCTCTCATCAATACATTTTACAATATAGGATCTGGGCCCAGTCTCGCGTATTACCGTTGCTTCAATCCAAACTGGGTCGCCCGATAAATTTCTTGCATAAACGGGGTCGCCTACCTTGAAGGTACGGTAGCATCCGCTGGATCCTGGAGGTTTTTCTGGCTCGTAAGCAGGGTGCAGTCGGTCGAGGCAGGAACGGAGTTTTCGCCCCATGAGAAGTTCAGCGGGAGTTCTGCCGGTTTCGCTGTGCGGAGTGATGTGTTGTAGAAGTAGAATGCGGTTTATTTTTTCATCAAGATTATCATAGTCCAGCTTTTGTAAAGTCTTTTTTACAAATTGTACCATGCGTTCCGCTCGGCCGTTGGTAGCAGGATGCGCCAGCGAGGTGAGCGCATGGCGGATGCCATTGTCAGCAAGGTACTGTTCAAACATTAGCGCTGTAAACTGTGGTCCGTTATCAGACACCAGGACATCCAGCAACCCATGAGTTGCAAAGAGTCTATTGAGGACTTTAATGACTGCCTCGGAAGTTGTATTGGCCATTCGATGAATTTCTAACCAATTAGAGTATGCATCGACAGTCAACAGCAATGTCTGTCCTTTGATCGGCCCTGCGAAATCCAGGTGGAAGCTGGACCAGGGTCCACGTGGCGTCTCCCATTCGGTCGGTGCAGCTTTTGGTGGTGCATTGCTGGTTTGTTGGCACTTGGTGCAGGCCTTGACCCATTGCTCGATGTGTCGGTCCATGCCTGGCCACCAAGCGTAGCTCCGTGCGAGTGCCTTCATTCGCACGATCCCGGGATGTCCATCGTGCAAGATTTGTAACAGCGTCTTTTGGAGTCGTTCTGGGACGACGACTCTATCGCCCCAGATAACGCAGCCTTTTTGAGAAAAAAGTTCAGTCTGTCTTGTTTTAAATGGTGCGAAGTCATCTGGGATCTGATCCAATGGCCATCCACGCTCTACCCAGCCTAGGACTCGTGCTAGGGTGTGGTCTCGTCTGGTCTCCCTCGTGATATCTCGAGCGGTCATAGGAGGCGAGTTGAGTGTTTTGATTTGTAACGCCGATACTGTTGGTGCCGGATCGTCGAGGGTCTCTGGTAGTGGTGCTCTGCTGAGTGCGTCGGCATGGGGAATGGCTTTCCCTGGTCGATGTAACAATCAATAATTATAAGCAGCTAGAAACTCTGACCATCGAGTCATTCTTGGGGACAATATGGTTTGTCCCCAGCGATTATCCCCAATAAAGGTTTGTGGTCGGTTACAATTGTAAATGTCCTTCCATATACATACTCATGGAATTTTTTTATGGCTGACACAATTGCAAGAGCCTCCTTGTCTATTTGTCCATAGTTACATTCTGCCTGGGATAGAGTCTTCAAAAAGTATGCAACGGGAGCCTCATTTCCATTAGGTAGCACATGGCTCAAAATAGCGCCCACCCCAAACGGTGAGGCATCACAAGTTATAACTAAGGGTAATGTTTCATTATATTGCATAAGTACAGAATCAGATGTAAGTAAATTTTTTACATTTCTAAACGCTTTTTCTTCTCGGTAACCCCAAACCCACAATGCTTTCTTATCTAATAACCGGTGTAATGGTTCAGCCACAGTCGCCTTATGCGGTAAAAACACATTGTAGAAATTGATAAGGCCTAAAAATGCTTGAAGATCAGTTTTATTACGAGGTCTGGGAGCATTTCTAATCGCCCTTAATTTACTCTCAGTTGGGTGAATACCCTGCCTATCAATGCGATAACCTAGAAATTCAACACTGTCGGTATACAGATGACATTTATCCCTTTTTACTTTCAATCCCTCTTCTTGGAATTTTTTAAGCACACATTTTAAACGATTCTGCAGAATTTTTTTACTAGGAGCTGCAATCAATACGTCATCAAAATACAGAACCACGCCCTTGATTCCCTGTAACAATCGTTCCATTAAACTTTGGAATATTCCCGGGGCCACACTCACCCCGAACTGCAATCGAGTACATTTAAAAGCACCACTGTGCGTTACTATCGTTTGGGCTTGGGCTGTTTTATCGTCCACGGGCAATTGTTGATGGGCTTGAGCTAAATCTAGCTTAGCGAAAACCTTTCCACCTCCCAGGGAATGAAGGAGGTGCTGCACCACCGGCACTGGATACGCGTTATGTTGGAGGGCGTGGTTTAGAGTGGCCCGGTAGTCCCCACAGATTCGGATTGACCCATCTGGTTTAATGGGGGTTACAATAGGAGTTTCCCATGGGGAATGATCAATGGGTTGCAGTACCCCTTGTTTAATTAGTTTGTCAAGTTGTTCATCTATCTTGGCCTTAAGGGCGAACGGAACTCGACGGGGCTTTAAACGGATCGGGGCGACCTTAGGGTCGAGGCTGAACGAGATTGGGGTCCCCTTATACTCGCCCAGACGATCTGCGAAGACATCGCTGAATTCAGACATAAGATCCTCCTCCCACTCACAATCACCGACTCGGTTCACGCCGGCTAGTTCGATGCCGAGTGGCGCAGACCATTGGAGGCCCAACAAACTAGGCCTGTCCCTATCGATGATCGTTAGAGGTAAGTATGCCATATGCTTTTTAAACGAGACGCGGACTCGACAAGACCCGACCACAGGGATCCGATTCCCTTGGTAATCTTTAAGGATAAGGCGTTGCATTCGAAGGTCTTGGCGTTGGATGGTAGGAATGAGCTGCTTTAATGTCTTCCACGACACCATCGAGAGGGACGATCCCGAATCGACCTCCATGTGGCAGGGTTGGTTCTCTATGGCTACTGTAACTCGAATCTTCTTAGCGTCCAGGGCCGAGGCCTGACCTATAGTGATAGTATGGTGAGCCTCTTCTTTCTGCAACGCTCGATATCTGTAGGAGTGGTTTGCTGGGTCTCGCCTTACAGGACGGTTTCCTGCCGATTGGCGAAAGTTGGTTCCCTTTGAGGCCGGGCTTGGTCCCGGTAAACTGTGACAGACTCGACCGATGTGGCCTCGTTTCCCGCACTCGTGGCAGAGTGCGTCGCGGAATTTGCAGTCTGCCCTGGGATGGTTTGCCCCGCAGCCAGCGCAAGGGCGTGAGGTTTTAGGACGAGGGTCCCGGTCGGAACACAGTCGATGGACCCCTTCTTCGTCGCTGTCTGACGACGAAGAGAGGTCCTCGTAGTGCGTTGTTGCCAACTGCCCTTCTGAGCTGGGTGAGATGTCGCCTGTCGGTGGGTTTGTGGGGTTTCGGCTTCGCCGTAGCTGCGCCGCTGACTTTTTTGTTGCCTCAGCGGCGGTGGCTTCGGCGATGGCATCAACAAGGCCGATGTCGCCCTTCGCCATCAGCTTGCTCTGCACGTTTAGTGCATCTAATCCCAGAATTAGGCGGTCTCTCAATGCTTCATCTAAGTCTGCGAACCCGCAGAGGCCTCCCAAGTGCCAGAGGTCTGCCACGAAGTCAGCCACACTCTCTCCTTTTCATTGGCTTCGTTGATAGAACTCGTGGCGTCTCACGAGTGTGGGGACGGTTGGTGAGTAATGGTCTCTCAGGAGAGGTTCAAGGTCGTCCCAGCTTATTGCTTTCACTTCTCGAGGCTTCGCGAGGGCTTTAGCCATTTTAAAGACAGCCGGGCTGCAGTACGTCAGGAACAGCGCTCGCTTCTTGGCTGGTGTGGCGTCCTTCAGGTTGTTCGTTTCGAGGAACATCTGAAAGCGATCCATGTAGGATTCCCAATCCTCTTGGGATGGATTGTACGGAGCGGGTGGTACGATGCCGCTGGACATGGCTTCCGTTGGTGGCGCCGTTTTTTACATGTGCTCTGTTTTTTTCTTCCAAGTTCCTTAAGATCAGATGTCTCCAAATCCCACCTTCGTCGCCAGTGTCATAGATTCAGGCATGGGTAGAATGAATGGAGACAGTCTTAGTTGGTGAACTTTCAACTCTTTATTGCATAGTGACTTTTAACTTCTATAACAACAACTCTGCTTTATATAGGCAATGCTAATGTGAAATAACCAACAGGAGCTTGTGAAACGCTAGCTCCAGTACCAATAAGAGTCCTTTGTTAAGGGCCAATCAGATTCTCAGAACCCGACCAATCTGATCTAGCCGCTTAACATCCAATCAGAAGTGCAGGGCCAGAACCCTGCACTTTACCCCAAGCTTGCCTTTATTCAACTATTTACATACATAACAACTATCACCACTGTTTTCTGGAAGGAAGATTTATTTCATTAGAATAGGGCAAGAAACACCTTTTGCCCCTCCTCCACTACGTCCATCTTTAAACTGTCACTTCTTCAACATAACAGTATCTTCAGGCCATTGGCTTCCAACTTCTCTTTCAAGCAAGCTGGATAACTTGAACAAGGAGACTTCATCTGGATCAGAGGGTCTCCAAACTTGGCAACTTTAAGACTTGTGAACTTCAACTCCCAGAATTCTCCAGCCAGAGTTGAAGTCCACAAGACTTAAAGTTGCCAAGTTTGGGGGACCCTGATCTGGATCAAACACGCAGCTTGAGAAATGCTGAGCTCGGCTGTGCAGGGCAGCCCTGGTTTTTTTTTTCTCTCTCTCTCTCCTTTTGCCTGATTCACTCTTGCAAAAAGCATGCTAAATCCACCCAAAACTTTCCTGTAGGTCAGCATTCCCTGATTTCAGATTCCAAACCCTCCCTTTGGGAACCTATATTTTTCTTGGGGGTTATTATTGTTATGATTAGGAGGCACATAATACTTATCTCTTTATTACAAATGCTTTTTTAAAAAAAATAAGGAGTTAAAATAAGGATTGCAGGGAATCCCCACACATCCAGGAATTTCTTAGGCCTGTTTGTGTGCATACTGTGTGTATCAGTATAATGCCTGTAACAAAAGAAGCTTCACTGAATTTCTAGATTAATGAGTTCAGGAGTGCAGTTTAAGTCAGCAAATATGCAGAAAAGGGAATTTCCATTCGTGAGATATGGGAAGGGAAGGGAAAATGATACTAAGGAAAGTTCTGAGGCTGAGGCTTGTTATGCTTTTGCTTCTCCGGAAGAGGGTCTTGGTCTGTTTTATTAATAGTTGCTGCCTACCAGGGTTACTTTTGAAAATGGGGAGAGTAGTGGCAAAACTGGCAGGCAGCAACTATTAATAAAACAGACCAAGACCCTCTTCTGGAGAAGCAAAAGCATAACAAGTAGCAACATTTGTCATTATGGATACTGCTGCTCATATATTGGTCATTATGCTATTTCACATTATTAGAGTTTATATTTTGTGTTATATGATCTAATTTAACTGTTTTGAACACAGACCAGAGTTTTGTCTGCCTGTCTCTCTCTATCACTCTCTCTATCTCTCTATCTCTATCTCTCTATCTATCTCTCGATCACTCTATCTATCTTTCTATCTTTCTATCTATCATCTATCACTCTATTTCTATCACTCTGTTATCTATCTATCATCTATCACTCTATTATCTATCTATCTCTCTGTCACTCTATATCTATCTATCTATCTATCTATCTATCTATCTATCATTTATCACTCTACATCTATCACTATAACTATCTCTATCTCTCTGTCACTCTATAGCTATCTATCATCTATCATCTATCACTCTATTTCTATCATTCTATCACTATCTATCTCTTTGTCACTATATCTATCTATCATCCATCTATTATCTATCACTCTATTTCTATCACTCTATCACTATATATCTATCTCTCTGTCACTCTATATCTATCTATCATCTATCACTCTATATCTTTCACTCTATAACTATCTATCTATCTCTGTCAATCTATATCTATCTATCTATCTATCTATCTATCTATCTATCTATCTATCTATCTATCTATCTATCACTCTATTTCTATCACTCTATCACTATCTATCATTCTGTCACTATCTATCATTCTGTCACCCTATCATCTATCATCTATCTATCACTCAACAGCTATCACTCTATCACTATCTATCTATCTCTCTGTCACTCTATATCTATCAATCAATCAATCAATCATCTATCACTCTATATCTATCACTCTATCACTCTATCTCTATCTATCTATCACTCTACCTATCTATCAGGGATGTCAAACTGGTGGCCTGCAGGCCGGATGCATCACATGTAGGCCACACACCCCCATCTCCACGAAGGGGAAAAACATTGCAATATGTCATGTGACGGCGACGTGATGCTGCAAGTTTGACACCAGTGATCTTGATCTATCTATCTATCTATCTATCTATCTATCTATCTATCTATCTATCTATCTATCTATCTATCTATCTGTCACTCTATATCTATCTATCATCTATCACTCTGTATCTTTCACTCTATCACTAACTATCTATCTATCTATCTATCACTCTATTTCTATCACTCTATCACTATCTATCACTCTGTCACCCTATATCTATCTATCATCTATCTATCATTCTATAGCTATCACTCTATCACTATCTCTCTCTCTCTCACTCTATATCTATCTATCTATCAATCAATCAATCATCTATCACTCTATATCTTTCACTCTATCACTATCTATCAGTCTGTCACCCTATATCTATCTATCATCTATCTATCACTCTATAGCTATCACTCTATCACTATCTCTCTCTCTCTCTTACTCTATATCTATCTATCAATCATCTATCACTCTATATCTCTCTCACTCTATATCTATCTATCTATCAATCAATCAATCATCTATCACTCTATATCTTTCACTCTATCACTATCTATCAGTCTGTCACCCTATATCTATCTATCATCTATCTATCACTCTATAGCTATCACTCTATCACTATCTCTCTCTCTCTCTCACTCTATATCTATCTATCAATCATCTATCACTCTATATCTATCACTCTATCACTCTATCTCTATCTATCTATCACTCTATCTATCACTCTACCTATCTATCAGGGGTGTCAAACTGGTGGCCTGCAGGCCGGATGCGTCACATGTAGGCCACGCCCACCCCAGCTCCACGAAGGGGAAAACATCGCAATATGTCATGTGACGGCAATGTGATGCTGCAAGTTTGACACCGGTGATCTTGATCTATCTATCTAGATCTCTCTCTCTCTAACTGTAATTTCAGGGTGAGTTTCAAGAGAAGACGCTTGCACCCTTCCATTTTGTACAGGTAGCACAGGTGCTTTTCTTCCACCTGTTAGCTTCTGAGTGTGTGTAAAATTCTTCTGGATCATCAAACCGTCCAAAACAGGACGGTTGCTCAAGCAGGACCACATGTTTGCGAATGCATGTGTGAATGTTTATGTGCACACAAATATCATTAACATATCCCAACACCAGCGCTAGTTTTTTTTTTTTCCCCTTTTCCAGGCGCCACATGAGACTTTCCTGAGCTAAGGCATTTTGTTCAACAGCAGCCTGAATCTGAAAGGGGCGAACAGAAGGTCATACATCACAACAGGATACTAAGAGGACAAGAACTTAAATGCTGCCGGCTGACCAAGAGACGCCGTACAAATGAAGAATGCCGCCCCATCCCCCAGGGAAATTATTCATAAGCCTGGACTATACGATAAACCAAAGGCTTGATTTAAGCAACTGCAATAACAATGGGTCACATTCCAGAAGGGCCAAAAACAAATGCTACAGAGAAAGGAAGATACACACCCCTCCTCTCAGTATTTCTTAATGCTCCGTGGATAGCCATAGGACCAAACAGATAGTTGGCAAGTTACATCTTTTTTACCTGTAGCAACTACTAAGGGGCATGCGGAAAATATTTATTGCTAATTGCTATTCTTTGTCAATTTAATCAAGAGAATAAAAAAGCACTTACAAACACACATACATGACTATTTGGCTATGGATTGTAGCCTCTCCTTTGTCACAACTACCAACTAATGAAATTCACACTGTTAAGTCTGGAGCATGGGTGCGAATAATGGAGACGAGCCGGTAGAAACAGTGAACTTCAAACTCTTTATTTACATGGTATGACAGCTCAAACTGGATAGCTGCTATAGCCTTCCTTATATAGGAAACTTATTAACTATTCAACCAATAGCAATCCAGGAGCACTAGCTCCATTAACCAATGAGAATGGCCTGTTAATGGCCAATCAGATGCTCCTGAACGGACCAATCCGATCTTGCCATTAACAGCCAATCAGAAGTGCAGGGCCAGAACCCTGCACTTGACTTCAAGCTCAAGATAACTTTATTTAACATTTATTCATTCACAACACCCCTTTCCCCAGCTTCTGCTTACAGGGCACGGTCACATAGTCCGTGAGGTAGGACAGTTGTTTTATTAGTCTTTTTGATTTTCGCTGTGTGCCTGGCATTTGGCTGCACTCTTGTTGAGGTAGATCGTTGTTTGGCAAAAGGGGTGCCTCTGGTTCAGAGTTCACGTTTCCGTTGTCACCAATATCTTCGGTAACTCCCTGAGGTGAACTCACTCCCATCCCTGGTTCCTGTTCCTGCGTTTCAGTTCCGCTATCGTTCCCTTTGAAAAGATTTTCCTCTAGTTCAAATTCGTCTTCCTCTGTATCTCCCCCCCCTCAGTTTGGTTAGAAGGGAGTTTGGAATTGCGTGACTGCAGCCGTGATCGTAGTTGATCTATAAGGCGGCTGGTTATGCGGATTACCGTCGCTTCTACCCACAGCGGATCGCTGGTTATGCGGATTACCGTCGCTTCTACCCACAGCGGATAAGTTTTTAGCGAATACTAAATCACCTACCTGGAAGGTACGGCATCGGCTGCTGGATCCGAGTGGTTTTTCCGGTTCGTAGGCTGGGTGTAACCGGTCGAGGTGGGAGTGGAGCTTCCGTCCCATTAGCAGCTCAGCGGGAGTTTTGTTGGTGACACTGTGAGGTGTGATGTGCTGTAGGAAAAGGATTCGGTTGATTTTCTCGTCGATGTTGTCGTAGTCTGTTTTTTGTAGCGTTTTCTTGACAAATTGTACCATGCGCTCAGCCCTACCATTGGCCACAGGGTGCGCAGGCGAAGTGAGCGCATGTCGGATACCGCGGTCAGCCAGGTACTGTTCAAAAGACAGTGCGGTAAATTGGGGCCCGTTGTTGGATACCAGAACGTCTGGTAATCCGTGGGTTGCAAACAGTCTTTCCAGTCTTTTGATGATCACTTTGGTGGTCGTGTTCCGCATTCGGTGAATCTCGAGCCAATTCAAGTAGGCGTCAATGGTTAACAAGAATGTGTGGTGTTTGGTCGGCCCAGCAAAATCTAGATGGATACAGGACCAGGGTCCCCGCGGTGTCTCCCATTCGGTAGGGGTTGCCTTTGGTGGAGCGTTGCTTACTTCTTGGCATCTCCGGCAAGTTTTGACCCACGATTCGATTTGTCTGTCTATGCCTGCCCACCACGCATAGCTACATGCGAGGCCTTTCATGCGCACAATGCCAGGGTGGCCATCATGCAAGGTTCTTAGTAGTGCCTGTTGGAGTCGTTCTGGAATAACGACTCTATCGCCCCAGATGATACAGCCCTTTTGCGAGAACAACTCTGTTTGACGACTTTTGAATGGTGCAAAGTCGTCTGGTACTTGGTCCAATGGCCATCCGCATTCCACCCATGTGAGGACTCATGCTAAGATGGGGTCGCGTTTTGTTTCTCTCGCGATATCACGGGCAGTTAATGGTGGCGTATGAAGTGTCTCGATCTGCAACGTTGTCATCATTGGTGCGGGATCGTTGATGGTTTCTGGGAGCAGTGCACGGCTCAACGCGTTGGCGTGGGGAATGGCTTTACTGGGGCAGTATTGCAGCTGATAATTACAGGCAGCCAAGAATTCTGACCAGCGGGTCATTCTGGGAGAAAGTATGTAGGGAGTTGGCTTATCCCCAGCGATTATCCCCAGCAACGGTTTGTGGTCAGTCACTATAGTAAAAGGCCGGCCGTACACGTACTCATGGAATCTTTTAACAGCCGATACAATTGCCAGGGCTTCTTTATCGATCTGGCTATAATTTCACTCGGTTTTTGAGAGTGTTTTTGAAAAATAAGCAACAGGGGCTTCGCTACCGTTAGGCAATACATGGCTCAAAATGGCGCCCACTCCGAAAGGCGATGCATCACATGTGATATTCAACAGTAAAGTTTCATTGTTACTGCATTAGTACAGCGTCAGAAGTCAGTAGTTTTTTTACATTATGGAACGCTTGCTCTTCTCTATGACCCCATACCCAAATTGCTTTTTTGTCTAGTAGGCGATGTAAAGGTTCAGCAACAGTCGCCTTGTGTGACAAGAATACATTATAGAAATTGATGAGGCCAAAAAACGCCTGGAGGTCGGCCTTGTTCTGGGGTCTGGGAGCGTTTTTTATTGTTCTCAATTTGCTGTTGGTAGGGTGAATACCCTGACTGTCAATCAAGTACCCTAAGAATTCAACACGATCTGTACACAGCTTGCACTTATTTTTTTTCACCTTCAGGCCTGCTTCTTGGAATTTTTGTAAAACCAGTCTTAAACGATCCTGTAAAATTTTTGGAGTGGGGGCAGCAATGAGCACATCATCAAAGTAGGGGACAACGCCTTTGATCCCCTGCAAGAGTCTCTCCATTAGGCTCTGAAAGATCCCCAGAGCTACACTGACTCCGAATTGGAGCTGCGTACACTTAAAGGCACCTTGGTGTGTTACGATAGTCTGTGCCTGTGCCGTTTTTTCATCAACCGGCAGTTGCTGATAAGCCTGAGCTAAGTCTAGTTTAGCGAAGACTTTTCCGTCCCCCCAGGGAATGGAGGAGGTGTTTCACCACCGGCACCGGCACCAGCACCGGATATGGATTTTGTTGCAGGGCGTGGTTTAGGGTGGCTCGGTAGTCCCCACAAATTCTAATGGAGCCGTCCGGCTTAATTGGTGTCACGATTGGGGTTTCCCATGGGGAGTGATTGGTTGGCTTTAACACTCCCTGGGCTATCAACTTATCAAGCTGTTCATTGATTTTCGGCTTTAGCGCGAATGGAACTCGAGGCTTAAGACGGATGGGAGCTATTTTTGGATTAAGGCTAAAGGATATCGGGGTCCCCTTGTACTCACCTAGCTTTTCCGCGAAGACGTCCTTGAATTCGTGGGCGAGGTCCCCCTCCCAGTCACTGCCGCTGATTCGGTTAATGCCTGCCACTTCAATGCCGAGTGGTGCGAACCATTGCAGGCCTAACAGGCTAGGCCGGTCCTTGTCGATCACCATCAGGGGTAAGTACGCTGTGCGGTTCTTGAACGAAACCCAGACTCGACTGGATCCTACGACTGGAATCCGGTTCCCCTGGTAGTCCTTTAACACGAGCCTTTGGAATTGAAGGTCTTGGCGCCAGATAGTAGGGATGAGTATAGTAGGGATGAGTTGCTTGAGGGTCTTCCAGGAGACCATTGAAAGAGACGATCCTGAGTCAACTTCCATTTGGTAAGGCTGATTTTCGATGTCCACTTTAACTCGAATTTTCTTGGCATCCAATGAAGAGGCGCGGCTGATAGTGAGTGTTTGGTGAGCCTCTTCTCATCTCATTAGGCAATTCACGGGTCGGTTTCTGTAGGAGTGGTTTGCTGGTTCTCGCCTTACAGGACGGTTTCCTGTCAATTGGTGAAGGCTGGCCCCCTTCGAGGTCCAGCTGGGTCCGAGGAGACTTCTGCAGACCTGTCCAATATGGCCTCATTTCCCGCACTCGTGGCAGAGCGCATCGCGGAATTTGCAATCAGAACAGTAATGGTTGGCCCCGCAGCCAGCGCACGGTTGCTGGGACTTCGGGTAACGGTCCTAATCGGACCGCAGTTGATGGACCTCTTCGTCGCTGTTTGACGACGAAGAGAAGTCCTCATGGTGGGCTGTCGAAAGCTGTCCTGTTTGGTGTGTTGGAGCGTGATTTCGGCGTAGTTGGGCAGCCGACTTGTTGGTCGCCTCTGCTGCCGTAGCCTCAGCGATGGCATCGGCAAGGCTAATGTTGCCCTAAGCCATTATCTTGCTCTGCACGTTTAGAGCATCTAATCCTAGAACTACTCGGTCTCTCAAGGCCTCCTCTAGGTCGGTGAAATCCCAGAGGCCTCCCAAGTTTCGGAGGTCCGCAACGAAATCGGCAACGCTTTCTCCTTTCAGCTGGTTTCTTTGGTAGAACTCGTGCTGTCTTACGAGCATTGGAACGGTCGGTGCATAGTGGGCCCTTAACAGCGGTTCGAGGACATCCCAGTCCATGGCCTTCACTTCAGCCAGTTTTGCTAGCGCCTTGGCCATTTTGAATACAGTCGGCCCACAGTGTGTCAGGAATACCGCCCGTTTCTTCCCGGTTGTGGCATCCTTCAGATTATTCGTTTCCAAGAACATTTGGAAATGGTCCATGTAGGACTCCCAGTCCTCTTGCGCTGGGTCGAACGGAGCGGGTGGTACTAGGCCACCGGACATGGTTCCACCGTTGTGCGTTTCAGCCACGTGCTTGGTTGTCTTCGTCATTGTTTTAGTTGGCTCTGACATCATCCAATCCCACCCTCGTCGCCAGTGTTAAGTCTGGAGCATGGGTGCGAATAATGGAGACGAGCCGGTAGAAACAGTGAACTTCAAACTCTTTATTTACATGGTATGACAGCTCAAACTAGAGGGCTGCTACAGCCTTCCTTATATAGGCAACTTATTAACTATTCAACCAATAGCAATCCGGGAGCGCTAGCTCCGTTAACCAATGAGAATGGCCTGTTAATGGCCAATCAGATGCTCCTGAATGGACCAATCCGATCTTGCCATTAACAGCCAATCAGAAGTGCAGGGCCAGAACCCTGCACTTGACTTCAAGCTCAAGATAACTTTATTTAACATTTATTCATTCACAACACACACCATGCATCAAAGCTATGTACTGTGTGCATCTTACCAAAATCAAATCCAGCTGCAGTGTCCTTTTTCCAGAGATAAATATGATGCCCTCAGGATGCTTGAATTTAAAATTTGATGACCTTTACCATTGGCATGCTCCTGTTCTATCACATGTTTCCCAAGCTTGCAAGATCTGAACAATAGGTTGTCTGGGTGTGATGCATCAGTCAGTCTGTAATATTTGTCTGAAGGAGATTTAATTTTCCCCACCAGAACCTACAAACTCAAGAGAAAGCTTGAGATGTTCCAATACAAATCTGTTCTCCCAAGGTCAGAATTTTTCCTTCATTCAGGATTAAGCTCATTGCTGGAACTGCTAGAAATCTTCAGTTTTGCCCATATTCTCGGAGAGACATATTCTGGTCTCATCTTGTTGCTACAATTTATGCAGTTTCCTCCCAATCTTTTCTCTGCTGGAAAAGTTCAGTGGCTTCAGAGCACAGAGAAGGGCAAAGAAACTCTTTCTATCAACACACCTTTGCTCTGGAGTCGACTTCCCTCCTGCAGCAAGGAAACGTTCTTTGCTATCTGCTCAAAAAAGCATAGCAAAATGTAATCAGACCAAGCTTCAATGAGCATTTTAATACCAACTTAACAAAGTAATCGAATTTCACTTGTGGATGAAATGATTTGGGGTCAGAATAAAACTAGGCTGATTCACATGTCATAAGCCAGGGATGTCAAACTCAATTTCATTCATCAGGGTTGTGTTTGACCTCAGGAGGCTGGGGTGGGCATGGCCAGGTCGATGTCACTCATTGAGGCTCTGTTTTCGGCCGTGATGGCCTCCTGCAGTCCTCTTCCAGTGAAAATGGAGCCAGGCCCTCCTGAGCCCGCGGACAAGTCCTTCACTGTTTCCAGGGCAGGCCCACGGGTGTTCTGATTCAACCCTGTTACCAGCAAGAAAATATCAAACAAACATAACAACTCAAACCTTCACAGCTTTAATCTACAAATAAACTTCTTTGTGGATAAAAGATGGCTTGCAGCCAATTAGTCCAACCAGAAAAGCCTTGACAGAATTCTTCAGATAAGCCAGAGTCTCTACACACAATGATGGGTTCTTAGAAGGTTTTTGCCTTCTGCAGAGGCAAAAACCTTTTGAACCAGGCTTATATTCCCTGGAGGGAGGGCCCATTATGTTGCAGCTTTACTCCCGAGTCACCTGTGCTGCTCCAGCTGTTTTCTTCTACGAATCATCCTGTGCTCATGCGCACTTGGCATAGGCTCCTCAGAAACCTCTTCATCACTGCTGCCAGCCCCTACAATCCCTGAAGGCAGCAGTCCACTCCCTGATGGTCCCAGCCCCTCATTCGAGTCCTCGCTCTCCTCCACCGTCCGCACCTGCTGCCAGCTAACCACAACACTGGGCCAGATCTAAGCACTCTGCAGACCTTGAGTTTGACACCCTTGTCATAAGCAATCTTGCCCTGGAATACAATCTGCTGTCCAGCCCACCAACATGCATTCTATGTCAAGATAAGGATAGTGTGTCACACATTTCTGACATTGAAAAGTGGACATTTTTCATATTTGTTATCTACCTGGGACTATTAAACTCCTGGAAAGTTACAATACTGGCAAGCTTTTTGAAGGGGTATACGTTTGGCATTTTGAGAGCTTTTATATTAATTAATTAATTCAGTCAGTCAGTCAGTTAATCAATTTGTAAGATTGCCCAATTCAAAGCAATCCTGGGCACCACACAATCTGCAAAACACTCATTAGAACAAAACAAAACAAAAAAAGCCCACATCAAAACAGCAGAACAAACCAGCAACTGAAGTTGCTAACTGATATAGTCCCACACTCTCTACAGGTGGGGTTATTCAACACTGACATGCCTAAGGAAACAGCCTGGTCCTTAAAACTTTATGAAAGACCAATAATGTCAGGGCTATCCAGAGGTGGTATTCAGCAGGTTCTGATCAGTTCTGGAGAACCGGTAACGGAAATTTTGAGTAGTTCAGAGAACCAGCAAATGCCACCTCTGACTGGAGATATTACAGTATTCTTCCCCTGCCACACCCACCAAGTCACACCCACAGAACCGGTAATTAAAAAATATTGAATCCCACCACTGAGCCAATCCAAATTTCAGGAGTCAATCTGTTCCACAGGGTGGATACTGTGATAGAGAAGGCCTGTTTGCTGGGCCTCACTTGATGGAAGGACCTCTAAGAATGCCAATTCTGGTGAGATCCAGTGGAACAAGCAGACCTTCAGGAGACAGTCCAAACTGGCCCTAAGCTGTAAAGGGTTTTATGAGAATCAGCAACCTGAGTCGTACCCAACAGCCAACAAGTAACCATAGTTGCAAGAAAAGTAATGAGGTAATATGGTCATATCAAGGCTTGCCCATAAATATCTGCTCCATTGCATTTTAAGACGGTTGCAGCATTCAGTGGTTTCCAAAGGTTGCCAAAGTACATTGCAATAATCCAAGTGGGATGGCACTAAGGCATTTTTAATTAAAAAAAATATTGTTATAAATACAATAGCATGAAATCTCAGCTGCCAATTCTTTAGCTGGTGCTGGCCTTCATTTGCAATGAATTTTCCCCAGAAGCTAAGGATGTTATAACATATCAGCATAGAATATGTGCAGATCCAACTATTGGGCCTTTTGTAATTGACAGGTGGGAATTTTGTCAATGCACAGGTTATCATTATAGCTGATTGAACAGTCAGCCAGATAATGTTTAGACTGGATTTGGCATTGTTGTTTCTTTATGCAATCCCTCTTTAGGATCTTACATTTCAGTAAACAAATGTTGTTGTTCAATGATATTAAAGGTATTAAAGGATATAAGCAGTTCCAAGTAAAGCTGCCTTTTGCAATTGACCGATTGTGATTTTTCTCAAAGCTTGTGGCCATGGAGTGGTGCCCCAATTCCAATTTCTTGGAATTGCATCTATTATTATTGCTTTGCTCTCTTTTGCCACAATTGTTCAACTTCCATTTGCAGGTCTTTGTATTTTGTTCTTTTCTCTGTTTCTTTTCTCTTCTGTTGTCTGCAGGTAATTGCAATGTCTGCTATCCAGTCTGGGATATTGTATGGTGGATACTTGTCTGTTTGAATTCTGAAGTTTCAGAGCACTTTAGCTTCTTCCTTTTCTTTAACTTTATCTATTTTGGGGTCCCACCAGTTCTTGCTAACAGGCAAGTGGCAATTCTTGCAGATATTCCAATGAACTGTTGTTACTTTGTCATGCTGTTTTTTGTAGTCAGCCTGTACAATACTCTTGAAGCAGCTAGCTAGGTGGTCTACATTTCTTCAGCTTCTTTGAAGAGATGGCATTTTCTGTCTGCTGCCGTCTTCTCCATTCTGGCTTTATATGCATTAATTATTATCATGCTCGGTCACAGTTGTAAGTATTGTTTTAAGGCATTTTGCATTCACTTGCAATGGAGAGTGCATGAATAAGTCACACACAAAATAGGAATAGTAAATATAGAGATTGGTGCTTTCCTTTTTAGCACACCAGAATTTATTGTATTCTGAAATGAAAGAATCTGATTAAGAAGACTGAGCATACTAAGAAACGTACCAGTGGGGGGATCTGGGCCACCAATGTACCAACAGACACTAGATTGCCTGAACTTTTTTTTTTTAAACTTAATTGTTCAGCTTGTCTCACTTTGGAAGAGGAATTACAACTTGCACAGGCCTTATTTGCTGGCTGTTGGTTTTGTCATTTTAACCAGTGCCTGCCATTTCGTATCTTACATCCTTTGAGCTTTTATTGTTATTATTTGAACCAGACCACATCTGATGTGTGATCTCTAGTCACGATGATTTTCAAAGGAACTGGAAGGTATTTAGCTTTAGTTTTGGTCTGAAGGCTGTGAGGAATTAGATGCGTTATGACCATGACTTAATCCCAGCAAAACAGAATGTAACTGTTACTTTGGAAGGTTACCAAACTCAAGACATATCTATAACAAATAGAAGACCAATTCTGACCACGCTTTACATTTTCATGTCTCAGAGAAGTAGACCATAGCCCCAACCTCTGGGCTGCGGCTGGCTAGTGGTCCGTGAGCTATTTGCAACCGGGCCATAGAAATGTCAGACCAGTGTGTATATGATCCATTTGCGTTGACTCAGCCTTCCATCCTTCCGAGGTCGGTAAAATGAGGACCCAGAATGTTGGGAGAATATGCTGACTCTGTAAACCTCTTAGAGAGGGCTGTAAAGCATTGTGAAGCAGTATAGTCTAAGTCATCTGTCTCAAACTCAATTTACCTGGGGGCCGCTGAAGGCAGAGTCTGGGTGAGGCTGGGCTGCAAAAGGGATTCCACAAAAAACTTCGTTAAAAAAATATTCTCAAATGCTGCACTAATATTATACTTTCATATCATGGTGGGGGCCACAGGATATCGTCCTGCGGGCCGCAATTGGCCCATGGGCCAGGAGAATGAGACCTCTGGTCTAAGTACTATTGTTACATGCATGCTTGCCAGCCATTCACACCAGTGGTGGGATTCAAAAAATTTTACTACCGGTTCTTTGAGTGTGGCTTGGTGAGCATGGCAGGGGAAGGATACTGTAAAATCTGTAGTCAGAGGTGGTATTTGCCGGTTCTCCGAACTACTCAAAATTTCCACTACTGGCTCTCCAGAACTGGTCAGAACCTGCTGAAAACCACCTCTGACTCGCACACAACCATCCCCTCTGCCTCCCACTTCCACCAGTCCACAAAGCTGGAAAGATTGGAGAACTTTGGATCATAGTGTTAATGTTTCTGTTAAATATGCATCATTAGATGTACTCTATGGAGGTGTGCCAAAAGTAATTACATTCTTGAATAATTATCTCGGAATATTGTATGTTCATGGGCCTTAGCTAGTATATGTATTTACTGTGATCAGCCAGAAGTTAAGAAGTATGTTGTCTGGAAGAACTTTAATATTCTGGAAAACCTATTTTGAGTAAAAGATTCTGAAGATGCATTATCTTTGCATCCCTCTAATTATTTCTCTAATCTTGTGTTAGCATTATTGACATGAAAGTTTATAATAACAAATTGAAAAACATTCCAGCATTCTATTGTTCTCTAGGCTGCAGATGGAAAATTGCGTTAAAATCTCTTCTATTGCCCTTCTGGGAGAACTGAATTATTGCTAACCACTTCAGGGGTCTTTTGCCTTTTATTTTTATTATTAGCCATTTCCTCCACCAAGAGAATACTAGCATTTTTATTTGAGGAGATTCATTTTCCAAAGTAAAATGGCTAAGCCTATGGTTTGTTTTCTGCACCTGGGTGCATAATCAAATCCATTCAACGTAATGCAAATGTTATTTCTTGAAGAGCTCTGAACGCTTACTGAGTATGATAAGCATATAAGGAATCAATTAAGCAATTGCCTTAGACATCAGGACATGAAGAAACAATTAATGCTGGGGAAATTGACGAAGGGAACATTGAAAACAAACTTCAGGTCAACTGCAAATCTTTCCAACATGCAACATTCCACATGTTTTTTTGACATCATACAAGGCAAGTCCTGCTATGTGCACCAAGGACAGAAGTTGTCTCTTATTAATTTTAAAGAATGCCTTTTGAAATTTAAATAAGTTGACAACATTCATCAAAAAGTATTGTATAGTTACAGATGCAAGGTCACAGCCGAGACCAGAGGTCTCCAAACTTGGCAACTTTTAGACTTGTGGACTTCAACTCCCAGGATTCTCCAGCCAACATAGAATAGCCGGCTGGAGAATTCTGGGAGTTGAAATCCACAAGTCTTAAAATTGCCAAGTTTGGAGACCCCTGGCCTAGACAAAGACTATGTTCAATGCATCATTGCTTGATTTTTTTGCATACTGATCAACCCACCTTACGATTGATACTGTTTCTAAAATATCTGGAAACAAAAGAAATAAGAGCTGTTGCAGATCAGGATAAAAGCATCTACATATTCCTGGGTTCCTCATCTATGGAACATCATCTTCTTTGGAAGTTCCCCAAGTCATGTAAGGCAGGCTACTCCATTTAGTCCCATAACCTCCACCAGCCAGATACCTGATTCTATGTGAACATATATTTTCTAATGGGAAAAATGCAGCTTATGCTCTCTTTTCTAGAAGATAAAAAGTTGTTGGTGCCATACTCTAAACAACCTTGGAGTATGAGACTTGATGTCCTCACAAAGAGTCAGCTACTTATTAAATAGCTGGTTTATGGGCAAGAATAAGTGGAGACTGTTTAGTAGAGTTATCTTATTTATTGGTCACTTCAAATTTGTACGCACTCAGCAAGTGGACTTGTACAAAAATAAATGTACAAATGTTTCCTTGGTCTTCAGGCTGCTTATACAATGACTAGAGTAGCTTCAAGAATGCCTGTTCCCAGGTTTTGGGTTTGTTTTTTTTCCTTATCTGCTACCTATTTTGTTGGACTCTTCTCAGATGTAGGTTCAGTCAGCTTTAGTTAATTAATTCTGTGTTTTATTTTAAAAGGCAACAAACTGATCTTTTCTGAATCATGGAGTTGGTTCATTTACTTTGCCTGATGTAAGGTTAGATTTATAGGCTAACCCTATAATAACTAAGCAGACATGCTTGGTGTATGTAATAATTAATGGGCCCTCTGAAAGAAGACAGTTCCTTTTCCAGAATTACAAATCACGAACATGACTTATGTTAAGTATTTAAGATAAGGATTTATAACTTAAGTAGTCTCAGTGGTGGGACTATATCCAAAATAAGCAAGAAAAGTGTTCTGTCCTCATTAACATACTTGAAATCCCCGCGCTTTGATTGGCCAAAGTGCGGGGCTTTCCGATTGGTCTGGCGAGCCGCGCCGATTGGCTCGTTAAGAATCTCCCGCGATTGGTTCGTTCAGAGCGCGGGAGATTCGAAGCGCTGCCATTGGCCGCGGCCGCGGCGGCGAAAGGAATAAAAGCCGCGGGCTTTTTTCCTTTCGCTGGTTCGGTTCCAGTTTCTCAAATAAAGAGCTTTGCACGAAATCACCGACTCCTGGCGTCATTTCGCGGACACGACACTGGCGACGAAGGTGGGATTAAGACCCTGAACCGAACCCCGTGTCCGACGGAAGCCAGACAAAGCACCGAGATGGCGAAAATCGCACCGCCCGCCCCCTTCAACCCCGCCACCGAAGACTGGGAATCGTTCTCCGACCGATTCCGCATGTACCTCGAGTGCACCGGTATGAAGGACGCCTCGGGCCCGCTAAAACGCGCCGTCTTCCTCACCCACTGCGGGACCGAAGTCTTCCAGATGGCCAAAGCGTTGGCCAAGCCCGCCGATGCAACCGCCATGGACTGGGACGTCCTTGAACCCATTCTTCGGCGACACTACGCTCCCGAGGTCCCCATCCTGATCCGGCGCAACGAGTTCTACCGGCAGGACCAGAGATCGGGTGAGAAATTAAGCGACTTCTTCGCCGAGCTGCAGCGCCTAGGGGGGCTCTGCGAATTTGATAACCTAAACAACGCCTTGAGAGACCGAATAGTGCTCGGTCTGTGGAACCCCGCCCTCCAGAGCCGGCTGATGGCTAAGGGCGACATCACCTTAGCAGACGCCCTCACCGCAGCCACAGCCGCAGAAGCAACCCGAACTTCCGCCGACAGCATGCGCAGACCTGACACGAGGGACTGCGGCAGAAACAACAACCCGGCGAGGTCGACCGAACAAAAAACCGAGACGACTACACACCAGGGCGATTTCCACTCTACATCCAGCACGTCCGAATACGAGGAAGACATCCATCGACTTCAGACTGGGCGCGACCAACGGAACCGGAGAGGTCGTAAGTCAAGGACCAACTGTGCCGGTTGCGGCGGCGACCACCCCAGGTCGGAATGCCGGTTTTTCGACTCCATCTGCCGGCATTGCGACAAAAAGGGGCACATCGCCCGGGTTTGCCGCCTGAAGAAAAACCGCAGTTTGGCTCGATGGGACCAGAATGACCGGAGGAGGGAGAGCACACCACCCCGGACCAGAGATCGCCACTCGGACAGCCGAGGGGAGACCCACCAGACGGTCACCATCGGCCACGCCATCACCAACGACGCCCGGAAAATCCATGTCGAGGTACGCATCGAGGGCCAGCCGTGCAAAATGGAGATAGACTCCGGGTCCTACCTCTCCATGATTGCATGGCACGAGATAAAGCGGTTGGTGCCTACCCTCCAAAGGAGGAACGTAGACAGCCAGAGACTCATTGTAAAGGACTACCAGGGAAACCGCATCCCGGTAGTCGGCACCAAAGACTTTAACATAACGTATAAGGGGCGCACCGAACGACTCCCCCTAACGATCGTCGACCGCGACCGCCCAAGCCTACTGGGACTGCAGTAGTTCGCCCCGCTCGACATCGCCCTCACGGGAGTCAACCACGGGAGTCAACCACGTCACCGACGACGGCTGGGAACAGCGACTAGCCCAGGAGTTCCAAGAGGTCTTCGACGGAAACCTGGGCAAGTACCAAGGGCCCCTTATCTCGTTCGACCTAGACCCTAAGGTCCCCCCCAAACGCCTGAAACCTAGGCGGGTGCCATTCGCACTGAAACCCAAAATAGACGAGCAAATTGATAAGCTCGTCAAACAGGGGGTACTGCAGCCCATAGACCACGCCCGGTGGGAGACCCCCATAGTCACCCCGATCAAGCCAGACGGGTCGGTGAGAATCTGTGGGGACTATAAGGCCACCCTAAATGGCGCGCTGCAATAAAGTGCTTACCCCGTCCCAATAGTGCAACACCTACTGCACTCGCTGGGAGGGGGCAAGGTTTTCGCCAAGCTCGATCTCGCCCAGGCATACCAACAGTTGCCGGTCGACGAGCAAACGGCAGAAGCTCAGACCATCGTCACCCACCGGGGAGCATTCAAATGCAACCGACTCCAATTCGGAGTCAGCGTGGCACCGGGCATATTTCAGAGCCTGATGGAGAGGTTATTGCAAGGTATCAAGGGGGTGGTACCTTATTTCGACGACATCCTAGTGTCGGCGCCCAACCAAGCCGAACTAGAAAATCGACTAAGAGCGGTCCTAACTAAATTTAAAGAGACGGACTAAAAGTAAAAAGGGAAAAATGCCAACTGTGCATGGAACGAGTGGAATTCTTGGGCTACCTCCTAGACCGGCACGGCATTCACCCCACAAGCAAAAAAATCAAGGCCATCAAAGAGGCCCCCACCCCTAAATCAAAGACTGAACTACAAGCATTCTTGGGGTTACTGAACTTTTACAATGTTTTCCTACCCCAAAAGGCGACGGCGGCGGAGCCCTTGCATAGGCTCCTGGACAAGGCGGCGACCTGGACTTGGGGGAAACGGGAGCAAGCCGCCTTCCAAAAAACAAAGGACCTCCTCACCTCCGACGCCGTCCTCATACAATTCAACGAAACCCTGCCTCTGGCCGTCACTTGCGACACATCACCCTTCGGCATCGGCGCCGTCCTCAGCCATACCCTTCCCGACAGAAAAGAAGCACCCATCGCGTTCTTTTCAAGGACCCTCACCAAACCAGAGCGGAACTATAGCCAACTGGACAAAGAGGCTCTGGCTATAGTTGCCGCCATAAAGCGATTCCACGAATTCCTCTATGGCCGGCCCTTCACCATTATAACTGACCACAAGCCGTTGCTGGGAATCCTTGCAGGTAACCGGGCCACCCCGAACATTCTATCTCCCCGAATTACAAGGTGGTCCGAGTTCCTGGCGGCCTACAACTACGAACTCATACACAGACCGGCTAAGACGATCTCCCATGCAGACGCATTAAGCCGCTCGCCGCTACCGGAACCTGACTCTGACCCAGCACCCACGACGACCACCCTCAGCATCGAGACTCTACCCAACCTGCCCATAACCGCGTCAGACATTGCCCGAGAAACTAATAAAGACAGGCGTCTGGCGCAGGTTTTGCATTGGGTAGAGAAAGGGTGGCCGGAAAGGGACAACGACGAGTCCGTCAAGACGTTTTGAAACCGCCAAACGGAACTCTCGTTGTTAAAAGGGTGCATCCTATGGGGAGACAGGGTGGTCATTCCGGACAAACTACAGGGGAAGGTTTTGGAAATGCTGCACGAGGGGCACCCTGGCATCGTGAGAACTAAAGCCCTGGCCAGAAGTTACGCTTGGTGGCCAGGGATGGACAAACAGATAGAGGCCTGGGTAGCTAGGTGCCAACGATGCCAGGAGACAAGGCCCAGCCCACCCACAGCACCCGTCCTAGAGTGGGAAACCCCAAGGGGACCTTGGTCCAGAATCCATATAGACTTCGCTGGACCCACAAATGGACACACCTTCCTCATAACAGTTGACGCTTACTCCAACTGGCTGGAGGTAAGCAACATGAAGACAACAACCACGGAGGCCGTGACCAAAGAACTCTGCAAACTCTTTGCAACACACGGCCTCCCAGACGTCGTCGTCTCCGACAACGGGCCCCAGTTTACCTCACTGGAATTCGAGAAATTCCTGGCAGAAAGGGGCATCCGCCACGCACTAACAGCACCGGCGCACCCGGCGGCGAACGGTAGGGCGGAACGGATGGTCCAATTCACCAAAAAGACCATCCGGAAAATAGACCACGGGGAGATCCAAGAGAAAATCAACAGACTGCTCTTTACCCAACACATAACCCCGAATACCACTGCCAACAAAAGCCCAGCCGAACTGCTAATGGGTAGAAAGCTAAGGTCCCCACTCGACAGGTTACACCCTACGTATAACCCAGAGCGGCCCCCAGACTCCAGCACAAAAAACCGAACGTTCACGCCCGGGGACCCCGTATATGCCAAGAACCTGACGGGAGACCCTCTATGGATCCCAGCCGTCATCACCCAAGCCACAGGCCCACACTCGTACCGGCTACAAACAGCAGACGGACGAGCGTGGAAACGCCACATCGACCAACTTAGGTCGAGGACCGCAGGCGAACCCAACCCCCATAATGCAAGCCAAGGGGGGAGGGAATACCCAGGAGACCGAATACAAGGAAAAATAAACCAGCAGTACTCACCGAAACGCAGCCATCACGACCCCTCGTCAGAAAAGAACAGCCAAGCCAGCTCGACCGACCCGGAAAGACCAAGCGGGAGCGGCGAAACCCGTAGCTCAACCAACCCGGAAGGCCCAGGAGGGAGCTACGGAGAAAGAACCGGCCCGATCGACCAGCCGGTTCCCACAGCAGCAAGAGCAACAAAGATCCCAACCAAACCAGCCGAGATCCAGCCTACAACTGAGTTGCACAGGTCAAGTAGGACCAGACGTAGCCCCGCCTACCTACGTGACTACGCAACGTAAGGACTGAACCAAGAGGGGAGGGGTGTTCTGTCCTCATTAACATACTTGAAATCCCTGCGCTTTGATTGGCCAAAGCGCGGGGCTTTCCGATTGGTCTGGCGAGCCGCGCCGATTGGCTCGTTAAGAATCTCCTGCGATTGGTTCGTTCAGAGCACGGGAGATTCGAAGTGCTGCCATTGGCCGCGGCCGCCGCGGCGAAAGAAATAAAAACCGCGGGCTTTTTTCCTTTCGCTGGTTCGGTTCCAGTTTCTCAAATAAAGAGCTTTGCACGAAATCACCGACTCCTGGCATCATTTCGCGGACATGACAAAAAGTATCAGAAGATTCTTGATTTTACAGAATTTAAAAAACCATGGAAGAATATTGAAGGAATGTTTGCCACAAAAGACAACAGAATGGGCTGATATATCCAGGAAGGAATTTTAGCCATTTCAGCATTATCTGCAGGGAAAGTAGATTCCCTATGTCTATAAGCCATAAGCTTCCAGAAAAATCAGGATGCCCATTATAGGAAACAATGTGACTCAAACTTTGATTTGGTTCTAAAATTAAACATGACGTAGAACTAGTCTATATTATCTATGCCAGATGCTTTGTACACCAGTGTTATAAATACTGTATATATATTTAAAGTAACCATCTGTTCCCCAAGTATAAGTTGTTCAAGTGCTTCTATTCCATGTCAGCATCCTCCAATGGCTGTCTGAGAAACCTGGGCACTGCAGACCTAAAACATTAGAGTGGGGGTCAGCAGATTTGTGTGGTGCGGATATGCTTATCATAGCACAAATGTATGGTTTCCAAATATGGTTTACAAGCTTCTGGATCAGGGGTGTCAAACTGGATTTCTTCAGATCAGCATGGTAGTTCTTCTCCTCAGGCCAGTGGGAGCAGGGGGGCAGAACGGATGCCTCCTGCAACACTCTTCCAGCTGAAAATGGGCCGAGCGGCCATTTTCGGGCCTGTTTTCACAGCCATTTCTCTGGCTGCTTTCCAGCTGGTTTTGGGCCAGTTTTGGCTTGTTTTTCGGCTGGCAGAGGAGGCCATGGAGGGAGAAAAAAGGCATGGGGAGCGGAGGTGCACACAACCCATTTTAGCCACCAGAGGTACCATGGAGCAGTCTTTTGGTATTTCCAGGCCGGAGCCATGGGCCTGATTTAAGCCCTCTTCAGGCCAGATCCAGCCCACGAGCCTTGTGTTTGACACTCCTGTTCTAGATGGTAGCAAAGAAACAGAGCCACCTCTGTTTTGCTGCCATCTACAGATAATCCTGATTTTTGCATTTCAGATCCGATAGCCTTATACATTCCAATAAAAATATTAGCGGGGCAGTTTTCCATTGAACTTTATTTAGAACATTGAGAATTATCTCCACAGATAGATCTATGGGCTGCTCTGCTGCAGATCCCCATATTTCTAACTATATTTACATTTCGCTTTTATTATTCTCCATTGCAATCTTTTTTTTTTATTATAGATGGATCATGGTACTTTAGGAATAAATTCATCCAAATAGAGTTATATTGTAATTCTGAGTATCAAAGCTAATGAATGATTCTAAGCAATCCTCCCCGCTTCCCCTTGTGCCTTACAGTAAATATTTAAGCTTGCTATAAACTCCTGCATGCCACTAAAATCCTGGGGCAAACATGTTTCTGAAGCATCCTAGACACAGAATAAGATGGCATAATCAACCACATCATCCCCAAGTGACATTTTGGGGGATTTAAAATGGAAAATGAAGCTTAGTTTTCAGTCCTCTTTCAATAACTGTCAGGGAAAAGAGCAACTGATTTAACCTGCTCATGACCCATCTCCTGTTTGTAGCAAATAATTAGGCAGATAGTGTTATAGGCAATCTATATTTCACACAGGTGCCTAACCAGCTGTTGCTGCTTCCCTTTTGCCAGACTGAAATCCCCTGACAGAAAGCGTTCAGCTCAGGAAACTTTATTATATATGTATTTTGAATTTGAACAGCAAAACAACTTTGGGTTAATGGCATGGACAAGCTATAGGTTACTTCCTGAAAAAGGCCTGGTGGTTTAGTTCAATTAGCAGTTACACACTGACAGTTTATTCATTAAAAACTTTACAAATATCAAGAGCAACAAATGGTCCTCAGTACCTAAATTTGATACAAGGATGTAATTTAAACACAAGAAACAGAATGGGTTGCACACCATATTCCTTTGCCAAGCTGAAAAATAAACATAATGTTGTAACTTGCCATTGGAGTATATGACTTCAATGGCAGAGACTAGCTGATGTATCACACTGCATGCACATAAAGGGGCTTGAACAACATATTACAATGAACCCACATCTACAGAAAACATAGTCACTTCTAGTAATCAACACTAAACCCGCAGATTTCTGAATATAATTTCTTAATATATTGCTGTAGCAACATTAAAAATGTGAAAGACAAATCTTGCGGAAAAAGGGGAACTGAGTTTGTCTCTGAATTCAATGTGACTGTTACTACTACTCCACTTAATATCAGGCAAGCTATAAAACTGAGCAGCATCTTGTTTGGTTTGGAATCTTTTAACAATATGAACGGTTAAAGGGCGCCATCTAGTGGCACATCCTCCACTCTGCAGGTTGCTCATTATGCACCAATTAATATCTTTCAAGCTGGTATTCTGTATCAGCAGAAATTTTTGGGAAAATTTTGGGAACCTCCTATTTTGGTTGGTTTTCAAAATGTGAACCGCAATGGTTCTGATAGCACATAATTTCTTCTATGGTTAATTAGTGAAGCAGCAGCTTTCTTCGCCTCCTAAACCCCATTAATAATATTTGGTGTATCACTCTGTATATCAAAATGAAATTTACATCAAGATCAGATTATTAAAAAAAAAAAAACTCATGAATTCAATGAGCAGTTTATTCCACTTATTTTACCCAGCTAAACTTAAGGGGAAAATATTATTTAAAATTACCAACTGGTTTGGAAGAATCAAAAGTTGATTCCAGCAGCTGGCAAGAAATTTCAGGATTAGGTTAGCAATCAACCACCCTAGGTTGACTCAGCCACCCATCATCTGGAGCAGGGGTCTCCAACCTCCCAGAGTTGAAGACCACAAGTCTTAAAGTTGCCAAGGTTGGTGACCCCTGATCTGGAGCACAGTGTGAGAAGCAGCAACTGAAAGATCACCCAACACTAGGACACATTGGGGAGTCTCACCTGTGGTCAGCATCCATTGGAACTCCTGCCAGTAACAAGCATCTTCACTGAGAACAAAAGTGTAATCCATGACTCCATATTGCTTTATTAATGGTTCCTGTGTGTCTTCTCAGCCTCAGTTCTTCAGTCTTGAACCAACTGACCGTCTTGGTGATAGGATTTCTCAACTGTTGCTGCCTTTGCCTTCCCTTCCCTCTCCTGAAAAATTGCAGTAGCATGTGCATTTTGTACCGACTAGAAGTTGAAAAGAAGGGGATTGTAGGAAAGAACTGAGTGGAAGGATTGCTACAGCAGAGAGGCACTTGGCCAGATGCTGAAGATTAGATCTCAAGAATGGCAAGATGATAGAGAACAAGGACAATAACCTTGATGGAGGAATGTGTTACCAAAGCAATAAGGGGTAAAACGTATCTTACATCCATAGCTTGTGAGCAGAGATGTGGATAAAAGAGATGTCTCATTTATGATTAGAAGAGGGGGATGCTGGATGAAGACTGAAGAAGGCAAGAGGCAGAAGAAGACAGGCTGTTTTGAGGAATGGGGATTGAGACCAATTTTCACCTTTGGTCCCTTGCATTCATCCCAAGAAGTAGCTCACAGCAGCCTGGGTTTCTGAATGCTGCTTATGAATGTCAGGTCTGCTTGCTATTCATACCACTCCTCATCCTTTATCTAACAATAGATAAAGCAAAACAAATAAAAGTGGGTGGATGGGTGGAGGGTTTCTATGGAGCTTCTCAGTCCTCCAGGTCATGGTTGTCCCAAAGGTGCTTTTTCAAGAGGCAACTGGACTTTCTGTTTTTTTCTTTGAAGAGGTTTCGCTTCTCATCCAAGAAGATTCTTCAGCTGACTGGATGTGGTCAGAGATGAAGAAGCTTCTTGGATGAGAAGCGAAACCTCTTCAAAGAAAAACAAGGAAGTCCATGCCCATTGAAAATGCACCTTTGAGAAAGAGGCTTCCCTCTCAGAAATGCACCCATCCAGGTTCCAGATTTGGCACCAGCCACAAACAGAAGGCAGAGGAAAGAATGCCGGTTGGGTTGTAGGAACCTTTGCTGACAACCAGAAGCATTTGTCTATGAGTAAATGGGTACAGGACTCTTGTTTCTGAAGTTAAGATCCAACCAGGACAGCAGCTTTTATACTGTTCCCCCACTGCACAACGACTCCTCTTGAGTTCCTGGACCTTACCTCTTGTTGCTAGAGTTCCCAGGCTTAAAATTGTTGATTTCAGTTTACATTCCCTGAAAGTGGCTTCAGGGGCAATTTAGGTGTTGTCAATGCTGGTTTGTCTTAGATTATTAAGGGATGAATGCATTAAACCTGGGTTTTGTTTCCAATGTGATATGAGGATGGAGGTTATTAATGTCTGCCTTCTGCCTGGTCAAATCACTCCGATTCCCATGGAGCTTATTCATGCCTTATCTCTCCAGAGTGGGGAGGATTTTAGTCAATTGGTTTACCTCACCATCAACCATCTGGTTGGTTTCAAGAGGATGTTTATTTTTTTCCCACCTAAAACTTTGGATGGCAGATGTGCCAAAACGTTGTTAACTTGCTGGAATCAAGAGGCACCCGTGACTTTGGGCAAAATTGTTACTGTGAAGAAAAGAGGTGGAAGAAGCTGTGATGGATATGTGTGCTATCTTGAGTTCCTTGTAAAAATAATAAAGGTGGGATACGAATTAAGTGATGTAGGTGCAACACAAAGGAGAAGCTGTATAAAAACAGGTTAGAACCTCAAGGCTGTTAGAACAGCAAAATTGTCACCCAGCAGCCATTTTCAAAGTGACTCAGACCTCTGAGGGAGGAAGAAGATATGAAGTATATATAGGAGGATGGTGTGAAGGTTTTGCAATGCATCCTAAAATAAAATAATTCAGATTCATTGAGAGGTTGACACCAGCTGAGCAGGCCTTATCATCTTGCAGGATTATCTGGGATAAATTTGAATGTTAATTCTAATGAAGTAGAGAACATTTCTGCCACTTATGGATTAAATTTCTGCCTCTCCTGGCTCCAGGGAAGGGACAGATAGCTGGGACAGAAGAGTAATAAAGGTGAACACCAGAAAGAAGTGTTGCTGCTCAAAAGGTTATTACTTGACCCCAGGAGTGAGATCCTTCTGGGAGCAAAAACGCCCCCCCAGAAGGCTTCCCTGAAGCCCCAAAGGCCTCAAAATGGAGCACGGGGGGGGGGGTCTGCATGCGCCCCCATGCTCAGATTTTTTTCCTTCCTGAGACCCAGGAAAGTCTTCTGGGACCAAAAACGCCCCCCAGGAGGCTTCCTTGAGGCCCAGAAGGCCCCCCAAAATGGGGGGGGGCTGCAAAAAAAGAAGCCACACCCACCCAGTCACATGGCCACGCCCACAGAACTGGTTGTTACCAAATTTCAATGGGGAAAAAAACATTTATTGTACAAGTAATTTACAGTGGGTTTTGTACATAATTTTGAGAAATTGGAAAGCAGTTTATATAAAATGAAAATGGTATACATTATTTACATGTTATATACAAATGTGTTATTCTTTTCCTCCAATCTAAATTAATTAATAAAACATGCAGTATAATGCATTAGGCAACACAGAGCTTAACAAACACATTAACTTTGCTCAGTATAGGGCATAAATATTCTCATTGACTACAGGATTCTTGAATGATCATCAAGTCAGTTTATATAGAAAAATTATCTTGGGGGGGGGGGGAAATTCCCTTAAACATATACAGATCTAATCTAATCTGTGTAATAATGAATGGGTTGTAAACTTTTGTAAGGAAAGGAAAGAAAGGAAATGTAACCTGAACACCTTTTTCCTTCTGTTCAATTTTGTCTGATTCTTGGAGACTGCCTGGACATGTCCCTGCAGTTTTCTTGGCAAAGTTTTACAGAGGTGGTTTGCCATTGCCTCTTTTCTAGCGCTCAGAGAAAGTGTCTGGCCCAAGGCTCATCTGGCTGGCTTTGTGCTCAAGGCAGGACCAGAACTCACAGATTCCCAGTTTTTAGCCTGAGACCCCCACCAATAAATACACTCTCTATCGTAAGTTATAATCGCTATTAAATAGATCCACTATGAGAGCTAGATTTGTCAAGAATAGAGCCCAATGCCTGAACTATGCTCATACTGTCCTGATTCTGTCTTATTGGCCCTGACACTCTCTATTCAATTATATAAATCATTTTTAATTTCATTCCAGTTTTTACATCTCACAAAAAGGCTCACCAAGTTTTCATGAGGATTTTCAGTACCCAACAAACTTTTCCCATAAACACTTTTGTTTCATAGCACTATCTCCTGAGTTTGTGCTGGCAACAGTTTCATTACAAGTAAAGACGCATGTCATAATTTATTTATTTTTTGTGCTTTTCTCCAGCAATTATATTTTTAATAAGGAGCTATTTATGATCAAAGACACACTTCAAACTTCTGGAGGAGGTTTCATATCATTAAAAGCTTCCCAAATTCAAATTCATGAAAATTTGGAACATCTACAGACATTTCACTGAATACCAGATTAGTTGGGTGGAGATATATTTTTTTATTGTGACTTTCTCATCACCAAGGTTCATAGATTGAGGAAAGGTCAAGGCTAATGAGATGTTGTGGTAATCTTTTTTGTGACTGTTATGGCCTAAGAGCTCCCTTTCCTCTTGCTTACCATCTCTCCTCCTTCCCTTGTTCAAAAGCTCCCCACTGTTTCCATGATCTCCAAGAAATACCATAAGGAAGAACACAATCTTGCCAAGGCATCCTAGAAATAAGCCATAGGCTACTTTCACCTGGTTGGCATCAGTCTCCCTCACTGCTTTAGGAGACTGTTTGATACTTTGTGTCCACATGTCTAAAAATGAATGTCAAATTTATTGGAATCTATATATATGTGTAGTGAAAATGATTAGTGGAATTTGGTTAATGAAGGCAATGAGGACTCCCGAGATTGCTGTTATTAAATGATGAAGTGACATTGTGTTGTGCTTTATGACCCCATCACTGTGGTTAATCAAGGACTACCTGTATTGTATATTGTATTCCATATGTTGTTGCTTTGTTTTTATATTATGAATTACCCAGAATCAATTAGCTTTGGACAGTACTCAACTTGAATGAATGGGTGGTTTATTTGTTTCCTAATAAAATGTATATACTGTAGTTTCCCATTTCACATACAACTCTGGGCAACATACACAATACAAACCATTAAATATAAACAATGGGAGACCACATTCAAGAACTTACAAACAATATAGCCATTTTGCAGGATTCCTATATTTCTGGGATCCCCAAGTCTGCTGTCAAAAACAGATTTCAAGGGATTTCTGGAAGGTTCAGAAGGAATGATGTTCCAAAGGGTTGGTACCACAGCAAAGAAGCTTGCTCCCTAGTTCCTGCTGTCCTTGATGGGCCAGATATACAAAACCCAGCCACATGTCATATAGGGCTTTAATCTTGAATTGAACCTGGAAACAGACTGGTGGCTAATGCAACTTGCAGAGAAAAAAAATGCAACGTGTACCATTCTAGGAGCACACATAACTGCCTACACCTCTGTATTTTGTACAAGTTGAAGCTTTCAATACTCTTCATGGAGGTGACCGTGCCATGAGTAACTGCGAGTGGAGTAATTCCTGATCAAGGAACAGATGCAATTAGCACACAACACAAAGTTGCACAAAGGGTCTCCTAGCCATGACTGCCACATGCTCTTTGAGCAGGAATTGTGAATCCAGGACCCTCATACTGTGCACAGGGTCTGTTTGGGACAGTGCACCAAAGATCGTAAATTCCCAGATTTGGAAAACCCTAAGACCCAAAGCCAGAATTGCCAGGATTCAGTTGATGACGGTTGTTCCTCATCCAGACCCATAATCTCCAAGCATCAAGACACAACATCAATGCTTAGTTCATTGGAGGTGGAGATGTACAATTGGGTATACATTATGGCAACAGATGATCTCACCACTTTATGTAGCGTTAAACAGGAGTGGAAAATACTTTACGCAAGAGGGGTTGAGGGCTATTACTCCTATGCAATACCAACGGGAATCAATCTTGCAGAAAGGGAAGATTCTCAGCACAATTCTGCCTATTCCTAGCCCAATTCAGAAGGATGCCATAGTTAATAGCTAATAATATTGAAGGCCACCAAATGGTCAAGTAGAACAAAGATGCTTATTTTTATTTGTTCATCCAGTTTATATGGCTGCCCATCTCAACAAGTGACAATGCATTATTCCATCCCATTCCCATTAGAGGTCATTCACAAGCATAACCAATCCTGTTTCAGTGAATCTTCCAGGTTACAGTTCAGATCACAGATTTTCTTCACATTATCATACACTATAAAGAACTTGCAGTTGGGTAAAGAATCTTCCATTACGCTATCTGTACTTTAAGAAACTGTACAATCAGTTATGTAAACATAAAGGTAGCAGAAATTATAGGAAGGAAACAGCTATCTAAGGTTATTATGAAACAACTTCTGAAGCTATTAAGAAAACCTGTATCTCTCAAGAACAAGTTACAAGGTTTTCCTCTTTTCCAGGAGCACATTATACGAATGTGCAGATGCTCATAAACAAAATGGAAAATGTACCTATACCTATACAAAGAAAGGAATGTTTTAAGAAATAAATTAATAGTTCTGTAATGACTAACTGTATAATCTAAAACATCTTCCAAAAAAAAAAATTCTTTTTTAAATTCCAGAAATAGCTAGGCAAAATCTAATCTTGTAGCCTTCTCATGAATAATTTTCTGATTTTGATTTTCACTTTTTAACTGAAGATCTTAAACTTTAAATGTTAAACATTAATCAAAAGCAAAATATCACAAATCTGGCTAGACATTTGCATAAGCACTGAGGCCCTTCTCTCATTTATTGTAATTCTATGAGGTACTAATTTGAATTGTACATGAGATAGAAATCCTGAAAATTGCTGGATCTTCAGTGGTTTCTACAATTTGCCTATATTTTAATATCCAAGATTTATAATAAAGGGAGAAACAGTTCCTTCGCACACTTTAATCCTATTTTTTCCAGTTACTTCTATTAATCTCAATGAAAAAAAAAAAACCTTTTTGTCAGAGATCCTACAAAAACACATTTTTAAAAAATACTGAGCAACTTTTATTTTATGTGACTGTATTTGCATCTGAAGTTCATAATTCTATAGCGGAATTGTCATCTCCAATATTGTTTTCTTAATCCAAAGCACCCACAATTTGTGTTCTTAAAATTCAGGAGCAATTGCTAACTTTTCTTCTTTTCCCAAAAGTAGGAAAAAAGTGAGCTTTAACACAATTGTTTTGCTCTTTAAAAAGTCCTCTCCCACTGGACATATCTCTAACAAAATAATAAATTAAATCCAGCTATGGATTCATGAAAACCACATAATCCTCACTCTTGCAACACAAGTTGAAAGTAAACATGAGGCTTGGAGGCACATTATTTTACCAGAAAATGGAGATAAAAAAACCTTTACTGAAGTGAACAAGCTTGGTCCCACTGAATATCTTATGCAATGATGCAAGATTCTGATAACATGTACAAAATTAGTGTTTTAAAATGTTAATCTTAAACCTTTTGTGGGGAGGGAAAAGAGACATGGAGCCACCTAAATGGATAACAAAATTCAACCATAACTAATTTTAAAAATCTGTTTAATTATATCAAAAGCTGATTGCTTGGTTTTACTACAGTACAACAAAAATATGCAAGCTTCAAGTAGAAATAAGTTTATCATACTGAAACAAAATATAGCAAAGTGCAAACTAAAGAGGAAACACTACTGCTTTCCTCAAATTCCTCAAGAAAAATATATTTAAAATGCTATATTACAAATAAATACAACAAAGACTGAATCACCTCTTTGGTCCATATGTTTATAAAACAAACCAACTTAATCTCTTAATCTAAGTAATATTAAAAAGAATATCTAGAATGCCATTCGATACTATTTCTTAAACTTAAGCTATGTTATTTGCTTTAAAAAAGGAAGGCCTGGAAGAGTTTTATTTTGAATTGTATGAATTTTTCAATTGTTCTCCAATTGTTGTTAATAACTCTGTTCATGTTCAAATACTGGTACTGCTGAAAAATTACATTGCACTTTTTCTTAAGAATGCTTGGTCCAAGTTGAAATAATTGTTCAAAGACATTTTTAGAGAACATAATAGATAATTCTTTCACTTATTTTAGCAGCTGGCAATATTATGGTAATACCATTCATACAAAAAAAAAACATTTCACCCTGAACTACAGCACTCTAACATAAACTTACATGGAATTCATACACACTCATCCTTTTTAGAAGATGAAAATTTATCCTAGTATAAGCATTTTCCTTATATATTATTTTCAAGACTGAATATAAAAGAATATTGCTATAAAACACACTTCCTTGGTTACTTCATTCCTGTTTTTAATATATAAATCCATTTTTAAAGCAATAAATAACTATCACTGCAATCACTTTAAAATACAAGTTTGATGTATTCTGTTCAAAGGCATGGGAGGTCAGAAATGTCTTCACTAAATGGTATCTATTGTCTGTTCAAATGTGTATTTAAATATCCATTACTAAACAAGAACAGTAAGAAGTTCTATCCACCATCCTTTTAAACAAAATAATAATAATCATAATCATATACAGTGATTTATCTACAAAACACTTCATCAGTTTAATCTTAGTAGGGGTTATCTATGATTGCCTCCTGTTGTAAAGTAATTTTGCTTGTTTTTCTCATTAGATCCATTTTTAGATGGCAATGTTACAATAATACATAACATATTCTGAGGACAATAGATGTATTGCAGTATTTTTTTAAAAAGTGCATTTGTAGTATCATACAAATTATTCCCAGCCTAGTTTTAATACCAATAGAATTTGTTTTGTGAAAACTGTTGGTACTTTCATCTGATGAGGCAATCACAAACATAAGAAGCATCTGAGTTTCCAGCATAACAATGTTTCTGCATATAGCCCTAAAATCTTTATAATTAGCAATTTACAAATACAATCTATATAACTGTCTTTAGTTCTGGGGCCTGAGAATGTTTGCTTTATAAAACCATTAGATTTATACAGTAACACTAAATATTAAACCAGTTTACATATAAACACAACAGCATTACATATACCATGTTTTGGTGCTCAAAAATATGGAAATTAAGATGCAGGATTCTTATGATAGAATATTGAAGAAATAATTTTCTGCAAACTGAACTAATTTTTAAAATCCTCATGGCTTGAAATGGCGTAATATTCTTCAATTGTGTTTGTTGTTGTCTTTTTAACAGGAACTTCCCTACCACATCCATTACAACATTGTCAAGCAGCAATCCATCAATAGACACAGAACAGCAGAAAAATGGAGAAACTAAAAAATTAGTTCTAATATACACTCAAGGCACTACTGCCCCCAAAATCATTTTATACTACTGTCTTCTTAATAAATAAATAAATAAATAAATAAATAAATAAACAAACAAACAAACAAACAAACAAACAAGCAAACAAACATACATAAATAAATGTACCTTGGTATTTAAAGTTAAATTAGCTGCAACAAAATATATTAAATTCCCAGTATTTATGCTATTTCCACTATCTTATGACTTTGATTCAGAGTGCAGGATGAGCACAAAATTTTTATTTGTGGCTACTAAGGAGAGAGCTCTGCTGTCAAATGATGAAGTAGTTCTATATAGATTGATTCATTCTTGCTGGAACTGCCTACCATTGCGATCATAAGAATGACAAAAAGATAAACAATAAATCTCTTTTAAACTCTTTTAAACTAAGATAAACCTTGATAATTAATATATTAATGCATATGAATATAAATTGAGATTTTTACCACAACGTTTAGAAAAGCTCTGGAGCAAAGCATTGTACTCTCTAATTATTATTGCTGTGAGTATGATTCTATTATCATAACAATGTGACTGTCTTTTTATCTTTTTTAAAAAGATTTTTATATAGGCACAATACCTATTTTAATCTTAGTTTTAAGATTAAATTCACCCAGTACTTCCTTAATTGAAGAAAACACACACATACACAGACTTCCACTGTTAATATATCAGGGTTGTTTGTTCCAATTTTTAACTAGAAATTCCATATTTTAAGAAAGGAGCATAATGAACCAGTTGGGCAATGAAAATACGTAAGCTACTATGGTAAAACAGTGTGTTTTTCAGCCACTTGTACTCTCTTCCAAATTTTTTTTTCAAACATCAGCACATGCAGTTCAGGCTTGAAGGCATAGGAAATCTATGAGTTAGGACAAAATATAATTTAATCACTTCTTCCTAATACTCACATTGGCCCATTAAGGTACTTCCTCTTCTTAGTATTCATTTCATAACATTTTATAATAAAGACAGCTGCAGTCACACCACTATTGCTTTTGTTGAAGCACACAAACAGAATGTATCTATTCAAAGCTAAGCTGATAAAAGTCACATATAATTGCTCCCAAGCTGTCTAAAAATTGGGAAAATTCTATGGAGATTCTCAATCGTCCAGATCATGGTTGTCCCAAAGATGCTTTTCAAAAGGCATCTGGACTTTTTTTGGGGGGGGGGTGGGGGGGCAGGGTTCCCTTGAAAACCCCAAGAAAGTCCAGATGCTTTTTGAAAAGTACTTTCAGGATAAAAATATATGAGGAAATTGAAAAGGTAATTAAACTGTCCTGTTTTTAAAATTATAACAGTTTACCAGAATAATTTTGTTCTGAATCACATACAAAAAGGTTTTTTTTTCCCTTGCTTTTCTTTGTATCTGTCACAGTATAATCTGGTAAATGTGAGTTTTTCAAAACCCATGGTTTCCACTGGTCTTAATATTAGTGAATTCTTAATTTTAGAGAACATTAAAACTGGCTTTGTGATCGTTTCATTAAAGATCGTTTCATTTTGTATTATTTGACCCATAAAATTTTTCAAAATCTGTAGTGTGACTACAGTGTATTCCATAAATTATAAGGTCTGAAATGTATAGAAATAAATAACTGAAATTGGCTTTAGTGAATACAATGCACCTTAATAAACCAGTTCATAAAATGCTCTCATTTTGAATCAATAGCATTCATATCCTTATTAGAGCTTTGCTTCAGCTACTGAATCTGCTCACATATAACATCAGTTCACAATTGTTTTGTTTCCACGGCCATGCTAATATTCTGTACTGAATGGGATTCAATTAATAATAAGCAAATATCTAGCTGCTGTACCTGAATTTTTAAAACTGCAGCATTCAATTACTACACATCTAAATAGTCACATTATAAATCTTTTTTTAAAATCAATTTCACATTTGGCACATTTATTCATTCTTCAGAAATGCCCCTGTATTTTCTTCAATACCATCACAATGATCACAACACCAACTGTTTGACTGATTAGCAGCTTCACAAGGTGGTTTATCTCAAGCTTCTCCTTAATGGATCACACCTTGCCTATAACAGAGGCACATTAGGTACAGTGTAGTAGGATGTCATTTTTGGACCCTAGAGGAAAGCATTTGCCAAATGGCTAGAACCTCTAGTTTGCAGTCCACATACCATGCATTTGCCTGGTAATTCCAATCCATCAGCTACTGAAGCCATTTCTGGAAAGCTTCACCGCAGACTGCTTCCTTTTATGCACAGCACTTTCATAAAAAATTCAAAACGTAGCAAGAAGATTCAAAGTGTTGCAAGAATCCTTGAAAATGAAATAATTATTGTCAGTACAGTCTGCCCAACTCCAAACACCAGTGCTTCCATGGGAGCCATGCTTTTCCCAGCCACTCTGTAAATTCCAGCTACTGCTGCACCTGAAAGGGACAAGGAAGACAATTATAACTGGAACCAAAGATTTTTATTCAAAAATCACCATACAGTCAATATGTAATGTTCCCTTCCTCTATACACAATTGATTTTATAACTCTTGTCACACTGGACAGCAAGTACAGTATAATTCTATAATTTACTAAAATGTAAATGGACACTATTCTACATTGTATTTAAGGATATTTAAGGAATGATCCAGCAAAAGTCAAACACTTTTTTCCATTCATTTGGGGAGAGATGTAAGTATGTGTTCAGCTCCCCCATTTAGTGAGACTTGAAGTTCCCAACCCATGTAAGGAACTAATAATTAAAAGCCTACGCAAGACCGATGATACAATAATCTAAAGGTTTAATTTCTGATTGTTAAGTTGACTGCTGATGAAACATCCTAAAATAGAACTCAATTCTGCAGTGATACTTCTAAGTTCTAAGAATTCTTTATTGATATACAGTCTAGACCAGGGGTATCAAACTGGATTTCCTTGAGGGTCAGATCAACATTGTAGTTCTCCTCTGTGGGCCAGCGGGGGATGCAGTTGGAGTGGCCCATTTTTTCAGCCGTTATTGGCCCGGTTTTTGGTCTGTTTTGGGCCCATTTCTGAGCTGTTTTTCAGGCTGTTTTGGCCAGCAGAGTGCTTCAGGAGGCCATGGAGGGTGAAAATGAGGCCCAGGGGGACTGCATGCAGCCTATTTTAGCTGCTGGAAGCACCATGGGCCAGTCCTTTCATATTTCCAGGCTGGCCCCACAAGACGGATTTAAGCACCCCGCAGGCCGGAACCAGCCCACAGGCCTTGAGTTTGATACCCCTGGTCTAGACCAATTTCCTTTGAACACTGATCCACTGTCTAATTGTTTCAAATGTTTAAACTTTATCAAGAATTCTGCCCAGAAAACAGGGGCAAAGTAACCCACCTTCTTCACTTGAATGCTATTCCACTTACAGCTAATGCATATGCTTAGTTCAACAGGGCACGCAGTAACCTCTATTCTTTCCTTTTACAATGAATTGGAATAGTGAGAAGTATTTCAATTTAATCAGCTTCCTATTTCAACTGAGCAGAAAATAAATTTTAAATCAAGGAAGACTCACAAAAGCAACTTTAGACCATAGTTTAATACACTGGACTGGTTCAAAGCTGGTAACCATACTATAAATAGTCTTTGGCTTATGACAGTTCATTTAATAATGATTCAAATTTGCAACAGCCCCAGAATAAATGATTTATAACCTGTCCTCAAAATTACAATTGATGTACCACCTCATGGTCATGTGATCCAATTTGGGTATTTGGCAACCAGTTCACATTTGCAACCAGTTGCAGCCTCCTGCAGTCACATGATTGCAATCTGCAACTTTCTCAATCAGTTTCTGACAAGTAACGTCAACCGGGAAAGCTAGATTTGCTTCACAATCACACAACTTGTTTAACAATCATGTGATTTGCTTAATGATTGTTATAAAAATGTTCATAACATCAGGTCCAGTCACACAATGACTTATTTAACAACTGCATTTCTAAGCAACCAAAATTCCGGTCCCAAGTGTAGTTGTAAGTTGAAAATTAGCTGTATTCTATTTGAAATAAAGTGATTTTTCCCACACAGAAAAGTGAATATTTTATTGATTTTTTTTTCTAAAGGAAATAGGGCTCATTCTAATATAATTATTGTTTAATTATCTGAAAAATAGTTTGATGTTTAATATAATTTTCCTTACAGAAAACTTTCATAAATTATTCTATCATTAGCATAAGATTAATCTACCATCTTTCTCACTAATTTGCATGAACCTTTTCTGTAAGATGTTTGTTCTGATTTGAGCTTCTTTTTTGATATGAAGGTTTTAAAGATATAGAAAGTTTACTATATGTAAATAAAATCCTGTATGCACTGGATACTTTTTAAAACAGTTATTGCTTCCTATTTAAAACAACAGCTGGCAGTAGCACAAATCACAATATGTAGATCCTCATAAGTATTGTAGATCTGATAGTCTTTATATTAAAGAAGCTACTTTGTGTGTGTGTGTGTGTGTGTGTGTGTGTACATAATTATTTAATTAAATCAAATGTGATAGATAAGGACACTTCATTTTTATCACTCTAATTTTTTAAGAGAACCATACAAGTCAAATATAAAAATAAGAACAAATCTTGGTTAATGAAATGGCTCCCAGTTATAACAAACTAAATGCATCATTCTTTTGTACTTCAAAGAAGACAGAACTGACTTCTTATCAAGTACAAATCTGATTGATAGCTTAATTTATTAAACCAAAATATCACAGACAAAAATCTAAAAAAGCAAAAAGACAGCACATTGCTCAGAGTTACATTATAAAGTATTTTTTACATTTCTGTGGCTATCTCAAAGAATGTATCAAAATCTGTGCACAGGGGAAAACACAATACTGAATAAATCATAACTAAATCATAATGAAAGTCCTCTATCATCAGTTAATAAAGCCAATATCTATACAGCAAGTTATACTGTACAAAATGGTTACAAAGGCATTATACAGATTGTCGCTCCTAAAAAATTTATGAAAATTTCTATAGGTAATATAAATCTATCACACACACACAAAAAACTCATACATCTCATACATGGGTCCAACCATTGCTTTCCGCCAAAAATAATTGTAAAAAACTCATGAGATCCCAATTGTTTTATGAGGAATGATTGTGCATCTCCTGGAATCAGTAAGCACTAGCTTGACAACTCCAAAAAATGCTACTTTTCATACGCCATTAGCAAATCATTAGGAATCTGGAAGTCATGGAAAGAAGCTAATGATGCAGCTGGCTCACATACAAGTGTCTAACTTAAGGGAACCACTGTACAGTACCTTCCACATTCATTAAGCATTGGTTTTTTGGGGTCAGAGGGATATATATGTATGTGTGTATGTATATATATATATGTTTTCTTAAGTTTTCGCGGGTACTTACATGTATGGCATTCAGCTTAGTTCGGGCATTTTCCCACATCATAATAGTTGTGCTTTTAAAGTTGGAGCAACATTTCAGCAGAATCTCATCTGCCATCATCAGGCTTCTGTATAGTGTTCATCTGTGAGTCAGACTTTTACAGTGGTTTCAGATTTAAATTTGGGGCAGCCTATTGCTGTGCCAGAATGGTTTTTTCTTCCTCCTGATTGGTTGGGAGTCTTGGTCTGTGTTTATTGGTCTTGGAGTTTGCTGTGTTCTGCTTGATTGGTGTTTCTGATACCTTCTGTCTTTTTTTTTTGTGGCTTTTTTTGTATCTTGATTGGCTGGCAGCATTGTGTTACTTTATTGAAGGCCTTTAGTGCAGCTTGGCTTCGGGTAAATGGACGGCTATCATTAGTTAAGAAGCTGGGTTTCATCTGGGTGCCTGGTTGTGGTGTGTTTGAGCTGGAGGTATTAGGGGGGATCTGTTTGTGCCCAGGTGTTTGCAGTCAAAAAGCTGGAACACACTTCCTCACTCGTCCAACACATGGAAGCCACAGGTCATAGCATCAACTTCAATGTCAGCAAAACCCTAGCCACTATAGAAAACCCTAGCCACCAAATCATCAGAGAAGCCATAGAGATTGAAAAAAGACCAGAAAGCATGAACAGAAGAGATGATTCCACCAGGCTGTCAATCATTTGGAAGCCTGCACTCACAAACAAAAAAATCTCCACACCACAAGCCAGGCAAACACCTGGGCACAAACAGATCCCCCCTAATACCTCCAGCTCAAACACACCCCAACCAGACACCCAGATGAAACCCAGCTTCTTAACTAATGATAGCCGTCCACTTACCTGAAGCCAAGCTGCATTAAAGGCCTTCAATAAAGTAACACAATGCTGCCAGCCAATCAAGATACCAAAAGAGCCAAAAAAAAAAAGACAGAAGATATCAGAAACACCAATCAAGCAGAACACAGCAAACTCCAAGACCAATAAACACAGACCAAGACTCCCAACCAATCAGGAGGAAGAAAAAACCATTCTGGCACAGCAATAGGCTGCCCCAAATTTAAATCTAAAACCACTGTAAAAGTCTGACTCACAGATGAACACTATACAGAAAGCCTGATGATGGCAGATGAGATTCTGCTGAAACGTTGCTACAACTTTAAAAGCACAACTACTATGACGTGGGAAAATACCCGAACTAAGCTGAATGCCATATATATATATGTATATAGGTCTAGGTGTGTTTGGGTCTTTTCCCGTGTAAGATTAAGAGTATCTTGGTGACGTTTCGGCGAGGTCCCACTCGCCATCCTTTGGCAGGTGCTTTGAGTTTCGTGCCAGTGCAAGCAGTGTGTGCTGGGAGCTACCGTCACTCTATAAATACTGGTGGTAGGGGCTGGTGTGCTGGGCTGGTTGGCTGTGCTGCTGCCTCTTGATTGGTTGATGGAGTTGATGTTGGTATAATGGGCTGTGTGATGGCCTTGTGAGTTTTGTTGTGGAGATATCCTGGATCTTGTGCTGTAATCTCCTAGGTCATTTGTTTTGTAGTGATCTTTTTTCCATTAGCCTACATACCTATACCCGTGAAAATCTACGAAAACATATATATATATATATTTGTTTTCTTAAGTTTTCGCAGGTACTTACATGTATGGTATTCAGCTTTGTTTGGGTATTTTCCCACGTCATTATAGTTGTGCTCTTAAAGTTGTAGCAATGTTTTGGCAGAATCTCATCTGCCATCATCAGGCTTGTGTATTGTATTCGTCTGTGAGTCAGGCTTTCACAGCCATTTCTGTTTTAAATTTGGTGGTAGCCTACTGCTGTGTTAGAATGTTTTTTTCATCATCCTGATTAGTTGGGAGCCTTGGTCTGTGTTTATCGGTCTTGGAGTTTGCTGTGTTTTGCTTGATTGGTGTTTCTAATATCTTCTGTCTGTTTTGTAGCATTTTTTTTGTCTTGATTGGCTGGCAACATTGTGTTTCCTGTATTGGAGGCTTTTAGTGTGGCTTGGCTTCAAGTAAATGGATGGATATATATATATATATATATATATATATATATATATATATATATATATATATATATATATATATATATATATAAAAATTCAGCTTTGTTCGGGTATTTTCCCAAGTTATTGTAGTTGTGCTTTTAAAGTTGTAGCAATGTTTCAGCAGAATCTCATCTGCCATCATCAGGCTTCTGTATGAATGATGATGAACACTATGCAGAAGCCTGATGATGGCAGATGAGATTCTGTTGAAACGTTGCTACAACTTTAAAAGCACAACTACTATGATGTGGGAAATTACCCGAACTAAGCTGAATGCCATACATGTAACTACCCACGAAAACTTAAATATATATATATATATAGCATTCAGCTTTGTTCGGGTATTTTTTAAAGTTGTAGCAACGTTTCAGCAGAATCTCATCTGCCATCATCAGGCTTCTGTATGAATGATGATGAACACTATGCAGAAGCCTGATGATGGCAGATGAGATTCTGCTGAAACGTTGCTACAACTTTAAAAGCACAACTACTATGACGTGGGAAAATACTCGAACTAACATCTGCCATCATCAGGCTTCTGCATAGTGTTCATCATCACTCATTCAGAAGCCTGATGATGGCAGATGAGATTCTGCTGAAACATTGCTACAACTTTTAAAGAACAACTACAATGACGTGGGAAAATACCCAAACAAAGCTGAATGCCATACATGTAAGTACCCGCGAAAACTTAAGAAAATATATATACACACACACACACACACACACACACACACATATATATACACACACACACATAAATACATATATACATATACATGTATACATATATGCATATATGCATGCATACACAGATGCACACACATTATACATGCATATACATACACATACATACACACATACACACACACACAATCCCTTTGACATTTATATATATAAAACAATGTGTGAATTGAGAGAAGCTAATCTTAATTTGCTATAAGCAAATAGTGCACCGATTCTATAAAGGGTCAGATAACTTTTTTTTTCTTTTGAGAAGCTATTCTTATTAAGTATAACTATTTCAGTAATTATCTCCTAAAGTACTTCAGATTGTAACAAAATCTTGAACAGAATGTAAGTGTAACATATACATAGACAATATCTTTATTGGATAAAGTCTCATTGTCAAGTTATTAAATGGTTCTTTAGAACTTTCATTATCTTAAATACAATAAGAAACATGCATTAACATATAAAATGCCAAGTTTTAGTTGCTATTTTACTAAGCTCCACTGCAATATTGCATTAATGTGAGCCAGCAATTCATGCAAATTTGTTCTGCTGGCAACTGAAAACTTACTATACAATGTGAAGGTTATGCTATTATTATTTATCCAGAATTCCAGTATATCATAGTGGATCTTTCAGTGCTTTACTTTTCTATCCCTTTTTGCCATAGTTGCAAGAGATGTTTTTTATAAGGGAAGGTTAAAAAAATAGCTATTGTTATTTTCACCAAAGCTAGAATGGCAATAAGAAGGTAATAAAATCCTTTTCAATACAGAACCCTTTTTTTTAAAGTTCCAGATTTTTATTATCAGTTTGACTCATGGAAATGGACACACCTTCTTTAAACTTCAAAATTTTAAAAAGTTTTTTTTAAATTGTACTAGGATAAAAGGACAGATTATGGAACAGACCTGGCACACAAATGATCCAAGTACATTATCAGAAATTCAAAAAATATGTATATAAAGCCATTATGTAACTTGAGAATAAGAACTATGATTGTCGTTTACCAGATAATGGCATTGGAAGAGAATTATGCCTAGGATATAATAATAATATAATAACGACAATCTTATATGTGATTTTTTTTCCTTTCAGAGAATGAATAGCAATCCAATATAAAATTCCAAAACTATGAATAGAAGCAATACATGAACATTTATTACAATTGCTCATAATAATCTTCAAAAAGAACCACAACTATATTTGAACAGGTAAGACTTACTGGTTATCATAGCTCCAGTTACAGAACCCAGAAATCCAATGCTGACCACAATGACAGAGATTACTCTCCCTTGCCTATGCCTTTGCAGCATGACAAACATTAACACTCCTGCAGCACCGTGGACAAAGAGAGAAGAGAAGAGAGCCCATAGGAAAACCCAGTACCACATTTCTGGAAAAAAAAGTAATCAAACAGCAGGTTAATATTTCTTATTCCTTTCTGATTAAACAAATATATACTAAAGTATTTGAAAAATGATAGAGATATAAATGCATGCACAGAGGTAACTTTCACCAGTTAATTTTATTATCTTGTCCACTATTCATTTTTAAAAATATTATGTATACCTCAATGTTCTTATTTTTTCCCCTTTTCCTATAAACTACCAAGTGGACACTTTTTGTTAGTGGGGAATGTACAAATGATATAAAAATGTAAATATTAAATAAATATGAATAGGCTATATGTCAAATGCATGGAAATAATCCTAACATACCAGTTCATTTTATTATTCTTTCTACTACCCATTTTCAAAAGGCTGTGCATACTTCTGCATTAGATTTTTCCCCCTTTCCTTTTCTGTGAGCTACCAAGAACACTCTTTTTGTTAACAGGTTGCAGAACAATCGTATGAAGAATTAAATATTAAAATAAACAAAAGAAATTTAAAAAGGATCACTTCAGTTATGCTAATGTGTCTATGGTATCTATATTTGTATGTGGGTACATACATACATGTGTGTATGCATTTAAATATCTTACATACATACTCACACTATCTATAAAATACTCTTAGAGCTAAAATAAGAACATAATTTAACACAACCAAAATACAGAACTGTTCAGAAATACCAAAAGTAAAGTATTTGCTTTGCTTAAATGGGCAATATTGAAAATGATGGGGTTTCCCCTGATGAACCTAATAATATTTCAGTTATCAATACATTGCTTCGGAATGCTTATAGATTGAGGCTTTTTATTATTTGAGGACTGAATGTCAGCAACATAGGACTAAGATATGTAAAATAACAGAATATTATTTTTTTAATTGCTCAATGCTTTATGTCAGGGGTCTCCAACCTTGGCTCCTGGAAGCCTGGCGGACTTCAACTCCCAGAGTTCCACAGCCCTGTGGAATTCTGGGAGTTGAAGTCCGCCAGGCTTCCAGGAGCCAAGGTTGGAGACCCCTGCTTTATGTTATGCCTATTTATTTGGAGACGTTGAATACTCAAGTAAATAAAAGAAATCTTTAAATTTATGGAATTAACTTGGTATGCAGATGTACTTCTATTCAAAAATTTAGTATTTAAAACCATAGAATTTCACCACACATAACTAGTTATAGTGCTTTAATAAAATAAACTTCAATCATACATACATCCATTTTCAAAAAATGTTATGTTTTACAGTGCAATGCCACAGTATGCTTTACTGCTTTTAATTGTTTGTAACTAATTTGAAAATATTCCTTCATTTAAAGAGATATATATTGAACCATATAAAATCTATGCAACCAAACCACAATCCAATAGGAATGTAAAAGTTCTCAACTTACAATAGTTTGAACATTCAAAGGCTTGACAGACATTACAAAAGCTATTTATGACCCATCATCAAAATTGCAATTGCCCCCCCTCCCCCATAGTCAAGTGAGACAGATCCAGTGAACAATCTGGGGATCCTCTTAAGAGGATGAGCCTCCATGAGCTGCATTTATTGTCAATTTGTTTCCAAGTCTAATTCAAGGTGCTGGTTTTAATCTTTTTTAAAGCACTTCATGGCATGGGATCATGCTATCTGAGGGTCGTCTCTCCCCAGTTATATCAGTCTACCCCATTACGTCTTCAGAGAAGGTACGCTACTGGTATCAACGGCTAGGGATTTACATCTGGTGAATCCCAGGAAACATGCCTTCACTGCTGTGGCGCCCACCTTATGGAACTTCCTTCCATTGAAATTAGATTGGTCCCATCCTTTTTGATTTTTCATAAGGCCCTCAAGATCTGGTTATGGTATTAAACTCATTTATATAACCACTGATCTCACTGCAGTAACTGGGTGGCTTACAAGAGAGCTAAAACAGTTAATAAATACATTAAACAGTATTGAAACCAAAATAAAAAAAATAAACAAAGGGATGTTAAAAGTAGCAAAGTCACTTCACTAGTTCACCTGTTAGCATAACAAGTTCTTGAGGGACTTCTAGAAGCTCAACAATAATAAAACCAACTTCATCTCAACAGGAGAAGATTCCACAGCATAAAAGGTCACTGCTTAAGACCCATTAAATATAGCTCTTTAGGTAATCTGTAACATGCATCTCACTGCTGGATCCAGTAGGATAAGCAGATGAAAGAGGGAAGAGTTAACGACCCCTGCGGTACTTCACATAGTAGAAGCTGAAGGTGAAATCTCTTTTCCCCAATCATCACTGACTGGAACTGACCTGTAGAAAGGTGAACCGGTACAATATCATACCAATACTACCCACCCCAATCCTCCAAGTCAGTCTACAAGGTTAATATGGCTGATGGCATTGAAAGTTACCAAGAGGTCAAGTAATGCAAGGATGACACACCATTACTATTCTGCCCACATCAGAGACCAACCAAAAGTGTGCACCAATGCCATTTCCATACCATATTCAAATATAAATTTAACTGAAAAGGATCCAGATAATCGGCTTCATCCAAGGTCCTCCAAAGCTGCTAAACAACCACTTTTTCCCCCTAAAAAGGAGAAGCTACATACTGGCTCATCAGGATGAACTTTCTGTTCAATCAGGAATTAAAACCAATTAATGCAGCCGGTGGTTTGGAGACCTTGCACGTTTTGTTCGACCATATTTCATGTTATTTATTTTATACTATTCCATTTTTAATCAATTAATTTTTGTTGATCATAAGTCAGAGAATTTATGAGACAGCATGCTAATAATATCTAAATAAAATAAAATGCTCTATTAGTGGGTCCATGGGTCTAATGGCATTTCCATTCATTAGCTGTAATCCATCTTCTATTCTTATCTTCATTAAGTGTCAAACTAGCACATCTCTTTAGGCCAAATTTTACTCTTGTATTTCACTCTATGCATCTGATAAAGTGAGCTGCAGTTTACAAAAGCTTATGCCTTTTAATAAAATGTATTAGTCAGAAAGGTTGCTACCAGACTCCTGGTTTTTGGCTACCATATGTTAACACTGCTTTCTTCCTACAATGTCTCAGAGCAGTGATTTTAATACATTTTTAAAAATCTGTACAAGTCTCTCTTTTTTTGGCAATTTTAAGGATCATTTTATCAATTAGTAGCTAATATTTTGTGCTACATGAATTTTTGAAGCCTCTTTTGTTCTATTGTTTCAAATAAACTTGTGTAGATTTTTCATCCCACTTAACACTTTCAGTGTTGTGAACCAGCAAGTTATAGGCCTAGCCCTAGAGCAGGCCTGTCAAACTGGCAGCCCACAGGCCAGATGCGTCACATGCAGGCCACACCCACCCTGGCTCCACAAAGGCAAAAAACATTGTGATATGTCACGTGACGCAATTGAGTTTGACACCTGTGCTCTAGAGTCCTCTTTTGCTTCCTCTTGCCTTTTGGTACTAGAAATATTCTTTCATTTTATTGTTGTTTACAGAAGGTTATTCACTTGTGTTGCTGACTTGGAGTGTAGGCTTGTCAAGATTTTAGCCAAAAACCATGCAGTTAATCTTTTCTAGTTCTTTATACTTTTGAGTTGCATCTGAATCATTTTTATTGCTTTCACTACATCATCCTTTTGTTTTTCGTCAAATTCTTTCCAAAATGTTGTGCTTTTCATTGCGCTCTTAATAATTTTCCAATATTCAAGAATTCCTTTATCAGAATTTGTTATAAAGTGTTTTGTTTTTAATAATTATTGCTTATTGGGGACAACATATCGAGAGGAATGGACTAGTATAGATTATTTAGAAATCAAGAACTCTTCAGTGTGAAATTTATTAAGGTCTTGTCCCTATTCTGTAGCAGGAGAGCCAGCTATAGAAGTCTAATCAACTAATTTAGGTCAAAGAGCTGAGTTTGTTAACTTTTGGTTACCCGTTTTTGGAACCAGATTAAAGCAGCCTTAGGAAGAGGTAGCTTGTTTAGGCAATTTCTCTAATTGGGGAAAGAAAAAGAAGGGGTCAGGCACAAGACAACGCTTACGGACTGTAATGGGGAACATATGACTGAGAGAGATGCTGTGAAGGTTGTAAATGGGGGCATTGATCACAAAGTTACTTTTTCATCATCATCAAAACTGTGAATTATCACTATCTGAAACAGAAGCTAAATGAACACTATCCGCATCTTTCTAAAATATATGATTTTTCAAAACATTATGTTCTTTAATAAAAAAAAAACCCTATCTCTTATACAACCCACATACTTTTTGAATTCTACATTTTGCCTCAGAGACAAAATATTGTAGGGGGGGTGTCTATCAATCAGAATCAATCAATCAATCAAAATCAACTAGAATTAGTTTTAGCTGACTATTATAAACAGTGGAAAGTAAGTTCTACTGTGCAAAATAGAATTTATTTCTCAGCAAAATACATAAAATTTAATTCTAAATACTATAGCCTTTCATTCTACATAACCCATCAATTCCAGAGTGGCACTGTATTTGCACAGTATATCAAGGATTTCACTCCAAAAGTGAGAGTGGCCAGAAACTAACTTAAGTAGGAGATTGTAGTGTTAATGCCTTAAAACCTGAAATGTCACGAATTCATTTTGGGTGGATCTGAGATGGACAGAACTCATAAAGGTTTCAATCTGAGGCTTCATGGAGTCAAAGACGGTGCTCAATTTTTTTAAGGTAAAGATTTAATGCTTCTCTAACACTTAATTAAGCATGTGGTCCAAATAATTTTTATAACTGTATTTATTCATGGTTGCTCGTGTTCAATTAACATGGTTTCTGCTTTTATATGAGACCCTATTCCTTTAAATACTGTACAATTTCCCTCCTTTTCTGTAAGCTGCTTTTACTTTCCACCTCTTTTTACATAGTATGTTCTTAACTTGCCACTTGTAGGATATCTGCTATTTGTGAAGAGCTTGAAGCAGAAAAATATTTTTTTCCTAAAACAGTTGTGAATATACAGAACAGGAAAGAAGTGCTATCTTCCAGAAGCTTGGCTACCATATGAAACACTATGGAGGACAGTGGCTTATGTGGTTAGAATTGTTGGGCTGACGATTGGCAGCCTCACATTCGAGACCCAGTTGATACTGCAAGAGTTCCATGAAGTCCCATTACTTGCTCCAGGTCCTGTTGACCCAGCAGTTCAAAAGCAGGCAACTGTGAGTAGAGAGATGGGTACATCGGTGGGCAGCTTAATAGGGACATGAAAGGAACCCCCAACTGGGCATCCCCTGGCCAATGGTGATGTCACTGGTTAATCCTTTCAAGCTGAAAGTGCTTCGGTGTCCTAATATGACAGTAGTAGTAGTAGTAGTAGTGATGGTGGCCAGGAAGATAAGGGGGCAAAACTCCCTGTACTTTTTTCAATCTATTACAGTTGTAGTTTTTCCTACAATCTATTACAGGAAGGCTTCATATTTTGCAGCCTCTCCTATGCAAGCTTCTTTCCATCTCATAGCCCTCCACAGTGTTTAAAAAGAGAAAAGAAAAAGCTAAGCCTTTTCACACATTCATGGGGAAGGTTTGTGGCTCCAGGCAGTCCCTAGACTGCACACTTTATATCTATGTGAGATGTAAAATATGATAATACTAGGTAAAATATATTTCCAAAAATAGAAAAATACACACCCAGTATTTTAAAGTAGTAAGTCTCCATATGGTCAGAAATATTGAAAGTTTCAAATTTGAGCCTGTTCCTAAATTTGGTTGATTGGAAGATATAAAAATGCATTGATGAGACTACACAAATGGTCTCAAGTGAGGGATGCAGGATGCCATTCACTGGATTTTCTAAAAAAAAAAAAAAAAGCCTATTGTTTTTAATATAGTCACATAAATTATATATCAGAACTAGAGGACACATATCGTCATCTTAACACACCTCTACAAGGATCATATTTTTAAAAAATAGGCTTCATGTACGAAATTTTTAGAATAGAAAATTCATACTCAATTGTATTTCCAAACAATTTGTTAGCTGAATTTATCACAACAATATAACAACTACCAACATTCATACATCAAACTTTCTTCTTATTCATATTAATATGTAATATTATTAACCAGAAACAAAAAACATAAAAATTCTCCCATTTATTGAGACAGTGTATCTAGCAAAAGAATAGTAACTTAGGGACTCAATGATTATTTAAAATCAGTGTATACAACATTGTTTTTGCCCACCTAAAATATGATTATCAATAAAAAATGAATTAGACAACCTAAGGAAGAAAATCCATCAATGTCGCTTTGGCCATTGGATCAGGAAATGTATGATCCGGTTTAGTGTAGTGGTGCAGGCATCAGGCTAGAAAGGTTCTACTCCTGGTTTAGGCACAAAGCCAGCTAGTTGACCTTGGGCTACTTACTTTCTCTCATCCCCAGGAAAAAGGCAATGTCAAATCACATCTCAAGAAAAATTCAGGGATTTGTCCATGTTGAGAATTGGACATGATTGAACAAAAAAACACCACCATCACAGTTCTATGTCTTGCCATGTCCATCATGTATGATTTTAATGGCAACAATCAAATTCTGAACTGCTGAAAAAAGTGCTGAGAATGCATTATTGCTGAGAGCCAGAGCAGCAAGTGAAACTACTCTTTTTGTCTTAAGATGTTTTTCTGACATTGATTGGAATTTGACTTCCTATAATTAAAATCCATTGTTATCATTATTACTTTTGCTCTTCCCTGAACATGTTCTAATTTCTCTTAATATTTCTTAAGTGGTGCATTGAATATAGTATTCTAACAGGAGCCTGACCAGTCAGTCAGTACAAGGTATATTACTTCCCATGATTTTAAAACTGTATTTTCAATACATCTGATACACATCTCAGCTGATGCCTCTAAAAATTGCATTTGCCTTTCTGCCACATTGAAATTGAATTAACGAAAGGAAAAAGTAATCAACAATTTTAAGATTTTTTTCCCCCTATGTATGATTTCCAAGCCAATTTTATGCATATGCATTTTATTTTAATTTCTGAAGAAAATTTTTGTACTCAGCACTGTAAATATTTTGCGTATTCTTAGCCTATTTTGCTAATGGATCACCACATTTTGATTTTGATTTCTATGTTTTAGTACATTAGCTATTCTTCTCAATTTTGCCTGATTTGAAAATCTGATCAGCATTTCTTCTGCTTCTTCAAAATGACCGAGAGCATTACAAAAACAACACCTGAAGGGCACAATACCTCAGGCCAATATTTCTTTGCAGTTTAATGAATTATAAAAGAGCACTTTTTGAATATAATTTTTGAGCCAGGTATGTATCTATTTGTCAGCCAGTCCACAATTAACAATTTGGTAATCAGAATGTCAAGCCTAATGGATTAAATTTATCAAATACCTTGCTAAAGTCATGTTAATTTATATTTATGGCATTCTCATATTCTATTAAGGAACCTCTTCCCAATAGAGGTTAGTTTAACCATACTTGTTTTTCACCATTCCAGCCTGACAAATGGTAAATATTATATTGTCTTGATTTTTCAAAAGCCAAAATGTTGAAAAGCAAAACTGAAATAAGATGTTTTTTATTCTGATGTAATAGTGGCCTGTTTACATACCTGACCAATATTTTAAAGTCCTATGTCAGGCAGCTGTTAAGTTAGTCAAATTCAACGCCTAAGACCAAATTCTGTTCCACTGCCATTACTATTGAGAAGCTCTTAGCATAAAGTTCATCACTTCTGAAGAAGAAATGGCAAGCTAAAGATAGTTCTGTGAGAGTGGATCTGGAATAAAGAGCCAGTGAATGGACAGGCTGTGTTATTCCTCTCTGGACAAGGAGGACTAGGGTTCTCCACAAGTGCTCCAGGCAGTTGCTACTCAGAGTTGCTTTCGCTAGTAAGATGGGAGCCAAATAATAAAGCAGCCTAGCCCAAACCATGGTTCAATAGCTTCAAAAAGCAGAAATTGCTTGTTAACCACTTTTTGAATATTAGCTACTTTCATGCAAGCAAGTTTTACTACACTGCATGAGTTATCTTCAATCTTTAATGAAAGAAGTTTCATACAAGTTTAAGGACTTAAAATATGGTTTGTCACACAATCACCCTGATGTTTAGATTTAGCATTCTTATATTTCTATCAAGTCCTTTCCAAGGACCTGGGAAAGGCAGATGTTGTTCTTTGACAGTGCTAAAGGTATCATTGCAAGATATAAGCTGTTCCTAGTAAAGCTGCCTTTTGCAATTGACTGATGGTGGTGTTATAGATGGTGTTCATGAAGTGCTCCAAATGTTTGGGGATGGCATCCAAGGTGCCTATTATGATTGGTATAATCTGTGCTTTCTTTTGTCATAGGCATCCTACTTCCATCTTCAGGTCTTTGTATTTTGTGATTTTCTCCAGTTCTTTCTCTTCTGCTGTCTCCAGGTAGTGGACCTAAGGCCCAAAGGGATTTGAAATAAGATTCTGGAATTAATTATCAGAATCCTTCTTATGGGAAAATGCTGTTGTTTTGAATACTTAATAAAATATATATAAATGGGATTTTGAAGGTTGGACACTAAAGGGAACCAGTAGGAATTAAAGATTACAATTAAATGAGAAAAACACCTAAATTTGACTTATTAGTACAGAACAAAGCAAAAAAAATTTTTTTTTTATGAACAATGGAACCTGAAATTAATTTTAAAAATCTCTGCCATTTTATACAGATTATGTTTGGAAGATTATATGAAAAAAAGAACAAACTTTATGAGACTAAGTCTGATTTGAAAGTGGGTTTAAAAAGGATAGGCGATGCTGTGGAAGGAAATACTACACAGGGTATTCAAATACTAAACCAAATAACTGACCTGCATAATTTTCTTATACAGGATTTACAAGAGAGGGTTACAGTTTTCAAAGAATATTGTGAGAAAGGGACAAGGAAAAAATGAGAAAAAAAGCACATTCTATCTAGGACATTAGAAAAGAAATGAGAGAACAGATTTGATGAATTTTAAGAGAAAGTGATTTGTCACTGTTACTTATACTTGTTATAAAGAATAAGTAATTTCTTTTTTCATGTACTTTTTGTTATTTTTAGTCTTTTAATTTGTACTGGTTCTTAGCTTTTTAATTGCATTTAATAAAATTACTATGAAACAGAGGCTCTCAGCATAGCTCTGCAACTTGATATCGTATTATGAAACTGTATCACTTGATTCAATATATCATTAAGGCTTTTCACATATCTTTGTCCTTCTAGAATATGTATTTTTGTTTTAACTGTATGCTAAGAATAATAAACTCTAGAAATGTTTTCAGGTATCAACATCAGAGTGAATGATAAATAATTCCCTGAATTAGCCTCTTTCCCAATTTGGGAGATAGAAACAACACTTGCCAATCACCAGTCATGTCAATTCAATGATTTTCCAATATGCATACAATTTTAAATAACTCTGGAGATTTAAACTTATTCAAAGTACATAGCTCCTGACCATTATTCTATCAATCTCTAAGCTTTAACTCTGCCCATTATTTTGCTTCTCGCCATTTCCTAATTGGATACAATATATACATATATTCTTGGTGGAGAGGACTAAAGAAATGGGAAACTTTGTCTTTTCTTTGTTACTTGTTAGAATTTTGCCACTTTCACTCAGCAACTAGTAATTTGAACATATCTCTCTTAGACATTATTCTTAGTATCCTTTAATGATGTCATATAATTCTGAGTTTTAGCTTCCTGAAATTAGATTTATAGTTCTAGATATCTGCACGTGCTTTTCTTTCATCATCTTCCTTCTCACATTGTTATGCTTTTTTTTCCTTTTTATGTAACCACACTGGAGCTTCTTTTGATGTTTTTATTTTTTTTTTCATTACTGAAATTGTTTTTATTGATACTTTCTGATCTTTTTTTTAGGAACTCTTAAATATCTTAAGCTCTTTTTCTCATTACTTTCTTCTAATTATTTGCTGATCAACTATGAATACCACAGACCCTATTAATTAACTAATCTTAAAAGAAACAGAAAATTAGATCTCATATCCCAATGTATGAAAGGCACATCTGATAATTTCCTCTTGGATATTTTAGTAAACTGTACACATTGTAGGACCAAAATACAATCAAAATTCATTGTCAAAATTTGTGTCTATATAAAAAAGCATCAGAAACATCCCACAGATCTAAGCTGTAAGATTCCATTTCTTGAACAGAGCATTGGCTTAAAGCACCTTATATTCTGTCTCTATTCCTACAGAATATTTATCTGATGATCCATAAAGAATTCTATCATCTCATCCCAACTAAGACCCAGTTTGGTCTAGTGGCTAAGGTGGTGGACTAGGAACAGGAATCTAACTTCTAGTTCTACCCTAGGCATGAAGAACAGTTGGGTGACCTTGGGCCAGTCATTCTCTTACTCAAGGAAGAATGCAGTGATGCACATCACTCCTGAAAATTTTCACCTAGTTTTAGTTACTACAAGACTGACTGACTCAAGACGAAGGCAGGGAGAAAAATCACCTCACCTCACCCACACTAACGCCTGTATACCAACCATTATGAAACTAGCCCCAGCTATTAAAACGCCAACCCGCCGCTTCTACTTACCTTTTCACCAGGGAACTTGAGACCTGCTACATGTCAGGCTGAGAATATGGGTAGGCACGGTGGGTGAATGCTTCTCCTCCTTCCCATTTTTAGATCACATATCCCATCAGCCCCTGACACTGATCCTAAACATCTGGGCAACAGCACATTGAGAAGAAGCCACTCTCCCTTTTCCCCAATGCTGCCCAACGATCACCCTCTGCCATCTACCTCCCCGGCCCAACGTCCCGCTAAGCCCGTCCCAGGCCTTTACCCGTAAGGTGCCGAAGCGATGTGCCGTGAGCCCAGAGGCTCAGCACCTGCTGGACCGACAGGTTTATCATGTGGTCTCCCGCCTCCGCCTTCATGGTCGCCGCGGGGGAGACGACCAAGCCGGCTCTGTCGTTGCTGGGCCGCCGCCTCAGGAGGAGTCGTGTCTGATTTGGGCAGCAGCCTCGGGAAACAGGAGGCTGAGGCCGGGCTCCCACGAGGCCTCTAAGGGCCGAAGGGGCGCGGGTGGGGTGAGCTCCCCCCGGCGGGGGAGACATCGAGGACGGCAGCTGGACAAACAAGGTGGTGGCGGCGGCGGGGGGGGGGGCGCTTAGCTCGCTCTCCGCCTCCCACCGCTGCTGGTGGTGGATGGATGGATGGATGCCGCGGCCCTCCTAAGGCTGGCAGACGCGGTCTGGAGCTGAGGAGGGGAAAGGAGGCGGAGGTAGGCGCCGGGTAGCCGCGGCGGCAGCAATGGCCATCACCGCCCTCTTTCGAAGCCGCCGCCTCCTCATGCCCCCCCCCCCAGGAGCTCGCGCCAACCGCGCGGGAAGCGGAGGGTCAAGAAAAAAGAGGAGGAGGAGGAGGCGCCCACGAGACGCGGCCGGCGAGCAACCGCTTCCCCTCCCCGCGGTGGCCGGTCAGCCGCCTGACCAACCGCTGCTCCTGGCAAGATTGCGCGCGTGGACCAACCTCCAATCAGTTGCCTGCCGGCGCGAGGCGAGCGGGCGGGCGGGGGCGCTCGCGCGACCGGCCCATAAAACAGGCGGCGCTCCTGCAGCGGCTCGTTGTATGTGAAGGGGAGGGGGGGAGGGGGGCGGCGAGGCGCGAGGCGGCCGATGCTCGTTCGCGAGGCGGCCGATGCTCGTTCGCGAGGCGGCCGATGCTCGTTCGCGAGGCGAAGCTGGAGAGGGAGACGCTAACGTGATTGGGGAGGGGGGGGTTGGGGTGGGCACAGGATCGTTTACCCAGGCTTTCCTCAGCCGTCAGTTATGAGGCGATGGAGTCCAGATCGGAGGAATGTCGTCCCCCCTCCCCGCTTAATGGAAACGGCGATGTGCCTCTCTTACTGTCATGTATGCAAATGGACTACTCGAAATCCCCGTGCCTTGATTGGCTAAGGCGCGGGGATTTCTGATTGGCCAGGCGAGCCGCGCCTGATTGGCCCGATTGAAGTCTCCCGCGATTGGTTAAAGCCAAGAGCGGGAGACTTGAATCGCTGCCATTGGCCGCGGCCGCCGAAGCAAAAGATATAAAAGCCGCAAGCTTTTTGTCTTTTGCGGTTCGGTTCCACCAGTGTTAATAAAGAGCTTGAATTGAAAGTCACTGACTACGAGTCTTAATTGCGGATACGACACTGGCGACGAAGGTGGGATCTCGCCATTGAACCGAACCCCGTATCCGTTTAAGAACCAGCAACAGCGAAGATGGCGAAAATAGCACCGCCCGCTCCCTTCAACCCCGCCGCCGAGGACTGGGAATCGTACTCGGATCGATTCCGGATGTATCTGGAATGCGCCGGCATGAAGGACGCCCCGGGCCCGCTAAAACGCGCCGTCTTTCTCACACACTGCGGACCAGAGGTCTTCCAGATGGCCAAGGCATTGGCCAAACCAGCAGACGCAACCGCCATAGACTGGGACGTCCTCGAGCCCATACTGAGACGCCATTACGTCCCCGAGGTCCCCATCCTGATACGGCGAAATGAGTTTTACCGCAGAAACCAGAAACCGAACGAGAAATTAAGCGACTTTGTCGCTGAATTACGGCGCCTGGGAGGACTCTGTGAGTTTGAAGGGCTTAATAGTCTCATCAGAGACCGCTTCGTGCTCGGGCTATGGGATCCGACACTCCAGAGCCGACTCATGGCCAAAGGCGACATCAGCCTAGCCGATGCCCTCACTGCGGCCGCAGCAGCAGAAGCCACCCGCACGTCAGCAGACACCATGCGAAGATCTGACGCGAAGGGCGGGAACAACAACAACCCCGCGAGGTCGGCCGACACCAGAAGCGAAGCGGCCGCACACTACGGCGAATACCAATCAGCCTCCAGCGCGTCAGATGACGAGGAGGACATACACCGTGTACAAATGGGACGAGGCGAACAGCGAAGTCAAAGAGGTCGCAGGTCGAGGACCAACTGCGCCGGTTGCGGCGGCGACCACCCCAGGTCAGAATGCCGATTCTTCGACGCTATCTGCAGGCATTGTGACCGACGAGGCCACATCGCCCGAGTTTGCCGCCAGAAAAAACCCCGCAGCCCGCCCAAACGGGAACAACTTGACAGGAAGAGAGAAAGCTCCCCGCCCAGAGCCAGAGAGCGCCAGCCAACGGGTCGATGGGACCAGAGACAACGATCGCAAAGAAGCAGTGACAGCCGGCGTAAAGAGGAAACCCACCAGACGGTGACCATTGGCCACGCCATTTCCGACGGAGCTAGAAAGGTTCACGTAGAAGTTCACATAGAGGGTCGACCATGTAAGATGGAAGTGGACTCCGGTTCCTACCTTTCTATGATTGCTTGGCGCGAAATCAAGCAACTAGTGCCTACACTACAAAGAAGAAACGTACCTGCCCAAAAAATCATCATAAAAGACTATCAAGGTAATCGCGTTCCGGTAGTGGGCACCAAGAACTTTAACATAACCTACAAAGGCCACACAGAACAACTTCCACTCACAATAGTCGACCGCGACCGCCCTAGCCTGCTGGGGTTGCAATGGTTTGCTCCGCTTAACATCGCGCTGACAGGTGTCAACCACGTATCCATTGAAGCTTGGGAACAGCGGCTAACCGAAGAATTCCAGGAGGTCTTCAATGGAGAATTGGGCAAGTACCAGGGGCCCCTTATTTCATTTGATTTAGACCCAAGGGTTCCCCCGAAGCGGCTTAAGCCTAGAAGGGTACCCTTTGCATTAAAGCCCAAAATCGACGAGCAGCTAGACAAGCTCGTCAGACAAGGGGTGTTACAACCGACAGATCACGCCAGATGGGAAACCCCTATAGTGACCCCAATAAAACCAGACGGGTCCGTGAGAATCTGCGGGGACTATAAGGCCACCCTAAATGGCGCGTTGCAATAAAGCGCCTACCCAGTCCCGGTAGTGCAACATTTACTGCACTCACTGGGAGGGGGCAAAGTTTTTGCTAAGCTCGACCTCGCACAAGCCTATCAACAACTACCTGTGGACGAGGAAACGGCAGAGGCCCAAACAATAGTGACCCACCGGGGGGCTTTTAAATGTAACAGACTTCAATTTGGGGTCAGCGTGGCACCAGGCATCTTCCAGAGCCTGATGGAACGCTTGCTGCAAGGCATCAAGGGGGTGGTGCCCTACTTCGATGACGTATTAGTGGCGGCGCCAAATGAAGCTGAACTAGAAAACCGTTTAAGACAAGTCTTAACGAAATTTAAAGAAACAGGACTTAAAGTCAAACGCGAAAAATGCCAACTTTGTACAAAGCAAGTAGAGTTTCTGGGCTACCTCCTAGACCAGCAGGGCATCCACCCCACAACAAAAAAAGTAAAGGCCATCAAAGAAGCCCCCACCCCAAAGTCCAAATTAGAGCTGCAAGCGTTCTTAGGTTTACTAAACTTCTATAATGTCTTCCTACCTCAAAAGGCTACGGCGGCGGAACCTTTACATAGACTCCTGGACAAGAAGGCAGCCTGGACTTGGGGGAGACGGGAACAAACAGCTTTTCAAAAGACCAAAGACCTCCTCACCTCTGATGCCGTCCTAATGCAATTCTGCGAAACCCTGCCTGTAGCTGTCACTTGCGACGCATCACCCTTCGGCGTCGGCGCTGTCCTCAGCCATACCCTCCCAGACCAGAGAGAAGCACCTATCGCATTTTTCTCGAGAACTCTGACTAAACCAGAGCGGAACTATAGCCAGCTGGACAAAGAAGCTTTGGCTATAGTGGCCGCCGTTAAGCGTTTCCACGAGTACCTTTATGGCCGCCCATTCAAAATAGTGACTGACCATAAACCGTTGCTGGGCATTCTCGCGGGAAACCGTCCCACACCAAACATCTTGTCACCCCGGATGACAAGATGGTCTGAATTCCTGGCAGCCTACAACTATGAACTGCTACACAAGCCAGGTAAGAAGATATCGCACGCGGACGCTTTAAGCCGTTCCCCCTTACCTGACTCTGACCCTGACCCTGCACCAACAACAAATACCCTGTCCATCGAGTGTTTACCCATTACCGCATTGGACATAGCGAGGGAAACGGTTAAGGACAAACACTTAGCGCCAATCTTACATTGGCTACAAAAAGGCTGGCCGGAAAAAGACGATAACGAGACTTTTAAACCTTTCCGCCAGCGCCAGACGGAACTTTCACTACTGAGAGGATGCATCCTTTGGGGAGACAGGGTGGTAATTCCGACTAAATTACAGAACAGGGTCCTAGAGATGTTGCACGAGGGTCATCCTGGCATCGTCAGGACCAAAGCCCTGGCCAGGAGTTACGCTTGGTGGCCTGGCATGGACAAACAAATTGAAACATGGGTCGCCAAATGCCACCGGTGCCAGGAGACCAGATCCAGCCCACCCACGGCACCTATCCGGGACTGGGAGACACCTCGGGGACCCTGGTCCAGAATACATTTAGACTTTGCCGGCCCCACAAATGGCCACACCTTTTTAATCACAGTTGACGCATACTCAAACTGGCTAGAGGTGGCCGACATGAAATCCACCACCACAGAGGCCGTCATTAAAGAACTGTGTAAGCTGTTTGCCACCCACGGCCTCCCAGACGTCGTTGTCTCGGACAACGGGCCACAGTTTACATCCATCGATTTTGAACGGTTCCTGGCAGAAAAAGGCATCCGCCACGCGTTAACGGCACCGGCGCATCCGGCGGCGAACGGTAGGGCGGAGCGGATGGTCCAGTTTACAAAAAAGACCCTCCGGAAAATGGACCACGGGGAGATCAACGACAAGATCAACAGGCTGCTCTTCATACAGCACATCACGCCAAACACAACCACCAACAAGAGTCCTGCAGAGCTCCTGATGGGCAGGAAGCTGCGATCCCCACTCGACCGCCTACACCCAACCTACAACCCGGAGCAGCCCCCAGACTCCAGCTCCAGGTATCGGACATTTGAACCAGGCGACCTAGTATACGCCAAAAACATGACGGGGGACCCCCTATGGATCCCAGCCGTCATAACTCAGATCACTGGTCCAAAGTCGTACCGGCTCCAAACCACCGACGGGCGAGCCTGGAAACGACATATCGACCAGCTCCGGTCACGAACATTGACTAACCTCAACCCCCAAGACACGAACCAAGGGGGGAGGGAACACCCGGTTAAACAACCACAAGAACAAATAAAAATTAAAAACTCACCAGAACGCAGCCTTCGCGAGTCACAGCCGGAGAAGAACCGTCTGGCCAGCTCTACCGACCCGGAGAAGCCAAGCGGGAGCGGCGGAATCCGCGACTCAACCGACCCGGTAGGCCCAGGCGGGAGCCGCGGCGAAGGAACCGGCCCGATCATCCAGCCGGTTCGCTCAGAGGCAGGAGCAGCCAAAAAGATGACCGCCCCTACCGAGATACAACAAGAAAATGAATTGCGCAGGTCATCTAGGACTCGACGGAGCCCCGCCTACCTGCGTGACTACACCACGTGAGAAGACCATACCAAGAGGGGAGGGGTGTCATGTATGCAAATGGACTACTCGAAATCCCCGTGCCTTGATTGGCTAAGGCGCGGGGATTTCTGATTGGCCAGGCGAGCCGCGCCTGATTGGCCCGATTGAAGTCTCCCGCGATTGGTTAAAGCCAAGAGCGGGAGACTTGAATCGCTGCCATTGGCCGCGGCCGCCGAAGCAAAAGATATAAAAGCCGCAAGCTTTTTGTCTTTTGCGGTTCGGTTCCACCAGTGTTAATAAAGAGCTTGAATTGAAAGTCACTGACTACGAGTCTTAATTGCGGATACGACACTTACCATTGACAATACTGCTTTAATAAAGAATATTTGTGGCTCAGAAATGGTGTGGTTGTGGCTGAAATTGGGGAACCTTAATGCTGTCCCTCTGAGTGTCTGTTTTCTTGTAGACGTTTCCTTACCCAAACTAGCTAACGTTCCTAGCACTGATGATGTTATCTAGTTTGGGTAATGAAATGTATGAAAGAAAACTACTGAACTCAGAGACTCCCTCAATACTGCTTTGTTTCTGTTTTCTCAGATATGGCTCTTCGGTTCGTGTGGGGTGCTGCTTGAAAAGATAGTCACCAAATATGTTAAATATGGTAGAGATTGCAACGACAACACCATCAAAGCCAACCTCTTTTACACATTCTTTGGCTCAGTATTTGTAAACAGCAATGGATCAAGCCCAGTATTTCCTAGTTGAACCACAGACAACTACAATGATCTAATACATATCAATTTTACAGAAGACAATGTTAAAAAAAGCACTATGCAATCGAAAATCATCTCTATCTATTGGACTGGATGGAATATGTGCCCACTTCTTAATAAAGCTATCCACTGCCATAGCTGAACATCTAAGCATAATCTTTGAAAAATCTTTCAGGACCAGCTCCTTGCCAAACCTATGGTCACAAGCCATGGTCATCCCCATCTTCAAAAAGGGAGACTCCAGCCTAGTTGAAAATTACAGACCAATCTCTTTATGCTGCGTCATCTGTGTTAGGAATAACATGGTTACCTAACTTAGTTTGGGTAAAATAATATATATAAACTATGATTGTATGTTAAAGTGTGTGTCACTTTAAACAGCAAAGCATGTAATTTTGGGTGCAGCTGTAAAACCGCCATAAGAGGGAGCAAGAGAGCTTACTGTATTGCTGGCTTACTGAATTGCTTGCTGACAATGATGGATTGATGGTTCCCTGCTGCTGCTTTTGCTGAAGAGAGAAAGGAGGTTTGAACTTCTTCATATCTCTACTGTGAGAAGATTTATTACTGGACTGATATTTGTAAGTTTACTGACCTCTTTTTCGACACTGGAATTTGCAACTGAATAATCCCCGGACGGACTGAAATAGTGAATGATATATGGACTGTTTTGACTATGATAAAACTCTTACTGGAATAAACTAACTAACACAGTGTATCTGTTTTACTGAGTGTAAGCTACAAAAACGTTTATCTCAAATATTTTGCCTGCCTGCCTGACTGCCGTGCAGAATTCTGCTAGGGTGTATCCTTAACACTGGTTATGGGCCCAGGTTGCACAGTCAGACTAACCAGGATATAACAGGCTTATATAAAGTGAGTGTTAGTGTAGTTACACAATACTATAAACAGACAGCTGTGTTTTATTAATTATAGTTTAATATCCAGAAAAAGATGGCACAAGTCAATTTACCAAGTTTGTCTCTAATATCCAAACTGGATGGAACAAACTATGTTTCATGGTCTATGAGATGCAGCTTACTTCTTCGCAGAGAAGGTTTGTGGAGTATAATTCAAAACCCACCAGGGGTAGATGCTTGGGATCCAGAGGATGAGGATGATGCCCAGAAAATACAAGAATATAAACTGAAGAATGAGCAAGCTTTCTGTATAAGAGGACTGACACTCTGTGACCAGCAGCTTGTACATATTCATGGAGAAGAAACAGCTGTGAAATGTTGGGAGAATTTAAAAAAGATTTATGTTCGAGACAGTGTAGGAGCACATATAAATCTTAATTAAAGCTGTTCAGAACACATCTTCAAAAGAATGGAGACATGTTGACTCATTTAAACACTATGAAGAGGATTTTTCAGGAACTGCATGAAAAAGAATTTATCTTCACAGAACTACATCAGGTTTATATAATTTTGTCTTCATTAAATGAGAGCTATGATGACTATGTAACTTCACTAGAAGTACTGCCAAAAGATAACCTCACATTAACTGACATTACTGGCAGATTAATTGAAGAAGCCAGGAGAAGGCTTGAAAGGGATCAACTCAGAAGGGAACAACCACAACAAGAAGATAAAGAATCTTCAACAGCCTATACAATTAGAAAATGTTTTAATTGTGGAGGAAAAGGACATTTGGCTAGATTCTGCAAGAAAGGAAAACACCAAAATGCCAGCCAGAATGCTAAAAGGCATCAAAAGGATGAAAAATGCTTAGAGTTAGCCATGTATAGCAACGAAACTGTGAATAATAATTTATGGGTTGTTCATAGTGGAGCATCACACTGCATAATGAAAGATAAGAAAAGATTTGTTAAGATGTCCATGAGTTCACAACAGATATCATTAGCTAATGGCTGGAAAATGAAAGCAAAAGTGAAGGTATTGCACATTGTTCTTGCATAAAAGAAAATGTAAAAATGTTATATGTACCACAACTTAAGTTTAATTTGCTTTCGGTTAGAGTTTTGATTAAACTAGGTTATGTAGTTACCTTTAGGGGAGAAAACTGCATAATAGAAAAGGAAGGTAAAAAAGTGACTGCAACTTTAAAAGGTGAATTGTATGTGTTAAATGATAATCAGTTAGAGGTAGCTAACACAGTGTATAATAACGTTAAACCTCATGGTGAATGCATACATTTTTTACACAGATGTTTAGGGCATATCAATTTTAAAATGCTTCAGCAAACGGTTGAACTATCTAAAGGTATAAAACTGAAGCCTTGCAATAAGTATTTGCACTGCAATGCTTGCAGTCAAGAAAAAAGCAAGGTAATACCAGCAAATAGAATTAATGGATTTAAAACTAAAGAGCCTCTAGAGGTCGTATTTGCTGATATTATAGGTCCTAAAAAACCAAGTGTGGGAGGTGCTCGTTATATATTAAGTATAATGGATCATTATTCTAGACATGGTTTCTGTTATTTAATGAAGAGTAAAACGGAAACATATCGGAATTTCTTTAATTGGTTGAAGTTTGCAGAAAGAAAAACTAAAAGGAAATTAATAACTCTTGTAACTGATAATGGTACATAATTTATAAATAATAAATTCCAAAATAGACTGAAGATGTTGAACATAAAAAGTCTGCACCGTATAGGCCACAACATACTTCCTTTATAGAAAGACGAGGCCAAACAATACAGGCAATGGCTCGTACTATGCTGTCGGATTCAGGATTACCTGAAATTTTGTGGGGAGAAGCAATAATGTGTGGTAATCATATATTGAATAATGTTGTTAACTCAACAACAGGTGAATTACCATTCACATGGTGGCATGGTAGAAAACCTGACCTAAGCTACATGCACACATTTGGAGCACCAGCATGGGTGCATATTCCTACACAACTGAGACATAAGGGGCAGCACAGGGCTAAAAAGTTATTCTTTGTAGGTTATGAATCTAATCACAAATAATACAGATTCTGGGAAAAAGGTACATCTAGAGTTTACTGTAGTGTTAGTGCACAATTCCTTGAACATGTAGGATGGGAAAAACTGGAGCAAGATTCAAGTAAGGATGTAATCATAGAAACCTACAAAAGACCAAACCAACATATCAGTAATAAGAAGAATACAATTAAAGAGGAAGTACAGGAAGAGCACATAGGACTAGAAGAGGAAGAAATAGATGAACAGGAAGAAATAGATAATCAGGAACAGGTAGCACATGAAAGTCCACCTGTAAGCCCTGTAATACCTAGATGCTCAACACGTGAAACCAGACCACCTGACAGGTACCAAGCAAGTGTAGTTTGCCAAGTTAGTAAAGTTCCAACTACTGTTGAAGAACTTAGAATGTATCCTGCAAAGGATCAAGAAAATTGGCATAGAGCAATGGAGAAGGAATTAAATTCACTGAAACAAATGGAAGTTTATGAAAATGTTAAATTACCTCCAGGTGAAAAGTCCATTGGCTGTAAATGGATATTTAAATTAAAAACAGGTTAAAATGGGACTATTACCCATAAGGCTAGGTTGGTAGCTCAAGAATTTAATTAAACTGCATGTGATTATGATGAAGTATTTGCACCGAGTCTAAAAGCAACAACCTTGAAAGCAGCTTTAGTGTGGGCAGGTAGGAAGAACTATATCATAAATCACTTAGATGTAGAAACTGCTTATCTGCATGCAACACACTATATACTTAAAGAAGCCTGTAGGAATGAAGGATGATAAAACAAATGATGACTGTTGGAAACTTAAAAAGAGTCTCTATGGATTAAAACAATCTGGTTACGAATGGAACCAATATATTATTAAGGAGTTAAACAATATAGGGTTTAAAGCAGGTTTAGCTGATCCATCTGTATTTAAAAAAGAGACAAATGGAATAGTGTCATTATTATTGTTATTTACAGATGATATTGCCTTAATTACAAAAACTAATAATGAAGCTACTGAAATAATATCATTATTAGGTAAGAGGATAAAATTAAAGCAATTAGGAGAGATAAAACAGTATCTAGGATTGACAATAAATAAAACCAAAGATGGCTATAAGATATCTCAAGAGGATAAGATTTATCAATTACTAAAAACATACAAGATGGAACTTTGTAAACCGGCAAAAACTCCAATGAGTCAGGAATTTGGCCACACTGATGCTCAAAGTCCAAAATTCGATAAGGCCATTTATCAATCGTTAATTGGTAGTTTATCGTACATTAGTAATTAGTCAAGGCCAGACATTGCCTATAGCATTAATCAATTGGCAAAATTCAATGATGAACCCACTGAACGACACTGGCAAGCGTTAAAGCATATATTAAGATATCTTAAAAGGACAATGCACTATGCATTGTATTTGGAGCCAAAAGATGATCTGATTTTAAGTGCATATGCTGATGCAAGTTTTGCAACAGACATAAACACTAGGAAATCAACTTCAGGTACAGCTATACTGTTAGGAAAAGCACTGATTGGTTGGAGGTCAATTAGACAGCAACGCATAAGTATGTCCACAATGGAAGCAGAATTTTCATGTCTATCTTTATTATGTACTAATGTAATTCTGTATAAACAGTTGTTATTGGATTTGGGAATAACTGTTAATGATTCCATTGTAGTTTATGAGGACAATCAAGCAGCCATACGGTTGGCTATAAATATTTTTTAAAAAAAAACAAATTTTATTAATTTTACAAACACAATACACAAGACATAAACTAAAACATCTTTTCTGAAGGCTGCCTGATCCCGGGTTAAAACTCTTCACACAGACACAAATTCAAACATCATATTCATTTTATATATCCTTTCATATCTTGTTATCATTTTCTTTTCTTTTTTTTTATAAACCAATTTTATTAATTTTACAAAAACAGTGCACAAACAATCAAAGCATAACAGCTTATAACCATTTTCAATAACATTCTTTGTCTGTTCTATTTCCAACTATCCATTCATCTTTTTTCTTTCACTATACTTCTCCTATACACTATTTGGAGTGACGCCTTTACCCTAACTTAAAAATACTTCATATAACACTTAATTTATCTTGGGATTCTGTTTAATAAATTCTAAATTTACACAATAAATTTTATACTCTAAATACACATATAAAAACACAATCTTATATACCTTCCAGAATCCCCCTTTTATCCTTAATTAGATTCACCCATTGTCTCTAAATAAGCTTTTTTTCTTTAGATCTTGCTTCCCACCATTGAGGCTTCTCCTCCCCCCCTTTCTCTCTTGCTTATTCTTCTCCTTGCCCTTTTTACCCCTTTGTCTCTCCTCTTCCCTTTTCTTACTCCCTTTCCTTTGCTTTCTAACCTTGCATCCACCTTTCCTCTCATTTTTCTTTTTTTGGGTTGTTTTTTCAAACCTTAAAATCCCCTTTTTCTTATCCTCTTTCTCCTCCTCCCCGGAAAAAACCCATTGTTCATCAAAGATGGCTTCTTGTTCCTCTTCTTCTTTGTCCCAGTCATTCTGCTGCGTAATCAACTTTTCATAAGTACATAATGCCATTTCTAAAAATTGAAATGAAGTGCCCAAAGTATCTTTTCCATCTTGTTCTTCCTTTTTATATTTTTGATATTCAATCTTTAGTTCATCCACAAGCGATGCCATCCTGAAAAGAAAAACTTTCCCCAAAACAACCACCCAAGTATTTTTAGTCAAAAGTAATTCAAAAAGAAAATTCCAAAAGTTAATACTTTTCTTCCTTCTATTTCTCTTTCTGGGGTTACTGTTTAATCAAAGAGGTCCAATTACCATATTTCTTTTTTTAGTATTCTTGGCAATCTCCTCCTTTTTCCACTTCTGCTCCAATATTTTTCCACTCCCTTCCCACTTGCAACATCAATTTTTAAATGATCAGAAATCCATACCTCTAATAAAGGTTTTCCAATTTCTTAAATTTTTAAGTCCAATGTCCAAGCAACTTTCAGAATATTTCACCTTCAGTGCCCAAACAAATTTCAAATCTTCTTCTGCTTTTTTCATGGGGTGGGAGAGTGAAGAAAAAAAAAGTTCCCTTTAACAGCTTCTCCGCCGCTTTCGATCTTCTTAGGGATACAATGTATCCTCCAGCAATTCAGACAGCTCAGTTCCAGCGAATTTAAAGGATGTTGATTGACCCGGCTCAGCCAGCACTTTCACTTTTCTTGCTTTCTCCAGCACGATCTTACCCGGTTGCAGACTTCTTCGTGGCGGCCATTGCTGACCGCCGCTCCACCGCCTTGGGAAAAAGGGGTTTTTTAGGACAAGGAGGGGGTCTGCGACACCCCCAACCCCCTGTCCAGCTCCCCTCTCTCTTCGGCTGTCCCTACAGGGCAGCCATATCCCCCTGACCCATTTGGATTGGGGGTACCTCGGTGGCTAGCACAGCAGGAATCGCGAGCGGTCACGAATTCCTGCTGCCCCAAAGCCACGCAAAAACCGGAAAACCCCAGTTGGCTACAAATATTGCTGTGAAAACGATATCTAAGCATACAGATCTTAGATATCTGAATGTAAGGCAATCTGTAAAAAATGGTTTGATAAGATTGGAATATTGCATGACTGAAGAAAATATTGCTGATCAGTTTACGAAAGCCCAAGGTTCAGTCAAACACAAAGAAAGTTGTGATGACTATGGGTTAAGGTTGTAAATAGATATATATATATTATTATATTACCCAAAAGGGGAGTATGTTAGGAATAACATGGTTATCTAACTTAGTTTGGGTAAAATAATATATATAAACTATGATTGTATGTTAAAGTGTGTGTCACTTTAAACAGCAAAGCATGTAATTTTGGGTGCAGCTGTAAAACCGCCATAAGAGGGAGCAAGAGAGCTTACTGTATTGCTGGCTGACTGAATTGCTTGCTGACAATGATGGATTGATGGTTCCCTGCTGCTGCTTTTGCTGAAGAGAGAAAGGAGGTTTGAACTTCTTCATATCTCTACTGTGAGAAGATTTATTACTGGACTGATATTTGTAAGTTTACTGACCTCTTTTTCGACACTGGAATTTGCAACTGAATAATCCCCGGACAGACTGAAATAGTGAATGATATATGGACTGTTTTGACTATGATAAAACTCTTACTGGAATAAACTATTTAACTAGCACAGTGTATCTGTTTTACTGAGTGTAAGCTACAAAAATGTTTATCTCAAATATTTTGCCTGCCTGCCTGACTGCCGTGCAGAATTCTGCTAGGGTGTATCCCTAACACTCTGTAAAGTCATGGAATCAATTATTAACCAATCCATTATCCTCCACTTAGAGACAAACAACCTACTCTCTAATAAACAATTTGGTTTCAGAAAAAAACTATCCTGTAATCCTACACTGCAAAAACATATGGACTACACAACTCAATCAGGGCAAAGCAATAGACGCAACCTACATAGACTTCTGTAAAGCCTTTGATTCAGTGGTACATAAGAAACTACTCCTAAAACTAAAATCTTATGGTATCTCTGGACACCTGCATAACTGGATAGAAGCATTCCTGTCAAACAGACAACAAATGGTCAAAATTGGGAGTATCTTAGCAAATTCTGTACCTGTCAAGAGTGGGTGTCCCCCAAGGCAGTGTTCTAGGACCAACTCTCTTCATACTCTACATAAATGACCTCTGTGGTCATATTAAGAGCAACTGCGTTCTCTTCGCTGATGATGTAAAGCTATTCAACACCACAAACAATACTGCTACCTTTCAAAAAGACCTCAACTATGTATCAGAATGGTCAAACAAATGGCAACTTCAAATCTCAACAAATAAATACTCTGTCTTACATATTGGCAAAAAAATTCAGAAAATAAAATACAAGCTGAATAGTCAAGACCTTGTTGATGATGATCCAAACTCTGTCAAGGACCTTGGAGTACTCATCTCTAATGATTTAAGTGCTAGAGCCCACTGTAACTACACAGCCAAAAAGGGATTAAGAGTCGTTAACCTAATCCTACATAGCTTTTTCTCTGGTAATATCTCACTACTAACTAGAGCATACAAAATATTTGCTAGACCAATACTTGAATACAGCTCATCAATCTGGAACCCACATTACGTATCAGGTATTAACACAGTTGAGAAAGTCCAGAAATATTTCACAAGAAGAGTTCTCCACTCCTCTACTCATTGCAGAATACTTTATGCCACCAGACTTGAAATTCTAGACCTAGAAAACCTTGAATTATGCTGTCTTCGGTCTAATCTAAGTATGGTATATAAAATCATACATTGCAATAATTTCCCTGTCAATGAATACTTCAACCATAACAACACAAGAGCACACAATAGATACAAACTCAAGGTTAACTGCACCAAACTTGATTGCAGGAAATACGACTTCAGCAACAGAGTGGTCAATGTCTGGAATACTCTACCTGACTCTGTGGTTTCTTCCCCAAACCCCAAAAACTTTAACCTTAGACTGTCTATATTGACCTCACCCCTTTCCAAAGAAGCCTGTAGGGGGCTTGCATAAGCGCACCAATGTGCCTACCATCCCTGTCCTATTGTTTCTTTTATTTTTTTTATATATATCCATGTATTCATAACTATGTTTTTACTTATACCTATTATCTTGTAAGCGATTGACAAATCAAATAAATAAAAATAAATAAAATAACAAAAATAGTCCAATCATGGATCATGTGACAACATGCCTTTTGTAAAGGATTTGAAACTCTTGCCTCCTCAGGAAGATTGCAAGTATCTTAGAGGAAGGCCACGAGATTGTTTTTTTTTAAAAAAATAAAATAATAATAATAACAGGCCTATACAGGCAAAGTAGAAGGACTGTAAAATTTTGTTTGCCACTGAGCCTATTCAGGCCAACTGCAGAGATGCTAGGCAAAGTAAGAGTAGGTTTTGACAGAAGTCACATTTTATTGTCCAGGCAAAGCAGAATTCACTCTGGGTTTTACTCCTCAGGCTCCCAGATCAAATTTTAAGTGAGAAATCCTACATTGTGAAGATTAAGTGGCATGTTCCTTCCTTGTTCAATCCTAACTCTAGTTAACACTTTTGTTTTATTAATAGAGATGGGGTGAGGTTGATCATTTTACAGAGTTGTGCCAAATTTGAGAACTAGAATTATGCCACACTTCAGATCCAGTACCTTGTGTATGGGGAACCTGAACACAGATAAGTATGTTATGTGTGTGTAGTCAGTATTGGTAACATTTGAAAAATCTATACGTGAGTATGTTGCTCTCCCCAGTGATGTACACATTAGCTGGACATGAAAAGATTTTCTCCTTTGATTTTAAAGAAGTGGCTGAATACTAACATACTGAACCACACTGTATTATGGCTTAGTATGAAAGTTGAACAAAATAAACTGTGGTTGTAAAACATGTACCAGGCTGAATTTGTATCAACCCAGTGTCTTACAATGCATAGCATTGAAACCCTTATATATCAAAAGTGTCCAAAATTCTATTAACATTCTAGGGAATGTAGGGAATGCAGGTTTACTACAAAATTCATTTTTTACATTCATTCTGGAAAGCAGGAAGAGCAATGAGCAGGTGGCAGGTGTGAGCAGGAGGATCTTTGTGCAATTTAAGATGCCTGGAGTCACCTAGGTGTGAACTGGATGGCTATATAAATTTGTTAACTAAATTAATAAACTATGTTGTGTTGATTCATAGACTTATATTCAGTCATTCATGGCCTGATTATGTCCTATATGGATTACTGTAACATGCTCTGCAGGAAGTTGTTCCTGAAGAATGTCTGGAAGCTTCAGCAGGTACAAAATACAGAGGCACAGACAGTGATGTGTGCATCTAGATCAGGGGTGTCAAACTCAAGGTCCAGGGCCCAGATCCAGCCCACAAGGTGCTCAGATCTGGCCCATGGGGCCACCCTGGAAACAGCAAAGGATCAACATGTGGTGCCTCTGCCAGTGAAAATGGAGTTTGGGAGGGCCATGGGCAGCCCTCCTGACCTCCGTTTTCACTGGCAGAGGGTTGCAGGAGGCCATCATTGCCGAAAACGGAGCCTGTTTTTGCTGGCAAAGCACTTGGGACACTACAGGTGCACCCGACACAAGTGACATGGAGCTGGCCACACCTAGCTTGGCCACACCCACCCTGGTCCCCCACAGTCAAACACAACCTTGATGCAGCCCTCAATGAAATCGAGTTTGACACCCCTAATCTAGATCAACACACATTATGCTTCTACTTCCCAAGCTACTAGTTTGCTTCTAGGTCTAACTGATGGTGCTGGTAAATGAACTATAAAGTTTTACATGTTATGGAGTTGGGTTATTTCAGATATTGCCAATGGGATAGGCAATATGTGTGATTTCACAACCAGCATGTAGCTTCCAGATGCAGCAGGAAGGCGAGGTAGGTCCCATCCACAAAGCAATGGCATTTAACAGGATGCAAGAAGAGAGCTTTTCTGCTGTGGCAGTCGCCTTTTGGAACATCATTTGCATTAAGATCAGATTGGATCCACGCTTGCTGGCCTTCTGGAAGGGCCTGAAAAATATGACTCTGCCATCTGGCCTGGAGATCTGGAATGTGGAATTGAAGCCTGTGAAATGGCTGGGTTGCTAGGGAAATTAAGTCACCATCTTATGGATTACGAGATAGTTCAGCATTTCAAACACAGCACAGCATTCCCAAATCAGCACAGGGGTCAGGGAGACAACTGTAATAAATGTTCAGTGAGAAGAGGCTGGGTTGCAACAAAGCAAAGCAGTGGGGTGCTTCTCCTTTGTCCAATATGGCCATAGTGGCTGGGTGCAAAAGGTGAAAGGTTGGTCTGGGCAACCAATTTGGTAGAGAAGGTAGCTGAGCAAACAAACATTTGCTGGCACTTTCTGGGGCTTCATGGGTACTGTAGCTTGGTGCCATGCCTTGAGGAGCCACAGTGTAGGAAGCTGGAGAAGTTGACGTGCTTGGAGGTGGGATAACGTAGTGACAACGGGTTTGAAAAGGAGAGAGCAAAGGCACTTCTGCTCTGGTTGTGGCAGTTGGGTGTAAAACATGAAAGGTTGATATAGGGAACTGGGAGAAGAAGGCACCTGGGCAAATGAATCGATGCATGCTGGGGTGGATTGACACTTACAGGGGTGGGTGAGGCTTTCTGGGATATGGCAAGCAGTCCCAGAGCCATATGGTTCTGGGCAGTGGTGGGATTCAATATTTTTTACTACCGATTCTGTGTGCGTGGCTTGGTGGGTGTAGCAGGGGAAGGATACTGTCAAATCTCCAGTCAGAGGTGGTATTTGCCGGTTCTCCGAACTACTCAAAATTTCTGCTGTCGGTTCTCCAGAACTGGTCAGAATCTGCTGAATCCCACCTCTGGTTCAGGGGCTGCTTGTTGCCTCACAATACAGGATGTAGAGTAGCCAAAGGACAAAGATTGGGAGACAATAGGCACATGGGGGAGGAGTTTAGGGGGAGTTGTAAATGTGCTTTACCTTACTAGGAAAGACCAAGCCCAGAATGGCTTGGATTGGGGTGGATATTTTTTATTTATTTATTTGATTTGATTTGTCAATCACTTACAAGATAATAGGTATAAGTATAAACATGAGTAAGAATACAGGAAATTGGTACAAATAAATGTGGACAATAGGGCAGGGACGGGAGGCACGATGGTGTCCTTATGCACGCCCCCTTACAGACCTCTTAGGAATGGGGTGAGGTCAAGAGTGGATAGTCTGAGGTTAAAGGAGTGGGGGTTTGAGGATGTAACAACAGAGTCAGGTAGTGCATTCCAGGCATTGACCCCTCTGTTGCTGAAATCATACTTTGTGCAATCGAGTTTGAAGTGGTTAACATAGAGTTTGTTGCTCTTGTATTGTTGCATTTGAAGCTGAAGTAGTCATTGACAGGCAGGACATTGTCGCAGGTAATTTTGTGTACTACGCATAAATCCAACTGTAGGTGGCATAGTTCAAGATTGTCCAAGCCCAAAATTTCAAGCTTGGTGGTATAGGATATTCTGTTGCAAGCAGAGGAGTATAGTACTCTTCTCGTGAAATACTTCTGGACTCGCTCAATTGTATTAATGTCCAATATACAGTGCGGATTCCAGACAGATGAGCTGTATTCGAGTATTGGTCTAGCAAAGGTTTTGATGCCCTAGTTAGCAATTCAATATTTCCAGAGGAGAAGCTTCATAAGATTAGATTTACAACTCTTAATGCCTTTTTGGCAATGCTGTTACAGTGAGCTCTAGCACTTAGATCATTAGATATGAGTACTCCGAGGTCCTTGACAGAGTGGGGGTCATCAACGAGGTCATATCCGCCTAGCTTGTATTTGGTGAACTGAATTATTTTACCATTTTTTACATAGCTGCTTAATGACAATTCTTGGTTAAAGACTGCAACTGTGAGGGCCAGAATTCCCATTGTAAGTTCAGGCACTCACATCACATCTCACTTTACAACTATACCAACTTATGACAGCAATACCAGTTCCAATTGCAGTTGTAAGTTGAAGATGGTCTGTAATCAGGGGTTTGTGAAAGGCAGAGCTATGTAGCTAATGGTGCCAATGAGACGCAAAAATTAGAAATTAGAGAACAAGAAGATAAACAATTTTATGAAGTTTGGGATCTTTTTTATCAATGGTTAGATAATACAATATAATAATAGAATATTTAGAAATTTAGGAAATAATGAATATATAATTTTTCTTGGTTTTGATAATTTTTTAGAATATTTTATTAAGATAGATTTGGTATGATTCTATGATTTGTTATAAAATAATTTAACTTAATTATAGTTATCGTGCTTAAGTATGAATTAGTAAAATTATAGTCAAATGATTGTTCAATAATGATATTGGGATATTTTACTGATGATTGATAATGTGAGTTATTATGTAATATAATTATTTTGATGACTATGAAATGGATGCACAAAAGGGAGTGGTAAACCAACCGATACACTGTAAATTTATGAAGAACGATATATAATTTTTTTTATGTTATGTTTTATGTCTTATATGTTATTTGTTTGTCATTAAAATCAATAAAACTTTTATCAAAAATAAATAAATAAATAAATTCCCAATCCAAAAAGTAAATTGCATTAATTATTAGAATTGGGAATAGGTTGTTAAAATGTTTTGACTGTAACAAAAGTGTTGCATCGCACTTTGGTTTTCATTGAAGGTATATTATATACTTGGTTAAAACAAGATTTCTTTAAGAAGATTTCTGCTCTGAAACAGAGCTTATTAAAATATTCATAAAATCAGTATGGCTCATGTAGTCCTATAAACAGAGCTGCTCAATTTCACAAATATTTTGACTATTGCCATAGGGAACAGAATTGTACCTAATGTAAGAGGAAGGATTGTTCTTACACATTTTCATACTCTAGTGCTCTACAGATATGATGCTAATGTTATTTGGAAACTATAACACAAACATTTCCGAATATGTTTACACAAAGGATATTTTCTGGTTCCATGCATTCATGGGCTTCTTGTTATGTTAAAAATGCACATACAATTCACACAAACGCATGGTACACTGCGATCACAACAGCAAAAGTAATTCCCTGAACTGTTATTTTTACTTTCAAAGCATCAAAGCTCTCATCTCATTTCAAATGACCTGCCCAGATGGGACAAAGGTGTTGTTGTTGTTTTTTGACGAGACAATTCCATATATATAACACAGTTAATTTTATAAATCACATAATGTTAAAATTTTACGATCTTGTAGGGCTGCATTACTAACTGTGCAGGACTGCATGCAGCCCATGGGCTGCAGATTGGATACATCTGGTGTAAACAGTTTGTCTAATGTGCTTGACTAGACTGCTGAATAAACGCATTTTTTAATTGAATTTTTCAACTAGGTCTTTAATTAACTAGCAAATATTAGTATCAGCGTAACTATGGCTGTTTATTTTCAGATACAGGTAGTTCTCTACTTATGACTGGTTGCTCAGTGACTGTTGGAAGTTACAACAGACCTCCCCAGGGCTATTTACAGCTTGAATTCGAAGTTCTGAATTCTGGGACAGTTTTGGTTGCAGGCCAAGAACTTCCTCTATCAAAATGTATCATATTGGAAACATCAAGGCAGAAGCAGCCATTGGTCACATATCAACATATCAAGTTCTCAAGGAGTGTCCTATTCAGCTAATCCAGTGTCTTCAGTGTTTCTCCTAATTCAATCTCTCCAACTTCTATTACATTCACAGCCAGGTAAGTATCTGGTGTGTGTGTGTGTGTGTGTGTGTGTGTGTTTCAACCTCCCATGACATTTTAAACCATGGTGACTGGGCATGCGGAATAAGAATAATGGGCATTTTAGAGCAAATAATTGGAAGGATATCAAATTGGAGAAAACTATATTTAGGCTGGTTTCAAATCTTTGTAGTGATCCGACTTCCGGTTTGAGCTTCTTCAGTGACAGACCGAAACCTCGTCTCTCTGAGGCTTCGATCCGTGCTCGCCGCTGGAGCTCCCCGAGCCAGCTGGTTTCGGGGCTAAGCCACCCCGTAGAGGTGGTGAAGAGGGGGGAGACTGCCTGCAGGGTTGAGGAGAGCCACATCTCTCCTCCCCAGCTGGCCATTACTCCCTTTCCAGAAGGCGGTTGTAGCAGTGGTCAGAAATGGCCACTACAAAGAAGAATTCGACTGGAAAAGAATGTGCAGGAGGAAGATAAGAAGAGAAAGTTTTGGTTGACCGGGTCAAACAGCAAAAACAACAAATAAGGTACCCTGGAATTTAAACTGAACAACATTATTCCCAAATAAGATTTTGAAGCTGCGAAGGAGAGAGAGAAGGGAAAGGATTAGGTTTTTTTTCTTCCCTTCCTTATACTGACAGCTAAGAGACTTAAGCAAGAAACTGGAAAAAAAAATCCACTTTGACATTAATAGGCATCTAAGCTGAAAATAAAAGTCAAAGGGATAATAAAGATTTCTGGACATTTAAAAGTTTTTAAAAGCTGGAAAGGAGAAAAAAAAGAATAGAAGGGCAGGATCTGGAAAAATGGAGGAGACGGAACTGTAATTAAAAGGAACTTACAGTGAAATTTTAGTAAGATTCCTCAAAGATTTTAATGAAACTTGGTAACAAAATAATAGAACCCCAGGAAGAGAAAGTGGAAAAAAGAAGCAAGTAGAAACAGCCTTGGATTATTTGGATTACTTGGTGATTTTTGGTTTTTGCATCTAGATGACTAAAATTAACTGGGTGGTTGTTTAAAAGTTTTTAAAATGGTATCACTCTTAGAAGAACTGAAAAAGGAACTTTAAAAATTGAAAGAAGACGCACAAGAAGGGAGAAGTTCTTTTGGCTTTGTGTTTCAATTCTTAGAAATGGAGATCTGGAACTAGGAGAAGCAACAAGAAACGCTTGCAGAACAAGAAGATTGGGACAAAGAAGAAGCCACCTTTAATGATCAAATAATTTTAAGTGGGGGGAAAAAAGAAAAAGGGGGAAAGAGAGTGAAAGGTTTAAGATTAGAAAAAACAACAAAAAGAAGAAGAACAATTTGAAAGATAAGTATAATATTAGAAAGCAACAGAAGAGGGGATTACAGATGAGAGAGTTAGAAGTAGAGAGACAAAGGGGTAACAAGGGGAGGGAGAAGAAGAGGGGGAAGAAGGCAAGAAAAAGAAGTTGTAAAAGAGAGAAACAAGAAATGGAGAAACAGGGAAAAGATATAAGGATTGTAAGCATAAGTTTGTTTAGGGATAATGGGTGAAAATTTAATTGCAAAAGGGATTCTGCAAAGGTACATAAGATAGCTTTGTTATATTACAAATAGAAATAACTTTAGAAAATATGATGATGGATAAAATATTTATTGTAATGCAGTGGGATGTTTGTTAATAAATAAATGAATTAAAATGATTGAGAGAATTAAAAGGGAACATTTTTAATTATTAGTAATGATTTATAAAAATATAAGTGAGAAATATGGGAAAAAAAGAATTAACTATGGAAAGTTTATAAGTGTTCCCAAGGAAGTATGATATTCAATTGAAAAGAAATGTTAAAGATGTTAAGATTTTAATGCATATTAATGGTAGAATTTAATTGGAATGGATGTGTTTTATTTACATATATATATATATATTTCTTTTTAAGAATATAGTGTCTATTTTAAGAATGTATCAAGCAGAATTTGATTGGAAGTTATTTATTATATTGAATGCTATAATCTTAAAGCTATACATTGAAGCTTAAATAAGAGCTTGAATGGATAAAATTAAAGGATATAAAGGTGTCATACTCTAATTGGTAACTACAGGGAAAAATTTGCTTAATAAGAAAGGATAATATGAAATTGTAACAGGACAGACAAAAGTATAAATATAATGATTTGAATTGAGATAATTAAAACAAAGTTGAGAAAATTAAAAGAGGGGAAAAATTATGTAGAAAATGGTAATAAGATATGGAATAGAATATAAAAATGAGCATGAAATTGAGTTTTGTATCTGTATGAAGACGTGATAACCTGGGACCATGCTATTTTCAAAAAAGAGGTTTTATTTGTATTTTGTTTTTGTGAAAACCCCAAAAAAAATTTCACACAAAAAAAATCTTTGTAGTGATCCAAATTCAAATTATTTGTATTTTATATAGTTTTACCTGATCAGTGCTGAGATACTATTTGGATTTGTTTCAACTCTCTGATTAGCTTTCCTGAAGGAGTTCCAGTTTAAGGTCCAGTTTCATTATATGGGCTATATGTGGAATTAAGATGACTGCATTCCTTTGGTTTTTGAACACCAATATTCAAAATAATTATCAACAAGAAAATAAGGAACATAGTTACATTATATGCTACCTCCAGACCAGTGGTTCACGATGAAACTATGTGATCCGGCTTAGTTTTGGGGGAGGAAAATAAGGGGGGGAATTGTGCCCCTGCCTACTAGCATCCATCAGTATTCATCTGATTAGCATCCTGTCAATGTGTGAAAGAGTTGAGAGCTGTTTGGAAACTGAAACAGTATTTGCTGTGTGAGCAAGAAGGATACAGCAAGAAGCCTGGGCATGGCTTAGCTCAATTGTTCTGTACTAAAGCTGGTTGCTGCTGTGAAACTAAAACTGAAACTGAAACTCCTGTCCTCTGCTCGTATTTTGCATTTGGAACATATTTCTTTTCAGGTGGGGAGGAGGAGTAGAACTCCTTAGCACCAGAGCATGTTAATTGTTAAGCCTGGTTTCCCCAACCAGGGTTAGGGAGACAAGCTAAACAGAATGTGCAGCGTTAGTCAGATAGGCACACAGATAAATGAGTGAGCTAAGCTTGTATGTTTATTAACATACAGTAAAAATAACAGATACGCTTGTGCTATCAAAAATATAGTTTATTCCATTATGAGTTCATAGCATAGTCAAAATAACAGTCCAATAGTCATGTATCATTTAGTCAGTCCATTCAGGGATATTCAGTTAGCAAAGTCCGTGTAGAATATCCTATGTCAGTTCACTTACAAATCAGTCCTTTGTTTTCTCTCCCGTTCGAGCAATGCAGTCTTGAGTCCTTGCAGTAATCAGGGATCATCAAAGCCAGAGAGAGAGCAAGCTGTCGTCTTGCTTCTTTTAAAGTGCTTTCACAACCACTCCCCTAATTACATTCCCATATTTAAAGTTGCAGACACTTTAACTTATAAACCATGATAACATATTATTATTTACCTAAACCAGTTAGGGTAAACAATGTTATCCCTAACATTAATAATAATATATGAAATACTAATGGTCTGATGGTCATTTAGAAAAATCCTTTCTTAGTGAGCACCTAGAAGCCAAGAGGAATATACATAACAAATTTCAAGTTTGTAGGCTTTATGGTTCTCTCTCTCTGTGTGTGTGTAATTACACATACATGCAAACAAGCTGTTTAAGCTATGCAAAATGAGGAAGGAATTGGAATGAGTTTCCAACTGCGATGAACAATGCCAAAATTTACCAGCAGATGGCAGAGTTTTACATCCTATGAAAGCTACATTCCAGTGCTTTATGTTGGGCATTTATTTTATATATTTTTTTATTACAGTACAACTCACTTGCATGACTCCCAACCAAAACCCTTCTTCTCGTAATCATTATATGGAAAATCCCAGCAAGAAAACACCCCCCTTCCAATTTTTCAATCTAGCAAGGCTTTGCTCCAAGGATTAGGAATTTTTTGTTTTGTTTTTACTATTGTGCTAAGCATCTTAATATAGCAATATTAATCCTGTATAAGGATATGATTAAACCTTGACTTTAGCCAGGGGTGGGATTCAAATTTTTTAACAACTGGTTCTGTGGGCGTGGCTTAAGTGGTGGGCATGGCTTGGTGGTCATGTTATTGGCTGAGTGTGGCCAACTCAATATCACTCACATCGAGGCACACATCTCCTCGCCTGGTCTCTCATGACTGTGGGAATGCTGCAACATTCATAAGTGTGAAAAAGGGTCATAAGTCACTTTTTCAGTGCCATTGTAACTTTGAAAGGTCACTCCACACAACCAAAGCACCAGCAAAGGAGGGGGAAAAAACTCCAGAGAAGTTTCAAAGACAGAAAGTCTAGTCCTGCCAAGAATGTAATAAGGGTTAATGGAGAGGCAGTTTCTGTAAGCAACACCAGAATGTTTCCTTCCTGCCTTCCTTACAGGATTAGGCCAGTAATTTCTTCTAACAACCGGTTCTCCAAACTGCTTAGAATGTTAACAACCAGTTCTAGCGAATAGGGGTGAACTGGTAGAATCCCACCCCTGACTTTAGCTGAAAGAAGGCCCTGAGACTTGAAGCTTAAGAAATGGAACAAGGGGAAAAAATATTTTACCCAAGTCTAACCTTTGACAGGCTGCAGGGTCAAGACCCAGAGATAAAGGAGGGAGACAAAATGCGCTCAGAGTTATTTGCATAAGGAATTCTTTTCCCATTCCCTGCTGCTACATAGCTGTGTTCTGAATGTGCCATTGGATGAATGGAAAACTTTTCTTCTCCATTCAAGAGGCGGGGATCAGAGCAGCTAAAAGTGGTACTGAAATGCTCCAGTCTTTTGCCACTCAGTAGCTAAGGAGCCCAAACTCCTTTTTTTTTTTTAAAAGATGGGCAAGTGTAGTCCTTCCAGATCAGAGGTCTCCAAACTTGGCAACTTTAAGACTTGTGGACTTCAATTCCCAGAATTCCTCAGCCACCATATTCTGGAAGCTGCAGCCTCAGCTTCCACACATCTGGAGGTGCTGGATTGTGATGGCAATACGCAGGCATCACATTGGTGCAAGATTTGCACTGACAGCTCAGGAGCTTTTTCAGGTACTATTCGATTAAAATTCACGGACCTCTTAGTGCAAATGAAGACGGATGGAAAACCCAGGGGGTGTGGTTTGCGTGCAATTCAGGATCAATACAGGTAGTCCTGAACTTACAGCAGTTTATTTAGTGACTGTTCAAAGTTACAACAGCACCAAAAAAAGTGACTTATGACCTCTTTACACACTTACGACCAATGCGACATCCCCATAGTCAGGTGATCTAAATTTGGACCCCTGGCAACTGATTCAGATTTAAGACGGTTGCAGTGATTAGGGGTCATGTGATCACGTTTTGGGACTTTCTGACAAGCAAAGTCAACAGGGAAGCCAGATTCACTTAACAACCAGGTTACTGACTTAACATCTGCAGTGATTCACTTAACAATTGTGGAAAGGAAGGTTGTAAAATGGGGCAAAACTCAATAAATGTTTCACTTAGCAACAGAAACTTTGGGCTCAATGGGGGTCGTAAATCAAGGGCTACCTGTAATTGCACTACCAGAAATTATCTTTTTATTCCACCAGTTTCTTTTTCATCTTTCCCTTGCCTTATCAGACTCTTTGGGTTATACTTTTCAGTGTTGGAAGTTAGTTCAGGGGTTCCCAACACCCATGCCCCAGTCCGTGCACTAGCACCGGGCTGCCACATGCCAGAAACTGGGCCGTGCCAACAAGCAAAATCTCCTTTGCAGGATTCAGGCATCATGTTAGAGGTGGTATTCAGCCAGTTCTGACAGGTTCTGGAAAATTGATAGTGGAAATTTTGAGTAGTTTAGAGCACTGGTAAATACCACCTCCGGTGGGCCCCACCCCCATCTATTCGCTGCCTCCCAAGTCCCAACTGATTGGCTGGGTCTTCTTTTGTTGCCCTGCACAGGAGAATGGAGCTGGAAAGTAGGTTAGTGTGGTGGGGAGGGAATGGAGATTTTGCAGTAACCTTCCCCTGCCATGTCCACCAAGCCACGCCCACAGAACTGATAGTAAAACAATGTGAATACCACCACTGCAGCATGTGTACCCAAACCCCCTCAGGTCCATGGAAAAATACCTCTCTCTCCGGAACTGGTCCCTGGTGCCCAAAAGGTTGGGGGCCCCTGAGTTAAACGATTGCTTGTTACTAACAGAAATGACATCTCTGTCCTGAGAAACTGGTGCTCAGCTTCCAACTGAATGAGCTATGTGTAACGTGCTGTGCTTTCAGGAGGATGAACGCAAACTAGCTGATAGCTTTTCAGGCATACTAGATCTGAACTGCAAAATCTGTAGCATCTGAACAAAGCTTTTTCCATCCACCTTTGCGGCCTAGCAGAGTTTTGTAGTCCCCGATCCTTTTATCTGACTGCTGTTGTGTTTTATTAATTAGATAAGTCTCATTCATTTCAATAATTAAAAAATGAGCAATATCACATTAGGCTGGATATTCGCAGAGATCTTTCTACTGAAGTCATGTGACATGAATGATCTTATTTTATTCTGCCTTTGAATTTATTCACCACAGCAGATATTTTTAAAACAGCTTTCATGACCGTTTTCACTTCAAGGATCAATAGATCATCAGTAGCTCCTCAGCTTTTGAGATCACATTTCATCTTGCTATTTCCTTTCCTTGATAAGGGAAAGATTAAAGTTTAATTCTCCCGTTGTTGCTGCCCCCTCGTTTTCTTCTTACTGAATGCCTCACGGTTTTTTGCTGCTCTTGCTTGAGGTTTAATTTACTGATAGGACAAAACCTTTTGGAACTGTGCTTAACATATTTTATTGATTGCAGGCCCTTGTATGGTTTTAATTTGCATTCCTGGCATTTTTAAAGCAGCCTTAACATGCTCTCAAATTCCTCTCTTTCCTTAAAATTTCTGCCCTTCCTTGAAGGTGTGATCTAATCTTCCCGGCCTTTGTCTTCTCCCATTAAGTGATTGAAGGGGACGTGTGGGTGAGGCCTAATTTGGCAGCCCTTGTTAAAATGTTTGTTTATGTTGTTGATGTAAGCCACTGACAAGCAGCCTTGGCACCAAATGCTCCCAGCAGCTAAGAAGGAAATTACTGATTTTCCACAGGCCCCATTCATGAAGTAGAAACCAATGTCCTTATTTGGCTATTTGGATTCCCCTTTCCCGACCATCAGAAGATAAGAATTTTGCCCAGTAGTGTTTTTTTTTGTGGGGCAACAAAGCTTATTTTTCCAACATTATTTTGAATGTGTGCTGTATTCCTCTAGCTGAGACTCTGATGGAAATAATATAACAACTGTAGCAGTTATGAAAACTCACTTGTCTGAAACAATCACTCCAAGTAAATCCTGCAAGACTAATTTGTGCTATTTCACCACAAAATCAGAGAGATTGAGGAGGGGGACCAAAAAAAGTTAAGGCAGTCATCACTGTGCAATCAAAACCTCACACACACACACACCGCTTTTTAAAAAATGTATGTCATGTGAAGGGTCAAAGCAAAGTAGAATTCTGGGTAAACTGTGGACAGCAGATGGGTCATATAAGTGTTAATCAGTAGAAACATCAGAAGCTTTGTGGAAAGAGCAATGGTACAACGGAAGACCACAGTTGCTAGTCAATGGGGATAAACTGGGAGAAATTAATAACAAGAGAGGAATCTTTCAAGGAGGCTCACTCTCACCACTACTGTTTGTTATTGCATTGATTCCTCTGTCAATGATACTGAACAAGTTAGGCCATCAAACATCCAAAAATATCTTCCAGGCTATCCCACTTCCTTTATGTGGACAATTTGAAACTGTATGGAAAAACACCATCCGAAATAGAATTGTTGCTCAACATGGCCAAGAGTTTGGACTGGACAAAGGTGCTCCCCTCCATCATCAACATCACTAGAAATCATTCTCAGGCTGACCACATGAGCACTGAAATCAAAACTTTGAGACGTGAATATGTCATGAGGGTAGAGAAGATCATAAAAATTCAAACTTAGTGGGGGGATACTATCAAAGCTCTCAACACACGGGCAATTCCAGTCATAAGATACACAGCTAGAATAGTGGACTGAACTCAAGCAGAAATAAAAGCCTTGGATAGGAAGACCAGAAAAATATTAGCAATGAATTGTGCCCCTTTCCATTGGGAAAGCCATCACTGTTGCCCTTCATTTGCACCATATAAATATATAAATGCACAATGACCAATAAAGTTGCAAGAAAGCGACTTCTATGCTTCTAAACTATAATCCATGCCCAAAGTGCTTAAGATTTCAGCTTCCATCTGCCTAGCAAGAATGGCCAATGGAAAAGGACTGTGGAGATCATAACTCAAAACATCTGATGGCTCCATTCTATCCATCTCTGCAAAGCATTCCTCTGTGAGTAAATCTCACAAAACCTAATGAGTCTTACTTCTGAATAAGCATGTATAGAATTGCACTTCTAATCTCCAGTGGCTTTTCCTCTAACTGGTCTCCAAAAAGCATGGTAAATTTTACATAGTTCTAATCCTGCCTAGTTCATATGAATGTTTATTCTCAAATGTGATGTCAGCCACAAACTCAGGTGGGATGCTTCAGGAAGATTAGATTTCTCTGAATTACAAGAACATCCCCTTTAAAAAAAAAAACCAAGCTTTTTAACACCATATTTAATAATCTAGATCAAGCATGTCTGGACTTTAGATGAATTACATTGCCATGGAGAGGTTTAGTATTACAAAACTCTGTGAACACTCAGTAGCATTTAATGACAGTTGCCACTGGTATATTGAACAGAGCCTAATCTGATAAATGTATAAGCATTCAATATTACGTGGTGTCTTTGCTGCGGAAAATGAATTAAATGTACTACATTAGAAATTCATATATAAAGGCTTGTGCAGAGAACTTACTATTCCAATTACTATGGCATATTTTATTTATATCCCACCTTCATTATTTTTATGTAGAACTTAAGGCAGTGAAAATATCTAGTATTCCTTCCTCCTTCTATTTGCCCCACAACAGCAACTCTGTGAGCCGGGTGTTTAATATGAGTCACTAATACCTCAAATATAGTATAACTCAGGAAAAAAATGTCAGATAAAATCCGCAACATTTTTATTAATAGCTCAGGTTGTATCAAGGGACTTGGGGAACATGAGGTAATATAAATAAAATTGAAAGTCACCATTCTCATTCATGATAAATTTTACTACAATTTAATTGACTAAGCTACAGTTTGCTTTGTCCACATGTTCTAAAACTCAAAGCATAGATTATAAATGGCACACAATCCATATTATGATTTTGTCCAATATTTTAATGCAGTTATTACGGTCGGCAGGTCACAATTTATAGTTTAAATATAGCAATACCTATAGCACTTAGAGTTATATACCACTTCACAGTGCTTTCCAACCCTCTCTAAGCGGTTTACAGAGTTAGCATATGACCCCAACAATCTGGGTCCTTATTTTATTGACCCTGGAAGGATGGAAGGCTGAGTCAACTTTGAGCCTGGTGAGATTTGAACTGCCAAATTGCAGTCAGCAGGCAGTCAGCAGAAGTAGCCTGCAGTACTGCACTCTAACCACTGTGCCACCATGGCCCAGTACTTGTTGTCATATTAGAACATGTGTTCAGAAATTACCTACAAAGCTTGTCCTGCTAATAAGATACGAAATGAATAAGAGTTATTCTTGATAAGGAATACCTTCATGGATCTCTCAAAAGACTACATTGAAAGAACAAAACTTATTTTCAAGAGGGAAAAAATCATTGGACTCTAGTACATGCCACACATCATGATCTCAAGGACTATTAAAAAGATCATAGGGATACAGTTGAGTTTGTGTAACATAGATTGTATTAAGCAGTTGGTCATCCTCTGTTTAGTCTGGTGAACAATGGGCAATCTTGATTATAGGTCATCCTTAATATACAACCACAATTCAACCCAATGCTTCCATTGCTAAGCAAAATCATTGGTCCGTGAATTTTTTGTCACATTTTACCACTTTCTTGCCACAGTTGTTAAGTTGAATCACTGCAGTTGTTAAATTAGTAACATGATTGTTAAGGGAATCTGGCTTTGCAGGTCCAAAAGTCACAAAAGGTGATTGCATGATCCCAGGTCATTGCAACTGTCATGAATACTTGTCAGTTGTCAAGCGCCCCATCACTAAACTAACGGACTTGAGGACTATCTATATATTTCTATTCTATTCTGTTCTATTCTGTTCTTTCTACCTTCCCACTTCCCTGGCAAAAGCTAATTGGGCTTGATGAAGGCTGTAAGTGTAATCTGTATCTATGGTGGCTATGTGAACTATTTTCTTTCACAGAGGTTGTGGACTATCTATATAGAATAGAATAGAATAGTTTATTGGCCAAGTGTGATTGGACACACAAGGAGTTTGTCTTGGTGTAAATACTCTCAGTATACATAAAAGAAAAGATACATTCGTCAGTGTTAAGTCTGGGCGGTGGGTCCCAAGGAGAGACGAGACTTGTGGTAGTGAACAAACAGCTCTTTATTAGCAATCTGATACTGAGACGAAAACCCTAGCCACGGCTGCTCTTTTTATAGAGCTGGCCATGGCTAGGCAGCCAATGACAGGTTTTTGAGCTTGCCATGCTTGGTATTAGCCAATCGCGGCAAGCTCTATATGGGCCAATCAGAGAGTCCCATATCGTCCAATCATGACTCGGCTTTTCCGGACCAATAGGAATGCAGACTTTGAAGCCTGCTAGTACAGAACAGTCAGGAGTCGAGAATCATAAGGTACGACTATTAATGATAGTCATAGGGTACAAAAAGCAATCAATCATACTAGGAAACAGTCAATATAAATCGTAAGTATACAAGTGACAAACTTACAGTCATACAGTTGCAAGTGGGAGGGGATGGGTGATAAGGAGCAATGACAAGATTTAACAGTAATAGTAGTGCAGACTTTGTAATAGTTGAACAGGGTTGAGGGAATTATTTGTTTAGCAATAGTGATGGCTTTCGGGGAAAAATTGTCTCTTCTTTTCCAGATGTTATGTCCCAGAGCAGAGCCTTAGAATTAAGTAGAAATTGTGAAGGTAAGCATTATCTTGAATAAAACCAGAGCTATATTGAATTTGCTGTTTTAAATTACAGAGGGCTAGGAACGTTAAGTCTGCATTGGCAGACATGAAAGAGTCTTGTAGCGTATTCAAATGCTACTTCAGATTCTGATTCATGGAAGTTCAGGCTGTGATAAAATCAGTTAGCCTTTAAGCAGTCAGAAGACTTTTTAACATTTATTTTCCTGTTCATCCTGGTGAAAGATGAAAGCTTGACCACAGCAGCTGTATAGACTGCTGTACACCTTGAAACAAAAGAAGTTGCTTTTGAGTATGGAAATGTGTTGGTATTAAGTACTCCGGATGAAGCACTAAAGCTGAGAAGGTGGTCCTGCGTATTACCACCTTAGCCGAAATAGCAGAGAATGAATTCACCTTCCTTTAGAGAACTGTCAAGTTATCAATCACTTTCAAACTGCTAATCAAAACAGTTGATCTTGATGGCAGAGCAAGTGAGTAATTCTCTGAACCAACCACACACATCTGGAGGGTACTTAGTTGGGAAAAATTGGCATACATGAACTCAACCAACCCCAAATGCTATTTGTGATTGTTGTGAATTAATAAAAGTGCTTGAATAAAGATTGTTGAAACCTTAAAGTAAAGTGCAGGGTTCTGGCCCTGCACTTCTGATTGGCCGATAATAGCGATATCGGATTGGTCTGTTCAGGAGAATCTGATTGGCTATTAACGAGCCTTTCTCATTGGTTAAAAGAGCTAACATTCCTGTGTTTTCATTGGCTAAATACCCAAGAGCTTGCCTATATAAAGGGGGCTGTTGTGGCCGTTTTCAGATCTGTTGCACCATGTTAAATAAAGAGTTGAAGTTCACTGTTCATCGACTCGTCTCCAATTCTTGCGCCACGCACAGAACATAACACTGGCGACGAAGATGGGATGTGGAGACGTCAGAGCTGACTGAACACTACAGAGCGATAACTGAGCACCAACAACGGAACCATGTCCGGCAGCATCATACCACCCGCTCCATTCGACCCGGCACAAGAAGACTGGGACTCATATATGGATCGCTTCCAGATGTTTCTGGAAACCAACAATTTGAAGGATGCCACTACGGGAAAGAAACGGGCGGTATTCCTAATTCATTGTGGACCGACCATATTCAAGATGGCCAAGGCACTAGCGAAACCGGCAGAAGTGAAGTCCATGGACTGGGACGTCCTCGAACCCCTGCTAAGAGCCCACTATGCACCGACTGTACCAACGCTCGTTAGAAGGCATGAATTTTACCAGAGAGATCAGCAGAAGGGCGAAAGTGTTGCTGATTTCATAGCTGACCTCCGGAATCTGGGAGGCCTATGCGGGTTTGCCGACCTCGAAGAAGCCCTGAGAGACCGAATAGTTCTGGGATTAGATGCACCAGGTGTGCAGAGTAAGCTGATGGCGAAAGGTGACATTAGCCTTGTTAAGCCTGTGTTCCCCAACCAGGGTTAAGGAGACAAGCTAAACAGAATGTGCAGCGTTAGTCAGATAGGCACACAGATAAATGAGTGAGATAAGCTTGTATGTTTGTTAACATACAGTAAAAATAACAGATACACTTGTGCTATCAAAATATAGTTTATTCCATTTAGAGTTTATAGCATAGTCAAAATAACAGTCCATTAGTCATGTATCATTTTAGTCAGTCCATTCAAGGATATTCAGTTAGCAAAGTCCATGTAGAATATCCAATGTCAGTTCACTTACAATAAATCAGTCCTTTATCTCTCTCCTGTTCGAGTAAGGAAAAACACAGTCTTCATCCAGTAATTAGGGATCATAAAGCCAGAGAGAGCAAGCTGACGTTCCTTGCTTCTTTTATGGTGCTTTCACAACCACTCCCTTAATTACATTCCCATATTTAAAGTTGCAGACACTTTAACTTATAAACCATGATAACATATTTATTATTTTACCTAAACTAGGTAGGGTAAACAATGTTATCCCTAATATTCTCCCCTTTTAGGTAAATATAATAATATAACTATTTACATCTTTAAATCATATTTGTTACAACTTTCTTTAAACTTAATTACTCCTTGAGCTTTTGTAAATTGGTCTGCAATGTTTTCTTCTGTCATGCAGTATTCCAATTTAATTAGCCCATTCTTTACAGATTCTCTAACATTTAAGTATCTTAAATCAGTATGCTTTGATCTAGTTTTTACAGCAATATTAGTAGCCAACTTTATGGCTGCTTGGTTGTCCTCGTACACAATAATGGAATCTTTAACAGTTACACCCATGTCTAATAATAACTGTTTGTACAAAATTAAGTCACTGCATAGTAATGACAGACATGAAAATTCCGCTTCCATCGTGGACAAGCTAAAATGCTGTTGTCTGATTGACCTCCACCCTATTAGTGTCTTACCAAATAATATAGCCATCCCAGACGTTGATTTTCTAGTGTTTATGTCAGTTGCAAAACTTGCATCTGCATAGGCACTAAGACTCAAATCACCCTTTGGTTCTATATACAATGCATGGTTCATTGTTCCTTTAAGATATCTTAAAATTCTCTTTAATAATTGCCAATGACATTGATGTGGATCTGAATTAAAACGTGCCAGCTGATTTACACTATAAGCTATATCTGGCCTAGACCAATTGCTTATATATGATAAGCTACCAATCAAAGATTGATATATAGACTTATCAAATTTGGGACTTTGATCATCAGTTTGGCAAACTTCCTGACTCATTGGAGTCTTTGCCGGTTTACAAAGTTCCATTTTAAACGTTTTAATTAATTGGCAAATTTTATCTTCTTGAGATATCTTAAATCCATTTTTTGTTTTGTTAATTGTCAATCCTAGATACCTTTTAATTTCACCTAAATGCTTTAATTTTATCTTTTTGGCTAATAATGATATAATCTCATTAGCTTCATTATTAGTTTTAGTTATCAAAGCAATATCATCTGTAAATAATAACAATAATGGCACCGTTCCATTATTTTCTCTTTTAAACACACATGGATCTGCTAAACCAGATTTAAAACCTATATTGTTTAATTCTTTCACAATATATTGGTTCCACTCAAAGCCAGATTGTTTCAACCCGTAAAGACTCTTTTTGAGTTTCCAACAATCATTACTATTTACTTTATTGTCTTTTATAAGAATTGGCTTTTTCAAATATATATTGTGCTGCAAAGGTGCATGCAGATAAGCAGTTTCTTCATCTAAATGGTTAATGACATAGTTTTTCTTAGCTTCCCACACTAATGCTGCTCTCAAAGATGTTGCTTTAAGACTTGGTGCAAAAACTTCATCGTAATCAGATACAGTTTGATTAAATCCTTGAGCTACCAACCTAGCTTTATGGGAAACAGTCCCATCATTTCCAGTTTTTACTTTAAATATCCATTTGCACCCAATGGAATTTTCTCCTGCAGGTAATTTAGCATCTTCATATACTTTCATTACCTTTAATGAATTTAGTTCTTTTTCCATTGCCTTTTTCCAATTCTCCTGATCCTTAGCAGGATACATCCTAAATTCATCTACACTAGTTGGAACTTTAGTTACTTGACAAACTATACTTGCTTGATACCTATCAGGTGGTCTAGTTACACGTGTAGTACGTCTAGGTATTACAGGACTTACAGGTGGACTTTCATTTATTAACTGTTCTTGATTATCTAACTCTTCCTGATCAACTGTTTCCTCTTGTTCTGGTCCTATTTGCTCTTCGTGGACTTCTTTAATTGGACTCTTCTTATAACTAGTCTGATCTTTTTGCCGTTTGTAGGGTTCAATAATTACTTCATTATTTAAATCTTGCTCTAATCTATTCCATCCTACATGTTCTAGGAATTTTGCACTAGCACTGGTGTAAACTCTTGATGTTCCTGGTTCCCAAAATCTATAAGATCTATGATTAGATACATATCCTACAAAAAATAATCTTTTAGCTGTATGCTGTCCTTTTTGTTTGAGTTGTGAAGGGATATGCACCCATGCTGGTGCTCCAAATGTGTGCATGTAACTTAAATCAGGTTTTGTACCATGCCACAGTGTGAATGGTAATTCACCTGTTGTTGAATTAACAACATTATTTAATATATGATTACCACACATTATTGCTTTTCCCCACAAATTGTCAGGTAATCCTGAATCAGACAACATAGTACTTGCCATTGACTGTAGTGTTTGGCCTCGTCTCGCTATAAATGCATTATGTTGTGGCCTATATGGTGCAGACTTTTTATGTTGAATACCTAACATTCTAAGTCTATTCTGGAATTTATTATTTGTAAATTCCGTACCATTATCTGTTATAAGAGTTACTAATTTCTTTTTAGTTTTCCTTTCAGCAAATTTAATCCAATTAAAGAGATTTAGATACGTTTCAGTTTTGCTCTTCATTAAATAGCAAAACCCATGTCTAGAATAGTGGTCCATTATACTTAGTATGTATCGAGCTCCTCCCACACTTGGTTTTTTTGGACCTATTAAATCGGCAAATACTACTTCTAAAGGCTCTTTGGTAGTAAATCCATCAACTCTATTAGCCGGTATGACCTTGCTTTGATTGCAAGCATAACATTGCAAATACTTATTGCAAGGTTTCAAACTTATTCCTTTAGATAATTCAACAGTTTTCTTAAGCATTTTAAAATTTAAATGCCCTAGCCATCGGTGTAACAAGTGAATACATTCATCATGAGGTTTCTTATTATCATAAACCGTGTTAGCCACCTCTAAACCATTATCATTTAACACATATAATTCACCTCTTAAAGATGCAGTAATTTTCTTATTTTCTTTTTCAATTATGCAGTTATATCCTTTAAAGGTAACTACATATCCTAGTTTAACCAAAATTCTAACTCAAATTAAATTAAACTTAAGTTGTGGTTCATATAACATTTTTACATTCTCTTTTATGAAAGAACAATATGCTATACCTTGACCTTTAGCTTTCAGTTTCCAGTCATTGGCTAACGATATCTGCTGTGTACTCTTGGACATTTTAATAAAATTTTTGTTATCATTTGTTATACAGTGGGATGCTCCACTGTCAACCACCCATAAATTATTTTTTACAGCTCCATTAATATACATGGCTAACTCTAAATTTTTATTTTTATTTTGATTACTTTTAGTATTCTAGGCACCGTTCTGGCGCTTTGCTTTTTTACAAAATCTTGCCAAATGTCCTCTTCCTCCACAATTAAAACACTTTTTAATTGTGTATGCAGTAGGAGACTCATTATCTTCTTTTTGAGGTTGCTCCCTCCTTAACTCATCTCTTTCAAGTCTTCTTCTGGCCTCTTCAATCAATCTGCCAATTATATCAGTTAAAGTTAAACTTTTCTTAGGCAAAATTTCAAGGGAAGTGACGTAGTTATCATAACTTTTGTTTAGTGATGATAGAATTATGTAGACTTGGTATAGTTCAGAGAAAATAAACTCTTTCTCGTGCAGTTCTTGAAAAATGCTTTTTATGGAATTCAAATGACTCAGCATATCACCATTCATCTGGAGATGCGTCTTGAAAAGCTTCCTTGTTAGATTTATGTGAGCACTAACGTTATCTCAGACATAAATCCTCTTCAGCTTCTGCCAACACCCAACAGCCGTTTGCTCTCCATGGATATGAACAAGTTGCTGGTCAGATAATGTTAGTCCTATTATGCAAATAGCTTGTTCATTTTTCTGCATAAATTCTTTTATCTTCAGTCTATCTTCCTCAATCTCTGGATCCCATTCCTCTACGTTTGGTGGGTTTTCTATTATGTTCCACAGACCTTCTCTTCGTAGAAGTAGATTACATTTCATAGACCATGATACATAGCTTGTTCCATCCAGCTTGGATATAAGGGACAAACTTTGTAGATTGACTTGTGCCATGTTTTCTTACATGGATATAAAACTATAATTAATAAAACACAGCTGTCTGTTTACTGTAATGTATAACAACACAAACTCTCACTTTTACATAAATATGTTTTATCCTAGTTAAACTGACTTTGCATCCTCTGGGCCCATAACCAGTGTTAAGTCTGGGCCCATAACCAGTGTTAAGCCTGTGTTCCCCAACCAGGGTTAAGGAGACAAGCTAAACAGAATGTGCAGCGTTAGTCAGATAGGCACACAGATAAATGAGTGAGATAAGCTTGTATGTTTGTTAACATAGTAAAAATAACAGATACGCTTGTGCTATCAAAATATAGTTTATTCCATTTAGAGTTTATAGCATAGTCAAAATAACAGTCCATTAGTCATGTATCATTTAGTCAGTCCATTCAAGGATATTCAGTTAGCAAAGTTCATGTAGAATATCCAATGTCAGTTCACTTACAATAAATCAGTCCTTTATCTCTCTCCCGTTCGAGTAAGGAAAAACGCAGTCTTCATCCAGTAATTAGGGATCATAAAGCCAGAGAGAGCAAGCTGACGTTCCTTGCTTCTTTTATGGTGCTTTCACAACCACTCCCTTAATTACATTCCTATATTTAAAGTTGCAGACACTTTAACTTATAAACCATGATAACATATTTATTATTTTACCTAAACTAGTTAGGGTAAACAATGTTACCCCTAAAAAGCCTTACAGATGCCATCGCTGATGCTACTGCAGCAGAAGCAACCAGGAAGTCGGCTGCCTGAATGCGCCGCACCCACGCTCCACTTCGCCAACTTGCCAGCGAAATTTCACCTCACTTAGAAGAACAGGCAACAACAGCCCACCACGAGGACCTCGAATCGTCATCGGAAAGCGATGAAGAAGAGGTCAACCGGCTCTGGTCTGAACGAGACCAATGCCAGAGATCGCAGTACCAATGCGCTGGTTGTGGGGCAAACCACCCCCAATCAGACTGCAAATTCCTCGACGCGCTCTGCCATGTGTGCGGGAAAAGGGGCCACATTGGACGGGTCTGTAGAAGCAAACTAGGACCCAGCCAGCCCCCAAGGGGGGCTAACTATCGCCAATCCACAGGAAGCCGTCCTGTAAAGCGAGAACCCTTGAACCACCAATGGAACAACCACTCCTACAGAAACAAACCCCTAAACCACTCAACGAAGCAAGAAGAGGCACACCAAACTATTACGATTGGTCACGCCTCATCACTGGACGCCAAGAAGATCCGGGTGAAGGTGGCCATCGAAAACCAGCCTTGTATGATGGAAGTCGATTCAGGATTGTCCCTCTAGATGGTTTCCTGGAAGACCCTCAAGCAACTCATCCCTACCATCCGGTGACAAGACCTCTGATTCCAAAGAATCATACTCAAAGATTATCAGGGAAATTGAATTCCAGTCGTTGGATCCAGCCAAGTCCGTGTCTCATTTAAAAATCGTACCGCATCTCTACCCTTGACTGTAGTCGACAGGGATCGGCCTAGCTTGTTAGGCCTCCAATGGTTCACTCCACTTGGAATTGAAGTAGCCGGCATTCACCGAACCAGCAGCAACGACTGGGAGGAGCTCTCATCCAGGAATTCCAGGACGTCTTCGCAGATAAACTAGGCGAGTACAAGGGGACCCCGATATCATTTAACCTCAACCCCAAAATAGCTCCCATCCACCTTAAGCCTTGTCTAGTTCCATTTGCCCTTAAACCAAAGATTGACGAGCAGCTTGATAAATTAATAGCCCAGGGGGTGTTAGAACCAACCGACCATTCCCCCTGGGAAACCCCGATCGTGACACCCATCAAGCCAGATGGATCATTAAGAATTTGTGGGGACTACCGAGCCACCCTGAATCACGCCCTGCAGCAAAACGCTTCCCTGGTACTGGTGGTGCAACACCTTCTCCATTCCCTGGGGGGCGGAAAAGTCTTCGCTAAACTAGATCTAGCCCAGGCATACCAACAACTGCCTGTAGACAAAAAAACGGCAGAGGCCCAAACGATCGTTACGCACCGAGGTGCGTTTAAATGTAACCGACTCCAATTCGGAGTAAGCGTGGTCCCGGGAATCTTTCAAAGTTTGATGGAAAGATTATTACAAGGGATAAAAGGCATTGTCCCCTATTTTGATGACATTTTAATTGCTGCTCCGACTCAAGAAATACTAAGGGAGCACCTGGGGTTGGTTCTTCAGAGATTTAAAGACTCGGGTCTCAAAGTTAAAAAAAACAAGTGTCAACTATGTATGGATCGAGTAGAATTTTTAGGATATTTAATAGATAAACAAGGCATTCACCCCACCGATAGCAAACTTAGGGCAATCAAAAATGTCCCAAAACCCCGCAATAAGGCTGATCTCCAAGCTTTCCTAGGCCTTATCAATTTTTATAACGTCTTTCTGCCTCACAAAGCAACCGTAGCCGAACCCCTACATCGTTTATTGGACAAAAAAGTACCCTGGGTTTGGGGGCACCGAGAGGAACATGCATTTCGACAAGTAAAAAACCTATTGAGCTCTGACGCTGTTTTGATGCAGTATAATGAGACTTTGCCTTTAACGGTTACATGTGATGCATCACCATTCGGAGTGGGCGCCATTTTGAGCCACGTTTTACCAAACGGAAGTAAAGCCCCTGTTGCCTATTTTTCAAAAACGCTATCAAAAGCAGAAGGCAATTACAGTCAAATCGATAAGGAAACTGTTGCTATTGTATCGGCTGTTAAATGATTTCATGAATATATTTATTGGTGAGCTTTCACTATAATAACTGACCACAAACCTTTACTGGGAATAATAGCGGGAGATAAACCAACTCCTTATATATTATCTCCCAGAATGACTCGCTGGTCAGAATTCTTGGCTGCCTATAATTATAAGTTGCAACAACGCCTGGGGAAAGCCATTCCCCACGCTGACGCATTGAGCCGTGTTCCACTTTCAGAAACCGTTGACGACCCTGCTCCGACCGCCACAACACTACAGATCAAGACACTCCAAAAACCGCCATTGACAGCTCGCGATATCGCGATTGAAACTAAACACGATCCCATTTTAGCATGTGTCCTCAGCTGGGTAGAGCATGGATGGCCATTGGACCAAATCCCTGACAACTACGTTCCCTTCAAAAGTCGACAGACGGAACTGTTTTCCCAGAAAGGCTGCATCATTTGGGGCGATAGAGTCGTTGTCCCAGAGCGGTTACAGCGAGCGATATTGAGAACCTTGCATGATGGCCACCCCGGCATCGTGTGTATGAAAGCACTCGCATGAAGCTATGTGTGGTGGCCGGGCATAGACAAGCAGATCGAAGTCTGGGTAAAGACTTCTCACAAATGCCAGGAAGTCAGCAATGCCCCACTGAAAGCAACCCCAACAGAATGGGAAACACCCAGGGGACCATGGTCCCGTATTCATCTGGACTTTGTGGGACCTAAGAATGGACACACATTTTTATTAACAGTGGATGCCTACTCGAACTGGCTCGAAATCCATGAGATGAAAAATACAACCGAATCAGTCATCAGGAAATTGGACAGATTATTTGCAACACACGGACTACCGGACGTTCTGGTATCCGACAACGGGCCCCAGTTTACCGCGCTTTCTTTTGAACAGTATCTGGCAGACCGCGGTATTCGCCATGCGCTAACTTCACCGGTGCATCCTGCGGCCAATGGAAGGGCTGAGCGCATGGTACAATTCGTCAAAAGAACTCTACATAAAATGGACTATGGCGATATCAAAGACAACATTAACTGGATACTCCTTTTGCAGCACATCACTCCACACAGCGTCACCAACAAAACTCCCGCTGAGTTATTGATGGGACGAAAACTCCGCTCCCACCTCGACCGACTACACCCATCGTACGAACCTGAAAAACCACACGGATCCAGCAGGAAATGCCATAATTTCCAGGTAGGCGACTTGGTTTTCGCAAGAAACTTTTATGGCGACCCATTGTAGGTCGAGGCAACTGTAATCCAAGAAACCGGACCCAGATCGTACCGAATGAAATGTCGTGATGATAGAATATGGAAGCGCCATATTGATCAGCTGCGTTCAAGGCTGTAGTCAGGGGTCTGTGATTCCGGTGATTTCCAAACTGAGGGGGGAGGAGATGCTGAGGAGGCTGAGTTTGGAATGGCGGAAGGCACAAGCGGAACAAATGACCATTCAGACTCAACATGTGAAGAAGGATCGGGGACAGGGGTTAACTCGCCTCAAAGAGATATCGAGGACATTAATGGGAATGGAAGTTTAGATACAGAATCAGAGGCACCCTGTTCACCAGATAACGTCCTACCCCAACAAGACTCAAGACAAATACCGGGAGGACAGCGTAAATCAAATAGACAATCAAAACAACCTGCCTACCTCAAAGACTACGTTACCGCACCCCTTAAATGGAACCCGGGGGGAAGGGGTGTTGTGAATTAATAAAAGTGTTTGAATAAAGTTTGTTGAAATCTTAAAGCAAAGTGCAGGGTTCTGGCCCTGCACTTCTGATTGGCCAGTAATAGCGATATCGGATTGGTCCATTCAGGAGAATCTGATTGGCTATTAACGAGCCTTTCTCATTGGTTAAAAGAGCTAACGTTCTTGTGTTTTCATTGGCTAAATACCCAAGAGCTTGCCTATATAAAGGGGGCTGTTGTGGCCGTTTTCAGATCTGTTGCACCATGTTAAATAAAGAGTTGAAGTTCACTGTTCATCGACTTGTCTCCACTTCTTGCGTCACGCACAGAACATAACATTGATCAACTTTATTTTATCATTAAAAAAACCCAATCCTGAAATATAGGATTGGAGCAGAGGTGATATTCAGCAGGTTCTGACCAGTTCTGGAGAATCGATAGTGAAAATTTTGAGTAGTTTGGAGAACTGGCAAATACCACCTCTGACTTTTACAGTGTCCTTCCCCTGCCACACCCACCAAGCCACGCCCACAGAAACCAGTAGTAAAAAAATTTGAACTCCACCACTGGATTGAAGATGCCAGACAGTTTTTATTGTGTTTTCAGAATATCTGAATAGGACTGCTCCTTTGCAGCTTCATTACTACTCCTTGAGCAATGCAGGATAAAGCTGGAGGGAGACAACCTTTTAATTGGATTTAATTTAATTTTAATTGAATGTAATTTTAAATATATGCATAAACAATTCCCATTTCTCATCTTCTATCCTGTACTCTTTTCTTTGCCTTCTTCCCTATACAAAAGCCTAATACAGAAAAATAGATTCCTCACACGTGCACATTAGCCAAAATAAAGTATAAAATGAAGAACAAAAAATGTGTGAGTCTTTGTGTACACACACAGAGTGAGAGAGAGAGAGAGAGAGATTGAGAGAGAGAGAGATGCAGAGACAGAAAGAATGAAGAGAGGGAAACAGAGAGAGAGGGAGGGAGGGAGGGAGAGAGAGAGAGACAGAAAGAGAGATGCAGAGAAAGAGAGAATCAAGAGAGGGAGACAGAGAGAGGGAGGGAGGGAGAGAGAGAGAGAAAGAGAGATGCAGAGAGAATGAAGAGAGGGAGACAGAGAGAGGGGGAGGGAGGGAGAGAAAGGGGGGGCGGAGAGAGGGAGGGATGGAGGAAGAGAGGGAGAAATCATTTCTGATTTCCCGAAGGGGCTTCCACATTTGATCCAAGAGTCATTTTGTGTTCACCTCAGTGAGATAAATCAGAAAGAGATGTAAACGGAAGTGCTAATATACTATACAAAAGGAAACCTTGCTTTCTAAAAGCCATATTAAAAATAGCCCTCATGATATGGTATTTATGTTCATTAAGGTTCTCTGGGGAGTGAACTTCCTGTTGGCTGCCCCATTTGACTTTGCTAGTTGGAAGCCAGCTTTGAAGGACACTGTGATGGCGAAAGATTCAAGAACAGGTTGTAAATCTCTTTTTTTCAGTGCCATTGGAACTGCAGGTGGTCAATGAACAAGCAGTTGTAAGTGAGGACTACTGTACTATCTTTTTTTTCTTCAGAACTTAACGAAAGTTTTAGCCCTCTTTGCTTATAACAACAGCTCTTGCCAATTCCTATTATGTTCTTGATTCTCTACATGGTACTTATTTGTTGGGGAACATGACATATCTTAAGAAAGTATCCAAAATTGATCTCCCTCTTCGTTATCACATATGGTTTTGGCAGTTTAAAGAGAGAAAGACAAGAGATGTATAGTAATGTCCATAGAAAAAGCAAGAACCCAAACCGTCCTCTCCCCATGTTGGAAATGCCACCAGACACATGGATCGTATTGTCATATGTGGTAGACATGTGTAGAAACCAAAAGATATTGGAAATACAGCAACATATTGATTTCAAACCTGAAATATTTCTGTTGGGGATTATACCTGAATCTTATAGTAAAGAGAATGTATATTTAATTATTCATGTAACTTAACTGCAGCTAGAATCATATTTGCATGAAATTGGAAAAGTAAAAAAATTCCAACTGATGAGAATGTGATCAGGAAAATACTAGAATGTGCATAAATGAATAGGTTCACAGTTGCAATTAAAGAGAAGGAACAAACTCAATATTGTATGATATGGAAATTATTTTATCAATATCTGGAGAATAAACATGGAAGTTAAAAATTAAAGATTAGGGAAAAATAGTAAACATGTGAATAGAATTCAGTATGTTAAGATGGGGATTATTATAATAATTAGATGTATTATGTATATCAGTATTAAGTAAGAATAGAGTATCAATACTAAAGTAATGAATATGGATAAACTGTAATTATTATTGCACAAGACATTGTACCGAGACAACACACTGTTTAAATGGAAGATAGATTGTTTGTATAAAATAAAATAAAAAGTTTACAAAAAACAAAACAAAACCCCAGTCCTCTTCCTCTTAATTAACCATGGAAAATCTAACATCTACTAACCATGGGAGGACGAATCCATTAATCAGGAATGAGTAAACCACAAACGTAGTGACGTATGTATTATCTCTTTATTTTAGAGGAAGTAACAAGAGGCTTTGGATCTCTCATTATGATGAAGACTTTTCTCTTTAACACCCTATCATTCTCTTAGTTCCTGGACCCATCCTGTTGAAACAATATCAAGCAGAGGTGCAAAACAGGGTTTTAAGCTATAGATAAAAGAGTTGGCTTGTGCCAAATCTCTTTTATCCAGAGGTGGTATTCAGCAGGTTCTGACTGGTTCTGGAGAACCGGTAGAGGAAATTTTGGGTAGTTTGGAGAACCGGCAAATACCACCTCTGACTGGAGATTTTACAGTCTCCTTCCCCTGCCACGTCCACCAAGCCACATCCATGGAACCCGTAGTAAAAACATTTGAATCAACATAGGAAATAAAATAATAATGTGCCATTCTACCCAGTGCACTGCATATTTTTATGATGTTGCTCTCTCCTGGGAAAGTAGTGGCCAGAGAACAGCCACCAAAAGCAGAGGAGCCAGGTGTGAATAGAGTGATTTTTCGTAGGCTGGATCTGATCTTCCTGTGTATCTTAGAAAACAAAAAAATAGTGCTGTTTCTCCAGGAAGTCCAATGTTGTATTTGGCACATGACAAACATCCATTTTTACTCTGTTTGGAGTCACACTTACATCCAATTAGAAGCATAAAACTGATATTTCGGGCATTTCTTTATAAATCATCTTCTCACAATCAGTTTATTGTGCATAATTGTACAGTTATGATCAGCTGTGGTGCGTGGATGAAATTTTTTATGCAAAATGTTAACAGCTTCATATTAATTAAAACAGTCTTGTGTAAATAGATCCTTATGTTGAAAATGCAGAAGCAGAGAATATATTCTGTGAACAATCACCACATTTTATTGATTGCCAAGAATGAATGTTAATATCCTTTGCAAAAAAAAAAAAAAAGTATTTTCCTTTTAATTTTGCTTTTTTCTCTCTCCTTGCTGTATATTCCTGCAAAACTGAAACAAGACCCTGGTTTCTTCTCTAGTGATTGCAAAAAACCTTTGGTCCTATATGGCTTCATATACTCTAGGGAGAATGCTGAGGTCAGAATCTTTCAAAGTTAGCAGCTTGGTTTTTGAGGTGTGTTGAGGTAATTCCCCATTAAGAGAATGAGCGCACACAGGGAGACGTAGTGAGAGTGGTGAAGAATAACACATAAACAGCACACAGATACACTGTACAGTAAATGTAGGTTTTTACTTCCAATAAACGTTTAAGTAAAGTCCAAGATAAGCAGTTCAAGTCATTCACAGGTAAAGCAGTCAGTGTTCAGTTCAGGGATAATCCAAATATCAAAGTCCAGTATCAAAAAACAGTTCAGTAACAGACTTACATCAATGATCAGTAATAGTCTCTCCAACAGAAGGAACAGAGAGACTGAGACTAAACAACCCCCGTTTCTGGCTCCATCTTATGGCCATTTGCAGAACCACATCCAATTACAGTTTTAGGATTCTCTTTAAGATACAGTATTAAAATGTCTATCCTAGTTAATATATTTCCAACCCAAATAACTGTTAGGTGATTTACATTCCTAACAAGGTGGACATTTGATTGATTCCTGTCAGCTCTTGAGTAATTGGAACAGGACTTGTTAAAAAATGCAATGAGATTGTACAATGGAAGAAGTATTTCCTATAGGCAGCCCGATTAAGAGGCAGGCTTTCTGAAGTTTACAAAGCTGCAGTTTTGTAAAGCCTGGATGAGTTTTACTAAAGGTGTCACTGGACCTATTGTGTTGCAGGAACATCAAAGAGTAAACCTTTCTGGTCAATAGCTCCAGGTTGCAGTATTTTTTTTTCTGAATTCCTTCTTTTGTCTTCTTTAAAATACTATAGACCATACTGGGCCGTACTGAATTACAATAAAGGAAAAAATGGGAGGAAGCCCAACTCTTCTCAAGTGACATCATCAGAAAACCTGCCTGTGATTTCAAAATAATCAAAACCACACATAGACAAGGCAGGCTTGGTTTTTCATATTTTTTTTCTTTTCAGTAATCTCTCATCCTCCAGATAGTGTTGGATTCCATTACCCATTACTAAAAACAGCATGGCCAGCAAGTTATGATTGATGGTAGACAGAGTCCATTAAAGGAAAATGGACCTCAGCAATCCTATCCTTGGTTTAATTTAAAACAACAGTGTAAGAAGGCATACACCATCCAGTGTAGCCTATTGTGACGAATGACTTCACCAGAGGTCCTCCCCATCCAGACACTTACTCTTTCATGGTTGTTATTGTAAATGATGCTACATGTTCTTTGCTATAACTATACAGTATATTTGCAACCAAGTTGGAAAACAAAAATGGAAGTGAATGATACAGAGGAGAAAATAAGGAATAAGTGTGTTTATTGGTGATTGAGGAATTCATGCTTATGTACAATCTATGCTAACAAGTATGAGAACTTATGTAAATTCTATATTCATTTACCCAAGGCTGGGCGTCTTGGAAGTGAGATTCTTACCCATCTAGCAAAAACTGTGTGTATATCTTTTTCCCCCCCCAAAAATATAAGTAGTAGCAGGTGAGTAAAAAGAAAAATATTTAGGAATGGAATGGAGTGGAATACTTTATTGGTCAAGCGATTGGACACACAAGGAATTTGTCACCAGTGCATAAGCTCTCAATGTACATATAAACAATAAATAAAATAATTGTAAGATACAAATAGGAGAAGGTAATAGAAAATATGAGAAGGATAATATTAATACAGCCATGCTACATGGGTAAATATCCTTAGACATAAGACAACATTGTGGTGATTAGGTGTTCAACAAAGTGATTCTAAAAGAATTGTAGAAAAAGGCAAAAGTTTAAAACTTTGATTCCTCTTCTGGGTCTTAGTCTGTTACTCTAACTCTGTTCAGTCTCATGTTCCAGCTCTCCAATTCTTTTTATTTTTTTAAAAAAAGCATCAGTGGAATCATATGAATCACGAAGAAGTTCAACAGAACTTAGTCTCAAAGCTGCAACTTCAGGCAGTTCTTTGTGACTCGCTTCCATCAATATGCTATTTTCCAATCTGAGGTTATGCTGAGTGTGCTAAACTATATTCAGCACTTCCCCCAACCCCCTCACTGGGATAGCATGATGGCACAGTCAACCACACAGAACTGAGCTTTGGTCCAAAGCTGTTCCTTAGCATGGCATGAGCTTGTTTCATCAAATTGGGAATTAAGGCATGATTATAATGTTTATTTTTAAATTATCAGCTTCTAGCATTCTGGTTTTCAATGCCACAATGCCAAGAGAGATTGCTTGCACTCTAGCCACACAAACGTATGTAATCAGCTGGATCAAATACACACAGAATCGGGGAGCTTTTCTGAACAACGTGCCCCATCAATCACTGCTTGCTTCAAAGAAACCTTTGCTGTGACCTCAATGGAGCACCTGTTCTCTTTCTGACGTGATGAAAAACGGTTGTTATATCAACAACCGTATACTTCTGTGTACTATTTCCATCCCTGATAAATTCTTACCACATAAAACAGCTTGGTCTGTCAAACACTAATTAAAGAAATGGATGGAAAGTTCCCAGCCCAATTGCTAATACAAGCTTTTGTTGTGTTCTGTCAACCTAATAAATTTTAGCACTTTCATCTTCCTTTGAAATGATATTTAAAAATGCATCTTCCTTTCTTATAGCTCCAAGAAGAAATATTAAATACACTATGTACAGTACAATCTTGGGTGTGAAAGGCCGTACACATTTACCAGCTAGGTTTTGGGACACAGATGTTTTTCTGGCTGCAGCTGGGACTATTTCCCCTTGAAAATTACACTTTAGGCCTTTTGCGTAGATCTTCCCTAGATGCAGATTGATCTTTCTGATGGGCTCTGCAGGTCTCTCATCCCGCAGGGTTTCAAGTATTTGAAGGGGGAAATTATATACGTGCAATTTCATTGTACCATTAATTTGGTTCTCTTTTTGTACACCTGCTGTTTTAGGAACTGCTTCTACCCAAAGGTGCTTTTCAAAAGGCAACTCAACTTTCTTGGTATTCCCTACCCCCCACCCCTTTAAAACATTTCTCTGCTGATTCAAAACACTTCCTCAGTTCTGGCTGAATGGTGGGGAATGAGAAGGATTTATATTCCTAAGAAGTCATCTGGTTGTTAGCACTGTGAAAGTTGATCATTGGCTCTCTGAGAGTATTGTGGTCACTTGGTGGATTATCTGGACTCTCAGGGTTACCTGAATCAGAATTCAAGTGGGCATGGATTGTGGAACCTTCTTGGGATTCCTGAAATGACTGCATTGCAGAAAGGAGATGAGTAGTGTTGTATCCCACCTACCCTTCTGTTGAGAAAGGACTGTTCAATTTTAATATAGAGGGCCTCTTTGATCCTTCTTTCAAACCATGTGTTCTGTCCCCTCATTAGCATTCTTGAGATCCCCGCGCTTTGATTGGCCAAAGCGCGGGGCACTCTGATTGGCTAGGCGAGCCGCGCCGATTGGCTCGCTAGGAATCTCCTGCGATTGGTCTATTCGAATCGCGGGAGATTCAAAGTGGTGCCATTGGCCGCGGCCGCCACGGCTAAAGAAATAAAAGCCGCGAAGTTTCTCAATAGCCCCAGTTCGGTTCCCACATCAATAAAAGAGCTTGATACAAAGTCACCGACTCCTGGCATCATTTCCGAAGACACAACTCTGGCGACGAAGGTGGGATTCTGATTCTGAACCGAAGCATGTGTCCGACGGAAGCCAGACGAAACTCCACGATGGCGAAAATCGCACCGCCCGCACCCTTCAACCCCGCCAGCGAGGACTGGGAATCGTACTCCGACAGATTCCGCATGTTCCTCGAGTGCAGCGACCTGAAGGACGCCACCGGCCACATGAAGCGAGCCAACTTCCTGACCCATTGCGGGACCGAGGTATTTAAGATGGCCAAAGCACTCGCCAAACCCGCCGACGTGACCGCGATGGACTGGGACGTCCTCGAGCCAATACTTCGGCGGCACTACGCCCCAGAGGTGCCCATCCTCATACGATGACATGAGTTCTATCGTCGGGACCAACAGTCAGGTGAGAGTTTCAGCGACTTCGTCGCCGAACTACGGCACCTAGGGAGGCTGTGCGAATTCGACAACCTGAACGACACCCTGCGAGACCGAATCGTGCTCGGCCTGTGGGACCCCATCCTCCAGAGTCGGCTGATGGCCAAGGGCAACATCACCCTTGCAGATACCCTCACCGAAGCCGCAGCCGCCGAAGCGACCCGAACATCCACCGACCGCATGCGCCGACCGAACACTGAGGACCGCAGCGGGAACAACCACCCTGCAAGGTCGGCCGAGACCCAACCCGAGACGACCACCCACCAGGGCGACTTCCACTTGGCATCGGGCACTTCCGACGAGGAGGAGGAAATTCACCGTCTCCAGGCAGGCCGCGACCCACGGAACCGGCGGGGTCGTAAGTCGAGGACCAACTGTGCCAGTTGCGGAGGCGACCACCCCAGGTCTGAATGCCGGTTCTTCGATTCAATCTGCCAGCATTGCGACAAGAAGGGACACATCGCCCGCGTCTGCCGTCTCAAAAAGAACCGCAGCCCGCCACGATGGGACCAGAGCGAACGGAGGCGAGAAAGCACACCACCCCGGACCAGAGATCGCCCCTCTGACAACTGATGGGACTGGAACGGACGATCCCTACGAGGCGGCGAGACCCGGCGAAGAGAGGAGACCCATCAGACGGTCACCATCGGCCACGCTACAACCAATAACGCCCGGAAGGTCTACGTGGAGATAGGCATCGAAGGCGAGCCATGTAAAATGGAGGTGGACTCCAGGTCCTACCTCTCCATGATAGCATGGCATGAAATAAAGCGCTTGGTGCCTACCATCCAAAGAAAAGGCCTAGACAGCCAGAGACTAATCGTAAAAGACTACCAGGGAAACCGCATCCCTGTAGTCGGAACCGGACAGTTCAACGTAACGTACAAAGGGCGCACCGAAAGGCTTCCCCTGACCATCGTCGATCGCGACCGCCCAAGCCTACTGGGACTGCAATGGTTCGCCCGGCTCGGCATCGCAGTCACGGGAATCGACCACATCACCGACGACAGCTGGGAGCAACAACTAGCCCGGGAATTCCAAGAGGTCTTCGACGGAAACCTAGGCAAGTACCGAGGGCCCCTTATATCATTCAGCCTAGACCCAAACGTCCCCCCAAAACGCCTGAAACCAAGGCGGGTGCCATTCGCACTTAAACCCAAGATAGATGAGCAAATTGACAAGCTCGTCAAACAAGGGGTCCTACAACCAATAGACCACGCCTGGTGGGAGACCCCCATAGTCACCCCGATCAAGCCCGATGGGTCGGTGAGAATCTGTGGGGACTATAAGGCCACCCTAAATGGTGCCTTGCAACAAAGCGCCTACCCCGTCCCAGTAGTGCAACACCTACTGCATTCACTGGGAGGGGGCAAGGTTTTCACCAAACTCGACCTCGCCCAGGCATACCAACAGTTGCCAGTCGACGAGGAAACGGCAGAAGCGCAAACCATAGTCACCCACCGGGGAGCATTTAAATGCAACCGGCTCCAATTCGGAGTCAGCGTGGCGCCTGGAATATTCCAAAGCCTAATGGAAAGGCTATTACAAGGCATCAAGGGGGTGGTACCTTACTTCGACGACGTCTTAGTGTCGGCAACCAACCAAGCCAAACTAGAGGGTTGCCTAAGGGAGGTCCTAACCAAATTCAAAGAGACCGGGCTCAAGGTAAAGAGGGAGAAATGCCAATTATACACGGAACGGGTTGAATTACTAGGATATCTCCTAGACCGTCATGGCATTCACCCCACAAACCAAAAAATCAAAGCCATCAAAGAAGCCCCCACACCCAAGTCGAAGACAGAGCTGCAGGCATTCCTGGGGCTACTTAACTTCTATAATGTTTTCCTGCCCCAAAAGGCGACGGCGGCAGAGCCTTTGCATAGTCTCTTGGACAAGGCGGCGACCTGGACTTGGGGGAAACGCGAGCAAGCCGCCTTCCAGAGAACAAAGGACCTCCTCACTTCGGATGCCATCCTTATACAGTACAACGAGACCCTACTTCTGGCCGTCACATGCGACGCATCACCCTTTGACGTCGGTGCTGTCCTCAGCCATACTCTCCCCGACGGAAAAGAAGCACCCATCGCGTTCTTTTCAAGGACCCTCACCAAACCGGAGCAGAACTATAGCCAGCTGGACAAAAAGGCTCTGGCTATCGTCGCCGCAGTAAAAAGATTCCACGAGTATCTCTACGGCCGGACATTCACCATCATAACCGACCACAAACCGCTGCTGGGAATCCTTGCAGGGAACCGGGCCACCCCGAACATTCTGTCTCCCCGAATGACAAGGTGGTCCGAGTTCCTGGCGGCCTACAATTACGGACTCATACACAGACCGGGTAAGACGATCTCCCATGCAGACGCCTTAAGCCGCTCGCCGCTACCGGAACCTGACACCGACCCAGCACCCACAACGACCACCCTCAGTATAGAGACTCTACCTAACCTACCCATAACCGCATCAGACATTGCCCGAGAAACTAATAAACGTCTGGCGCGGGTGCTGCATTGGGTAGAGAAAGGGTGGCCGGAAAGGGACAATGACGAGTCCGTTAAGACATTCCGGAACCAGCAAACGGAACTCTCGTTATTAAAAGGGTGCATACTATGGGGGGATAGGGTGGTCATTCCAGAAAAACTACAAGGGAAGGTTCTGGAACTGCTACACGAGGGGCACCCGGGCATCGTTAGGACTAAAGCCCTGGCCAGAAGTTACGCTTGGTGGCCAGGGATGGACAAACAGATTGAGACCTGGGTAGCAAGGTGCCAACGATGCCAGGAAACTAGGCTAAGCCCACCCACAGCACCCGTCCTAGAGTGGGAAACCCCAAGGGGACCTTGGTCTAGGATCCACATAGATTTCGCCGGGCCCACAAAAGGACACACTTTCCTGATAACAGTAGACGCTTACTCCAACTGGCTGGAGGTAAGCAACATGAGAACAACAACCACGGAGGCCCTGACCAAGGAACTCGGCAAACTTTTTGCAACACACGGCCTCCCAGACGTCGTCGTTTCCGACAACGGACCCCAATTCACCTTGCTAGAATTCGAAAAATTCCTAGCGGAAAGGGGCATCCGACACGTGCTGACAGCACCGGCGCATCCGGCGGCGAACGGTAGGGCGGAACGGATGGTGCAATTCACAAAGAAAACCATCCGGAAAATAGACCACGGGGAGATCCAGGATAAAATAAATAAATTACTCTTCACCCAACACATAACCCCAAATACCACAACGAATAAGAGCCCAGCCGAACTGTTAATGGGGAGGAAATTAAGGTCCCCACTTGACAGATTACACCCCACGTATAACCCAGAGAAGCCCCCAGACTCAACCAGCAAACACCGAACCTTCGCACCAGGCGACCCCATGTATGCAAAAAACCTAACGGGAGACCCGTTATGGGTACCGGCCGTCATCACACAAATAACAGGCCCACACTCATACCGGCTACAAACAACAGACGGACGAGCATGGAAACGCCACATCGACCAATTAAGATCGAGGACGACCACCCAACAGACCACCGACGCACAAGCAGGCAAAACCAACCCTCACAACACAAACCAAGAGGGGAGGGAATACCCAGGGGACCAAAACCAAAGAAGAATAAACCAACCATACTTACCGGAAAGCAGCCAACACGAAACCTCGCCAGGAAGAGACAGCCAGGCCAGCTCGACCGACCCGGGGAGACCGAGCGGGAGCGGCGAAACCCACAGCTCAACCAACCTGGGAAGCCCAGGAGGGAGCTATGGAGAGCGGCCCGGCCCAACCGACCAGCCGGTTCCCACGACGGCATCCGGAGAAGCAGAGACCCCGACCGAACCGGCCGGGATCCAACCTACGACTGAGCTGCGCAGGTCCAGGAGGCTAAGACAGAGCCCCGCCTACCTACGGGACTACGCAACGTAAGGACTAAACCAAGAGGGGAGGGGTGTTCTGTCCCTTCATTAGCATTCTTGAGATCCCCGCGCTTTGATTGGCCAAAGCGCGGGGCACTCTGATTGGCTAGGCGAGCCGCGCCGATTGGCTCGCTAGGAATCTCCCGCGATTGGTCTATTCGAATCGCGGGAGATTCAAAGCGGTGCCATTGGCCGCGGCCGCCGCAGCTAAAGAAATAAAAGCCGCAAAGTTTCTCAATAGCCCCAGTTCGGTTCCCACATCAATAAAAGAGCTTGATACAAAGTCACCGACTCCTGGCATCATTTCCGAAGACACAACACCATAGTCCTCTTTGTCCAGAATATGGACTTTGCTGTCTTCAGAAGAGTCACTTTTGTCTTTCAAATGCAGATGGACTGTTGCGTCTTGCCCTGATGGATTTGTTCTCCTATGTTGTGCCGTGCATTTGTGAAGTGGTTGTTTTGTTTCTCCAATGTGCAAATCTGCACATGTCCTGCATCGCATTGTATATACCACATTGCTCAGTTTGTGTCTGGGTATTTTATCCTTGGGGTTAAAGTCTTCTGCCTTAATGTATTCTTAATTTTATCCCAAAGGTGCTTTTTCAAAAGGCAACTACATTTTGTTTTTCCTGGAAGATCTGTCACTTCTCACCCAAGAAGTTTCTTCAAGAATTGAAGAACTGAAGTTCTTGAAGAAGCTTCTTGGATGAGAAGCGACAGGTCTTCAAGGAAAAACAAAATCCAGTTGCCTTTTGAAAAAGCATCACCTGGATGACTGAGAATCTCCATAGACATTTTTAATTTTATAATTGTCTGGATATTTGTAAATTTTATGATGAATGGCTGGGGGAATAAGAACAGGCAAAAAAAGCAGAGAAATAAGGAATAGGAGCAACAAATAGAGAGCAAATACGTTAGAGTTTTTACTCCAACCAGCTTTGATATTACAGGGGATTTTGCCAAATGTTTTTAAGCATTGCTTTAAAGATCATTGTATGCAACCAAACCAAATCTACAGTCAACACAAACACATGGACAGACACACAATGGACTGCCTGTTACAATTTTTATGAGAATGTTGCTGCAAAACCATATGGAATGGACATATGTTACAAAAAAATAGTCTCCCCCTCTTTCTTCCCCTCCTCTAATATACACATTCATTCCACAAAAATAGAATAATCAAACAAAGCTTATCTTTAAGTCAAGAACATATTTCCCCCCACTATTTTCAGATAACACACACCTGGTAAAAATAAGTCTGTTTTCTGTCTTGCAGATGCCAAAGGTTCCCTTGTGAAAAACCAGTCCGATTATTTTTATTTTTACAACCAGGGATGCTGCCAGAAGATATTAGAGCTTTCGATCTTTGCCTATAAGTCTTCCTTCTGCAATAGAAAATTATAATATAAAAAAAGTTGGCAAGAGTCCCCCCCCCCAAAAAAAACCTGTTGAATGCAAGCATGTATCTGTTCACAGAGTAAAGCTACAAACTGAACCAGATGATTTTTGTTTGTACCGTCTGACACCCTCCCCAAAAGAAAACCAGTTTAAGAGAAACAGGAGATGGGAACGGCCATTTTGCAAGCACCATGGAAGGACCATACAATCAGAGTTAGTTATGGATAAATGGTCAATGTGCACAATTGGTGAAGTTGAAAAATCATTTGATATGCATGAAGAAACACAGACACAAGCATTTTATATTGACTCCATTAGTTTTGGTCTTTCTCACCAAAATGGACATCTTCCAGGTACCTTTCAAGTGAAGAAATGTCACTTGGTGAGACCCAGGAAGCAGGCTTTTTCTCTGGGTTCATCTGCCCTCTGGAAAAGCTTCCCCCAAGATTCAGGTGTTGAGTCCTATTGGACTTTCAATAGGCTCTTCTCCCAGGCAGGGAGCTCTTAATGGAGCCTGTATGAGTGTTTCATCTTTTAATTTTAGTGCCATTTTTAAGGATGCCGCAACTATTGTCAGTGGTCCTGGATTGCTTATACTACCTTTATTACTTTGTTGTTGTTATTGTTAACTGCCTAGAGGTATTTGCTTAAGATGGTCAACCATATATATTTGCTAAAGAAATCAATAAAACGGAACGGGGTCCCAAAGATTTTGCTGCTGGAAGCTAAAATCAAGATATTACCCATTCCCTTACATGCCACATATAGGAGTTAAAGAGCCTAGATTACCAGTGGCAATGAGACAAAGTCCTCCATCAAACATGGCAGAAGAATGTTTCTTTAGGGGTTCTGGACAGCATACTTCATATGATGTTTGCAGGAATGATGGCAGAATAACTCACCTGGAAGGCTGCTGGTGTACCTACCTACCCACCTTGGCATCTGCCAGCTGAAGCAATCCATTTCAGCGAGATTAATTTGTCTATGTGTGTTTTTTGATCTAGTTTTGTTTTACTGGTCTTAATGGCAAGATATTTTATCATTTTGCCATTCCCCACTCAAGGTTTGGAGAAGTACGGAAAAGAAGAATACAGTAAAATATTCTGGTAAATTGGGGTTCAGTTTTAAAATGAAATGGTTTAGAAAGTGCGACTGTGCTGTTAGTCATCCTATTAAAATAACAGGCTCATGAGAAAAAGGTCACCTTGAAAATGTTATTTTCTTACAGATCAGCTTTTGAGTTTAACGGGTGATGTTGCTCTATACTACATTGAACTACATTGAGTATACATCATTCTTAAACAAGGAGTCTTTAGGTTCTGCTTTTAAAGCAGGGGTGAGGAACTATGGCCTTTTTACAATCTGTGAATTTCAACGCCCAGAATTCCTGAGCCAAACATCCCTGGGGATGAAGGATAATTGAAGTAGGGGATGCCTAATTGACGAAGGTGGTTCACTAAAGGTAAAAGAGGGCTGCTCCTTTACCTGTCTTCTCATTAGCATATTAATAACTTCATTATTACAGCAATGCTGTTTCCTGTCCAGCTGAGATATCAGCTTTTTTTTTTGTTATTGTCTTTTAATGACCCCATAATTCCTTGCATCAGGGTGGAGTAGGGGCAGCTGAATGGTGCTGAGTGCCCTTCCTGTCGTCAATGCAGAGTTCACAGCAGATAGTTGCTCCAGAGAGAAAAATATTGGCCGCTATCTTGGATTGAACTCACAGCCTCCTGATTGTGAGGCAAGAACTCCCCTTCTAGGCCACTGCACCACTCCTGAAACATCTATAGTCCTACATATATGCCAAGTTAAAAGGCCCTTAAGTGAAAATAACTTCAAGAGGAACCTTTTCTAGCCTACGTATAAAGATAAGGGCCTAATGTCAGCTGTGTTAGGGATAACATTGTTTACCCTAACTGGTTTAGGCAAAATAATAAATATGTTATCATGGTTTATTAGTTAAAGTGTCTGCAACTTTAACTGTAGGATTGTAATTAAGGGAGTGGTTGTAAAAGCACCATAAAAGAAGCAAGGCACGGCAGCTTGCTCTCTCTGGCTTGATGATCCCTAATTACTGGATGAAGACTGCGTTTTTTCCCTACTGGAACGGGAGAGAGTTAAAGGACTGATTTATTGTAAGTGAACTGACTTTGGATATTCTACACGGACTTTGCTAACTGAACATCCTTGAATGGACTGACTAAAACGATACATGACTAATGGACTGTTATTTTGACTATGCTATAAACTCTAAATGGAATAAACTATATTTTTGATAGCACAAGCGTATCTGTTATTTTTACTGTATGTTAACAAACAAAACAAGCTTATCTCATTCATTTATCTGTGTGCCTATCTGACTAACGCTGCACATTCTGTTTAGCTTGTCTCCTTAACCCTGGTTGGGGAACCCAGGCTTAACAAGCTGAACGGGGCGTGCCAAATTATTTTGAAGGAATGTAAAGTCCTTAAGTGTGTACGTGTCCTTCTGTTTGGGATGCTGAAATGGGGATACCATTCCAGGCCGCCAAAAGATTCCAGAAATTCCCTGAGCCTGAAGGATGGCTGATGCTTGTACGTGTTCCTGGATGTGTTTAGTGATGACTCTTCCAACGGTCATTTAGTTACCTTCTGGCCTCTGACTTAAACAAAAACAAAAACAAAAAAGTTAGACTCTTTTGTTTCAGTCTGAGATCAATAATTATTTCCAAAGATCACAATAATATAAATTGGCTTCTTCATTAGTGGTAAGGGAGTCATACGCTAGGCATGAATCCAAATCACAGTAAAAAAAAAGGAAAAAAATCCGTTGAAATCTTTACAGGATTGTCTCAGCATCAGGAAATCACAGAGAGGGTTTTGCTTCCCAGTTTACTGTATTACAATATTACTGTATTACACCAAAGTAATTTCATATTAATTAGGTATTGCAGTCCTTAGTGATAGAGATGCAGAGTGCAGGATATTTGACTTTATCATAGGAAAAACTCTATGGCAGGGCTGTCAAACTCATGGCCCATGGGAAGGATGTGTTACATGCTGGCTCCGCCCCCGCCCAGTTTAAGGGGGGGGAAGTCCCTACACGTCACGTGATGCCGCCCTGACGATGCAAGTTTAACACCCCTGCTCTATAGCTTTTGGAGTTTCATTGTAAAACTAGATGTCTCTCCTGAAGGAAAGGGAGGGAAGGGATTGTGTGTGGAAAGTCCTGATAATTTTGTATCTTTAGATAGCAGTCTATATAGTCTAATTGTTTTTTATAAATTACAAATGTTGATGATTATGAAACTGGACTGAAGCATCCAGGGACCACAAGCAATAGAAAAGAGAACTACCATGGATTTCTTGCTTTTATTACATACCCCATATACCTGCAACTCTGATATACACAAAATGCAATATTTTTAGCCAGGATTATCACAAGGAGAGCCCATATATAAGATAACCATGTTACAGGTAGTCCTCGACCATAATTATGACCACAATTGAGTCCAAAATTTGCTGTTGTAAGTAAGTAAGACATTTATTAAGCGAGTTTTGGTCCAGTTGTTAAGTGAATCACTGCAGTTGTTAAATGAGTAATATGGTTGTTAAATGAAACTGGCTTCCCCATTGACTCTGCTTGTCAAAAGGATGCAAATGTTGATCACATGACCCCCCCCCCCCGGACACTGCAACTATCACAAATATGAGTCAGTTGCCAAGCGACTGAATTTTGATCATGTGACCATGGGGAGTGTTCTTACCCAAGCCTTGTTCAAATCAAACAAACACAAAGTATGTATAAAAACAAACCTTTTTAATGCGGCGCTGTGACTTCTGTTCATTCACAGTCAACAGTCATTCAAAATTAATTGTCCCAGATAAGAGCAAGCCCTTTCAAGGTTGCGAAAAGCTGCCAAGAACAAAAGACTAATTGAAGATAAATATCCCAAGCCAGAAGTTTCCAAAAACAAACCAGAGAAAGAGAACTCTGAGCATAAAGAATTTCTTTGCTTCCTGCAAGGAAGCCAACCCTGAAGGCTGGCTTTTATCCCTTATGGGAGGGGCCATCACCTTCCAACCTTACTCCCGAGTCACCCATGCTGCTTCAGCTGTTCTTTCCTTCTAGCAGTCCTGCGCACAGCCCTGTGCACACTGACCACAGGTTTCCCAGGGTCCTCTTTGTCACTGCTGCTAGACTCCACGACCTCCGAAGGCAGCACCCCATTCTCCGATAGTCCTGACCCCATCTCTGTATCACATGCAGGCCCCTCATCTGAGTCCTCGCTTTCAGAGACCACTGCTGTCCGCACCTGCTGCCAGCGAACCACAACAGATAGGCTGCAATGGTCATAAGTGTGAAACATGGTCATAAGTCACTTTTTCAGTGATGTTGTAACTTTGAACAGTCATTAAATGAACTGTTGTAAGCCAAGGGCTACGTATACTTCCAAACCTCTGTGCACAAATACTTTTCATCTCCTGATTTTCTTCCAGAATACTAAGGTCACCATATGCATTAAATCATCCTTGTTTTGATCTAGTGAGTCTTTGTTTTTTAAAGGCAGAGTGAACAAATATTACAGCAAAAATTCCTGCTTTCTTTCTGACTGCCCTTTTTTATTTTCCCATGGGGAGACATAAGAAGAGCATGGATGCAAAATGTTGCGCTGTGGTGGAATAAAATAATCGCAATAAGAAAAAAATATCAGTAGTTCATAGACAAACCCGTGATTGTGTGACATGGGATCTGGGCTGGAAACAATCAGATGCCTTGTCAAGGGTTAAAAATTGAGGTTAAACCTTGGTTTGTGCAGATGCAGTGTTGTTTGGCCATGCCTTCTGGGAATAAGAGCAATGGGTTGTATTGGCTCATGACTATGAGAGTTACAATCCAAGACTGGTTTAAATTTACAGGATATTTTTCTTCTCTTTATGATTCTGTCAAATGTTTCTTCCTTTTCATAGAAAACAGAAGCATTTTAAAGGCCAAACAGATACAGTCTCTTTAATGGAAACCTTCAGAACAATTGAATAAAAATTTCACTACTCTGAAGAAAAATGACCGAGTTTGAGGTAATGGCCTTATAAATTCAGATGAGCTGTGTAGCCTATGCACCCCACTGCTCAGCATTGGCCCCTTCCTCCAATATTGGGAATGTCCAAGGCAGACTTTTTTCACTCAGAATAGTACTTGGCCCTCTGAGAAGCAAGATCTCCTTTTCCATGTCAACACAGATTCAATTCTTGGCATTGCCAATTGAAAGTTTCAGGTTTCAGAAATTAGGAATCACCCCAGCAATTTACAAAATTGCGCTGATCAGATCACTGGCTAGTAGTAAGGAAAAGACAGAAAATTCATATAAGCACACAAAGAAGCTTTTATATGTAAATATTTACAGTATGTTTATGTGTGATAGGGCAGGTATTTTGGCTAACCACTAGTCCCAAAGATATTTTTCCAAAAGGCAACTGGTCTTTCCTGATATTTTCCTTCTCATCCAAGAAGTTTCTTCAGTTCTGGAATGAGAAACGAAAGATATTCAAAGTAAAAAACCAAGAAAGTCCAGTTGCCTTTTGGAAAAAAAACACCTTTGGGACAACCATGTCCAGAATAATTGAGAATCTCCATGGATGGTAGTCCTGATGGGATTAAAATATCAATTAAATTTTCATGAACTTAATCGCCGTTAACACCATTAACACAACAAAAGAAAAAGAAAAATCCCTATTTAAGGAATTCTTGGAAATTGAAAGTCTACATACCATTTGGCAAGAGCTACCTTAACAAAAACATTGCGATATCTGTTTTATCATAGTCAGAACTAATTTATACTCATTCTTTTCTATCATATTCACAAAAATAGCAATCTTCTTTTTCTTGATTGAATAACTAGCATTATTTAAAGCTGGTGTATGATAGGATGATATGATTTTGGGGCTTGGATTATCAGCAATATTAATTCAGTTGTAGAATTAGAGATAGCTTTTATAAATTTACTGGTCAATGGGACTAGATATTTGTGCTTGTTTTGTTTTTAAAGGGACAAGTGTATAAATCATAAAACTGTTTTGGGGATACATAGATACCAAAAGAATCTTATTAACTACTCATAATTAAAGCATTTAATCATTGATGTGTTCTATGATTGGAAATTGTCATTTTATTTTTATATTAAAGTTCTTGTTAACAGGTTGAAATGTTCACAATGTTTGATTCCGTTGCTGAGAGACAGCTTGTCAAAACCTGTTTCTAGATCTCCTAAAAGTGAAAATCAATTATTTTACCCCTATTCAAATGATTTAAGATTGTTTTTATTTGATTGATGTTCAAATAATGCATGAAGCAGGCTTTACCCTTCACATTCACAAGAGAACTATGGTAAGTCCAGCTCACCTTGAATTCTGTTGACTTTTATCAACTACCAATTTGCTTTGACCACTAGCAGTTCAGATTCTTGTAGAGAGCATTAGCATATAATAAACCTATAATTATTTGAATGCCTGAACTCCTGATTTCCCACACTTGACAGAAATATAAGACCATCTATTTATGAGAAATGGAGCACCATGGGGTCATATGATCACTGTTTGTGACCTTCCGACAACCAAAGTCAATGGGGAACCAGTTGCGAGTTACATAATCATTGCAATGATTCATTTAACAACTATAGAAAAAAGGTCATAAAATCAGGCATGACTCACTTATCTTGCTTGGCAATGAAAATTCTGGCCCCCATTGTGATTGTAAGTTGAGGACTACCTGTATATTCATTGGCGGAATCAATGAACCACGGGTAGGGCTTGGGCTGGACAGCAGTGGCATGCCTACCATCTTGCTGATTTTGACCACTGCCCATAGACACTGTTGAATCACACATCCAATTATTCACTTTTTTAAAATCCAGTGGTGGGATTCAAATTTTTTTACTACTGGGTCTGTGGGCGTGGCTTGGTGGGCGTGCCAGAGGAAGGATACTGTAAAATCTCCAGTCAGAGGTGGCATTTGCCGGTTCTCTGAACTACTCAAAATTTCCACCACTGGTTCTCCAGAACTGGTCAGAACCTGTTGAACACCACCTCTGGCTGCCCCTAATTCATAGCTTCAACCAAATGGAACAAAACACACACAAAGAAAGAGAGCTCTCAAGCAGGGAAAGAGAGCTCTAAGATATCACCTTATGTGGTGAGGCGTAAGAAGGCAAGATGTAAGGGATATAAATTGCTATTATGTTCTAAAATCTCTAGCTATAGCTATAGCTTGCCTTTGTTCCTTCCCCTTCAAAAAAACACCCAGGTGGAATCCAGTAGGTTTCTAGATATTGTTATGTGCTTGAGACCAGATCGCTTCCACCTGACTGTTGACTGTCTTCAAACAATCCTTTAGCCTTTCATAACCGCCCAAAGATCAACCCAAGTGCAATTCCATCCATCAAGAAAGTCTTATATGCGCTCTGAATCTGGGAAGCCCATAATTTTTCATGTCTGAAATCTGAAGCTTCCTCCTACAAAGTTTGCTTTGGGGTTCAGGTACCAACCTCGTTCCTGTGTAATCCTAACCCTAGCAGAAAATCCTCAAATTATACAGTCCTGAATATCACATGGAATTTGAATCCCTGATTGGTTTCACCAGAAAAAAAATTAAGGAATATGTTGAGTGTGCGTGTGTAATTTTTTTTTTTATTGAATGCTTTTTTTCAGGCAGTAAAAAAACAAATCTTAAAAAATAGCCATAAAATAAGAACAAAGTAAAGAAAACAAATCTTTCAAAAAATAGTCATGTAAGAACTAATTTCAGCGCTTTTGAAACTTCAAATGGTGATTAAACAAATGGTTGTAAATCAAAAACATCTTATTCTTATTTAGAAACTTATTTTTCAGGGGCAAGGAAGAACCCGAAAAGAACTGGAAGCAGAGATTAGCAGATGCATGCTGGGAAAAGCAAGGAGCAGAAACAGTTTCTGTATTTAATTATCGCAAATGAAAACTAAATTAATCCTGCTCAACAGCCAATCTCAGTTTATAAAGAACCGACACTACTTGCAACTTCTAGGTGACAGGAAATGCAAGTAGCATATTATCATCCAACAGCACTGAAAAAGAAGAGGAAATAAATTTCTTGCGGTTTTCTCTTTTATGGCCAAAAAAAAAAAGAAGAAGCAGCTTGCAATTTGTCCAACATGTCAAGGTGGGGAAAGAGTGCTAAAATTAGCAAATGGAAAAGGCAGGATGTTTGGTTTTATTCCCTAATTGTTGAAAATGACATCACTTCTCTGCAGCTATGAGCTGGTTTGATGACTGGCACAAAAGGCGAGAGATAAAAGAGAGGAAGGTTCTTTGCGTGCAATGTGTGTGTCTGTTTCTCAACGTTTTCTAATATTAGATACATGAAGCTCTGTGTTTCAGAGGAAAAAGAGTACTTCCTTTTCTCTCTCTTTTTCTTGCGCTTCTTGCTCTTCCAGATGTAGCAGAGGCAAAAGCGAGGTTTTCCTACGCGTGTCTTAATAAATATTTTACTTCAGATATAATGAATGTCTGTTAGCATAGCTGGGTTAAGCTCATACCCTGCATTCAAAACTATATTGTGGGCTGTGTCTCCGGGTATGTGTTTCTGTGTATTAACCCCTGTGAATTAATTGTATCAACCTCTGCGAATTAATTACAGTGGTCAAAACAATAAATCTGTTTTTAAAAAACTTAATTACTCAGAATTCTTTCAGCACTCTGATGTTCATGTCAAGTTCAAAAGGCATTTTTGCTGTTGCAACTATTATTGCCTCTCCTCTTGCCAATGAATTATGAGGGGAAGGCGGTGGTGGGATTCAAAACATTTTAGTACAGTCCTGTGGGCATGGCAGGGAAAGGATACTGTTATGAACTAATAAAAGCGCTTAAATAAAGTTTTAACAAAGCTTAAAGAAAAAGCAGGGTTCTAATCCTGCACTTCTGATTGGCCGATAATAGCGATATCGAATTGGCCCGTTCTGGAGAATCTGATTGGCTGTTAACGAGCCACTCTCATTGGTTCAAGGGTTTAACACTTCCATGTTCTCATTGGCTAATAGGTCAGCAGCCTGCCCTATAAAAGGGCTGCTGCTGCCCTAGGGTTTTTGCTCTGTTCAGAATGATTAATAAAGAGTTGAAGTTCACTGTTCACTGCCTCGTCTCCGTTCCTTGCACCCATGCGCAGAACCTAACAGATACTGTAAAATCTTCATTCCCTCCCCACTCCTGGGGGAAGGTTATTGCGAAATCCCATTCCCTCCCCACCCCACTAACCTGCTTTCCAGCTCCGTTCTCCTGTGCAGGGCAATCAAGAAGACCCAGCTGATCAGCTAGGACTTGGGAGGCAGAGAATAGATGGGGGAGGGGCCAGTCAGAGGAGGCCTTTGACGGTTCCCCAAACTACTCAAAATTTCTCCTACCGGTTCTCCAGAACTGGTCAGAACCTGCTGAATACCACCTCTGGGGGAGGGAAGAGGTAGATAGAAATTAGGTTCCAGACATCAAGATGCCAGCTGTGAGAACCAAGGTCACTTCGGCAGGGGTTTATCAGAGCCATAAGACTTTCCCACAACAATGACAGGAGGCTCCATGGGACAATGTGACCTGGTTTTATGAGGGGAGGGAAAACCTGAACTAGGTATGTGGGTTTGTGCGGGAAGTAACTAGATCTGGTTTGGCCCTCATGTTTGCGGAAATGATGGACTCAGTAAAGTTTTGCGTTAAGAGATTGGATCGTCTCGACCATGCTTGCTTTGGTTGGGTTCATCAGTCAGAACGTTGACAGTTCAGGCATATGTCCTCTGGCAAAAACTCCTAAATTCAGACCTTCAACACTGGAAGAATCCTGTACCGGTACGGATACAAAAGAGAAGTGAGAGAACAGTGGATAACAATAGAGGTTGATAATATCATTTTGCAAGCTGTGGTTGCTCTTTCACCTGCTTTCTCTGTTTCTGATACACAAAGTAAGCATCTGGCTTTCAACACACACACACACACACACACACACATGCACAGCCCCATTTGGTCTGCAAATGCATTTTCAGCAAAATGATGAGCATTCCACTCATCACAAAGCTATTAAGCAACAAAATGCTATTTGGATTTTTTTTTTTTAAAAAAAAATGTTTTATTGATGAAATGTAGTGTGCTGATCGTGCTCCATTGAATATCACTCTAATATCACTATCTAAGCAACGATCAGTGCTAAAGCTACCCAAAAATTTCAGCAAATTGTAGGAGATAAGCCAAATAGTTTACACATTTTGGCATCTGTCCAATACGTAAATTACCCAGACTAATCTCTTTCAGCTCCATCCAAAATCGATAAATCTGCTAAATGCCTTTGCCAGATTCAAGCCAGGGATAATTGCTGTATTAAATCATTAGAGAGAGACTGTCTACTGAGAGAAATGCTTTCTCTGAACTGAGAAAAAAAATGTTCTGATAATATTTACACACAGCACTTTGTCATTTCGATATGTTCTGATATTGCAATTAATGCCCATAATCATATGTGCTCTTGGATTTCCCTAAATGTTTTATTGGGCAGCATCATATATGGTTGATGTGTACTGTATGTTATTACTAAACAGAGGAAGAAATGTACACATTGATCAGCAATAAGCCAGGGAGGGGACAGTTTTAGACACATGACATGAAATTTAATGCAGGGGTCCCCAACCACTGGGCCCTGGACTGGTACCGGTCCGTGGATCATTTTGTACTGGGCCGCCTATTTTGCTTGGGCGCCGCCATCTTGTTTCGACGGTGCTTGAGAAAGTGCTTCCAGGTGAGCTTGTCGGTCATTGGTTGGAAAGCGGCGTTTGGGTGCTGAAGGAATCCTCACACCTTAGTTTTGTCAAGGGGGGGGCTTCCAATGAAGAGCTGTCCCAATGGCGGTGGAGTCTCGTGTTACTCTGGAGGAGATATTAAGAGCCCGAAAAGGCCATCGACCACGAGAAGGTATAAAGGAGGAATTGAAGGTGGCAGGGCAAAGCGGGGGATGGCTGGCTGGCCGGTTGTTTGGCTCGCCTTGCCTTGATCGTGCGTGCTGATGCTGGTACCGGTCCGTGGATCATTTTGTACATTTTGTACTGGTCTGTGGTACAAAAAAGGTTGGGGGCCACTGATTTAATGGATTCAGATTTTCCAAGCATCCACTAGGACATCTCCTACCCCAAATCATGGATTATTGTAATGAGATTGAGATATTGCAATTAAGCTTGTTAATCTCCCTCTGCATCTACATGATCACAACATCATATTTAGCTAAATAAAATAGGGACTTGATGTTCCTATTGGGGTATTCTATTCTCCGATATTCCAAGACAGCATTCTACGTCATGCATCTTACAAAACTATTTTGAAGTCTTTTTGGAGTTCAAATAAATTTGCAGGGATGTATTCCAACACAGGGAACTCTCATCTTCCTTTACTGACTGGAAGGAATTATAAAAATAATCCCACAGATCAAAAGGGCATCATGTTGGGAAAGGTTAGTTTAAATAACCATAAAGTTTAAACTTTATGCATGGCTGCAGGCATCTAAATGAGGTTTTAATGCAGGTACAACCACAATGAAAGAGAACACAAATCACAACCAGCATTTAATAAGATTTGCTTTTCTTAGTCCAAAAATCTAAATCATTCCTTTGTTTTATTCTCTTGAACCTAACGTATAATTGAATCGCATCTTCATTCAGATAAACATACTACACTCATTCCTGAAGCACGTGGACTGCAAGTTGCCCAGAGGCAGATAGAGTACTGTATATGCTATTCCCTTTTTATTATTTTTTTCATTGTTTTAACCACTTGTGTATCCTCCTTTAATCATTTACTTAAACGCAAGCCTTGTTTAATTTAATGGGATTTACATTTTAGTAAACTAGTTAAGATGTACTTCTCAGATGTCAGTTTATGTTTCAATAAATTTCTTTTGTAGTTGATGTGATTTAAGAAAGTCACATTGTAATGTAGATTAATAAAGATGAGTAATTTTTATAAAAGGAAGGAGGAAACATGACTGAATTGGGTCTGTGTAACACCAATCTTGGTTTTGGGAAGCAAGTTTTCATGGCATGATATTTCACAGAAAGGATTGTTTAATGTCAGCTTCACATGCTATGCAAATACCTAGCAATAAGTAAACAATGAATAGTAAACTACTTGTATGATTGATTGCAGCTGATTAATTCAGACTAGGCTTCATTCATGATGCTCTTTAAACTAAAAACCTAGTTCAGGATAAGATTTAGCAGGCATAAGTGGAGTTTGGGAAGTTCAGCAAGAAACAAAAATTGATATTGTTGTTGTTACATTTTTATCCCACTTTATATACAAAGGGCAGAAAGAAAACTGAAGAACTCTGGCCAGAAATTGTGTTTTTTATGGTGTCTTAACATGACCTAGCTACTGACAATATGGCAATTTTAAGATTTGGATTATATTAGATTAGATTCGAAAGTTTTTTTGTTCATAACGCCTACATTATCCACTCCACCACAAAGGAACTTGGTAAGCAAGCAAAAATCAATGGGGAAGCCAACAGGGAAGGTCACTAGTTGCAGTCATATGATGTCTCAACAACTATAGTGATTTGCTTAACAACCTTCACAAAAAAAGAATGTAAAAGTGGGTGTACTCACATGATGCCTCACTTAATAACTGCACCACTTCACAACAATTTTTACAGTCCCTACTGTGGTCATCAATTGAGGATCAGCTTTACAAGCTGGCTACCTTTTTCTCTGGAGAAGAACTATATCTTTAGCTTAATTCTAATAAATGGTAGTACTCGAGAAAAATTGACTAGGTTGTGCTTTTGCAAATTCAGAAAAGTGTGAAGCTGATAAATAACATAAAGGACAGTTTGATGGCTTTGAATTGTCAGCAAAAACAACAACAACAAAAAACACCATACATAGGTTAGAAACCAGCACTGAAGTCAGAAGTTTTCATTTATTTATTGCGATTATTTGTGTGCTGCATCTTGTTGTCCATCTAGATAGCTCATGATAAATACAATAAAAACCTGTGAAATATCTAATATTGTAATAACATTAAATTTTCAGCAATTAAAAACTGTGCACTTTGTTTATCATCTTCCTCAGAAGTATTACCCCATCCAAAGCTATACATGGAACATCTGTGGTATCAGCAAGTTCTCAACCAGTAGTAACTCTGAGTTGCTGGGATTCAGATATCATCTACTGCCATTATCCTTCACAACCTCCATAGTACACCAGGTGAGGCCTCCCACACATCTCCTGTTCTACCTGAGTTTCATGTAGATGTTAAACAGAATGGGAGAGGGAGCCAGGCTTTAGGACAGCCCATGCTGAAGTGCACAAGGGCTCAACTATGCATTCAAGGAATATATCGGCATAAAACAGTGCTCCAAATTTCCCACTGTTGCAGGTATTCCAGACAGATACCACTGACCATCACTAAAAGATCTTGCAAGTACCAAATGAACATTTCAGCATCCTCCAACAAGAGTGGCCAATATAGTTTTCCTCCTATGCCCAGACCTGAAACTTCACTGGAAAGGATTCAGAAAACTAATTTTATCCAGAGGTCTCTGTTACAGTAACTGAAACTCATCCATCTTCTCCAACAGCATTTTATTTATTTATTTATTTGTCAGAAGCTTAACAGAAACAAGAATAAACATACGTTTAAATACAAGAACTAGGAACTAATATTTGGGGACAATAGGACAGGGACGGAAGGCATGATTGTGCATTTATGCACGCCCCTTACAGACCTCTTAGGTGAGGTCAATAGAAGTTAGTTTGAGGGTAAAGGAGTGTGGGGGTTTGAGCAGGTGACAACAGAATCAGGTAGTGAGTTCCAGACATTGACCACTCTGTTGCTGAAATCCTATTTCCTGCAATCAAGTTTGGAGTGGTTTACATTTAGTTTATATCTGTTGTGTGCTCTTGTGTTGTTGTGGTTAAAGCTGAAATATTCATTAACTGGTAAGACATTGTCACATATGATTTTATGTACTATGCTTAAGTCCAATCTTAGTTGGTGTAGTTCAAGGTTGTCTAAGCCTAGAATCTCAAGTCTGGTGCTGTAGGGTATTCTGTTGTGAACAGAGGAATGTAGTAGTCTTCTGGTAAAATACTTCTGGACTCGCTCAATTGTATTTATGTCTGATATACAGTGCAGATTCCAGACAGCAGAGCTGAATTCAAGTATTGGTCTAGCAAAAGTTTTGAATGCCCTAGTTTGCAAAACAGTATTACCAGTATTGCCAAGGAAAAACGTCAATGCTTGTCTAGGATGGCTGGGCCCAGAGACCACATCACTGCCTTCTTTCATCTTCTCATCTAAAGGTGTATCTGCTGCCTTCTGGATCCCTGCCACTACCTGCTCTATAATAACTGTTCTGTACCTTCATTTACATTCTTGAAAGCCCCGCGTTTTGATTGGCCAAAGCGCGGGGCAATCTGATTGGTTGGGCGAGCCGTGCTGATTAGCCCGCTAAGAATCTCCTGCGATTGGTGGATTCGAATCGCGGGAGATTCAAAGCGGTGCCATTGGCCGCGGCCGCCACGGCTTGGAAATAAAAAGCCGAAAGTTTTTCCTTGGAAGCCAGTTCGGTTCCGGGGACCAATAAAGAGCTGAAACCTAGTCATTGACTCCTGGTCTCTTTCCCGACGGACACGACACTGGCGACGAAGGTGGGATCCTGATCCTGAACCTCAAAAGCACGTGTCTGATGGAAGCCAGCAAAAACCGATGAGATGGCCAGCATCGTGCCGCCCGCATCCTTCAACCCCGCTAGTGAGGACTGGGAATCTTACACGGACAGATTCCGCATGTTCTTCGAATGCCGCGACATGAAGGACGCCACCGGACCGAAGAAACGAGCTGTCTTCCTGACACACTGCGGGCCCGCAGTGTTCAAGATGGCGAAAGCCCTAGCAAAACCCGCTGATGTCACTGCGATGGATCGGGATGACCTCAAGCCCTTACTCTGAAGGCACTACGCTCCCGCCGTGCCCACCCTCATCTGCCGGCACGAGTTTTATCGGCGGGACCAATGGTCGGGCGAAAGCCTCAGTGACTTTGTTGCAGAGCTGCAGAGCCTAGGAGGACTATGTGGGTTCTCCAACATGGACGAGGCCCTGCGGGACCGAGTCGTGCTCGGGCTTCGGGACCCCATCCTACAAAGTCAACTGATGGCCAAAGGCAACATCACCCTCACCGATGCCATCACCGAAGCCACCACAGCCGAAGCCACCAGGCAGTCAGCAAACCGCATGCGGAGACTGGATGCCGGGGACCGCACCGCGAACAACCACCCTGCACGGGCGACCGAGGCCCAACCTGAAACTACCACCCACCATGGCGAATTCCACTCCACCTCTGATACTTCGGACAAGGAGGAGGAAATCCACCGGCTCCAGGCAGGACGCGACCAGCGCAGCCGGCGGGGTTGTAAGTCGAGGACCGCGTGTGCTGGTTGTGGAGGCGACCACCCTAGAGCCGAATGCCAGTTCTTCGATGCAGTCTGCTGGCACTGTGACAAAAAGGGTCACATCGCCCGCGTCTGCCAACTCAAGAAAGCCTACAGCCCCAGACGGTGGGACCACAGCAAGTGGAGATGGGACAGCACACCACCCAGAACCAGAAACCGCCCAGCCGACAGCCGTTGGGACCAGAGCGGACGAGCCCAACGAGGTGGCGAGACCCGGCGGAGGGAAGAAACGCACCAGACGGTCATCATTGGCCACGCAACAACCACCGACGCCCGCAAGGTCTACGTGGAGGTATGCATCGAAGGTGAACTTTGCAAGATGGAGGTGGACTCCGGGTCCTACCTCTCCATGGTCGCCTGGCAAGAAATTAAACGCTTGGTGCCTACCATCCAAAGGAGGGGACTGGAGAACCAGAGACTAATCCTTAAGGACTACCAGGGAAACTGCATCCCAGTAGTCGAAACAGGCCAATTTAGAGTAACCTTTAAAGGACGCACCGCAAAACTCCCCCTAACAATCGTCGATCGAGACCGACTCAGCCTGTTGGGACTTCAATGGTTCACACCGCTCGGCATCAAAGTCACGGGCATCGACCACATCGCCGAGGCCAACTGGGAGCAGCAACTGGCACGGGACTTCCAAGAAGTGTTCCACGGCACCCCAGGCAAGTACCGAGGGCCCCCTGTATCCTTCAGCCTAGACCCAAACATTCCCCCGAGGTGCCTAAAACCAAGGCGAGTACCTTTCGCACTCAAGCCAAAAATTGACGAGCAAATTGACAAGCTCGTCAAGCAAGGGGTCCCACAACCAATAGACCATGCCCGATGGGAGACCCCAATAGTCACCCCAGTCAAGCCTGATGGGTCAGTGAGAATCTGTGGGGACTATAAGGCTACCCTAAACAGCGCCTTGCAACAAAGCGCTTACCCCGTCCCAGTAGTGCAGCATCTTCTACACTCACTGGGGGGTGGCAAGGTTTTCGCGAAACTCGACCTGGCCCAAGCATACCAGCAGCTGCCGGTCGACGAGGAAACCGCAGAGGCGCAAACCATAGTCACCCACTGGGGAGCCTTTCGATGTAACTGACTCCAATTTGGAGTCAGCGTGGCACCTGGAATTTTCCAGAGCTTCATGGAGAGACTCTTACAAGGCATCAAGGGGGTGGTACCTTACTTCGACGATGCACTGGTATCGGCAGCCAACCAGGCTGAACTAGAGGGTCGCCTAAGGGAGGTGCTAACGAAATTCAAAGAAACCGGGCTAAAGGTGAAGAGGGAAAAGTGCCAACTTTACACAGAGAGGGTCGAATTCCTGGGGTATCTCCTAGACCGTCATGGCATCCACCCCATCGACACCAAAATTAAAGCTATCAAAGAGGCCCCCACACCCAAGTCGAAAACGGAACTGCAGGCGTTTCTGGGGCTACATAACTTCTACAATGTTTTCCTGCCCCAAAAGGCAACCGCGACGGAGACTTTGCATAGGCTTTTGGACAAGGCGGCTACCTGGACTTGGGGAAAACATGAGGAAGCCGCCTTCAGGAAAACCAAGGACCTGCTCACTTCGGATGCCGTCCTCATCCAAAACAACGAGACCCTACCACTAGCCGTCACATGCGACGCATCACCCTTCGGCGTCGGCGCCATCCTCAGCCACACTCTTCCCGATGGAAAAGAAGCACCCATCGCGTTCTTTTCAAGGACCCTTACCAGACTGGAGCGAAACTACAGTCAGCTGGACAAAGAGGCCCTGGCTATCATCGCCGCAGTAAAAAGGTTTCACAAGTACCTCTACGGCCGGGCGTTCACCACCATCACCGACCACAAGCTGCTGTTGGGAATCCTCGCAGGGAACCGGGCCACCCCGAACATTCTATCTCCTAGAATGACAAGGTGGTCCGAATTCCTGGCTGCCTACAACTACTGACTCACACACCAGCCCGGTAAAACTATCACCCATGCGGATGCTTTAAGCCGCTCACCGCTACCCAAACCAGACACTGACCCAGCACCCACGATGACCATGCTCAGCATAGAGACTCTGCCCGATCTACCCATAACCGCGTCAGACATTGCCCGAGAAACTAATAAAGACAAATGTCTGGCGCAGGTGTTGCATTGGGTAGAGAAAGGGTGGCCGGAAAAGGACAACGACGAGACTTTCAGAACATTCCGGAACCGGCAAATGGAACTCTCGCCACTAAAAGGGTGTGTACTTTGGGGGGATAGGGTGGTCATCCCGGAAAAACTGCAAGGGAAGGTTCTGGAGTTGTTATACGAGGAGCACCCGGGCATCGTTAGAACAAAAGCCCTGGCCAGAAGTTATGCTTGGTGGCCAGGGATGGACAAACAAATCAAGGCTTGGGTAGCAAGGTGTCAACGTTGCCAGGAAACTAGACCAAGCCCACCCACGGCACCGATTCTAGAGTGGGAAACCCCCAGGGGACCTTAGTCTAGGATCCACATAGACTTTGCCAGGCCCACAAAGGGACACACATTCTTAATAACCGTAGACGCTTACTCCAACTGGCTGGAAGTAAGCAATATGAGAACCACCACCACGGAGGCCGTGACCAAAGAACTCTGCAAACTCTTCGCAACACACGGCCTCCCAGACGTCCTCGTGTTGGACAAATGAGCCCCAATTCACCTCGCTGGAATTCGAAAAATTCCTAGCAGAACAGGGCATACGATATGCACTGACAGCCCCGGCGCATCTGGCGACGAACGGAAGGGCGGAATGGATGGTTCAATTCACAAAAAAACCATCCAGAAAATAGACCACGGGAAGATCCAGGACAAAATAAATAAAATGCTTTTTATACAGCACATAACCCTGAACACTACAACAAATAAAAGCCCGGCAGAGCTACTAATGGGGAGGAAAATAAGATCCCCACTCGATAGACTACACCCCACATACAACCCAGAGAAACCCCCAGATTCCACCAGCAAACACCGATCCTTCGCACCAGGCGACGCTGTCTACGCGAAGAACCTAACCGGATACCCACTATGGATACCAGCAACCATAATCCAGATGACAGGTCCATGCTCGTACTGGTTACAAACAACCGACGGACGAGCATGGAAACGCCACATCAACCAATTAAGATTGAGGACAGCTACAAAAGACACCACTGACACACAACCAAACACAACCAACCCCCTCAACACAAACCAAGAGGGGAGGGAATACCTCGGAAACCAAACCCCAGAAGAAAGAAACCAGCCATACTCACCAGCAAGCAGCCAGCGCGGAACCTCACCAGAAAGAAACAGCCAGGCCGGCTCGACCAGCCCGGAAAGACCAAGCGGGAGCGGCGAAAACCGCAGCTCGACCAACCCGGGTAGACCAGGAGGGAGCTACGAAGAGCGGCCCGGTAAGACATACCAGGCAGTTCCAACGACGAGGCCGAGAGACACGGAGATCCCGACCGAACCAGCCGAGAACCAACCTCCAACTGACCTGCGCAGGTCCAGTAGACAAGTATGGAGCCCCGCCTACCTACGGAACTACATTACGTAGGACCAAACCAAGAGGGGAGGGGTGTTCTGTACCTTCATTTACATTCTTGAAAGCCCCGCGTTTTGATTGGCCAAAGCGCGGGGTGATCTGATTGGTTGGGCGAGCCGCGCTGATTAGCCCGCTAAGAATCTCCTGCGATTGGTGGATTCGAATCGCGGGAGATTCAAAGCGGTGCCATTGGCCGCGGCCACCGCGGCTTGGAAATAAAAAGCCGAAAGTTTTTCCTTGGAAGCCAGTTCGGTTCCGGGGACCAATAAAGAGCTGAAACCTAGTCACCGACTCCTGGTCTCTTTCCCGACGGACACGACAATAACCAAGAGGAACATGGATCTAATTTACAGATAGCTGAATTCAGCACACAGAAGAACCTTGACTTGACTTGCTCAAAAGTATGATCTTTTTTCATGAGATTCTGCAGAGGAACTGGAACCTAAAGTAGGAAAAGGTGTCATAATAAAAATAGAAAAATAAATCAATAAGGCTTCAATAAAGTTTAAAGTTTAGTATAAATTTAGCTTAGTTTTAAACATTAGTGTAAACTAAGCTGGTTTAGTTTTGTGATGAGAAAAAGAGAACGAGAAAGAGACAGGGAAAGAAAGAGAGAAGGAAGGAAGGAAAGAAGGAAGAAAAAGAGAGAAAGGAAGGAAGGAATAAGAGAGGAAGGAAGGAAGGGGAAAGAAGAATAGAAGAGAGGGAGAAAGAAAGAAGAAAGAGAAAGAAAGAAATATAATTATTTCTTATTTATTTCAAGGTTAAGATGATAGTCTTGGGTGCTTTTGAATATATAATTTGATTTGGGCACCTGCCATCCAGCTCAGAGTAAATATAAGTGATTTTGCCTTCAGAGGGCATTGCAAGCTACTTACAAAGTCAAATGATGTCCCAGAACCCAAAATGAAAAAGTTCACTCTAAATGAAGTTGAAGTTGCTAGTCTGCATGCTCAGACACAGGAAGTGCAGTGAGGTATTTGTGGAAATGCTGGCTTTGCTCTCAGACTTAATTTGGACGAGGAAAAAAAAAGGGGGGGGGGAAGCAATCATCTAATTTCCCTCAAAAGTGATATTTTCCTGGAAACAGATAGAAGGCAACATCATGAAGATGCAGCAGAAAAAAAGAAGTTGTTATAATACAAGGGGTCTCCAACCTTGGCAACTTTAAGACTTGTGGACTTCAAGTCCCAGAATTCCTCAGCCAGCAAAGAATTCTGGGAGTTGAGGTCCACAAGTCTTAAAGTTGCTAAGGTTGGAGACCCCTGTTTGTGCATGGTTACATGGGTGCTAAATTTTTAAAAAGCACCCATGTGCTCAAGAGTATTGTAATAATGTCTTAGGTCCTACAAGCGATCAATGGGCTAAGAATGACTTTATTCAATTTTATTTTTAAAACGCTTCCATGGATCTCGGATTCTCAGGCAGTTAGAATCAAGTGCTTATCATATACATGACTAGCCCTTTCCACGTATAATAGCAGGGCCTTGTTTGTTCCTTTCCCCTCGTTATGTAATCATTGGTCCCCATGTACGAAATGTTCTGATTGCCCTTTGTATTGAAAACTTCCTCTTAACTCTCCTTTGGTGGTTATGAAGATTTTCTCTGATTTGCTGTCCCTGAGTTGAGGCTAAGAAGCTATATTGGAATCTGCTTAGGCACATTGCAATACAGGCATGCCTCCTTCACAGGCTCACAAAAGCAAGAAAAACAAGCATTAAAAGATGTAACTTGACTCTTATTAAACTTTCAGAAAGCACAACTTCAGTATAATCAACTGGCAGGACATTTTGAGGCCAATTCTGCAGAAGCCCAGCAATTGTGGGTTAAGATGGTTTCCAACTATTACCTAAGAGCTTCAGAGTTGCAGATGTCTGTACCTTATGCCATCCTCCCCCAACCTGATGTAGTAAAACTTCATTCTACTTGGCAAAGACAAGAATTGTGGGTCACCCGTCACTTCCCGAGAGCACCAATTCAGAGAAGGCTGTTCTGAACACAATGATAACATTTTGAATGGATGTATTCTTAGCAGAAGGAAAGAAACTACAGCAGAAGACATCAAATGAGATATTCTGCAGTTAAAATACATATGTTGATATTTATGCTAATATATGCTCACAATAGTCATGATAGGTAAGAATATAACCATGCAAAGAGCTATATTTCTGTTTTTCCTGAAAATCATATATTCCAGGAAAGGAATGTATATGTATCTATAATGTATATATGTGTGTGTATCTCTGTGTGTGTATGTACTGTATATGTATATATGTATATGTAGATACAATCTCATTATCAATGCAGAGAGTGGATGGGAGAGATGTGATGAAAAAAATCTAGGAGGAATAATTGTCTGTAATAATAATAATTCAAATTAACCTTAGGACGCTTTAAATTTCATGGTTGCTGGCAAAATTATTATAAAGCAGCCAATATCTTATAGAATTAAGTTGGCTATATATAGTTGCTCCACAAATCATTTATTTGTGTAGTGGAGATCTTCTGTAAAAATATTGCTAAGCTGAATTCCAAACATAAAATAATAATTTCCTTTTAAGGTACAAAAAATGAATATTTTGGCATAGCTAGAGAGTTCCTGAAATCTATGGAAGCTGTTGTTTTAATTTTAAGAGGTTCCCTCCCCTGCCCTCAACCCCTCTTCTAAAACACTAGTCAATGAACTACATTTGGAACAATTAGCTTTAAAATTGCTCAATAAAACATATACCACATTTTTTTAACCCTGAAACATGTGGGCTTTTTGCCTGCTGGGTATCTTGAACACAACACTCCACCACTAGGAGTGAGAAAGGCCTAAGCCACCCTTAGTTGCTCACAAATTGAAGTAATGTTTCCCTCCTTATTCCAACACTACCCAAGGACAAAGCCTCAAATCTCTTAGACCTAGTCCTCCATCACCTTGAAGGGAAGTTGGATGGTCAGCAGCCAATGGGGATGGGAATAAGAGTAGAAGGGTGAGTTGTCAGCCAGATCTCCAGTATGGGCTTTTCCTTTGATGCATGCTTGCTATCAGCTGCCATAGTAACAGGGAGCAGGGGCATGGCATTTGGGTTTGGGAAGTGAGCTGGTAAAGGCCCATGTGAACTAAAAGTAGAGGTGATGACTGGCTCTGACCAGTTCTGGAGAACCGGTAGCGGACATTTTGAGTAAGTTGGAGAATCAGCAAATACCACCTCAGACTGGAGATTTTACAATATCCTTCCCCTGCCACACCCACCAAGCCATACTCACAGAACTGGTAGTAAAAAAAATTGAATCCCAATATTGACTAAAAGGGAGGTTTGCTCTCAAGAATTATTGTGCTGCTGAGTGGAGTTGTTTATACCCAGTCAAGACCAACCGTCCTAGAACTCCAGATGGGCAATACCTGAAGATGACATTATGCAGGATGTGGATTGAACATTCAGCCTGGGTCCTTGGGGGGGAGGATTTGGGGAAACTTTCAACCTGTAACTTTCGTGCCTTTTGAATCAGATCTTGCCTTGCTTTTGCTGGTCTCATTTCAAACTCAGTAAAAGTACCTCTTCTCTACTTCAATGGTGTTGGGGTTTTTCTTTCTTGGGTTTTGAATGGAGGCAGGCCTGACATTAGTAAAACAAATATAATTTTCAGACAAGCTCAGGATTGTGAATCAGCAGTGGGAAAAGGCTCATGCTGAATGAAAGAGTAGATGAACTCTGGGTGACCTACTAGAACCAACTTTTCTCTACTCCGTTCTGAATTTCCAATTATCCTAAATAGGTCCTTAATTCCTCTTTCGGTTGTAGTTCACCTCTTTCATAGTTCTTCATTTCCATCCACAGTAGTTACTGCTGTTATTTAACAGAAGAATTCAGGGAAGAATGAATTTTCCCCAAGAAAGGCAATCCTGAGAGAAAAAATGAGTGCAGGTTTTGGCAGAAAACCTTGATTGGTAGTGAAGTTGTGCAACATTTCACTTCATTTTTAAAGAGTCTATTTTGAGAATGGGGACAATGTAATGACTTCACCCTTTTCCTCTTCTGATTGGTACAGTTCAGCTTTTATTAAAACAGCTTATTCTTTTTTCTTTTCTCGTAACTTTATTTTTTTAACATCAGCTCTTCTCTATGCACTCATCCCATCATGAATAAAAGCCAAATGAACTCATGTGGCCTCTCAAAATCCAGACAGAATATTTTAAGAAACGGACTGATTCTTTCTTGTGCCTGGGGAAGGTAACTGATACATCATTCAAATGTCCTATGTGTGATGTATTTGATGTAATATTTTGTCTGGCCTAAAGTTGATCCAATTTATCATTCTGGGTATAATTTATTTGAAGAGATGGAATAACATCTCAAGAGAATGAGTGAAACAAAAATACCTATCTGCCACAGTTTCCTGATATTAAAAATAACTTTCTTACCCTGTGCATTCCTCATCTATTAGGTTTTAAATTTGAAGAAACATACTTAGGTCATTGCGTTTCAAAAGCTATCCACTGACTTAATTGGAAATACTGATGGTTCTGTGTTTAGGATCATTTACTTGTTAAGTAAGTATGCACAAAATCCAGCAGATTAAATTCTTGTGTTTAAGGAATAATCTCAACTTATAGCATATATACCGTGTTTCTCACATAATAAGTCCGGGCCTTATTTTTTTTTGACCCTCGAAAAAACAGCTAGGCCGTCTTTTCAGGGGTGACTTAATTCCCCCCCTTGCATCCTCAGGTGGGCGGGCGGGCGGTGACAGCTTGGATATTCGGGAGACCTTCAGGTTTGGGCCACCGTTGCTTTCCCTTCTCCCTTGCTGCCCCTTCTCCCTCGCTGCCATGGCGTTTGGCGCAGCCACATGCAGCCAGTCAGGGCTCCTCCCTGCAACCGGAGCCCTGAGGAGACACTTGGCTTCAGGTGTTCCGTCTTCCCTTTACTTTCGAAGGTAAAGTGAATTATTTTACAAAGCCTCCCCTGCCCGAGAGGGCAGCCCAACTCCACGTGGGGAGGCTAATTTCTGGGGCCTCTTCCATTCCTCCCCGACCTCCCTACACTGCGTGCCTCTGACGCGCTGGTCCCTTCAGCCCAGCAAGCTCTTCCAACTCAAAGAAAGGCCAGGTGGGCTGCTGCGGAGCAGCAGCAGCGGGTCTGAGCCGCTCGCAGCGGAAACAGCCACCATCCTTAGCTCAACGTGGGGAGAACGAGCGAGGTTAGCGCCCGCCAGCCCGGGTGAGATTTGGGAACAAGGGGCAGGAGGAGGCACGCACACACCTGCACGGCTCTGTCCAGTCCTCACGGCTCTGGCGCGGCCCTGGCAGGATGAGCGGAGGGTCCAGCAGGGAGGCGCTCGCTGCCCACCAGGGCTGCGCCAGAGCCGTGAGGGCTGGGCAGAGCTGGGAAAGTGAGCTGCGGGTGTGTGCGTGCCTCCTCCTGCCCCTCATTCCCAAATCTCTCCTGGGCTGGCGGGTGTGTGCGTGCCTCCTCCTGCCCCTTGTTCCCAAATCTCACCCGGGCCGGCGGGCGCTAACCTCGCTCGTTCTCCCCACGTTGAGCTAAGGATGGTGGCTGTTTCCGCTGCGAGCGGCTCAGACCCGCTGCTGCTGCTCTGCAGCAGCCCACCTGGCCTTTCTTTGAGTTGGAAGAGCTCGCTGGGCTGAAGGCACCAGCACGTCAGAGGCGCGCAGTGTAGGGAGGTCGGGGAGGAATGGAAGAGGCCCCAGAAATTAGCCTCCCCACATGGGGTTGGGCTGCCCTCTCGGGCAGGGGAGGCTTTGTAAAATAATTCGCTTTACCTTCGAAAGCAAAGGGAAGACGGGAGCGCCTGAAGCCAAGTGTCTCCTCAGGGCTCCGGTTGCAGGGAAGAGCCCTGACTGGCTGCACGTGGCTGCGCCAAACGCCGCAGCAGCGAGGAAGAAGGGGCAGCAAGGGAGAAGGGGCAGCAAGGGAGAAGGGAAAGCAACGGTGGAAGGTCTCCTGATATGAAGTGCCCCACCAACGCAGGCAGCACCATATCCGGGCATGCAACAAAAGTACTTCCTAACGGCAAGCCCCCCCCCGCTTTCCCCCCCATTTCGAATGATTAATATGGGGCTTAATTTGGGGGGAGGGGCTTAATTTGATTTTATGCCAATAAAACATGGTGGGGCTTCCTATTGGTGGAGGCCATATTGTTGGAGAAACACGGTATTCTCTTATAATAATAGAAATGTAGACACAATTTAAATGTTTACTTGTCACAGAATGAGGCCAGAAATATTACAGGTAGTCCTCATGTTATGACCAATGTCATTTGTTTGAGATGGGCATCCATATAAAATGAATGAATGAATGAATGAAGCATTTTTCCAGCCTTTCTTTTGTTCACATGAAGTGATGTGCTTTTCGAGGCTGGAACTGTGTTTTTTCTTCTGGTTAAAACAGCAGGTGAGTTTGCAATTGAGGAGAATTGGTGAGATCTCTTTTTATACTGTTTGTAATACAATATAAAGTTATAGCTGTTTGTAATAGTATCTTTTGGTTCACTTTGTGAGCCTCCCAAAGTTATTTGCTTAAGATGGGCAGCCACCCGAATTTCCTAAATAAATAAAATGAAAGCTGACTGAAAAGCAGGGAAAACTTCTTACTTCTGTAATTCTACTTCTATCACTTTGTTGTACTGATGCAAATATGCCACACAGCTGACATTCGATAAAAGATTTAAAATGTTTACATTTACATTTTTAAAAGACAACCTCCCCCACCCTGGCAATCTCCAGATCCATTAGACCATTTTTTATAATAGCTTATGTGTCATTCCTTAATAGCAAGTTGACTTTTAACAATGAGAGAACTAGCCCAATACTGCTAGGAGGCACCAGTTCATTGAATGCTTGTCCAGTCATTCTGCCACCAGAAATTGCTATATATTTTTTTTCAGTCTTTCACATGCCTTTCCCTTATGTTCTCTTCTATTTAAAGAGCCTGCACCAGAGAGGAGGACATTTTGACCTGTCAAATGTTTGGAAGAGTAGGAGAAAATGACCTGACACAGGCCTTTCCGGTGTTCTTCAGTCCTTACAAGGCAAACAGCAGCTGAATATACAAATTTTCAACATTTCACTTCAGTGGAAGTTCACAAAGTTTAATCTGTTCAGAAATGGCAAGAGGTAAAAAGGGCTTCCTGTACTATGTTAACAAACCCATTCACAAACACGTACACAGCAGTAAATAGTATTGCACGCCATCTTCTCTCTTACATACTTCATTATGATGAAGAAGAAATGGAGAGCGGAGATAGTGGAATGCTCTACATATAAAGAATTTCTTTTTAAGAAAATCTCAATCTACATTTGACTCAGATGTCAATCCTTTTTCCTCGGTGCCCTAGGATTTAAATCTATTATTATTTGTGGACTTTGATGAAGAGTAATTTCTTTCCTTTAATTAGTCTCCTCTCCTTCCAACCTTTAGATGTGCTGGAACATGAAATTGTATTTGTTTATCTAATTGATACAGTTGCTCATTTTGCACACAAAGTGACTTTAGGCAGCATACAGCAATTAGCTAAAGTAATAAATGTATAAGAAGAATTATTATTTAAACTTAAAACAGTTGTTGTTAAAAGAAAGAAATCATAAGGCACAAGACAGAATGAGTATTAACTGCAGTCCAGAAGCCATCTTAGAATTTCCCCAGTCCCCCTGGCCTGGTGGCATATCCAGGTCTTGAAGAATTTCCTGAAAATTAACAGGGGTGAAACAAGGTCCTCACAACACTCATTCTTCCAGCTGCAATTCATAGCCACCATGGCTCCTGGGCTCTACCTTAGTGGGGGAGTAGATTAGCAATAAGCCTTCCTATTCTGCAATCTGGGAGAAAGGAAAATCTCCTCACTCAAAAAGAAGACTGGAAAGAATATAAATGTGGATATGGAAAAATATGCAACCACAATTATGAGCATATATAAGTAAAAAGAGGACCAGTAGAGAAAGAGGGAAACAAGCGTTTGAATTTTTATTGGTTTATCTGGAATCATAGATGTTCTGGAGTTGGACAATCTATCTGAAGATGTGGTCTTATAAGTTATCTATATGTGCATGAAAAGCAAGAAAAGTGAAAAATAATTACAATAATTTTACAGCTTACAGATATTTTAGGGCCATTTCGGAATAAGGTAGCACAGCACAATACATCCTTTTTAGTTAACAGCTTATAAGATGTTTGGTTTATAGCATCTCAACCGATCATCATAAAAATCAATCAATCATTGAAATTTCACATTTAAAACTCTTGTTCTAGATCATGGGTGTCAAACTTGATTGTGTCATGTGATATTGTGACTTTTTTGCCTTTGGGTGGGTGGGCGTGGCCTGCACGTGACACCTCTGTTCTAGACGAATAAAATCTTCATAATAAAATCTTTTTTAGATAACAAGGAAAGTATATAACAAAAGAGCCAGAACATCTTGAAACAATCATCAACTGCTGTCAGCACCATCACATAGCATCATGGTTTACATTCAGCTTTGAAGTTGCCAATCCCAATTCATATTATTAAGTGAGGACTATCTGAGTCTGGAATCAGAAATATAATCAGAATCATCAAAAAGCCAATAAAGTGCCCAGTGTTTCTGTTATGAATATAGTTTAAAAAGGGGCTTCCTAAGATAATTTTCTACTTCACAGACTCCATTTGATCCCTCTTTTTTAACTTACCTCCACATAGTTTCTAGAGCAAATAAGATCCAGGTTCTGTCTTTGTAAATACCAAATCTTGGTTTTTAAAAAAACTATCTATCTTTTGGCAAAAGGAGCTGTTTTTCTGAGTGTCATGTAATCAAGCACACATTTGCTCCTAACCTTTCCCCAAGAGAGGGCAATCCTTGTAACAAAAGTGCAGTAAATCCTCCACCTGCTGCATTTGACACCGACAAAAACCTAAGCTCAAGGAGGGGCCTTGGTCAGGCTTCCCTCAAAAACTGCAGAAGGAATTAGCTCAAAACTAGCAAGAGTAGATAGAATAGAATAACAGAGTTGGAAGGGACCTTGTAGGTCATCTAGTCCAACCCTCCCCCCGCCCAAGCAGGATTCACCATTTCTGACAGATGGCAGTCCAGTCTTCTTGAAAGCTTCCAACGATGAAGCTCCCACAACATCTGAAGTAATGGTGGGATTCAAATATTGTGGCCACCGGTTTGGTGGGCGTGGCTTGGTGGGCGTGCTTTGCGTGCACACATGTGCCAAATGCGAACTTTGTGCAGGTGCAGATGCATTAGCAAAGGTGCAGAGACGTTCTAACTTGCCTCCTGCAAACCTGCGCGATCCTGGTCGCTTCAGCAGCTGCCATGCAACACTCTTCTGTGACACCCAAAGCAGCTGTGCTTCAAAGTCAGAGGATAAAAGTGAGTATTGGATCCCGGGCGGGTGGGCCCAACAGCAGAATGGTGGAGAGAACTGGTTCGTTCTCTGCTTCTCATCGCTCCTACCGGCTCGCCAGAACCGGTCGAATACCATCATTGATCTGAAGGCAACTTCTGTTCCGTTGGTTAATTGCTCTCACTGACAGAAAACTTCTGATTTCTAGGTTGAAACTGTCCTTGATCAGTTTCCATCCATTATTCCTTGTCTGGCCTTCATAAGAGTCAGACCATCTGTAATCTTAATAAGTGAACAAAAGTTGTTAGAAAGTTTTGACTTTGACATTGCCTATGTTAAGGTTTGGAATTGGGCTGGAGTTTGGCCATTTATTCCACTATGCAATCCTGGACTTTTTTTTTTTCTTCCAAGAGAAAGTGTCTCCCCGAACCAATATATTTCTCTATGCTCTTTTCCATCAATGGCAGATTAGTGGGTAGTTGATCAGTCCTCAGTAAACTGAAGGTGTAGTAGAAGAAATTGGGTTGTACTACATGCTTAGAAGTGACTTCAAAAAGAGGAATGTGGGATTTGGCATGAAAATAAAAGTAAGAGACACCCAGACCAAACAATAGCTTGGTAGAAATCCATGGCTACGATGCTGGAAGAAAGTGCATGGACAGATCTCTCTCCATTCCCAGAAAGCAGCACTAGGCGAATGCAAATCGCATTCTTGAGAGAGGAAAAAAGAGAGGGGAGGGAGAAACCCCTTGGAGTTAGTCCAAAACAGACAAATGTTAATTTACGTTCTATAAGAAGACTTCACATCTCCGTATCACTAAGATCTCGAGTGTTTTTAGTGCAAAGCTTTGTGTATGCGTGTGTGTATATCTCTGTGTGCCGAAAATGGAATTTAAATGTATAAATATTTTTAGTTTGGAATGGAGTTAGGAAATTTTGCACAAGCCACTACATTTTTCCCCTCGGTCTTTGGATAGCAGACACAGAAGAAAGAAGGCAGTTGGCTCATGCTCCCCAAATACCACTTCATTTATCTCTCAAGGGAAGTGTCTTCTGCATCCAAACAGATGGGCAGAGCCATTGCCAAGCAAACAGTTTTCCTCATTTGCTGGGAACACAAAAATCAGACAATTGTCTGCCTTTCATTCTTTGCCATTCTCAACTGAAGAATCTCCACATTTCCCAGCACGTTCATTTGTATCAGGTTATGATAGAAAGCAGCAGTCAAATTAGGGGGAAAGATTGGGGAATCTGTGTTTTGATTGTCAAAGGCCTCTATCTTAAAACACATATTTGATTCTTTCCGTAATGTTCGGTTTGCAACAGGGGTGGGATTCAAATTTGTAACAACCAGTTCTGTGGGTGTGGCTTAGGTGGTGGGCATGGCTTGATGGTCATGTGACTGGGTGGACATGGCTTGGTGGTCATGTTATTTGCTGAGTGTGGCCAACTCAATATCACTCACATTGAGGCATGCATCTCCTCGCCTGGCCTCTCATGACTGTGGGGATGTTGCAACAGTCGCAAGTGTGAAAAATGGTCATAAGTCTCTTTTTTCAGCGCCACTGTAACTTTGAATGGTCACTACACACAAGCAAAGTACCAGCAAAGGAAGGGAAAAAAACTCCAGAGAAGTTCCTGAAACAGGAAGTCTAGTCCTGCCAAGAAAGGGTTAACGGAGAAGCAGTTTCTGTAAGCAACACCAGAATGTTTCCTTCCTGCCTACCTTACAGAATTAGGCCAGTAATTTCTTCCAACAAACGGTTCTCCAAACTGCTTAGAATGTTAATAACCGGTTCTAGCGAATAGGTGAGAATCCCACCCCTGGTTTGCAATGTAGTTTGTGTTATTCTGCTGTGAACAACCCAGTATACTTTACTGTCCAAGAACAAAATGGCCAAAATGGTACAGGCTGTTGAATGTAATTTCAACACAGGAAATACAGATAGTCCTCATCTTATGACCACAATTGAGCCCAAAATATCTGTTGCTCAATGAAGACAGTTGTTAAGTGAGTTTTGTCCCATTTTACAATCTGGCTTTCCTATTGGCTTTGCTTGCCAGGAGGATGCAAAAGATCACATGATCCCAGGATATTGGAAGCATCATAAATGTGAGCCAGTTGGCAAGCATCCGAATTTTGATCATTTTGATCACTATAAGGATACTGCAGTGCTTGGAAGTGTGAAAAACAGCTGCAATTCACTTTTTTCAGTGCCGTTGTAACTTTGAATGGTCACTAAATGAACTGTTGTAAGTCAGAGGACTATCTGTATGTCTTCCATGACATGTGAAGTGGTAGAATAATAAAGTCAGAATATTAGAAAAGCACTTAGACTTATATACCGCTTTATAGTGTTTTACAGCCCTCTCAAAGTGGTTTACAGAGTCAGCATATTGCTCCCAACAATTTGGGTTCTCATTTTACCCACCTCAGAAGGATGGAAGGCTGAGTCAACTTTGAGCCTAGTGGGATTCGATCTGCCAAATTGCAGTAGGAGTAGCTTGCAGTACGCACTCAAACCACTGCACCACTGAGGCTCCCTATTGTTGTTGTTGTTGTTGTTGTTGTTGAGTGTCTCTGCTATCCTTCCCCTGCTACACTTACTACTTAAGATTACTCTCTTATTCTGCCTCATGACGCGGGACATCATAAGGGCTTAATGGTTATTTAAAATCCTTCTAAAGCATATTTGTGTGGTTACTTTATTGCTTATGTTTTGTTGGGGTGGGAGAGTAAGAGGTCAGAGCAAGAACATTTGAAAAGTTAAAAAACTTTTGAGAATATATACAAGATAACTTACCGCAGAACTATAGAGGGCTTTTATGCTTGCTAAACAAGAATTTAATTGTCCTTACACATTTGATAGAGAATGCTCATTGAATCACATCAAGCAAAGATATTTGGAACAAGGGGACTGGCAAATGATTGGCAGGCCTTGGATAATATTAGATTAGAAACGACTATTTTAGATACATATGCAGAAAAACTGGAAGCAGCTAAAGAGTGGCCTTGTTGCAAGTGACAGTGGCATTTGATATGGTATCATTTAAATCTTCGGAGCAAGTTTTGACCAAATATGGACTTTTGTTTTTATGAATTAGTTTAAAATATAGCATGCTAATCCTTCAGCCAGGTTTATTACAAAAGGAATCATTTTCTCGACTAGTAAGAGAAGTTATCAGTCCTGTTCTTCATCTCCTCATTTACTGGAATCGCAAGAAGTGGTATGCAAAGAACAGAAAAGGAGTCACTGTGGGTGAGTTGGGAAACACACATACATACATACATAGGTGGGATTCTACCAGTTCTGACCAGTTCTATAGAACCCCTTGTTAACTTTCTAAGCAGTTCAGAGAACTAGTAGTTAGAAGCAATCTCCTTTTGTTTTTTCCCACCCTAGACTTCCTGTCTCTGGAGCTTCTGGGGCTTGACTTTCTTAAAGGGGAAGGGTTGTTTTAAGATTTTTACACTGCTGTTGGGAGGAAATACTTCCTTGGACAACCAGCACTTTGAAGAAATAATTGAATAACAAAGCAAAGCTTTTAGTGACTAGATGAGTGATATTCAGCAAGGCTTCTTGGCTTGCTAGAAAGAGTGACATTCAAACGTACCCTTTCTGAGTTTTGGTCTAAAACTGGTTTTTGGTGAAGGTTAATTTTGTGCTTGGTGATGTTTAATCCTGTGTTTAATGATGGGATAATTTCCCCTATTCAGCTTCAACAAGCAACAGCTACTGTTGTGATTTAATTATTTGTATTGTGTTTGAATTTTTTCCTGCCTCATGATTTCTTTTTCTATCTGGGGAGGGGGTCTTCCTTCACTGCTTTAGTAAAATCTGGAACTGTTCTTTTGGGGTATACTTCCAAGAGGCAGGAAGCAAGCTTGGCATTTATTTATTTTTTTACTGCTTTTCTGATGGGCATGTGACCTTTCCTTAAATCTGGATGATTTCCTTAAGATATCTTATGAGGTGAGTGAGACCAGCTGGTGTCTTTAAGTGGTGCAAATGGATCTAAAGATTCCTTTTCCTGGGTGTGCTTTTTCTGGAGAGCTTAAATGACCCCTCTGCTAAAGAGTTTCACTTTATGATCAAGAGTTGGCTGCTTGATAGTTATCACTGCATTTTAACTATTTTCATTCCTCAAGGTGCTCTGGCACCCTGCCTGATTTGTAACTCTGGCTTGCAGGTATTTTTCATCTAATGGTTAGTATTTAGGGAAGCTTTTTGCAAGCAAAGAAGCTTTTTGTATTTTTGTACAGGTAATCCTTGACTTACAACAGTTTATTTATTGACCATTCAAAGTTACAGTAGCACTGAAAAAAATGACTTCTGACCATTTTTCACACTTATGACCGTTGCAGCATCCCCACTGTCATGAGAGGTCAGGTGAGGAGAAGCGCCCCTGGACATGAGTGATGTTAAGTTGGCCATGACCACCCAATCACATGACCACCAAGTCACACCCACCAACTAAGCCACGCCCACAGAATCAGTTGTTAAAAAAATTGAATCCCACCCCTGCTTGCATGCATACATATATACATACATACATACAATTTCTTTGGAACCAAGAAAAGAAACAGTAGGAAAGAGAGACGATTCTATGGCTGTGTATCTCTGGCCAGAATGGAATGAAAAGAGAAAAGAAATTATGCTTCTATGATTTCAAAAACAATGAGCTTACCAATGGGAAATCATGTTGAGTTGATTCACCAGAAGAATTATAAATGTGGCAGCTGCATAGAAATCCGTCTTGCCAGAAAGTGTTAGGTTTTTAGTGTGTGCATCAAAACCTTCTTTTTATATCAGCATTCTGATCAATTTGTTCCTCTGTGACCAATCTGTACTATTTTGTTTGTCTCAATAAGGAACTTTTTTTTGTTTCCTTAGATATCACTTAATGTTTTGGAAAAGTTCCTCAAAGTCAAGATTGTATTTGGACCCACTGAAAAATATACTGTGAGAAATCAATGAAGATAACAGAATTTAGACTACTATTGAGAAGAAACTATAGTAGAAAAGAGCCATTCCAAAAATGTATTTTCTGGTACCAAAGCAAATGTATTTTTACACTTTATTTTCCAAAAGCCCAAAATATGTCAATGAAATATTTCCTGTTTTCATATTTCCCTGTGTCTTCAATATTGTCAAGCATACAAATCAAGCACACAAACTGTTTTATATCAAGTCCTATTAAGGCCAAGGGCGAAGAACTAAAGCAGGGGTCTCCAACCTTGGCTCCTGGAAGCCTGGCGGACTTCAACTCCCAGAATTCCACAGCCAGCTGGCTGTGGAACTCTGGGAGTTGAAGTCCGCCAGGCTTCCAGGAGCCAAGGTTGGAGACCCCTGATCAGGGGTAAGGAACGTTGGCTCTTTTATCACTTATGGACTTCAACTCCCAGAATTCCTGAGGGAGCCATAAAAGGTTCCCCATCCCTGGCCTACTGGTTTTTTCAGTTGTGAGGGAAATCAATTTTTGACTTGAATGGGACTGTTTAATATACAAATGTAGGACATACAAAGAATATATATAAAAATATGTCCTACATTTGTATATTAAACAGTCCCATTCAAGTCAAAAATTGATTTCCCTCACAACTGAAAAAACCAGTAGGCCAGGGATGGAGAACCTTTTATGGCTCACTCAGGAATTCTGGGAGTTGAAGTCCGTAAGTGATAAAAGAGTCAACGTTCCTTACCCCTGGTAAAAATTGTTTGTAAATAGCTCATTTAGTAAGTATTTCTGATTTCTACCCAATGTCAGTTACATCTAGCATCTGTGCTACAAAACAGAAGATATACTATTCATGCATTTCAAATTATGCACCAAGCAATGTTTAATTTTTAAAATATTTACATAGGTTAATGACAGTTGAGCACATGTTTACAGTTGGATGAAATGTGAATTAAACTGTACCCCTTTCCCATCATTGAAAGTATCTATTAATAGAAGGAGAAGGGGCAATTCATCTTCCTTTTCAAATGTCTGAGTTCTCCACTGGATTGATCAAAATCGATTATGGCCCAGTCTTTCAGGCATTAAAGTTCCATTAAACAAACAGGAGTCCAATCACCACAACATGAGATTTCCTCCAGCTTCTCTTATGTAAATTTTAACTACCCAAACGACTATAATAACCTAAGTCGCATTGCAGTGCATAACATTTTTTTAAAAAAAGATGGGATTTTCTAAAGACTTTCCTCTTTGCCCAGAAGCTCCCATAGAACTGAAATTTGTACACAATTTTTGTCTTTAAACCCTCTTGCTATATTCAACAACAACTTTTTAGGATAACGTTGAGAATGCTATTGTTGAGAGGGGGGCAGGGAGGGAGGGAGGGAGGGAGAGAGAAAGGAGACTCACAGAGAGAGAGTTGGGGGGAGGTGGAAGGAGAGCTATGTTAGTCTACCATAGCAAATAAATTAGAAATGTGGTAGCACTTTTTCTGAGTAACAAATTTTATTAAATGTCATCGGCCTTCATGAGTTGCAGCTCATTTCAATCAGACGCTTATTGGAAACATACAATGTTTCTCAACTTACCATATCACAGATAAAACCCTAATGAGGGAAGACCTGAAATAAGAGCATTTGGGTGGGAAACAAAGTTTCTGGAGCACAGAAAAAGAAATATTAAGGGGGAGGAGGTTTCCTATCAAGGCTGTCATTTTGAAGTCACAAATGAAAAGTGTTTATTGGATTAATAAACTAAGTGAATTGTGGAAAACACTGGGTGATGATTAAATTTCACATTCGGAGTGTTGAAGCCTTAAATTACATTACATTACATTAAATTACATTACAACAAAATGTAAGCAGGGGATTCAGTTCTAAGCAGGGGAATATTCTTCTCACAAACTAATGAAAAATACATTTAAATATCAGCTTTACTAGATTAGAGGTATTGGAATGTCTTAAATAAAATAAGTGAAAAATCTGTGAAATTCAAACTGCTGTCCTTATAAGCAGACCTATTCATGGTTTGGTCTGTTCTGACTTTATAAAGCATATTTATATTGGTTATCACCAATATATTGGTGATAGCCAATATATAATATTAGTTATCACCATCAGCCCTGCTACCTTAATACTGTTTATTCTGTTATTTCATTAGCACAACCAGAGATTTATTTTAACTGGCCTGGCCATTAACTTCATTATGTTGAATCATAAAATGGGTGAGCAAACACTTACTCATATAATGTTGGCTTATCCTATTATTGCTTATAGAAATTGCTGAATTTATGCTGTATTGATGAGTAGCAGTTATTATAAGGAATATATTTTTGTAGCTATGGTAATTAGAACATGCACAAAAGAAAAAAAAAAAAACCCTAGAGGCAAGTAGTGCTTATTTGCATTTATTCATGCATATATTTAATGGAAAGCAGGCTGAAATATCAGTTGTGTTCCAAAGTCTGCCTGCTGTGCCCAGGGATATGTGATACAGAATAGAGTTCTGTAGAGACAAATACTCAGAATTTTGTTCAGATAAAGTGGGTATGTTCTGAACACAAGCATGTGGACTAGAAAGAGGAGAGGATGCAAGGTCAGACTGTTGAACTTACATCTTTATTATGCCCCCCACTGATCCCCACCTACCTGTCATCCCTTGGGACACAAAAGAGGGCATCTAGTAAAGGCCAGCTAACAATCTGAGATGCTAGGAATCATGCCACAATCTTCTATAACAAGTATGCAGCAGTATGAACAGCTTGTCTGAAGGATAACATGTAATTAGCGCATCCATTCTTGCTCTGCTTGACCTCTCGCCGGCTTTTGATACCATTGACCATGGGATCCTCCTGGGTAGGCTTCAGGGGATGGGAGTAGGAGGCCTTGGGCTGTCTTGGTTCACTTCCTTCCTCTGCAGCCACTCTCAGTCATTCCTGATAGGAGGGGAGAGATCCAGCCCTCGCCCACTGCTTTATGGGGTTCCACAGGGCTCAGTACTCTCTCCGCTCCTGTTCAACATTTATATGAAACCGTTGGGTGAGATCATCCGTCACTATGGACTGAGATATCACCAATATATAATGATACTCAGCTGTATGTCTCAGCCCGTGGTGAGTGAAGCGTTGCTGTGTCCTCCCTCTCGCAGTACCTGGAGGTTGTTAGGGGCTGGATGGGAAGCAATGGGTTGAACCTAAACCCTTGCAAGACCGAGTGGCTCTAGGTTTGGGCTCAGGGAGAATTACCACCTTTAGTCTTGGATGGGGTGACACTACCCCAAACAGACCCTGTGCATAATCTAGGGGTTTTCCCGGACACACGATTCCTGTGGTGGTGGCTGTGGCCAGGAGGGCCTTTGTGCAACTGCGGATTGTGCACCCTTTCCTGGACCAACAATCCCTACTCACACTCACTCATGCCCTGGCCACTTCCAATCTTGATTATTGCAACACGCTCTACATGGGGCTGCCCTTGAAGAGCATCCGGAAGCTCCAGTTGGTGCAAAATGCAGCGGCCTGCCTGGGTTTGGGCAGACCCCGGTGTGCACATATGTCACCTCTCCTTCAGGAGCTGCATTGGTTGCCGATTTGCTTCCGGGAGCAATTCAAGGTGCTGATTGTCACCTTTAAAGCCCTTCATGTCTTGGGTCCAGGTTATCTGATGAAACATCTCTTGCTGGTCACATCTACCCAATCCATTAGAGCAAGGAGGCAGGGAATGTTGCAGATCCCACCTGAGGGAGATACAGAGAGGGGCTCCATCTCTCTGGAATATCATTCCCCCAGAGATCAGAATGGCCCCCACTCTAAACACTCTTCCGAAAGGCACTGGAGACCTGCTTTTGCCAGTGGGCCTGGGGAACCCAGAGAGGGATGGTACCCATCAAATGGCTAGTGTGGCCAGCACGGGGCAGGTGGTGGGAGTTGTTGTTTTTTTCTTCCAAATGTTGTTCTATTGTACTTTACTAATTTATTTGATTCTTTTTGTTAGTTTTTGTTGTTTTTTATTTTGTTTTAAATATGGTTTTACATTGTGTAAGCCGCCTTAAGAGGGGCAGGTGGTGGGAGTTGTTTTTTTTTTTTTTCAAATTTTGTTCTATTGTACTTTACTAATTTATTTGATTCTTTTTGTTAGTTTTTATTGTTTTTTATTTTTATTTTTTGTTTTAAATATGGTTTTACATTGTGTAAGCCGCAGCGAGTCCCCATGGGTGAATAGGCAGCAATATAAATTAAATAAATAAATAAAAATAATTATTTTGGAGCAGTGTACAAATAACAGAATAAATGTGATTGAAATGCAATAGCAAAATTCCATTAAATTAAAAACATTTCATATAAAACTCTGCATTCCAAAGGCAATGGAAGGGGGGTGGGGAAACATTCATTCTTTACATTCGCCCCCCCAGAAAACATAGCAAAAGAGTTGTTTTCAAAAGGCATCTTTAAAAAGAGATTTCAGGCAATATGAACACTGAGAAGTCGGGAAAAGATCATTACACCACCACAAATGCTCATCTGGGCAATGTCTTGGTTGAACCTGTGGTCTGTTGTAACACTGGCTCAAGCTGATTCACAGACTTGGAATCCAGGGTATTTATTTCTGCAGTCACACTGTAAGCCAGCTTCACCAAATCATTATTCAATATTGCGTGGGGCTCAAACTTTGCCAAACCAGGGTAAGATCACTTTATAAGTTGAAGATCTTATATTTAATATATTCTGGTATTAGGCTATACAAATTGGTCAAAAGAAAGCCCATAGGAATGCTATTAAAATAACCCTATCAAAGGGCTTCCACTAGCAATTACCTTAGGACATTCTTCTTTAAACTTTGCTGCTGTGTGAATACTCGAAAACAGCTATTGACCAAAACCACTAGCAACTGGCATTCTTGGCCAAATACAATTCTTCTGGATTTAGCTGTGGGATTTTGTGTGTGTATGACAGGCATATGTGAGCCCCTCCAAAGGTTGTAATTATATACATAACATTTGCCCAGATGAGATCATTTTACCAATTAAGACATCTTTGGGGAATGTTTCAGCTAAACTTTTAGAATTTAGCCAAGCTTCAAAACAGAGAAGCTATGTTTTTTTTCCAAGTATTCTGGGGAGGGAAAAAGAGATCAAGTGTCGAGTTGGAAAGAATAATCAGTAAAGCTATAACATTTGTAAATAATAAACTTATTGCTTCTTTTCTTCTGGAAAAAAAATCCATTTGTCCTTTCTGGTCAATAAAATGTTTACATTGGTTTGTGCCAAAGATTCTTTAAAAAAATAATGCAAATTAGATTCAGGCAGTAAGATATGGGTTGCAAAAAGATTGTGCAACTCCTAGATGGCAGCAAAGATTAAAAGTGTCCTATATGCCTGCTGCTGCCCTCTACTGGCTATCTGGATGCTGCTGCTCAGCCCCAGTAATAGTTTTAAAGGCAGCTTCAATTGCCATTTCCAGACTGGCTACATTTCAACCACTCAATAACCCCTAAACATATACACTTCCTCTCTTCATTCTTCCTCTCGGATGCACAAATGTAAGAGTTTAATTAATAGCCAGGCATACTGTGCTTAAACTTGAGCAAGCTAGTTTTGCAGCAAACGCTTTGACACTTATTTTAGCAAAACCAAAGTTAATGATCCTAGTTATATTAGATTCAGGCAATATCACAATTTTAATCATAAATGGAAGCAAAAACTTTAAACTTCTCATAGCTTCTCCAGAGAGTACAGGAATAGCAGTCCCATGAATCAGGATTGGAATAAGAGATACCAATATACTGTTATCACAGTAAACCATGTTTTTTTTATTACCATATATAGCTTTGGTAGACTATTGTAGAATTGCCAATGTGTTCAAGAAATTAATTAAATAATGGTTTCTGTGATCCCAAAGAGTCAGATTGTTGAGATTGATGCTATATACTGTATATATCAGATCATATTTCAATTATATAAAATTACAATTTCAACAATATAATAAATCACCTGCTATTGTTATTTCACTATTGCTTTATTTTAATTTTAATTTGTTAACTTTCTTTGACAGGTTAATTCAGAGACATTACAAGCTTTTTTCGAATTAAATGCAAACACAGCAAGTTCAATGATATTTATGGTAGTATTGTGCATATGCATTTATTTAAAAAAAAAAAAACACCAAAAGAAATTCTATGAGACCAAGAGTGAGTTTGGTCTAGTGGTTGAGGCAACAGGCTAGAAACCAGGAGTAATGAGAGTTCTAGTCCCATTTTAGGCATGGAAAAACCAGCTGAGGGACTTTGAGGAGGTCACTTTCTCTCAGCTCAACCAACCACACAGGGATATTGTGGTGGGGAAAATTAGAGGAGGAAGGAATAGTATGCATGTTTACTGCTTTGAACTGAATATGAAAGAAAAAGATGAGATATAAATCTAAAAAAAATAATTAACAGCTTGATCGCACTGACTAGAAAAGTTGAAGTTAGTGAGGTTGACCTCTGTGGAATCCTAAGAACAGCAGAAGACTCATTTTATGTCTCTGTATTTACTATTGAAGTCTTAACTGATGAGGAAATTCAAGCTTCCCTACCTCTCTTCTACACCTTAGAGCAGGGGTGTCAAACTCAATTTCATTGAGGACCGTATCAGGGTTGTGTTGGGCCAGGGTGGGAGTGGCTAGCTCAACGTCACTCTTGTCAGGGTTGCCTATGGTGGCTCAAGTGCTCTGCCAGCGAAAACGGGCACTTACATGTCTAAAACGGGCACTAGAGCCCCATTCTCGGCTGCCACAGCCTCCTGCAACCTTCTGTCAGTAAAAACAGAGCTGGGGAGGGCCACGAGCTCCGTTTGCACTGGCAGAGGGTTGTAGGAGGTCATGGCAGCTCAAAATGGAGTCTGGGGCTTGTTTTCACTGGCAGAAGCACTGAGGGCCAGTCCTTTGCTTTCCAGGGCAGCCCTTGACCAGCTCTAAGTACCCCGCATGCCGGATCTGACCCCTGGGCCTTGAACTGGACACCTCTACCTTAAGAAACCATTATAGATCTGTGACCAAGTCCTTGAAACTGCATTGATTTCTGTGATATTTGTACAAGGTGAATAATAGGAAATAATTTGTATTGGGAATCACCCATTCATTTGGACCTGATTATAAGGAGTTCTGATGCTGCTAATTTTTTTTCTTTGCTTTCATTTGTGTATGTACCCACTTTGAAAAGTCAAAAGCTAGGATGAATTACTGTCCAAATACAGTATGCCTTAAGCCATGTTATTTACATGTCTAAAAACCTACTCTACCTCTGATGGTATGGGGATTTTAGAAATGTTTTATTGATGTATAAATCAGTACTAAAAGTACTACTGAATATAGCCAGGAATTTTATTGAAAAACTCAAATCCCCTATGCTTGTCTGGAAAATAAGAAACATGTTCAGAGATGAAGTGTCCTGAAGGGATTAAGGTTCACAAGCGAAGGCCGACCAGTTTTGTCTAGACGGAACGCTAACCTTCTTGTTCAAAATGAGGAAAATAGGACAGACACCATTACTTCTGCATAGAGTGTTCTGTCTTTGATTAAATGTATGTGTGGGGGATAGGAGTTAGCTAAGTCACATAAAGTAACCATACCAGCCAAGGGCAAAGAATAGGAAGCAAAGAAATGCTGCACAGTAAATGACCTCTGGATTGTGTATATATTTTTATTGTGTTGATGTCTTATGTCAGCAATCTAGAAATGAATCCATTCAAAACATGATCAAAAGAGATGTTCCTCTCCAGTTTCACCCACCTGCAAATTGCTACCAAGTATTCTCACTTAAAAAAGGGTGGCTCAGTGACTAAGACACTGGGCTTGTCGATCAGAAAAGTCGGCAGTTCGGTGGTTCGAATCCCTAGCACTGTGTAATGGAGTGAGCTCCCGTTACTTGTCCCAGCTTCTGCCAACCTAGCAGTTTGAAAGCATGTAAAAATGCAAGTAGAAAAATAGGGACCACTTTGGTGGGAAGGTAACAGTGTCTGTGCGCCTTTGGCATTTAGTCACGCTGGCCACATGACCATGGAGACGCCTTTGGACAGCGCTGGCTCTTTGGCTTTGTAATGGAGATAAGCATTAACCCCTAGAGCCAGAAATGACTAGCGCGTATATGCAAGGGGAACCTTTATTTTATTGTCAAATAAAATAATCCCAAATTTGGGCTCACCTCTCTTTCTTTCTTTTTCTTCCTTCCTTTCTTCCTATTCTTTCTTTCTCCTCCTTCCTCCCTCCCTCCCTCCCTTCTTTCCTTCTTTCTGATCCTTCAGATAATCAGACCACCCAGAATGAACTTTCTCACTCGGTGGTAAAAATTACATATTGTTAATCCTTTTATTATGTATATCTATTTTGCAGCAGAAGAGAAACTGTTTTTCAATCAGAAAGCAGGAGTGGATCATGAAATAGCTCCAAGAGAGACAAAATATGAATCAGTGGCCATAGAACCTAAGTTCAGGAGTGCCACTTCTTAGACATAGATACAGTGATTGGGGCACACATCTTTTTTGTCCCTTGGTGTGCAAACTAGGATTGTATGACTTGTTGATCCATGGTCAGAAGAAACTTTGAAGGAGAGGTTTTTTTTAGGCCAGATAGAAAAAGATTGTCAAAGGACCTTATGCATGCATTACTATATAACACACTGCACTGTTGTTTGAATAAAGAGCATTTCTGTGGGATACAACATTATTTAAAATAACAATGCCTTTGGGGTTTTGTTGTTTGCACTAATATATCTCTTTTCAGAGATTAGCACCAAAATGGATTTACTGTTCTGGTTCCCAATTTGAAGCCAAGTAAAAATCTTGCTACCAATGCAGCAGGATGAAACTGACAGCAAATAAAATAAGATAACAGGTTTGCACAGGCATCTGATGCTATATAGTAGTGCATAGTCCACACTTCTTATTTTGCCATTATTCTCTGCACCTTTACAAATCAAAAGAGGGCATGATGCCAGGTAAAGACTGCATCTTGAGTTTGCCTGCCCATTTGCTTGAACACCTGGACTTCAGCCATTGTTCCTTCAAATACCTCATGAAAAAGCATCAGCAGTTCTTTTCTTCTTTGGCACAATTGTTGGGAAGAAATGGTTTGCAAACTGATAATAGCTATTGTGTTTTATTGCCTATTGGTTTGTTTCCTGGCATTTAGGCAGAACAAATAGCTTGGTGGAGTCACTAACAGTGATTGCTAAGGGACCCTACCACAAGGAGTGGGCTTGCAAAGTACAGTCATTAGGAGATTTTTATCAAGACTCATACAATCCACTTTTGCTTCTAAAAAGTCATATAAACAAAGAAGCTCAACTGGATGAAGCAATGTGAAAACAATGTGCTGAGGGTGTCTATTGTGTGTGTGTGTGTGTGTGTGTGCATGTGTGTCATTTGCCTATTTTGCAAGAATTTCCCAATGATTGCAATTATTACTTTAAAATATCCTAGAATTCATATGAACCTGGAAACTACATCTTCTCATCCTTCACTTTAATCAGAGAAATCCCACAGTTTAATAGAGCATATAGTACTTCGTATGCAGGACACTTGAGATTCAGTCCATTGTGTTGTGTCCGCGAAATGATGCCAGGAGTCGGTGACTTCAAATCATGCTCTTTTATTAAAGTAGGAACCGAACTGGCTCTTCGCAAAAGGTTCGCGGCTTTTATTCTTTCAGCCGCAGAGGCCGCGGCCAATGGCACCGCTTTGAATCTCCCGCGATTCGAATGGACCAATCGCGGGAGATTCTTAGCGAGCCAATCGGCGCGGCTCGCCTGACCAATCAGAGTGCCCCGCGCTTTGGCCAATCAAAGCGCGGGGATCTCAAGAATGCTAATTAGGGACAGAACACCCCTCCCCTCTTGGTTCAGTCCTTACGTCGCGTAGTTACGTAGGTAGGCGGGGCTCCGTCTGAGCCTACTGGACCTGCGCAGCTCAGTCGTTGGTTGGATCCCGGCTGGTTCGGTCGGGATCTCTGTTGCTCCTGATGCCGTCGTGGGAACCGGCTGGTCGGTCGGGCCGGGCCGCTCTCCATAGCTCCCTCCTGGGCCTCCTGGGTTGGTTGAGCTGCGGGTTTCGCCGTTCCTGCTTGGTCTTTCTGGGTCGGTCGAGCTGGCCTGGCTGTCTCTTCCTGGCGAGGGGTCGTGCTGGCTGCTTTCCGGTAAGTATGGCTGGTTTATTCTTCTTTGGTTTTGGTCCCCTGGGTATTCCCTCCCCCCTTGGTTTGTTTTCTGGGGGTTGGTTTTGCCTGTTTGTGCGTCGGTGGTCTCTTGGTTGGCAGTCCTCGACCTTAATTGGTCGATGTGGCGTTTCCACGCTCGTCCGTCTGCTGTTTGTAGCCGGTACGAGTGTGGGCCTGTTATTTGTGTGATGACGGCCGGTATCCATAGTGGGTCTCCCGTCAGGTTTCTTGCGTATACGGGGTCGCCTGGTGCGAAAGTTCGGTGTTTGCTGTTTGAGTCTGGGGGCTTCTCCGGGTTATACGTGGGGTGTAACCTGTCGAGTGGGGACCTTAATTTCCTCCCCATTAATAGTTCGGCTGGGCTCTTATTCGTTGTGGTATTTGGGGTTATGTGTTGGGTGAAGAGTAGTTTGTTTATTTTCTCCTGGATCTCCCCGTGGTCTATTTTCCGGATGGTTTTCTTTGTGAATTGCACCATCCGTTCCGCCCTTCCGTTTGCCACCGGGTGCACCGGTGCTGTCAGCGCGTGGCGGATGCCCCTTTCCGCTAGGAATTTTTCGAATTCTAGCAAGGTGAATTGGGGTCCATTGTCGGAAACGACAACATCTGGGAGGCCGTGCGTTGCAAAGAGTTTGCAGAGTTCCTTGATCACAGCCTCCGTGGTTGTTGTCTTCATGTTGCTTACCTCCAGCCAGTTGGAGTAAGCGTCTACTGTTATAAGGAAGGTGTGTCCTTTTGTGGGTCCGGCGAAGTCTATGTGAATCCTAGACCAAGGTCCCCTTGAGGTTTCCCACTCTAGGACGGGTGCTGTGGTTGGGCTTGGCCTAGTTTCCTGGCATCGTTGGCACCTTGCTACCCAGGTCTCAATTTGTTTGTCCATCCCTGGCCACCAAGCGTAACTTCTGGCCAGGGCTTTAGTCCTAACGATGCCAGGGTGCCCCTTGTGTAGCAGTTCCAGAACCTTCCCTTGTAGCTTTTCCGGAATGACCACCCTATCCCCCCATAGTATGCACCCTTTTAATAACGAGAGTTCCGTTTGCCAGTTTTGGAATGTTTTGACGGACTCGTCGTTGTCCCTTTCCGGCCACCCTTTCTCTACCCAATGCAACACCCGCGCCAGACGTTTGTCTTTATTAGTCTCTCGGGCAATGTCTGATGCGGTTATGGGCAGGTTGGGTAGAGTCTCTATGCTGAGGGTGGTCGTCGTGGGTGCTGGGTCGGTGTCAGGTTCTGGTAACGGCGAGCGGCTTAAGGCGTCTGCATGGGAGATCGTCTTACCTGGTTTGTGTATGAGTCCATAGTTGTAGGCTGCCAGGAACTCGGACCACCTTGTCATTCGGGGAGACAGAATGTTCGGGGTGGCCCGGTTTCCTGCAAGGATTCCCAGCAGCGGCTTGTGGTTGGTTATGATGGTGAATGTCCGGCCGTAGAGATACTCGTGGAATCTTTTTACTGCGGCAACGATAGCCAGAGCCTCTTTGTCCAGCTGGCTATAGTTCCGCTCCGGTTTGGTGAGGGTCCTTGAAAAGAACGCGATGGGTGCTTCTTTTCCATCGGGGAGGGTATGGCTGAGGACAGCGCCGACGCCGAAAGGTGATGCGTCGCATGTGACGGCCAGAGGTAGGGTCTCGTTATACCGTATAAGGACAGCGTCCGAAGTGAGGAGGTCCTTTGTTCTTTGGAAGGCGGCTTGCTCGCGTTTCCCCCAAGTCCAGGTCGCCGCCTTGTCCAGGAGCCTATGCAAGGGCTCCGCCACCGTCACCTTTTGGGGCAGGAACACATTGTAAAAGTTAAGTAGCCCCAGGAATGCCTGTAGTTCCGTCTTCGACTTGGGTGTGGGGGCTTCTTTGATGGCCTTGATTTTTTGATTTGTGGGGTGAATGCCGTGACGGTCTAGGAGGTATCCTAGGAATTCTACCCATTCCGTGTATAATTGGCATTTCTCCCTCTTGACTTTGAGCCCGGTCTCTTTGAATTTGGTTAGGACCTCCCTTAGGCGACCCTCTAGTTCGGCTTGGTTGGTTGCCGACACTAAGACGTCGTCGAAGTAAGGTACCACCCCCTTGATGCCTTGCAATAGTCTTTCCATTAGGATTTGGAATATTCCCGGTGCCACGCTGACTCTGAATTGGAGTCGGTTGCATTTAAATGCTCCCCGGTGGGTGACTATGGTTTGTGCTTCTGCCGTTTCCTCGTCGACTGGCAACTGTTGGTATGCCTGGGCGAGGTCGAGCTTGGCGAAAACCTTGCCCCCTCCCAGTGAGTGCAGTAGGTGTTGCACTACTGGGACGGGGTAGGCGCTTTGTTGTAGCGTGCCATTTAGGGTGGCCTTATAGTCCCCACAGATCCTCACCGACCCATCGGGCTTGATCGGGGTGACTATGGGGGTCTCCCACCGGGCGTGGTCTATTGGTTGTAGGACCCCTTGCTTGCGGTGAGGGTGTCTGCTAGGCTGATGTTGCCCTTGGCCATCAGCCAGCTCTGGAGGACAGGATCCCACAAACCGAGCACGATTCTGTCTCGCAGGGTGTCGTTCAGGTTGTCGAATTCGCAGAGCCCCCCTAGGCGCCGTAGCTCAGCGACGAAGTCGCTGAAGCTCTCACCCGACCGTTGGTCCCGATGGTAAAATTCGTTGCGTCGGATCAGGATGGGTACCTCTGGAGCGTAGTGCCGCCAAAGTATTGGCTCGAGGATGTCCCAGTCCATCGCGGTCGCATCGGCGGGTTTGGCAAGCGCCTTGGCCATCTTGAATACCTCGGTCCCGCAGTGGGTCAGGAAGACGGCGTGCTTCATGGGGCCGGTGGCGTCCTTCAGGTCGCTGCACTCGAGGAACATGCGGAATCGGTCGGAGTACGATTCCCAGTCCTCGGTGGCGGGGTTGAAGGGTGCGGGGGGTGCGATTTCCACCATCGTGGTGGTTCGTCTGGCTTCCGTCGGACACGTGGTTCGGTTCAGGGTCTGGATCCCACCTTCGTCGCCAGTGTTGTGTCCGCGAAATGATGCCAGGAGTCGGTGACTTCAAATCATGCTCTTTTATTAAAGTAGGAACCGAACTGGCTCTTCGCAAAAGGTTCGCGGCTTTTATTCTTTCAGCCGCGGCCAATGGCACTGCTTTGAATCTCCCGCGATTCGAATGGACCAATCGATTTACTTAAGGGTAGTCCTGGACTTACAGCCATTTGTTTAGCTACCGTTCAAGTTACAATGGCATTGGAAAATATGACTTATGATTTTTCCTTGCAGTTGTAACCACTGCAGCATGCCCATGGTCACATGATCAAAATTCCAACACTTGGCAACTGTCATGTATTTATAAGGGTTGCAATGTCTCAGAGTCCTATGATAACCCTTTGCAAGCTTCCCAGCCAGCTTCTGACAAGCAAAGTCAATGAGGGAAAGTCAGATTGGCTAAGCAACTGTGTGATTCATTTAACAACTCCAGTGAATCACTTAACAACCATGGAAAAAAGATCATAAAAGCAGGCGTGGCTCACTTAACAATTGCCTTGTCGTAAGTCAAGAACTACCTATACACGAGTGCTTCTTCCATATGACATTGAGTGATCTACTTTATAAAACATATATTATCTACCGGTAGTGATCTAATTGTTATCTCAGCACAGGTTGATGTGGATTTAAATTAGGTTAGGTAAGTGTTTCTCATGGCTGCCAAGTAGGAGTGAAATGGCCAAGTTAATAGTTTATCTACATATAACAAAGGCAAATATGGTTCTGTATGTTTTGCAAATGGAATAGAATAGAAGAACAGAGTTGGAAGGGACCTTGGAGGTCTTCTAGTCCAACCCCCTGCTAAGGCAGGAAACCCTACACCACTTCAGATAACATCTTTTAAAAAACATCCAGTGTTGGATCATTCACAACTTCTGGAAGCAAGTAGTTCCACTGATTAATTGTTCTAACTGTCTAAACTTACACTAAATAAAGTGTAAGTTTGCTAAACATTAACTAGTAATAGAATTATAGCTAAAATATAGTATTTTTTTTTTGTTCTGCTGATTTGCAAGATGCATTTTGAAGCATATTGAGATTTCCAATAGAGCCCTGGTGGCACAGTGGTTAGAATGCAGTATTGCAGGCTAACTCTAACCACAATCTGGAGTTCAATCCTAACAGGGCTCAAGGTTGACTCAGCCTTCCATCCTTCCAAGGTTCATAAAATGAGAAGCCCAATTGTTGAGGGAGCTATGCTGACTTTGTAAACTGCTCACAGAGTGCTGCCAAGAGCTATGGGCTGGTATATAAATTTAAATGCTATTGCTGTTACTTATTCAAAGTTGCTTGAAGGAATCATACTGATCTAAAAGAGCTTGTCCACAAATGATGCTTTCCCAACATTTCCCAGAGTGGCATTGTCGAAAGATGTTGGGACTGTAATTCTGAAAATTCCCAGTCAGATTCCATGGGCCAAAGACATACTGTAGTATTAAATGGCTTCTCTATGAATTATGATATTGGCAGGATTTATTTTTTTCATGTCAGTTCAGACTGCCAAGGAAAGTTGAGGGATAAAAGTAAAACACACGGGTAAGAGTTTAACATTTGTCACACAGACTTCCATATTATGCTTTCCTGTCAGCCATCCAGGATTCTATCTAAGGTTGTTATTGCTTCTAGTAAATGGATTTGCGGACAGAATTCATTGGCCTTCAGTCAGTAGGATGCGCAGAAAGCTGTTGAGGGGCGGGAACGAGAATTGTCACAGCTATTGTTACACCTTTTATCCCGTGGAGGGTGTGACCTGATACATGTGAAACTGTGTGGATTTATGGAGAAAGATAACTTGGTGGAAAATTCAATCATGCAACCACATTCTATTTATTAATTAACCCTTTGTCTGAATTTATATTTTTTTTAAAGGCAAATATCACACTTTTCTCCTTTTTAATTATAAATGAATGGAGAAAGAATCCATTTTTTTCCAATTCACAGAATAATTCTATTAAGTATTTTTATATCTCCGGTAATTTCTGTATTTATTTTATTTACATGCAATAGTGTTTTTTAACACTGTCTCTATCCTTATTGAGTGCAACTTATTGTATAAAAACCTTCATTCTTTGGTGCCAAGATTTCAGACTTCATTGGATGAAGACTGTTGTGTATGTACCATAGTTAATAAAGTATGAGCTTGAGGTAAAGTGCAGGGTTCTGGCCCTGCACTTCTGATTGGCTGTTAGGCGGCCAGATCGGATTGGTTAGTTCTTAGGAATCCGATTGGCCCTTAACAGAGGATTATTATTGGTTTAAAGAGCTAGTGTTCATAGCTCGCTATTGGACAATTCTCACAAAGGTTGCCTATATAAGGCAGAGTTCACTGTTATTGTTTTGAGAAGTCACTCTGCAATAAAGAGCTGAAAGTTCACATTCAAAGGCTGTCTCCATTTACTCCAACCCATGTCCAAGTACTTAACAAAGACTGATTCTTCTGAGAGGAGGGCCTTGCTCCTCTCTTTCACATTCCCGCCAGTCTATTGGGTCTCACATCTGCCTCTCCACCCCAAGATCCAATACCATTGGCAATTTTCTCCATTGGTTGATTGGGAGAGGGGAGGGGGGAAGAGAAGACTTTTCAGCAGGGAAGGGTTACTATGGCAACTGTATGACCTGTGGACTTCAACTCCCAGAATTCCTGAGCCAGCGCTATAAGGCTATAAAATTTATGGCTTTTTTTTTTTTTAATGAAAGGAGGGTATCACCGATGGGAAGACCATGGTTTCTTAAAAACACTAACTTTTGGCTTACCTGCCATTTGTATATTTTTGGCAGCTGAGAAAGAGAGAGAAAAGTGCTTATTGATCCAGAATAAAATAAACGGGTGTATTCCAAGTTACAACATAAGCGAAGAAAATTTCAGTGTTTTTAAGTTTTAAAAGAAATGGAAATGGACTCATTTTCTTTGTCTTCTTCTTGATAGCACTTCAAAGAAATATGAGATTTGACATTCTGAAACATTTTGTTTTATACATGATTGTGGATTTTCCATTCTCTCTGATATTTCTCAACTGAAATCAGGCCCTAATAAGGCTGAGAATTGGCAGCATTTTGATAGAGAAAACATATTGAAGTGAAGTTCAAAGGGTTTTTTTTTTTCTTTAAAGAGGGTATCTGCATTTTGAGTACAGTATTAAAGTTAATAATTACCCCTGCTTAATAAGGGCAGTATATTTTTTTGTTGTTGATATACAGTAGTTGAAAGAAAGAGCTTTTTTGGTATTAAAAGAGAAAGATGAGTGAAATCTTTCTTTGGCTTTAAGTTTGTTTACTTTCCAAGTCTTTTGTTCCACATTTCTGAGCCATATTAGCTGGCTAATATCTTGCTTTGTCTGAATCAATTTGTATGTTTGTTTATGTATAAATGAATATATATATGGAACTAGATATATATACATGGAACTAGTGACTTCTGGTTAGTGATGGAAAGTGTTGTAATTTGAGAACAGTTCTTCAGGACTAGTTATAGTCCTTATAGTTCTGCAGTGCCAGGACTGAGCTAAAATGTTTAGTCAGTTTAGAAACAGAACGTTATTTATCTGCGCTGCAAGTAAAAAGAATGAAAGTGTTGTGGAGCGGCGGTTACAAAGAGAGACGGAGCCAGGCTAAAGGCTAACAACTTTATTCTTGCGAATAAAGGGTTGCCGCGGCTGCCGAGGCTATCTGACAGCCAGCTGGCGGCGACAGCTGATGCCGTTTGACAGCTCCCTTTTATAGCCGGCTGTCAAACGGCATCAACCAATGGGAGCGATCGGCGCTCCCGCGTTGGCGGCAGACCGGAGGGAGGACTGCTGCTAGTCTTTGAACACAGCACTCCTTCCCCCTGGCCACGAGCATGCGTAGTCCTGTAGCCATGATGGCCGCTTTCGCTCGTGGCCCGATCTTCGAAGTTCCTGAGGCTTGTCGGCGGCTGGTGCGTCTTGTTCCTCCCGGGCAGTGACTGGAACCTGCAGAGGGTCACTGGCCATCCCTGGACTGCTTTCTGGCGACTGCTTGGGTGAGTCTTCCTGCGGCGGTCGGCTGGTTGCATTGTCAGGCGGCAGGTAGACCGGGTCCTTCGGCGGGTTAGCTGGTGGTGAGTAGACCAGGTCGTCCGGTGGCGGGTAGACCGGGATATTGGTGGCAGTCTTGTTCCAATGCCTTCTCAGCTGGTCTACATGCCTTCTCCAAATCTGGCCATCTTCCAAAAGGACTCTATATGATCTGGGTCCTGCAACAAAGACTATCTGCCCTGGCAGCCATAAGGGGTGCCACGCATAGTTCCTGGCGTACACCTGGTCTTGCAGGGTGAATTCCCTGGCATGGCTGCCAGAGGCTAGTGGTGTGCTGGGAGAGTAGTGGGGGTGCAACCTGTCCAGGGTGGTCCTGAGGCGCCTGCCCATTAACAGTTCAGCAGGGGACTTGTTGGTGGAAGTGCACGGGGTGGCATGTTGTGTGAGTAGGTAAGTTGACAGTTTGGCGTGCCAGTCTGCCTGGCCCAGCTTGGCCAGAACTTCCTTGGCAGACCTAACAGCCCTTTCCGCCATTCCATTACTTGCTGGATGAAAGGGGGCTGTGAGAGCATGTCTGATGCCCAGATTAGCTGTGAAGATGGCAAACTCGTTAAAACTGAATTGGGGGCCATTATCTGAAACTAATGTGTCAGGAAGTCCATGAGTAGCAAACAGTCTGGTCAAGGCCCTTGTGACAGCCAGCGTTGTGGTGGAGGGTAACAAGGCTACTTCAGTCCATTTGGAGAATGAATCTACAACCACTAGGAAAGTACTCCCTTTTATGGGACCAGCCGGGTCTACATGCAGCCTGGCCCAAGGGCCCCCCGAATCTTCCCACTTGGTTGGGGCAGCTGCTGGTGGGGCTGCTCTTTCTTGTTGTGACTTCGGCTCGATTTCCTGCCTGGTCGTCTTTGCTGTATCCCACCCTCGTCGCCAGTGTTGTGGAGTGGCGGTTACAAAGAGAGACGGAGCCAGGCTAAAGGCTAACAACTTTATTCTTGCGAATAAAGGGTCGCCGCGGCTGCCGAGGCTATCTGACAGCCAGCTGGTGGTGACAGCTGATGCCGTTTGACAGCTCCCTTTTATAGCCGGCTGTCAAATGGCATCAACCAATGGGAGCGATCGGCGCTCCCGCGTTGGCGGCGGACCGGAGGGAGGACTGCTGCTACTCTTTGAACACAGCACAAAGAAAATTCATTTTTTGAAGAGAGCATGGAACACCTGTACAGGAAATCAAGGCCTCAAAGGTGAACAGCACACAGAGCAGCCATTATAAAGATTGTTGTGAATCAATAAATGCTTAATAAAGATCATTAAGAGCTTGAAGTAAAGTGCAGGGTTCTGGCCCTGCACTTCTGATTGGCCGATAATCGCGACATCGGATTGGTCCGTTCAGGAGAATCTGATTGGCTATTAATGAGCCTCTCCCATTGGTTAATGGAGCTAGCGCTCCCTGTATTTTCATTGGTTAAATAAGTTAAGAGTTGCCGATATAAAGGGCCCATCGTGGCCATTGGGCTGAGCTGTTTTCACATGTAAATAAAGAGTTGAAGTTCACTGTTTCACTAGCTCGTCTCCATCCTTGCACCCATGCTCAGAACATAACACTGGCGACGAGGGTGGGATGTGGAGACATCAGAGCTTATTGAACAACGAAGAACCATAACCGAGCACGTGGCTGAACGCACCAACGGCGGAACCATGTCTGGCAGCATCATATCACCCGCTCCATTCGACCCGGCACAAGAAGACTGGGACTCATATATGGATCGCTTCCAGATGTTTCTGGAAACCAACAATTTGAAGGATGCCACTACTGGAAAGAAATGAGCGGTATTCATAACTCATTGCGGGCCAACCGTATTCAAGATGGCCAAGGCACTAGCAAAACCGACTTTACATAGAAGTAAAGTCTATGGACTCGGATGTCCTCGAACCACTACTGAGGGCTCACTACGCAACGACCGTGCCAACGCTCGTGAGAAGGCATGAATTCTATCAGAGAAGTCAGCGGAAGGACGAAAGCATTGCTGATTTCATCGCAGATCTCCGGAATCTGGGAGGCCTATGCAAGTTTACTGACTTAGAAGAAGCCCTAAGAGACCGAATCGTTCTGGGATTAGATGCACCAGGCACTCAGAGTAAATTAATGGCGAAGGGTGACATTAGCCTTAAAGACGCCATAGCTGAAGCTACTGCAGCAGAAGCAACCAGGAAGTCGGCTGCCCAAATGCACCACATACACGCACCGGTTCGCCAACGAGCCTGCGATATTTCACCTCAGTCAGAGGGACAGTTAGAGACAGCCCACCACGAGGACCTCGAATCATCGTCAGAAAGCGACAAGGAAGAGATCCATCGACTTCGGTCCGAACGGGACCAACGCCAGAAATCACAGTACCAATGCGCCGGGTGTAGAGCAAGCCACCCCTGGTCTGAATGCAAATTCCTCAACGCGCTCTGCCATGTGTGCGGGAAAAGAGGCCGTATAGGTCGGGTCTGTAGAAGCAAGCCAGGACCCAGCCAGCCCTCAAGGGGGGCTAACTATTGCCAACCGACGGGAAGTCATCCCGTGAAGTGAGAACCCGTGAACCACCAATGGAACAACCACTCCTACAAAAACAAAACCCTAAACCACCCAACGAAGTGAGAAGAGGCTCACCAAATGATCACGATCGGTCATGCCTCATCTCTGGACGCCAAAAAGATCCGAGTGAAAGTGGCCATCGAAAACCAGCCCTGCCTGATAGAAGTTGATTCAGGATCGTCCCTCTCGATGGTTTCCTGGAAGACCCTCAAGCAGCTCATCCCCATTATCCGTAGACAAGACCTCCGGTTCCAAAGGCTCATACTTAAGGACTATCAAGGAAATCGAATTCTGGTTGTTGGATCCAGCCGAGTACGGGTATCGTTTAAGAACCGTACAGAATTTCTACCCCTGACTGTAATCGACAAGGATCGGCCTAGTTTGTTAGGCCTCTAATGGTTCGCTCCACTTGGAATTGAAGTAGGCGGCATTCACCGAACCTACAGCAGCGATTGGGAAGAAAACCTCGTCCACGAATTCCAGAAGATCTTCGCAGAAAAATTAAGCAAGTACAAGGGGACCCTGATTTCGTTTAACCTCAACCCTGAAATAGCTCCCGTCTGCCTTAAGCCTCGTCGAGTTAAATTTGCCCTTAAACCAAAGATTGACGAGCAGCTTTATAAATTAATAGCTCAGGGAGTGTTAGAACCAACCGATCACTCTCCCTGTGAAACCCCAATCCGAACACCCATCAAGCCGGATGGATCAATAAGAATTTGTGGGGACTACCGAGCCACCCTGAACCACGCCCTTCAACAAAGCGCTTACCCGGTACCGGTGGTGCAACACCTCCTCCATTCCCTGGGGGGCGGAAAAGTCTTCGCTAAACTAGACTTAGCCCAGGCATACCAACAACTGCCTGTTGACAAAAAAACAGCAGAGGCCCAAACAATCATTACTCACAGAGGTGCATTTAAATGTAACCGACTCCAGTTCGGAGTGAGCGTAGCCCCGGGAATCTTCCAAAGCTTAATGGAGAGGCTATTACATGGAATAAAAGGTGTTGTTCCTTATTTTGACGATGTGTTAATTGCAGCCCCAACCCAGAAAATACTAAAGGAACGCCTGAGGTTGGTTCTCCAGAGATTTAAAGACTCCGGTCTCAAAGTTAAAAAGAACAAGTGTTATTTATGTACGGATCGCGTAGAATTTTTGGGATATTTAATTGATAGTCAAGGCATTCACCCCACTGATAACAAACTCAGGGCAATCAAGAACGCCCCAAAACCTCGGAACAAGGCCGACCTCCAGGCTTTTCTGGGCCTTACCAATTTTTATAACATTTTCCTGCCTCACAAAGCAACTGTAGCTGAGCCCCTACATCGTTTATTGGACAAAAAAGCAACCTGGGTTTGGGGACATAGAGAAGAACAGGCGTTTCGACATGTAAAAAATTTATTGACTTCTGATGCTGTTCTGATGCAGTATAACGAGACTTTGCCTTTAACGATCACGTGTGATGCATCCCCATTCGGGGTGGGCACCATCTTAAGCCACGTTTTGCCAAACAGTAATGAAGCCCCTGTTGCTTATTTCTCAAAGACGTTATCAAAAACAGAACGCAACTACAGTCAACTTGACAAGGAGGCCCTTGCTATAGTATCCGCGGTTAAGAGATTTCATGAATATGTGTATGGCCGAGCATTTACCATAGTGACTGACCACAAACCTTTGCTGGGAATAATTGCGGGAGATAGGCCAATACCGTATATATTATCTCCCAGAATGACCCGCTGGTCAGAATTCTTGGCGGCATACAATTACAAGTTGCAACATCGCCCAGGGAAGGCCATTCCCCACGCCGACGCATTGAGCCATGCACCTCTTCCAGAGACCATTGATGACCCTGCTCCAACGGTCACAATGCTGCAGATCGAGACACTTCAAACACTGCCATTAACGGCCCGAGATATCGCGATGGAAACGAAACGCAACCCCATTTTAGCATGAGTCCTCAGTTGGGTCGAGCGGGGATGGCTGTTGGACCAAATACCTGACAACTACGCCCCATTCAAAAATCGGCAAATGGAACTATTTTCTCAAAAGGGCTGCATTATCTGGGGTGATAGAGTTGTTGTCCCAGAGCGGTTGCGACCAGCGATACTAAGGACCTTGCACGATGGCCACCCCAGCATCGTACGTATGAAAGCCCTCGCACGAAGCTACGCGTGGTGGCTGGGTATTGACAAGCAGATAGAGACATGGGTAAAAGCCTGTCACAAATGCCAGGAAGTAAGCAACGCCCCGCCGAAAGCAACCCCAACCGAATGGGAAACACCGAGGGGACCATGGTCCCACATTCATCGGACTTTGCGGATCCTACCAAAGGACACACATTTTTATTAACAATGGATGCCTACTCGAACTGGCTTGAAATCCATGAAATGAGGAATACAACGACTGAAGCAGTCATCAGGAAACTGGACAGACTCTTTGCGACACATGGATTACCAGACATCCTGGTATCCGACAACGGGCCTCAATTTACCGCGCTGTCCTTCAAACAGTACCTGGCGGACCGCGGTATTCGACATGCGCTGAATTCGCCGGTGCATCTGGCGGCCAACAGAAGGGCCGAGTGCATGGTACAATTCGTCAAGAAAACCTTGTATAAGATGGACTATGGCGATATAGAAGACAAGATTAACCGGATACTTCTTTTGCAGCATATCACTCCGCACAGCGTCACCAATAAAACTCCCGCCGAGTTATTGATGGGACGGAAGCTCCGTTCCCACCTTGACCGCCTACATCCATCATATGAACCTGAAAAGCACACGGTTCTAGCGGGAAATGTCGCAATTTCCAGGTAGGCGATTTGGTTTTCGCTAGGAACTTTTCGGGCGATCCATTGTGGGTCGAGGCAACTATAGTACAAGTAACCGGCCCTCGATCGTACCGTGTAAAATGTCGCGAAAATAGAATTTGGAAACACCATATTGATCAGCTGCGTTCAAGGCTACAGTCAGGGATCTCCGAGCTCCCTGATTTCCAAACCGAGGGGGGAGGAGATAGCGAGGAAGCTGAATTCGAAGCGGCAGAAAGTTTAAGCGGTAGTAATGACCGCTCAGAGGCAGCACATGATGGACCCGGAATGGGGGTGGCCTCGCCTCAAAGATATGCCGAGAGCAGTAGCGATGACGAAAATTCGAATGCGGAATGGGAGGCACCCTTTTCACCAGATAACGTCCTATCCCAACAGGACTGTAGCCAAATACCGGGAGGACAATGAAAATCTAATAGACAATCAAAACAACCTGCCTACCTCAAAAACTACATGACCGCACCCCTTAAACGGAACCCGGGGGGAAGGGGTGTTGTGAATCAATAAATGCTTAATAAAAATCATTAAGAGTTTGAAGTAAAGTGCAGGGTTCTGACCCTGCACTTCTGATTGGCCGATAATAGCGACATCGGATTGGTCCGTTCAGGAGAATCTGATTGGCTATTAAAGAGCCTCTCCCATTGGTTAATGGAGCTAGCACTCCCTGTATTTTCATTGGTTAAATAAGTTAAGAGTTGCCTATATAAAGGGGCCCATCGTGGCCATTGGGCTGAGCTGTTTCACATGTAAATAAAGAGTTGAAGTTCACTGTTTCACTGGCTCGTCTCCATCGTTGCACCCATGCTCGGAACATAACAAAGATGGGCCACACAGAATCTTAGCCAGAGGCTCTCTCGAACTCCTATGAACCCCCAGCAGCCCTGCATACGGTATACAAATCTTAAATTTGTTCCTGGTAATTTAAGCTGACATCCTGTTTTCTGCAGTAGGCAGCCCAGACGACTAAAGCTAAATGTTTTTTTAAAACATGTTAAGCACTCATGAATCATAAAAGATCCAAGATTAGCATTTCAAGCTATGTACCATTTTTTGTACAGTTCCCCCCCCCCCGTCCCAATATAGTTGAGCTCTTCTAGTTTGGATTGTTGAAGTCGAGCACTCTTTTCTAAAAATATAAAATTGAAATAGCTAGAAACACTGTTATATACAGGCTTAAAACATCTTCCCTAAACATTGATTATATATAAATGATATTATTGTGCGTAGAACCTCTGAAGAGGATTGTGTTCTGGCTTTCAGCTTCATTATGAGTGGCTAAGATTAAGCAACCATTCATGGGTGGGAAGGAAAAGCCCCAGGCTACAGATTAGTATGATTTCTAATTAGGGCCAGGTTAAAGTAGTTCTAAATCCCTGAAGCAGACAAAATATGTTTTTATCCTTCGTGTTGGATAATTATTATGGTCTCTCAGAAAACTAGCTAATGACAGTTTGCTGTTTTATGACCTAAGGCAGAATCGACTTGCAGTTGTTTTACTGTAAGCTCCTGGCATTATTCAAAGAGACCACCAAAATACTGTTATCTCATGGCACAGCAATCTTTCTCATTACCCTCGAATAGGTGTAAGGAGATGTTCTCTGTTATGAACTAATAAAACGCTTAAATAAAGTTTTATCAAACCTTTAGAAAATAGCAGGGTTCTAGTCCTGCACTTCTGATTGGCCGATAATAGCGGTATTGGATTGGTCCGTTCAGGAGAATCTGATTGGCTGTTAATGAGCCACTATCATTGGTTAAGGGGGTTAACACTTCACGTTTCTTATTGGTTACTAGATCAGCAGCTTGCCTATAAAAGGGCTGCTGCTGCCCTAGGTTTCTGCTCTGTTCAGAATGATTAATAAAGAGTTGAAGTTCACTGTTCACTGTCTCGTCTCCGTTCCTTGCGCCCATGCGCAGAACTTAACATTCTCCATATAGTGCCCCACAAATTTCACCTAGTCCAAGGGTCTCCAACCTTGGCAACTTTTAAGCCTGGAGAACTTCAATTCCCAGAATTCCCCAGCCGGGGAAGTCCATTGGAATGTTGTGCATCTCCTTTCCCTCACCAGTGACTTTACCACAAAAGGAAAGGGCTTAGTGACAAAAAATAAATAAAAATCAATTTCATTCCATCCCAAGAAGAACATGTAAAACAAAGCAGGTGCAGGCCTCTATTTATTTAAGAAATAAATATAGCTACTATATCTCAGTCATGAGATTTCTTTTTCTTTTTTAATCCAAAATGTATGGTTGAAAAGTACGTTTATTGGCATCAATCTAAAGGATATGCAGGAAAATTGTTGAGCTTTTGCAGAGCCAAAAGCAGAAAAGGCTAAAAGTTTAAAAATAAGTCAGATGTGGTAACCAAGAGCCTACACTTTACAATAAATTTATTTTCCTTGTTTGTACTCTCTTTTGTGAGGAAGAGCTTTGCTACAACATTATGGGAAACCATGCTTACAACCCCAAAGCGGAAAACATGGCTTTCAGTTGAAGCTCATTCACATTATCTGAATGCCACAGTTTGCATAAAAAGATATTGTTTTTTGGTCTAATTTAAAATCCCCCCTAGTCGTCTCTTCTGGATGATGTGATGATCATATGAATGTTGCATATAATTTTATTCTGCATTATTATGGTTTTTCCCTTGAAATACTCAGTTCCCAAAAAATTAAGTAAACACTAAATGGATCGCATTCACTCAATTTTCTACGACAGAAAACTGTTTAGGTAATATGTGCTTCTTTCTATTTCACATTCAAAATGCAGATTGGCAGAAGACCAAAGGGGCCTTCCTAGAAAAGAGATCAGTGACTCTGTATGTCAGTCCAATCAACCTATCCTTCTTTGGGCAATTACCTCAATCAGGAGAAAGTGACCCGGTGCTCTCCAGAAATTGGAGACTTCAGTTCTAATTAACAAAAAACAGTTTGGCCAATGAGGAGGGAGCAGGCAAGTTATGTCCCAGACATCTGGAGGGTCATAGAATACTATAACAGATCATGGAAAAATGTTTGTAAGCAGTAAATGTGTGATTGTGGGATCACGTGACTTTACTCCCTGAAGGATTTATTTTCAGTTCTTTACTATTTTAGGCCGCTGTATGGTGCAATAATGAAAGGGGGAGGAGGGACGGAGAGAGAGAGAGATTGTGGTCATTGAATAATTAGATTGCTTGGCTGTAAATCAGGAAAAGCTGTGATTAATTGTCAAGTACTAGATATAGAAATAGCAATACCACTTAGATTCATATAACACCCCACAGTATTTTCTGGGCAGTTTACAATGTCAGCATATTGCCCCCAAACAAATTGGTCCTCCGTGGAATACAGTTTTTCTGCAGACCATGGGGTTGTGTGTGTGGTGTAGGAAGTTAGCACCCACCCCTCTCCTAGAAAAATGAAATATCCTGGGAAATATTAAAAAGGCAGAATATTTCCTCTAAAAAGAGTAGAAACTCAGAAGCAGAAACTCGCCTCAGAAGCAGAAGCCATTAAGGGCCATTAAGGCCTGGGCTAGAATACTTTACATAACAAAGATCTCCAGGCAAAGCTATCGTAATTGCCAAAAGCCCTTTTCAGGGCATCATCATCATCCAGCAAGACTCAACCAAGTCTGGAACTCAGGACAGCCTACAGAGTTGCCCCTGCATGGCCCCATGGGAGTCTGACAACCAATCAGAATACAAGCTCCAATAGAGGTTATACAACCCAGGCACTCTCAGCATATCAGCCTCTTTCTTGATCTCTTCCTTCACCTTGAACGATGTGATCATCCTTTTCACTTTGGAGCTTCAAGCCATGTGATCCTGTCCACCATTAAACCTTCCAAACAGCCTCCATGTTTCCAGTGTCTTTTTTTCCCTCTCGGAACTGAACCCTGAAGGATTTTTCTTCCAGCAGTGGTTTTGTGCATTGCCTTGGATCCAGTGTGTGTGACTTTGCTTGCTTGCATGGCTTGGCGCCTGGCAGGCCGCAGAGCAGTTCTGGACTGTGGACTGATGGTGCTAAGGGGTTGAGGGATCCCTGTTGTATTGCACATCACATACAAGCAGTTTCCTGAAATAGGGAAGGTTTCCCCTCCTCTTTTCTAACCTGAAGAAAACCACAGCTGTCATAGATTCAGGCATGGGTAGAATGAATGGAGACAGTCTTAGTTGGTGAACTTTCAACTCTTTATTGCATAGTGACTTCTAACTTGTATAACAACAACTCTGCTTATATAGGTAATGCTAATGTTAAATAACCAATAGGAGCTTGTGAAATGCTAGCTCCAGTACCAATAAGAGTCCTTCGTTAAGGGCCAATCAGATTCTCAGAACCCGACCAATCCGATCTAGCCGCTTAACACCCAATCAGAAGTGCAGGGCCAGAACCCTGCACTTTACCCCAAGCTTGCCTTTATTCAATTATTTACATACATAACAACAGCCTATACCATTTTTTTTTCAAGATTAGTCAGGAGGATCTGGGACTGTCTTTGAGCTTCAGAAAGGGCAGAGTTTTACAGCATTGCTTCGTTTTGTGGTCAGCCTGTTTGGTGAATTTTTTTTTTTTTTTACTCAGTTGTAAGTTCCTGTCTCTCCTTCTGTTTTCTCTTTCTCTTTGTATGCAGCATACATAAAAAGGTACCGTATAAAAGCCATTAACAATAAGGAAGATAGTTACCTGCTTTCCATCCTTATCTTTCTTTATTAAAAAAAATGAATTTGTATTTCAGAAAGCCCCAGAAAAAGGTCAACTGATATTTCTGAGGCGGAAATGCACTTATCACCCCTGCCTTTATTTTTATTTTTTGTTGCCTTCCATAAGAGTGAAGAGCAAGAAAGACTGTTTGGAAGTTAAAGACAATAGGATGTTACTGATTTAAAAAAATGAGTTATGGTATAGTATATATACAGCAATTTTTTGAACTTAGCTGAATATATAACAGAAAGATTGCTGGCAATGTTATATCCTGGCATCATTCTGAGTGTACAAGTGATGGTGCACCTGTCTCAGAGCTGGTATTCAGCAAGTTCTGACCAGTTCTGGAGAACTGGTAGCAGAAATTTTGAGTAGTTCAGAAAATCGACAAATACCACCTCTGACTGGCCCCACCCCCATCTATTCTCTGCCTCCCGAGTCACAGCTGATCGGCTGGGTCTTCTTTGGTTGCCCTTCACAGGAGAACAGAGCTGGAAAGCAGATTAGTGGGGGGGGGGAATGGAAATTTTACAGTATCCTTCCCCTGCCATGCCCACCCAAACCAGTAGTAAAAAAAAAAATGGAATCCTACTACTGACCTGCTGGAAATGATCTTGGCGAATTTCAATTTCTCTATATAGTCATCGCATATGTTGGGGGAGAAATCCAGAACTATTTTTTAAAATCCTTTTTTGTCAGACATATTCACACCCTTATTCAGGTTTCAATAAATCAGGTTGCTTTTTCATATCACTATTTTGCAAATGTTTCAAAGCTGCTAGAATATGGACCCTGCCTGTTTTTCCCTGGATCCAGTTAAAGAACGGCTCAGGATTCTGATTTAATCTCTCAGAGTGGCAGCCTAGACTCCCGTCAATAACGAGCTGCGTAGCATATAAATTTAATGAATAAATGAATGAATCATCACCATCATCATCATTTCCATTTGCACAAAGAATTTTTGAACTACTTTTGTGTGGTGTGGGTTTCAGTAAGTTTGGTGGCTGCTTTTTTAAAGGCCACTGGCACACCTTAGCAAGGCTTTGCTTCGGTATTTGCCTACAAAAATGTAGTCTTTGCTTGAAAAAAATGTTTGGCACAAACAAAACATTTTTTAGTCTCCACTTATGGCTAGATCGATTTGCTCAATACCAGAAAAAGTTAGTAAGTTATGTGGAATGCTCTTACCATGTGTTGCATTGATTCCCAACTTCTTTGTTAATTATGTATGCTTTATGGTATTTAATAATAAAGAATTCTTTAAAGGATTTTGGGTTGTTTACAATATTTTCTAACAACAACAAAAAGTGCCGTAAATTCATTTCTACAATATCATGATGGAAAAATGTGCTAAAGTATTTCCATAACTCAAATGTTATCCTTTGGCATTAGCTCTGAGGCAGTAAACTTCGAAAATTAGGACCAGATGAATATTAAATAGAAACTTACATAACTTTTATATTGTATAGATGCATGTGTTTTCCTAAATGTGTGTGCTCAGTACAGTGTTAATAAAATTTAACTTTCACACATCATTTTGACAATTATATGCATGTAATTTGACCTTTATGGAGAAAAAAAAATCAGAAAATATAATACAAGCTGAATAGTCAAGACCTTGTTGATGATCCAAACTCTGTCAAGGACCTTGGAGTATTCATCTCTAATGATCTAAGTGCTAGAGCCCACTGTAACTACATAGCCAAAAAGGCATTAAGCGTTGTTAACCTAGTCCTGCATAGCTTTTTCTCTGGTAATATCACACTACTAACTAGAGCATACAAAACATTTGCTAGACCAATACTCAAATACAGCTCATCAGTCTGGAACCCGCATTATGTATCTGATATTAATACAGTTGTGAAAGTCCAGAAATACTTCACAAGAAGAGTTCTCCACTCCTCTACTCGTTGCAGAATACCTTATGCCACCAGACTTGAAATTCTAGACCTAGAACTACGCCGCCTTCGGTCCGATCTAAGTATAGTACCTAAAATTATATATTGCAATGTCCTACCTGTCAATGAATACTTCAACCATAACAATACGAGAGCACACAATAGATATAAACTCATGGTTAACCGCACCAAACTTGATTGCAGGAAATACGACTTCAGCACCAGAGTGGTCAATGTCTGGTATACTCTACCTGACTCTGTGGTTTCTTCCCCAAACCCCAAAAACTTTAACCTTAGACTGTCTACTATTGACCTCACCCCTTTCCTAAGTGGTCTGTAGGGGGCGTGCATAAGCGCACCAAGATGCCTACCATCCCTGTCCTATTGTTTCTTTTTATTTTTCTTATATGTATCCATTTCATGTATTCATAACTATGTTTATACTTATACCTGTTATCTTATAATCGCTTAACAAAATAAAATAAATAAAAATAAAAATAAAAATAAAATAAAATAAAATAAAATAAAATAAAATAAAATAAAATAAAATAAAATAAAATAAAATAAAATAAAATAAAATAAAATAAAATAAAATAAAATAAAATAAAATAAAATAAAATAAAATAAAATAAAATAAAATAAAATAAAATAAAATAAAATAAAATAAAAATAAAATATCCTTAGACAATATAGGCCCAACTTTGAATATGTATTTGTAAAGAGAGATGGACTTAATTCAATTATATCAAATATGTTTAAATAAAGACAAAGACACTACAGATGGTGCTTGAGTAATGACAAATTGCGACAGTCGTTAAGTGAGGCAGCCATGTGATAACCTCAATCAATAACGCCTGCTTTCTCTATAGCAGTCAATTATACAGAGCATGGGGATGGGGAAGCCATGGGAGACCTAGCGCAGCCCCAGGCCTCCCCAACTCTGAGTCACCCTGTGCTTTGCTTCCTGCCCCTCGGAGTCCCTGCCTCAGGCCTGCTTTCTCACCCTACCAGGTCTCTACATGTCCTCCTTTTTGATATTTGAAGACTAACCTGTAAATCTCCATATTTGATCGATGCCGATCCGATCCGTTGTGTGTGATGTGACATATTTGTATTTGGCATGATGATTCGTCAAGGCCCGGTACAGTGCGGCGAGACGCGATTATGAGACGCATGTGCTCCACACAGGAGAATTGTTCTGAGAGAGTGTGCCATGCACAAGAGTGCGCCGTGTACAAGCGGCTTTGTTTTTTTTCTTCAATTTATTCGTGTCCTCCTTTTCATTGTAAAAATGTTGGTCACCTTAGATTAGGGCATTTTAATTCTTTCATTCCTTTTTATGCCATACTGAAATTATTTTATTCATCTCTGATGGTCATTTGGGATTTTTTTTTTTGTTCTTTGAGCAAGTAGGTTTTAGTACTTCTATATGGCTGCTAGTGGCAAAATCCATGCTAACTTTGCAGGTTGGGTTTGGATTTTACTCTGTTGTGCTTTATTATGTTACGTTTGTTTGGAATTTATTTATGCCGCTGTGAGGAATCCTTTCTCCAAAGCAACAAATAAATATAATGAGTAAACGCATTCAATATTCTTATTTTAATATATTCCTGGGTGGGGGAGCTGTTCACATTTTATGCTTAGAAACCAGAACTGTGGGTGTTTTGCAAAATGGAAAAGAAAAAAAAAAGGAAGAAAGTCAAATAAAGCTTCAGTAATGCAATATTGAATCTTTTTCCTGCTTTGTTCACCAAGAATCCTGTGTCACAGTAACACTATTGTTCCGATCTTTTGAAAGTCACATTTCCTAATTACTGGGATATGGGACATGGAGGAAATCAGAAAGTCTGTATTTGTGTGTGTGCTTGTGTGTGTAGGAGAAAAGAGAATAATACATATTTGAAAATGACCACGTTATTTCAGTTAAAAAGGCCTGAAGTAAATCCAATGTGTTTGTGGGAGTTATGGATTTTGTTTGGTAAGAAATTTCCAGTTTTCCTAGAGCCAGGAAAAAAAAAAGCTCTTTCTTTCTTTGCTCTTGGCTCAAGTGGGAGTTGCCATTCTCATTTTTTTTTTTAATATAAAACTTCTAAAGTATGTCTATGTATTAGAGTGGCTACTTTTAAGTGGGTGGGGAACAGAGAAGAGAATGGGCATTCAGAGCAGCAGAAGATTGCCTGCTCGGCTTTGTTTCAGAAATGAAAGAAACTTTGAAAGTGTCATTAGAAGCAATTGACTGCCGCGGAGCACCATCTGTGCATTCCATTCTTTCTTCCCTTCTCTACATAGTTCAGATTCTTCTCCTGCTTCCAACACACCAGCTTGTGACTGACTGGGCAAAAGAGAGACTAGAACTGCAGCCATGAATCCATTCTTAATTCGAACAGGTTAAATATGCAGGCATTTGCAAGAACACATACAGGGTGTGATAGAGACATCATATTGCTTTTAGACTAGAGGACACATGTTCATCAGGACTTCTATTCCACAAGACTCAATTCCACATCTATCCATTTACTTTTAGAACAAACAGGTATGGTTTTGTCTGCTTGGGATTTCTGTACATACCACATTTTGCTTAGGGCAGTCTACAGATGGAGTTCCATAGGTTGTTCTGTCTGCATCTGGTATATGGATGATCTGTATACCAGACACAACCTGGATTAGGGATTAGGGATTCCCTGTTTCCATCTATAATTTCCCAGTGCATAAAAAAATAGTTATGAACATATAATTTTGTAGTTGAGCTTTGCTCTGAACTTATACATTCCTCTGGGACAAATCCCTCCACTAAAGATATACAGAGCAAGACCACAAGGTTTTACAGCACGCAACTGATTTTGCACTATTAATGGAATTTCCTGTTTAATAAAAAGGATTACAGATAGTCTTAGAGGCATTTGTGGAGTTTAACAGGACACAAGGACATTTCCCTTTGTTTTGAATGCATTGCGTTCTGGGAACATGGCAGTTTATTTTGTTCAAGTGAGAGGGATGGAAGCCACGTTAGAAGCTTCAAGGTTTTCCAAACAATACACGCAAGTCTAGAATGGACTTGCTACAGGGGTTAAAGAAGAAGAAAACAGGGGAATGAGGCCCACATTTGTTGGGATGGTGATTCAGAGTTTCAAGGGACAATGAGGTAAATTGAGACAGTATTTTGTAGCACTGCAGAAAGTTGCAAATGAATAACCTCTTCCAGCAAAATTTAAGACTTGACATGCATCTTTTTATTTATTTCTTCAGAGTCAAATTGTCTTTTCCAGCCTCTGTCTTCTCTAGAGCAACATAATTCTTCCAGAAATTTTCAGTTGCTATTAGCTCCAGACAGCATGGCCAATGACATGGACCTGACTTAATTTGTTGCAGCCACAACACACATAAGAGATCACTCGTCAGATCTGGTTTTTATGACATGACATGATCTGAAAGTGGGAGGCACTGTGTGTTCCCCCTTGCAAACAACTATCTGGTTGCTATGGGATTTCACTGGGTGATACCCCTCTGCAGTGGAAAGGGACATGTCACATGTATAGTACTTTGGGTTTTTTCCTACTAAATGGTAACATAAGATCAAGTAGCCAAGGATCTAATCTTTATATAGAGGTGAATATTATATATGTAGTTATATAGATATATCAAAATCACCTGTCCTTTTGACTCTATTTCCCAGCTTACAAGAGCAAGGCATGCTTGGAATATTATTATATCTTTCCTCTCTCTCTGCTGAAGGGAGAGCATTGAGCAGGGGTGGGATCCGACTGGTGTAACTACCGGTTCGGTGATTTATGTTTTGCGCGCACAAGTGAAACGTCGTCAGCTTGCTGTCTCGACAGCTGAGCAGCGCTGCACACGGGTGTGCAGCATTTGAAAAAGCACTTTTTTCCTGCTTTTTCAACCACAGCTGTGCCGCACAAAGCAGCTGGAGTTGAAAAAGCAGGAAATAAAGGTCAGGTAAGAGCCTGGACGAGTGGGTGGGTCAAAACAGCAGCAGGCACAAAACTAGTTCTGTGTCTGCTGCTCTTCAGAGCTACCAGTTCTACAGAGCCAGGTAGAACTGGTAGAATCCCACCCCCGGCATTGAGGCAAGCTCTAGTAAAAGGCCCAAGTATATTTAGGATGAGTAAGTGACGTTTGGTAACCTATTGAAAAATGACTCTGTTTTTTCCTAAAGATCAGTACATCATTGAAGTTTGATTAAGTTCACCTTATGGCTCTTCGATCATTTGCTTAACTGACTCCTTTGCTCAGTTTAAGCTAGCAGTCAGCTGGTTGCATCTGAGACATATGTTTCCTATTCAGCTACAATGCAACCTTGCCTCTTGGATTTGTGCCAGATGAGTGCTGTTAATAGCAGCAATTCCATAGTCATCAGGTTAATCCAGATACAAGCAAACAAACATGCTTTGACTTCTATTCTAGAGACCATTTTCTAATCTTGGTGTCATGTTGGCCATGCATCCAAGAATCATAAAAAGTGTTGTGAATTAATAAAAGTGTTTGAATAAAGTTTGTTGAAACCTTAAAGCAAAGTGCAGGGTTCTGGCCCTGCGCTTCTGATTGCCCAGTAATAGCAATATCGGATTGGTCCATTCAGGAGAATCTGATTGGCTATTAACGAGCCCTTCTCATTGGTTAAAAAGAGCTAGCGTTCCTGTGTTTTCATTGGCTAAATACCCAAGAGCTTGCCTATATAAAGGGGGCTGTTGAGGCCATTTAGAGAGCTGTTGCACCATGTTAAATAAAGAGTTGAAGTTCACTGTTCGTCGACTTGTCTCTGCTTCTTGCGCCACGCATCGAACATAACACTGGCGATGAAGGTGGGATGTGGAGATGTCAGAGCTGACTGAACACTACAGAGCGATAACTGAGCATATGGCTGAAATGCACCAATGGCGGAACCATGTCTGGCAGCGTCATACCACCCGCTCCATTCGACCCGGCACAAGAAGACTGGGATCATATATGGATCGCTTCCAGATGTTTCTGGAGACCAACAATTTGAAGGATGCCACTACTGGAAAGAAACGGGTGGTATTCCTAACTCATTGCGGGCCAACCGTATTCAAGATGGCCAAAGCACTAGCGAAACCGGCAGAAGTGAAGTCCATGGACTGGGACGTCCTCGAACCCCTGCTAAGGGCCCACTATGCACCGACCATACCAACGCTCGTGAGAAGGCATGAATTTTACCAGAGAGATCAGAGGAAGCGCGAAAGCATTGCAGATTTCATAGCGGATCTCTGGAATCAAGGAAGCCTATGTGGGTTTGCCGACCTTGAAGAAGCCCTGAGAGACAGAATAGTTCTGGGACTAGATGCACCAGGCGTACAGAGTAAGCTGATGGCAAAAGGCGACATCAGCCTTACAGATGCCATCGCTGACGCTACTGCAGCAGAAGCAACCAGGAAGTTGGCTGCTCGAATGCGCCGCACCCACGCTCCACTTCGCCAACTCGCCAGCGAAGTTTCACCTCACTTAGAAGAACCGGCAACAACAGCCCACCACGAGGACCTTGAATCGTCATCAGAAAGCAATGAAGAAGCGGTCAACCGGCTCCGGTCTGAACGAGACCAACACCAGAAATCGCAGTACCAATGTGCTGGTTGTGGGGCAAACCACGCCCGATCAGACTGCAAATTCCTCGACACGCTCTGCCATGTGTGCGGGAAAAGAGGCCACATCGGACGGGTCTGTAGAAGCAAGCAAGGACCCAGCCAAACCCCGAAGGGGGCTAACTACCGCCAATCTACAGGAAGCTGTCCTGCAAAGCGAGAACCCTTGAACCACCAATGGAACAACCACTCCTACAGAAACAAACCCCTAAACCACTCAACGAAGCGAGAAGAGGCACACCAAACTATTACGATTGGTCACGCCTCATCACTGGACGCCAAGAAGATTCGGGTCAAGGTGGCCATTGGAAACCAGCCTTGTATGATGGAAGTCGATTCAGGATCGTCCCTTTCGATGGTTTCCTGGAAGACTCTCAAGCAAATCATCCCGACCATCCGGTGACAAGACCTCCAATTCCAAAGAATCAAACTCAAAGATTATCAGGGAAATCGAATTCCAGTCATTGGATCCGGCCAAGTCCGTGTCTCATTTAAAAATCTTACCGCATCTCTACCCTTGACTGTAGTCGACAGGGATCAGCCTAGCTTGTTATGCCTCCAATGGTTCGCTCCACTTGGAATTGAAGTAGCCGGCATTCACCAAACCAGCAGCAATGACTGGGAAGAGGCTCTCGTCCAAGAATTCCAGGACGTCTTTGCAGACAAACTAGGTGAGTACAAGGGGACCCCGATATCATTTAACCTCAACCCCGAAATAGCTCCCATCCGCCTTAAGCCTCGTTGAGTTCCATTTTCCCTTAAACCAAAGATCTCCCTGGGAAACCCCAATCATGACACCCATCAAGCCGGATGGATCGTTAAGAATTTGTGGGGACTACCGAGCCACCCTGAATCACACCCTGCAGCAAAACGCTTACCCGGTACCAGTGGTGCAACACCTTCTCCATTCCCTGGGGGGCGGAAAAGTCTTCACTAAACTAGATCTAGCCCAGGCATACCAACAACTGCCTGTAGACAAAAAACGGCAGAGGCCCAAACGATCGTTACGCACCGAGGTCCGTTTAAATGTAACCGACTCCAATTCGGAGTAAGCGTGGCCCTGGGAATCTTTCAAAGTTTGATGGAAAGACTATTACAAGGGATAAAAGGCATTGTCCCCTATTTTGATGACGTTTTAATTGTTGCTCCGACTCAAGAAATACTAAGGGAGCGCCTGGGGTTGGTTCTTCAGAGATTTAAAGACTCGGGTCTCAAAGTTAAGAAAAACAAGTGTCAACTATGTACTGATCAAGTAGAATTTTTAGGATATTTAACAGATAAACAGGGCATTCACCCCACCGATAGCAAACTTAGGGCAATCAAAAATGCTCCAAGACCCGGAAATAAGGCGGATCTCCAAGCGTTCCTAGGCCTTATCAATTTTTATAACGTCTTCCTGCCTCACAAGGCAACTGTAGCTGAACCCCTACATCGTTTATTGGACAAAAAAGCCGCGGCTGCTGGGGCTATCTGACAGCCAGCTGGTGGCAACAGCTGATGCCGTTTGACAGCTCCCTTTTATAGCCGGCTGTCAAACGGCATCAGCCAATGGGAGCGATCAGCGCTCCCGCGTTGGCAGTGGACCAGAGGGAGGACTGCTGCTAGTCGTTGAACACAGCACTCCTTCCCCCTGGCCACGAGCATGTGTAATCCTGCAGCCAGGACAGCTGCTTTCGCTCGCGGCCCGATCATTGTAGTTCCCGAGGCTTGTCAGCGGCTGGCGAGTCCTGTTCCTTCTGGACAGTGACAGGAACCTGCAGAGGATCGTTGGCCATCCCTGGACTGTTGTCTGGCGGCTGCTCGGGTGAGTCGCGGTGGTCGGTTGGTCGCGTTGTTGGGTGGCGGATAGACTGGGTGCTTCGGCGGGTCGGCTGCAGTAGGCGGTGAGTAGACCGGGTCATCCGGCGGCGGGTAGACCGGGATTTCAGTGGCAGGCTTGCTCCAACGCCTCCTTAGCTGGTCCACGTGCCTTCTCCAGATCCGGCCATCTTCCAGGAGGACTCTGTATAACCTAGGTCCTGTAACAAAGACTATCTGCCCTGGCAGCCATAAGGGGTGCCCTGCATAGTTCCTGGCATACACCAGGTCTTGCAGGGCAAATTCCCTGGCATGGCTGTCAGAGGCCAGTGGTGTGCTGGGAGTGCAGTGGGGGTGCAACCTGTCCAGGGTGGTCCTGAGGTGTCTGCCCATTAACAGTTCAGCAGGGGACTTGTTGGTGGAAGGGCACGGGGTGGCATGTTGCGTAAGTAGGTAAGTTGACAGTTTGGCGTGCCAATCTGCCTGGCCCAGCTTGGCCAGAACTTCCTTGGCAGACCTAACAGCCCTTTCCGCCATTCCATTACTTACTGGGTGAAAGGGGGCTGTGAGAGCGTGTCTGATGCCCAGATTAGCTGTGAAGATGGCAAACTCGTTAGAACTGAATTGGGGGCCATTATCTGAAACTAATGTGTCAGGAAGTCCATGAGTAGCAAACAGTCTGGTCAAGGCCCTTGTGACAGCCAGCGTTGTGGTGGAGGGTAACAAGGCTACTTCAGTCCATTTGGAGAATGAATCTACAACCACCAGGAATGTCCTCCCTTGTATGGGACCAGCCAGGTCTACATGCAGCCTGGCCCAAGGGGCCCCTGAATCTTCCCACTTGGTTGGGGCAGCTGCTGGTGGGGCTGCTCTTGTTGCCTGGCAGGGCTGGCACGTGTTAACCCAGTTGGCAATCCGGGCATCTAATCCTGGCCACCAGACGTTGCTGTGGGCCAAGGCCTTCATCCTTACGACGCCAGGGTGACCCTCGTGCAGTGCCCTAACTTTATTCTCTATGGGGTGAATTCCAGATGCATCAATTCGATAACCAAGGAAGTCTACCTGTTTGGTGGCAATGGTGCATTTGTCTTTTTTCAATTTAAGCCCGTTTTGCCTAAACCTGTCAAGGACAGATCTCACTCTGAGTAATAGTTGTGTTTTGTTGGTGGCAAAAACTAAAATGTCATCAAAGTATGGAACCACCCCAGGTAGGCCCTGGAGGATTCTTTCCATGAGTGATTGAAAACTGCCATGGGCTACGCTAACTCCAAATTGTAAGTGTTTACATCTAAACATGCCCCTGTGTGTAACTGTAGTTTGTAGGTCAGCAGTGTGTTGGTTAACGGCAAATTGCTAGTATGCCTGGGACATGTCTAACTTTGCAAAAATTATGCCTGGCTCAAAAGAGTGGAGCACGTGTTGGATTACAGGTACTGGATATGCACTAATTTGTAGGAAATGGTTGAGGGACGTTTTATAGTCAGTGCAAATTCTTACGCTGCCATCTTTTTTTAAAGGGGTGACTATGGGGGTCTCCCACTTGGCGAAGTCTACCTGTTCTAGCACTCCCTGTTTGATAAGTTTGTCTAATTCAGCATCTAATTTAGGCCTAATGGCAAAAGGTACCCTCCAAGGTTTTAAACGAATTGGGGTGGCTTGTGGACCCACATCGAAAGATATGGGGGTGCCTGAATAACAGCCTAGTTCACTGCTAAAAACATCAGAGTAGTCCCTAAAAAGGGCATTTACTTCAGAATTTACCACAGAGTGAATTCCTGTAACGTTGAGGCCTAGGGCAGGAAACCAATCTAATCCTAGCAAGCTAGGAAGGGCACTATCTACAACCACCAGTGGCAAGTGACCTCTAAAGTTTTGGAATTGAATGAGGAATTTTCCCTTACCCGGGACCGGAATGGTCTTCCCCTGGTTGTCCCGAAGAGTCAGGTGGCAGTTGGTCAGCTTCTTCTTTGAGAGCGAAGGCAGCAACTTCTTCAGGGAGGCCCACGACCCGGTGTCCACCTCCATCCGGCAGGTTATTTTGTTAGACCTAGAGGTGGTGGTGTTTGCATGGTAACAAGTGTAACAATGTTCCACTTGCCTTTGGTAGGAGGCAGAAACTTGAGGTCTTTGTATGGAGGCCTGCTCAGCTTGGCAAACCCTGGCTATGTGCCCTCTCTTCTGGCAGTTCAGACAGATAACGTTTCTGAACCTGCAAGTTGATCTATGGTGGTTATCCCCGCAGCTCACGCAAGGGGTTGCTGTTTGGTTGTCTGACTGTTGTATTTCTTAGGTGGCCCTGGGGGGGGGATCTTGGACAAGTGAGGCGGTTTACCTCCAGAGGTTCTTCTTCCACTTCTTGGGAGACCTCATCATCGTGGATTGTAGCCTGCCCTTGCTTAGAGGTGTTTCCCTGAATTTCAGCTGCTGATAATTCTGACAATTCAGCAGCTTGAGCTTCCTCAATAGGAAATCTTTCTTAGCCAGTAACCACCTCTGCAGCTTTAGGTCCCTTATTCCTCCCACAATTTGGTCGAGCAGCATGTCCTCAAGATAGTCCCTAAAACCGCAGTGTATGGCAGCTGATCTTAATGCTGCCATGTTCTGACTCATAGTTTCCCCTTCAGCCTGAGTTCTCCTTCTAAAAGTCAGTCTCCTGGCTATCTGAGAGGGTCTGGGGGAGTAGTGATTTGACAAGATTTCTCTCAGCTCATCCCAGGGAATAGCCTTTATAGAACGTGGGGACACTAGCGCAGAGGCTGTGTCAAAAACTGTGGCCCCACAGAAACTTAAAAAATAGGACCTTTTCCTTAGATCCGTAGCTTCAGTCAGATCAATGGCATTTAAAAAGTATTCAAATCTATTCATATATGATTCCCATGTTTCTGCCCCTGGTTGGAAGTGCGGGAATGTCGGATTGGAGGCCATTAGAGTGGCAGCGTTGGTTTCCTCAGCTGAGGAAAGTTCGAGTTTTCACTTTTAGAAAAGCATTTCTGGCTGCGCCTGTCAGCGGCATTCAGCTCCTCAGCTGAGAGGGCTTTAAAGTTCGCACTCTTTGGAGAGCGTCAGTGGCAGTGACTCGATCAGCTCGTAGTGGCTTCAGCTCTTTCTTATTGTGACCTCGGCTCTTTCTTGTTGTGACTTCAGCTCAGTTTCCTGCCTGGTCGTCTTTGCTGTATCCCGCCCTCGTCGCCAGTGTTGTAGAGCGCCGGTTACAAAGAGAGATGGAGCCAGGCTAAAGGCTAACAACTTTATTCTACCGAATAAAGGGTCGCCGCGGCTGCCGGGGCTATCTGACAGCCAGCTGGCGGCGACAGCTGATGCCGTTTGACAGCTCCCTTTTATAGCCGGCTGTCAAACGGCATCAGCCAATGGGAGCGATCAACGCTCCTGCGTTGGCGGTGGACCGGAGGGAGGACTGCTGCTTGCCTTTGAGCACAGCAAACTGGATGTTAAGTTTTCAACTGGTTCGCTGCAACAGTATTTCAACCGGCCGGCTGGCCCTTCCACCTCCCCTCCCCTCCCAGGAGTGGCCCATTTTCGATGCAGGGTTCACACGGAGGCTCTAAGAGGGGGAAAAACTGGCTTTCCAGAAGTCTGGAAACAAGCCTGATTCCAGATTTCAGAAGGCCTCCAGAACCTGGGGGAAGCCATTTTCATCCTCCCAGAGGCTCAGGGGAGACCAGACTCGTTGGGAAGGTGAAAAACAGCCCTCCCAGAAGTATTGGAAGTCTGGAAACAGGCCTGTTTCCGGTCGGTCTCCAGAGCCTGGGGGAGGCCATTTTCAACTGAGGCCCCCAGACCCTTGGTAAGGTGAAAAACAGCCCTCCCGGAGTACCAGAAATCTGGAAATGGGCCTGTTTCTGGCTTCTGGTGGGCCTCCAGATCCCAGGAGAGGCCATTTTCGCACTCCCAGAGGCCCAGGAGGACCCTTGAGAAGGACCCTTGGGAAGGCGAAAAACGGCCCTCGTGGAAATTCTGTTAGGCCATGCCCACCATGGCCATGTCCAACCAGCAACCGGGCAGTGAACTGGTTGCTGAGATTTTTGAATCTCACCCCTGCACATAACTAAGTTTAATCTTCTGTACAAGCACAGCCAATGACTTCAGCCATGTGTCTTGCCAGCAGATGGAGAAGGGGGGAAAAAATCCCTTGTTAAATTTGTTTTTTTCCTTCCCAAAGTCATCCAATCTATCCAGTATCTGATTGAATTGGAACTCTATTTTCCTATTGTGCAAATATGTCCTTTCCCTCAACTGCCTACTTCATCCATTAAGAGAGAGAGGCTTGCAAAACCCAAGATTTGATTTGGTGTGAACAAGCCATAGTGATCTTTGTGACTGCTCTGGAAAAAGACAGGGTTGTGTGGGCAAGACAGAATGGCACATGTTCATGCAGGGTGTTGGATGACTGGTATTGCTGAATGGTGTAGGAAAAAAAATAACAACTGATAACCAGAGCTGAACTGATTAGCACTTCTCTCTTTTACTTTAATAAAGTTTCCTTCCTTCCTTCCTTCCTTCCTTCCTTCCTTCCTTCCTTCCTTCCTTCCTTCCTTCCTTCCTTCCTTCCTTCCTTCCTTCCTTCCTTCCTTTCCAATATGGGTTGGATCTGTACAGAACTCAAGGCTAGAATGTGATTGGTTAAATTTTACATCAGTTGTTTGATGAAAACCCAGACTCAGTGGAATGTGATGTAAGTTTACTTAGAAGAAAGGGGTCACTGTTTGATAGAGTCAGTTTCCAGGAAGGCCTACAGAGCAAAAAAAAAAAAAAACATAAATAGAGGACTGCAAAATATTGGATTCCACTGACAAGAGATTAATTGGCATTTCACTTACTTGACCTTCAGTGATTCTAACCATATGTTTAAGCTGCCCTCTGAAACCAGTCATAGCCTACTAAGTTCAAGCACATCCCACTTTAAAATAGCCAGTTTCGGTATCCAGTTTTGTTGGGCTTCATGTCAAGACACTAAATTTTCTAAAAGGGAAGAGTATAATATCAGGTTGTAAAACCATTAACATCTAGGGGTGTTAGGAAAATGTCAGCAGTTGCACTGACCACAAATGTCCTTTAAAGCAGGGGTCTCCAACCTTAGCAACATTTAAGATTGTGAACTTCAACTCCCAGAAAGTTGCCAATGTTGGAAAGCCCTGCTTTAAAGAGTTTGTTTTACTTTTGCAGTTCCACCATCTTCGGTATCACTTTCGTAATGGATTCAGTTTCAGACATTCTGGGAAATACAATCACATTGTGAGCGGTGTAAAAATAATTGCAGTCAGCTGGAGTCTTCTATACCCGGAAAGAATAAATACAATTTTGAAGAAAGACTCAAGAATAGTAGGATATTTTTTAAAGGTTCAGGTTGTATATTCTTAAATATTGTGAGCTTCCAAGTTTAAAACGTTGGGTTTGTTTTTCAGGTAACTTAATCAGTTGCTTCTAAATGCATAACAAGATCTACGGCTTACTTTAGAAACAGAAGAAAGAAAAAGAGAACAGAAATCTAATTGTACTACCTAAATAATGCTCTAATTATAAAAATAATCCTGACTTCCAGAGCAAGTTGGTACCGTAGAACTCTGGCAGTGATGGATTCTTTTCTCCACCTGCCAGTTTTGCTTAAAGGTTTCCCTGTCCAGCCAGGTCTGATTCTAGGGCATGGTGTTCATCTCAATTTCTTGGCTGAGGGACCACCATTCTCCGAAGACAATTTCCATGGTCATGTGGTCAGCACAAATATATGCCAATAAGCACAGAACGCTATTACCTTCCCACCAAAGTGATACCTATTAATGCACTTGCATTTTCATGATTTCAAACTGCTGGTTGGGCAGGAGCTGTGGCAAGTAATGGAAAGTTACCCTGTTGTGCAGTGCTTCGGTCTTGAACCCAGGCTGTCCAGAGCTGACAAGCTCAGTGCCTTTAATTGCTGAACCACCGTAGACCCCAACCTATCTTTCTCTACCTGGATGTAATCCTAGACACATTTATGTGCAAGTAAAAAACGCTGGTGTTTTAATTCTCTTCTCATTAGATATATGTAGAATTTTATTTTGGTGCTAAAATTAAATTTATTTATTTATTGCAACTGATTTAAATCAGTCCATGTCACCAATGCAACAAGAATTAAAATACAAATTCTCTCTCTCTCTCTCTCTCTCTCTCTCTCTTCCATCTGTCTGTCTGTCTATCTATCTATCTATCTATCTATCTATCTATCTATCTATCCATCCATCTATCTATCTATCTATCTTCCATCTCTACCTATCTACCTACCTGCCTATCTACCTACCTACTTACCTATCTTCCATATCTCTCTCTTCCCTCTATCTATCACTATTTATCTATTAAGCACCAGGTCCAGATGGGCTTCCGGCAGAATTTTATAAAACATTACAAGAAGAAGTTAGAAGTTATGAATGAAGCTATGTCAAAGAAGATGATACCCAAAACATGGTCACAGGCTTATATTACACTTATTCCAAAAGAAGAGGCTGATCCACTGCAAATTAAGAACTATAGACCTATTTCTTTATTAAACGCAGACTATAAAATCTTTGCTTCAATTTTAGCAGAAAGACTTAAAAAATACTTAAATAATTTCATTCACCCAGATCAAAATGAATTTCTGCCAAAGAGACAAATTAGAGACAATATGAGAGTAATCCTGGATACTTTGGAATACTATGAGGCACACCCTGAAAAGCAAATGGCTTTGATATTCCTAGATGCTCAAAAGGCATTTGATAATGTGAACTGGAGATTTGTGTTATTACTATTGGAACAGATGGGTTTTGCCAGAAAATTTACCCAAGCAATAGAAGCCATATACAATAAACAGACAGCAAAGATAACGATGGGGGGAGAACTTACAGACTTTATTAATATAAAAAAAGGCACAAGACAAGGATGTCCCCTATCTCCTTTGCTATTTGTATTGACTTTGGAAGTGTTGAATAGAAATATTAGAGATGATAAAAGCATAAAAGGAATGAAAATTAAAAAGGAAGAATTTAAACTGCAAGCCTTTGCTGTTGACTTAGCCTTTATTTTGGAAGATCTGTTAGAAACAGCTCCAAAGTTATTGGAAAAGATAGAGATATATGGTGAGGTGGCTGGTTTGAAAATAAATAAAGACAAAAACAAAGCTTTTGAGAAAGAACATGCTACTGAGACAAAGAGAAGAACTGGCAGACCTGTTGAAAATCCAAGTTATGAATAAGGTCAAGTATCTGGGGATACACTTGACAGCAGGATGTAGCACATTAAAAGAGAATAATTATATTAAACTTAAACAACAGATAGCTTTAGATTTGAAGAAATGGGAAAACTTACAATTGTCATTAATAGGGAGAATTTCAACAATCAAGCTGAATATTTTACCCAGAATCCTATTTCTGTTTCAGAAATAGGCTCAGAAAAGACTATTTTGAAGATTTAAATAAAATTATGCTGAAGTATATATGGCAAGGTAAGAAAGCGAGAATAAAGCTAAAGCTTTTGCAAGATGTTAGAATTAGAGGAGGTTTTGGCCTGCCCAATTGGGAATTGTATTACCAAGCTGCAAATTTGATGTGGGTCAAGGAATGGATAACATTAAGAAAGACTAGATTGTTGACATTAGAAGGTCATGATTTGCTGTTGGGTTGGCATGCTTTTTTATGGTATAAGGGAACTAAAACACAGTGTTATTTTAGAAGACATCATATACGCTAGAAAATATTGGACTAAAATTTGCATGTGGTTGGAAAAAATGACCAAAAAAATATGATAAAGAGAGAGAGAGAGAGAAATGACATGATACGTAGGTAGATAAATAGAGATATAGATAGATAGATAGATAGATAGATAGATAGATATTTTTTTTTTTATTGTGTAATTTATTTCGAACATGTGCAGAATGACAATAATAATCAATACAACAACAGTAATAATAATAATAATCATAATAATGATAATAATAATACACAATAACATGTCCGAAAAGGAGTAGGATGAAGCATAAGCTTATTTAATCCTACCCCTTCTTCACTTCCCCATGAATTCAACTTATATCAATAGAATGCATAGTACAAAAATGATGATAATAATAATAATAATAATAATAATAATAATAATAATAATAATAAATAATTGAAGTACTAAACATATACATATATACAAAAAAACAAAAACAAATAAGCAGATAGAAAGTAAGTAACAAATATAATTAATAAAGAAATCCAGAATGTTCGACCCCTTCCTCTTCCCTGTACCCAGTGAAAACCATGTACCTGTATCGCTTTTTAAACTGGATCATGCTTGGACATTGCTTGAGCTCCACACCTAATTGATAGATAGATAGATAGATAGATAGATAGATAGAAAGATGATAGGTAGAAAGAGAATGATAAATGATAGGTATGTAGATAAATGATAGAGAGATGGAGATAGATTGATAGAGAGAGAGAAATGATAGATGATAGGTAGGTAGATAGATAAAGATTTGAAACCGGAGTTTTTCTTATTGGGAATCTTACCAGATAAAGACTTGAAATATCTGATTGTAAATGTATTAACAGCAGCTAGGATTGCATTTGCTAAAAATGGGAAGAATGAGAAAATACCATCACAGGAAGAAATTATTAAGAAAATATTGGAATGTGCTGAGATGAGTAGATTGTCATTTGAAATTAGAGAGCAAGAGGATAAACAATTTTATGAAATTTGGGATTTTTTCTGTCAATGGTTAGATGACAAAATACAATAATAGAATATTTAGAATGTTAGACAGCAAGGAATATAAATATATTTTTCTCTTTTGTTATTTGATATTATATCTATAAAGTGTTTATAGGATAGATCTGGTATGATTATATGATTTGTTATAGAATAAACTGTTTAAAGTATTGTTATTTCATAAAGCATGAATGATTAAAAGTATAGTCAAATGATTTTTAATAGCAATATTAGGATATATAATTCGGATTGACAATATGAGTTGTTATGTAATATAACTGTAATTGAGACTACGAAATGAATGCACAAAACTGATGAACCAACCACTATTTATCTATCGATCTATCGATCTATCTACCTATCAATCTATCTTCCATCTATCTATCTTCCATCTATCTACCTATCTACCTACCTACCTATCTATTTATCTTCCATCTCTCTCTCTCTCTCTTCTATCTATCTATCTATCTATCTATCTATCTATCTATCTATCTATCTATCTATCTATCTATCTATCCCCAGCCAAATACAGGAAGTCCTCATCTTATGACCATTTGGGCCAGAATTTCCATTTCTAAGGGAGGTAGTTGTAAAGTGAGTTGCACCCAATCTTATGACCTTTTTAAATCATGTTTGTTAAGCAAATCACTGCAACTGTTAAGTGAATCCTACAGTCATTAAGCAAATATGGCTTGTTGGAAGCTGGGTGGGAAGGTCATAATAGGGTAGGGTTAGGGTTAGGATTAGGGTTAACTCCAGACCTCTGCAAAACTGCCAAAAATATGGTTGCCAAGGCCCATGAGTTTTGATCATGTGACTCTGGGCATATGACAACCGTTGTAAGTGTAAGGTCATAATTCACTTTTTTCAGTGTTGCCGCAACTTTCAATAGTTGATAAACAAATGGCTGTAAGTCGAGGACCGCCTGTAACACAAAGTGACTCCTGAAACGTTTTCACGTGGAATGTTTTCTTGCAACCATTATCTGTTACTTTCTCTAGTCAGCCTCCATGAAATGATCAAACCACGCAAAACTCAGCTATGATTCCCACAGTATCTGTGGGGGCAGAAGGGAAAGATGTGAAAGGAAGAAATGAAAACAACAAGTGGTGCTCATCAGCCCATCTCATTTCCTTCCGTTAATAAAAATAATCTTAGTGCTGGGTACTAGAGGATTTCTCTAGGGAAAGAGTTCCTTAAATTGGTGTTAGGAAGGCTGATGGCAAATCTAACAGAGCAAAAGAGGTACCTCAGTGGGGTTTAACTGTTATAGCAATTTTTATTATTATTTTGGTGCCTTAGAGTCAGTAGAAACTCCTGGCCGCTATCTGGACAACTCCATGTGCAAGATTTTCAGAAGTGGACTGCCATTGCCTTCTCCATAAAGCTGAGAGAGGGGGAGGGATTGGTTCAAGTCACCCAACTGATTTTATGCCTAAAACAGGATTCCTGTGGTGATGCAGTGGTTAGCATGCAAACCGGCAGGCTAATTCTGCTGACTGCCAGCAGTTCAATCCCAACTGGCCCAACGTTGATTCAGTCTTCCACCTTTCCGAAGTCAGTAAAATGAGGACCCAGATTGTTGGGGGACAACATACTGATTCTGTAAACCACTTAGAGAGAGCTGGAAAGCACAGTGAAGCAGTATATAAGTCTAAGGGCTATTGCTATTCCCAGTTACTAGCCTGGAGCCTTAGCTACTACACCTAACTGGCTCTCCTTATAGTAATTTCAAATTATTAGTTGCCAAAGAGAGTAACTTTTGCAGAAAGTTTGCAGAACAAAGAAAGTTTTTCAGATTGGAAAATATTAGAGGTTGTACTAATCAGGAAGCCAAGGAAGAACTAAAATATCCCGATTTAACAAGAACTTCACAAGGAATTCTTTAAATCAGACAAAGATAATTAAGCGCAGTGCCATCCACTGACTAACTATGACAGTATTCATAGAGCCATTCTGTTCATCTATGTTCAGTTAAAGAAAGCAACATCATTGTCCATTCCAAATTTCTTGTGGATAGCTCCAGGTATTGGCAATAAAGGAAATTTCCATGTCAGATCACTTCCATTTTTCAGTCACTCACAGAAATGAAACTGAGCTGCAATCTTCTTCGCTTCCACTGACCTGGAAATGCTGAACTATTTAAGAAATCATGAGCTCCTACTGGCTGACCAGTAAGACACTACAAAGATTTAGCCTGTGCTCTAGCCCAAAAATCCTCATTTCCTTGCTCCCCACAGGAAGAAAATAAGTGGCTAGCATCCTATTTATGCATTTTGTACAAAAGCATTCATTTGTCTGGTTGTGTGCAAAAACACAATTTTCACTGCACCGTTTGAAAATTATATATATACATATATATATAATGTTTTCTTAAGTTTTCGCGGGTACTTACATGTATGGCATTCAGTTTTGTTCGGGTATTTTCCCACGTCATAGTCGTGGTGCTTTTAAAGTTGTAGCAATGTTTCAGCAGAATCTCATCTGCCATCATCAGGCTTCTGTATAGTGAGATTCTGCTGAAACGTTGCTACAACTTTAAAAGCACCACTACTATGACGTGGGAAAATACCCGAACAAAGCTGAATGCCATATATATATATATATATATGCAACGTTTCGATGAAGACCAAGCCTGAAGATGATGAATGAGACTTCATCGAAACGTTGCCTAAATCCTTCCAATCTTATGCGGAAGAAAACCCGAATAACCAAAGATCCACATACAAATACTCGCGAGAACTTCAGAAAATGTATATATATATATGTATATATATATATATATATACATACATATATAATTACATATATGGAGTGTGACATTTAAGGCAGTGTTTTCAGTCTGCTCCTGGTTTGTTTACATTTTTTTAAAGCATATCTTGGGGGACTTTCTTATGAATCTAGAAATAGTCTGACGATACCTAATAAAAAGAACAAAAATCCAAATTCCCTGTTCAGAGTTGCTGGAAATCCAGCTGCATCTACTCTGAAATGGAAACTTCGTATAGTAATCTGGTAAGAGAATGCAGCTTTTTGCTCATTTTTAGATCTTTGGAAGCAATCCGAGTCCATCTGTGTCTCAGGAATATTGGCGCAGGTCCAAGTTGGTCAGAATAAAGGAAACAAACTCAAGTCCTACTAGCAGAATGCTTTGAGTCTCTCAGACAAGATATTTTTTTTCTTTTTAGTTCAAATCATTTTGTCTGGCTGGAGTTTCTCCCAGTCAAGATAGTGAATGTCTGGCCAGGAATCATCTAAACCTCATTAGAAGGAATGGCAATAGTATTTCAGCATTTCATTTCTCTCTGTGAACTCAGTGAGCTCCCTAGTGAACTCAGATTATTTTTTCACTATGGTCTTTACATAGCAAATGCAACCAACAGGCAGCTTGGGTCATTTTAAACAATTATGTTTTTGGCACTTGATTAAGGCATAAAAATCCAACTCTTCCTCCCCCTTTTTCCCTCCTTTTGCAAGATAAACCTTTGATTTTTTTTATCACAGAAATAATATTTGAAACATTATCGGAGACCATTTCTTAAGGAGAGGGACGGGGAAAGACCAGTTAAGATGCAGTGAATATGAAAACTGTCAAAAGATGAGCAGTAGTCAAGAAAGGCAATTCTACCTTCTTTCATTGGAATATAAATTCACTCCATCTTAATTTACAAAATAACTTTCCAAAATACAGAGACTTCCCAGCTTACTGTCTTTTAATGATCATCTACTCTAGGACACAACAATTCTCCAGAATTCTGGAAAATATACAGTACTTACATCCTTCTACTTTTGCCATTTCTAATTAAATAGCGTTTAATTCATAGGTTTTGCTTTTAAAATTAACCGGCAAACTTTGTTCAAGAAAGCCTGATCTATAGAGAATGTAGATACTAGTCTTCTTCACCATTTAGATGAAAAGGACTATAACTGCAGATCTCTAGAATGGTATTTTTTGACCTCTGCAACTTTAAGATATGTGAATTTCAGCTCCCAGAATCTCAGCGCATGCTGGCTGGGGAATTGTGGAAGGTGAAGTCTACATATCTTAAAGCTGCCAAGGTTGAAAAACACTGCTCTAGAATCACAAACAGGCCCTTCTCTGTACAGATAGCCTTTGACTTACAACAGTTCGTTTTGTGACTGTTCAAAATTACAATAGCACTGAAAAAAAGTCACATGGGAGTTTTTCACACTTATGACCACTGCAGCATCTTCATGGTCACATGATCAAAATTCAGGTGCTTGGCACCTAGTTCATATTTATGATGATTGCCTTTCGCGACCTTCCGGTGAACAAAGTCAATGGGGAGGCTAGATTCATTGAACAGCTATCTTACTAACTTTAAAAATGCAGTGATTCACGTCACAAGTGTGGCAAGAAAAGTCGTAAAATGGGGCAAAACCCATTTCACAAATGTTTCACTTAGAGACCACAATTTTGGGCTCAACTGTGGTCATAAGTCGAGGACTACCTGCACTTTGATTCTTTTGTTCAGAATCTCATGGGACAAAGCAACTGTTCTGCCACTATGGGACAATTGTTCCCTGTGTAATACAATTAGATATTCAAAGCCCACTTCCTTACTTGCTAAATTCCTACAAAGGACTAAAATGCTGCTCCTGCAGATACTGAGATATTGCTATCCTACACATGCTGCACAAGCAACAGAAACAAACAAAAAGACTGCACTATTCCCAAATTCAAAAGGGTCTGATGGGCTCTGTTATGTTGCAGGCGGACACACGAGGCAGACACGGATCTCAAGGCTAACACTGCTTTATTTGAAGCATAACAGGTTACGGTGGCTGCCCGGCTGGGCTGGCAGCCGGCTGGCGGCAGCAGCTGATGCCGTTTGACAGCTCCTTTTATAGCCGGCTGTCAAACGGCATCAACCAATGGGAACAGTTGGTGCTCCTGCCAGGAATGCGGACCAGATTGAAGACTGCAGTTAGTCAGGGACACCACACCCCTTTCCCCTAACTAAGAGCATGTGCGGCCCTGCCTTCTGGGGATTCATGGTACAGAAAAGGAAGTTGAATTAGCTGCTGTTTTGCACACCTGGCCTGAGAGGGAGACCTTGATAATCTTGGTGAGTAACCATGCCTTGGTGACCTTCAGCATGTGGTGGAGTAGGGGTCCCAGAACCCCAAGGGCTGTGGGCCAGTACTGGGCAGTTGCTTGTTTGGAACTGAGCTGCAGAAATGGCAGGCACGCCTCGTTTGGGCGAGCAGGGTGCGAGTTTAGCTGTGGTTTGCATGAAGGGAGATGCATACAGCACTCGGCCATATGGAACCCGTCTCCTCTTCCTCCCCCTCCCATAAAGGCAGAAGGCGGGGGACCACTGAGCTAGGGAGTTGACTACGAAGGTCAAGTCCTAAGGGCCAAAAGAGGAGCAGACACGTCGTGCTCCCTCGGCCCTCTTAGGACGGGAAGGTCAATGCCTAAGGGCCAAAAGAGGAGCAGGCACGTCGTGCTCCCTCGGCCCCCTTAGGACAGGACAATCCAACCTCCCACCTACCCAGCTTTTCACCCCCTTGGGAGAGTACCGCCGCTGCCAAGGAATGCAAGCCCAGGTGGGAAGGACCCTGAAGGTGGGTGCGCGGAAGGACCCTAATGGTGGGTGCGCACCTCCTTATTCAGCACCTGACACCCACCAACCCCTACATACAGGACCCCTTCCCCCAGAGTCACTTGGAAGGGGGGGCAGAGAGACTCCTTCCCCCAGAGTCACTTGTCTGGAACGGTAGACCGGGTACGGCGGGGAAACCTCAGTGCAGCTGAGTAGACCGGGTAGAGCAGGGAAACCCTCAGCCCGGCTGAGTAGACCTGGTAGAGCAGGGAACCTTTGCCGTGGCTGAGTAGACCTGGTAGAGCAGGAAACCTTTGGCGTGGCTGAGTAGACCTGGTAGAGCAGGGAACCTTTGGCGTGGCTGAGTAGACCGGCTGCGAGTAAATCAGCTGCGGTAGATCGGCTGCAAGTAGATCAGCTGCGGTAGACCGGCTACAAGTAAATCGGCTGAGAGTAGATCGGAGGTGGGTAGACTAGCTGTGGGTAGATCGGCTGCGGATAGACCGGCTGTGAGTAGATTGGCTGCGAGTAGATTGGCTGCGGGTAGACCGGCTGTGGGTAGATTGGCTGCGGGTAGACCGGCTGCGGGTAGATCAGCCGCGGTAGACCGGCTGTGTCCCAGCTTTCGGAAACGCCTGTCAGAGACGTTTGCTGCTCAGCTCGGGGGGCTTTTGGACCTCTGCGCTCTCGGTAGCGCCGGCGGGGGTGCCTTTCGGGCGACGTCTGTTTCCTCAGCTTGAGAGGCTTTAGACTTTTGCACTCTTGGTAGCACCAATGGGGGTGCCTTTCAGGCGACGTCTGTTTCCTCAGCTTTGGAGGCTTTAGACTTTTGTGCTCCCAGTAGCGTCAGCGGGGGTGCCTTTCGGGCGACGTCTGTTTCCTCAGCTTTGGAGGCTTTAGACTTTTGCGCTCTCGGTAGCGCCAGCAGGAGGTGCCTTTCGGGCGACGTCTGTTTCCTCAGCTTTGGAGACTTTAGACTTTTGCGCGCTTGGAAGCACCAGCGGGGGATGCCTTTCTCTTCAATCAGGGAGGCTTTGATCTTTGCGCCCTCAAAAGGGCACCCTTAGTAGCACCAGCGGGGGTGCCTTTCTCCTCAGTCAGGGAGGCTTCGATCTTCGCGCCCTCAAAAGGGCGCTCTTTGTAGCACCGGCAGGGGGTGCCTTTCTCCTCAGTCAGGGAGGCTTTTTTAACTTGGCGCGCGCAGAGATTGTCTGCGGCTCCTGACATTCAGCTCTTAGCGGCTTCGGCTCTTTTAATCAGTGACTTGCTCAGGTTGCTTTAGTCCGGTTGCCTCTCGTTGTGAATCCCACCCTCGTCGCCAGTGCTGTGTTGCAGGCGGACACATGAGGCAGACACGGATCTAAAGGCTAACACTGCTTTATTTGAAGCATAACAGGTTACCGCGGCTGCCCGGCTGGGCTGGCAGCCGGCTGGCGGCAGCAGCTGATGCCGTTTGACAGCTCCTTTTATAGCTGGCTGTCAAACGGCATCAACCAATGGGAACAGTTGGTGCTTCCGCCAGGAATGCGGACCAGATTGAAGACTGCAGTTAGTCAGGGACACCACAGGCTCCTTAGATTTCTAAGGGTTATGGCGAGAAATAAAGGAAGTTTATTTCATTGAAGGCATGTTCTAACTGCTCTGCATCTGCTGTACCAATATTCCTTCCAACATTGTTCTTCCCATCGCTCCCATTTTCTTTCACCATCCCCTCAAAAAGCAGCATGAAACTGAGCCACCATTATTGTTAGATCTGGGGTGAATCGGGTCGAAGGAGACGCGAGACCATTCTGTGATTTCAGCTCTTTATTATAGATGAGAATAGTCTGGGGGAATGCGAGCCGCAGCAGCCCTTCATATAGGACTGGCTCGCAGCTCGGCGGCCAATGGCAGCACTTTGAATCTCCTGCGATTGGCACAGCCAATCGCGGTAGACTTCCAGCGCTCCAATTCCGGCCGAGTATTCGACCAATCAGGTTGCTGTCCGTTTAGACCAATCAGCTAAGAGGGTTTGGAGTATGCTAATATCGTACACCCCTCCCCTCTTGGTTTCACCCGTGGGTGCGTCGTGACGTAGTCACGTAGGTAGGCGGGACTTCGTACCTGCCTACTTGATTTGCGCGGTTCAGTTCTGGTGTAGTCGTCGACCAGTTCGGATGTCTTCTCTGTTGCTCTGGTTCCTTGGGATGGAACCGCCTGGAACGTTGAGCTGGGCCTCTCTGGGTAGCTCCCTCCCGGTCTACCTGGGCTGGTTGAGCTGCCGTTTCTGTTGTTCCCGCCAGATCTTTCTGGGCTGGTTGAACTGGTTTGGCTGCTCCTATTTTTTGGATGGCCTTCTTAGTGTATTGGACCATGCGTTCCACTTGTCCATTCGCCGCTGGATTTACTGGTGCGGTTAATGCATGGCGTATTCCTTGGCCTGCCAGGAATTGCTCGAATGCTAGGACGGTAAATTGGGCCCGTTATCAGATACTATTACATCTGGCAGTCCGTGCATGGCAAACAGTTTGCTCAGTTTTCTGATTACCGCCTCTGTTGTGGTAGATTTCATGGTGCTTACCTCCAGCCAGTTGGAGTAAGCATCCACTGTGATAAGGTACATGTGTCTCTTGGTCGGCCCCGCGAAGTCTATGTGAATCCTAGACCACGGGCCCCTGGGTATTTCCCATTTCTGGGTTGGGGCTGCGGGAGGGTTAGGTCTGGATTCTTGGCATCGCTTGCATTTGGCCACCCAGGTTTCGATCTGTTTGTCCATTCCTGGCCACCATGCGTAGCTTCTGGCCAGGCTTTTCATTTTGACCATCCCTGGGTGCCCCTTATGCAGCATCCTCAACACCCTTTCCTGTAATGTTTCCGGGATTACCACTCTGTCCCCCCAAAGTATGCAGCCCTTCTTGGTAAAGAGTTCGGTTTGTCTGTTCCGGAAGGGTCTGAATAGTTCATCCTTGTCCCCTTCCAGCCACCCTTTGCCAACCCAGCTTAAGACTCGCACCAGCCGCTTGTCTTTATTTGTTTCTCTGGCAATGTCTGGCGCGGTCACGAGTGGATTGGATATTGTCTCTATTTGGAGTACCTCTGTTGTGGGTGCTGGGTCGTCTTCCCAGTCAGGTAGGGGTGAGCGGCTCAGCGCGTCTGCGTGGACGATGTCCTTGCCGGGTCGATGTATCAGCAGGTAATTGTATGCTGCTAGGAATTTGGACCACCTAGTCATTCTTGGCAATAGAATGTTCGGTGTGGCCCTGTTTCCCGCCAGGATTCCTAGCAGCAGTTTGTGTTCCGTAATGATTGTAAAAGTCCTACCATAAAGGTATTCGTGAAATTTCTTGACGCCGGTGACAACTGCTAGGGCCTCTTTGTCGAGCTGGCTGTAGTTCCGTTCTGGCTTTGAAAGTGTCCTTGATGAGAAGGCGATGGGTGCTTCCCTCCTGTCTGGTAGCTGGTGGCTGAGGATGGCGCCGATCCCAAATGGTGATGCGTCGCAAGTTACCGTTAGTGGCAGGGTCTCGCTGTACTGGATTAGTACCACGTCAGATGTTAGCAGGTTCTTTGTGTTGTTGAAGGCACTCTCTTCCCGTGGTCCCCAGGTCCAGGTGGCTGTTTTATCTAACAGCCTATGCAGCGGTTCCACCACGGTCGCCTTTTGAGGTAGGAAGACATTGTAAAAGTTTAACAGTCCCAAGAAAGCCTGTAATTCCGTTTTGTTTTGGGGTTGAGGTGCTTCCCTTATGGCTCTCAGTTTCTTTACTGTGGGGTGGATCCCTTGTTTGTCTAGGAGGTACCCTAGAAATTCGACCCTCTCGGCCCATAGTTGGCACTTCCCCTTTTTGACTTTAAGTCCTGAGTCTCTGAATTTCTTCAATACCTCCCTCAATCTGGCTTCTAGTTGTTTTTCATTTTTCGCGGCCACCAAAACATCGTCAAAGTAGGGCACAACCCCTTCTATGCCCTGGAGGAGTCTTTCCATGAGGCTTTGGAAGACCCCGGGTGCCAAGCTGACTCCAAATTGGAGCCGGTTGCAGCGGAAAGCCCCTCGGTGCGTTACGATGGTTTGGGCTTCTGCTGTTGTGGCATCGACCGGCAGCTGCTGGTAGGCTTGTACCAGGTCGAGCTTTGCAAAAATTTGGCCTCCCCCCAGTGAGTGCAGAAGGTGCTGGACTACTGGGACGGGGTATGCGCTTTGTTGGAGCGCATGGTTCAGGGTGGCCTTGTAGTCATCACAAATTCTCACAGACCCATCTGGCTTGATGGGGGTGACAATTGGGGTCTCCTACCAGGCATGATTGATCGGTTCTAGCACCCCTTGCGCGATGAGCTTATCAAGCTTCTCATCGATTTTGGGCTTGAGTGCAAACGGCACTCGCCTGGGCTTAAGGCGGATTGGCGTGATGCTCGGGTGTATGTTAAATGAGATAGGGGACCCCCGGTACTTGCCTAGGCTGTCATCAAAGACTTCCTGGAAATCCCTCACGAGCGCCGCTTCCCAGTCTGCCTCTCGGATGTGGTGTATTCCGGTTACTTCGATGCCCAGGGGTGTGAATCACTGTAGTCCCAGCAGGCTCAGGTGGTCTCGGTCGACAATCGTCAGGGGTAGAACTTCTGTGTGGCCCTTGAAGGTGACCTTAAAATGGCCTCGGCTGACTACAGGGATTCGGTTCCCCTGATAGTCTTTGAGGGTGAGTATTTGGTCTTCCAGTTCGTGGCGGCAGATGGTGGGAACCAGGCGCTTGAGTGTGCGCCAGGAGACCATTGAGAGGAAGGACCCGGAGTCCACCTCCATGTCGCATCGCTGGTCTTCTATCCCAACCATCACATATACTTTCCTGGTGTCGCTGGTGGAGGAATGGCTGATGACGACGGTCTGGTGTGTTTCCTCTCTTTGTCTTGTCTCCTGGAGTCGCCTGTTCTGACCTTCTCGGCTCCAGCGGTTCTCCGTCTGGCAATCGCAGTTCCTGGTGGGAGTGCTTTCTCTCCATGGGGGCTGGCATCTCGTTGTCACGGGCTGTAGTGTTTTTTATTCCGGCATACTTTGGCGATGTGCCCCCGTTTCTCGCAATGCCTGCAAATGGCATCGAGAAAACGGCAGTCCGCTCAAGGGTGATTGCCGCCGCAGCCGGCATACTGGAACCTCGACTTACGACCTCATGGTTCTGCCACTCCCGTGCTGATTGGAGGCGGTGGATCTCTTCCTCCTCGTCTTCGGTTTCCGAGAAGGAGTTGACGTCGCCATGGTGTGTGGTTGTGTGGTCTGCCTCTGGTCGCCTCTCGGGGGTTGACATTGTCTCTCCGGCCGCTGATTGTGGCATGATGCTCGATTGTCGCATCCAAGCCACTGACTTCTTGGCCGCTTCTGCTGCAGTGGCTTCGGTGAGGGCATCAGCGAGGGAGATGTCTCCCTTTGCCATGATGCGGCTCTGGAGGACGGGGTCTTGGAGTCCTAGGATGACGCGGTCTCGCAGGGCCTCGTCCAGGTTGGCAAATTCACATAGGCCGCCCAGGTCCCGTAGTGCCGCTATGAAGTCGCCCAGCTCCTCGCCCTCGCGTTGATCCTGCCTGTAGAAGTTGTGCCACCGGATAAGGATGGGCACGATGGGGGCGTAGTGGCTTCGCAGCAGGGGCTCGAGATCATCCCACTCCATCACCTTGACGTCCTCCGGCTTGGCCAAGGCTTTGGCCATCTTGAATACTGCGGGCACGCAGTGCGTGAGGAACACGGCTCGTTTCTTGTGGCCATTGGCATCCTTGAGGTTGCTACTCTCGAGGAACATTTGGAACCTATCGGTATAGGATTTCTAGTCCTCAGTAGCAGGGTTGAAGGGTGCGGGTGGCGAGTTGATGCCAGCCATGCTGCCTGTTCAGCATGTCGCTCCGCCATGTGCTGGGGTCTCCTTGTTCAGTATCCCACCCTCGTCGCCAGTGTTAGATCTGGGGTGAATCGGGTCGAAGGAGACACGAGACCATTCTGTGATTTCAGTTCTTTATTATAGATGAGAATAGTCTGGGGGAATGCGAGCCGCGGCAGCCCTTCATATAGGACTGGCTCGCGGCTCGGCGGCCAATGGCAGCGCTTTGAATCTCCCGCGATCGGCACAGCCAATCACGGTAGATTCCCAGCGCTCCAATCCCGGCCGAGTATTCGACCAATCAGGTTGCTCTCCGTTTGGACCAATCAGCTAAGAGGGTTTGGAGTATGCTAATACCGTACAATTATCTTCAGAGAAACGAGAAAAGGAAGGTGAGGTGACATGTGAATTCCCATCAGGGCTAAATGTCTATGGAGATTCTCAATCATCCAGATCATGATGATTTCGGACAACCACACCAATATGTTAGAACTGAAGAAGCTTCTTGGATAAGGAGTGAAGTTGTTTCAAAAGAAAAAAAAAAACCGTGAGGAAAAAGATCTTTCTGTCCCATCAGGTCTGTTCTGGGCAGTGATGTTTAAAAGAGTTAACTTTATGGCTGCAACCATATAATTAAACATGTGAGATCCAAAGATGCTTTTCTCAAGAGGCAACTGGACTTTCTTGTTTTTCTTTGAAGACATTTCGCTTTTCATCCAAGAAGCTTCTTCAGCTCTGTGTGAGATTTCAGACACCAGCTATATTAGGCTGACAGCTCAGGTTTTTTTTAATTATTATTTTTCCACTCCCTATGGACATCTCTACTTCTTGCCATTACATAGTGTTGGGGTTTGAACCGCCTGTAACCATGAAAACGTGAAGTTAAGCTGTGAAAAAAGTCCATGTTAGGAATCATTAGGAAAAGATTGAAAATAAAACTGCCATCACTGGAATGCCCCTATCCAAGTCCATGGTAGGCTGGCACCTGGCATACTATGGATAATTCTAGGGGGTGTCATTTGAAAAAGAATAGAATTGGGAAAAGTACAGGTGAACCAAAATGATTGAGAGGTTTGAATACTTTTCCGACAAGAAAAGGGGATAGAATTCAAGTCCCCGTACTTTAGTAAAAAAAAAAAAAAAAAAGAGGCTGAGAAGGAATATAACTGAATTGCATAATGCAATGCATACCATGAGAAACTGAACAAGGGGAAATAGTTTTTCACTTCTCAAAACTGTAGCACAGACATCTTTCCTGGAAACGAATCTTGGATGAATAAGGGCCTTCATCTGATTCAGCAGTGTTGTTCTTATATTCTTACAGAAGAGTCTGCTCAGAACTGGGGTGTCAAAGCGATAAGGCTAGATTTGCTATTATCTCACAGTGAAAGAATAAATGACCAAGCAAATGACTCAGTTCCTGCATTTGGGGTGCATATTATAAATAGGTAGATTTTGCTTTTAAAATTAATCTGCAAACTTTGTTCAAGAAAGCCTAATCTACAAATAATGTATAAATCTCGAATCACACAAAGTCCCTGGGAAAAGTGATCCAATAATCCACTAACTCAAAGCCTTTCATAACTTTCCACCTTTGCTTGGAGTTACAATCCTAACCAGAGGTGGTATTCAGTAGGTTCTGACCAGTTCTGGAGAACCAGTAGCAGAAATTTTGAGTAATTCGGAGAACCGGAAAATCCCTCTGACTGGAGATTTTACAGTATCCTTCCCCTGCCAGGCCCACCTAGCCACACCCACAGAACCGGTAGTAAAAATAATTGAATCATATCACTGATCCTAACATATATACAATTGTGAAAGTCTGATTAAAGTAAATTCCCCTTGTGGGCAGAGGTACTCTGGGGCTGTGAGAGAACTACGACCAAAACCATCGGTGAGATTTGGTGGTTCCTGCAAGACCAGACTTTTGTCTGTAGAAAAACTGATGTGGTCTCTCCCAGCCACTTTTTAACTGATCGCTTATATGTTAGCTGCTCCACAACACACTAATCTGGGGTTAATTTTGTCCAGGCATCAAGTATCAGACTATTGCTTCAGCCACCTGTGATTTTTGATCAGTTATTTCAGAGTGGGTAATTCTGCAAGTTGAAGTCCACCCATTTTAAAAGTTGCCACCCATTTTAAAAGTTTAAAGAGGCTGAGAAACATGAAGTTGTTTGGACCTCAGGTTCCATTTGACAAATGAGGGCCTGAGAGTTGAAATCAGCGGTTTCCTATCAGAGTTTCATTTTAAAAAGGAGAATTTCCTTTGACACTTTGGGCGGCGCTTTGAAATCAGGTTTCTTTTGCTTCTTGTGAGAAGTCCCATTTCTTTCACTCATCTGCTGTAGCAGCACAAAAGGAGAGCCTGGGCAGAAGGTCGGGCAAGAAGCAAATGAGCCAACCAAGACAACCAAGCAGGACTCTTTTCTTGTAAAAGGCAGAAAAGGCGCAAGCAACAGCCCGCGTCTACCTTTCCTAGCCATAGCTCGCTGGGACCGTTACCAATGGAAATCACAGCTTGTAAGGCTGCAACAGCGTGAGAAACTTGAGTGGAGGAAGTCATTTCAGTCAGCGGTGTCCAACTTTGGCAACTTTAAGCCTAGAGGACATCAATTCCCAGAACTCCCCAGCCAGCCTGGAGGACGTAAACTCCCAGAATTCCCCAGCCAGCCTGGAGGACTTCTACTCCCAGAATTCCCCAGCCAGCCTCGAGGACTTCAACTCCCATAAGTCCCCAGCCAGCCTGGAGGACTTCAACTCTGGCTGGCTGGGGAATTCGGGAGCAAAGGAATTCTGGGAGTTGAAGTCCTTCAGGCTTAAAGTTGCCAAGGTTGGACACCCCTGATTTAAGTAACGGGTCCAGGATATTGAAAACTGTATACTTTTTTTTATTTCACCCGAACCGATCAACTTCGGAGCAAAACTTGGGATGACTTTCGCCCTCCAGCCTTTAAAAGCGGAGGTGGGGTGGGGGGGGGGGAAGAGAGAGAAGGAGGGAGGGAGGGAGGGAGGGAGAGTGAGCATGAGGGCGGGGCGACGTTACGTCATTGCTCCCTCCCTCCGTCTTTTCCCCATCCCACCCCACCCCACAAAGGGTCCTCCAGCATTCGGCTGCCTTTCTCGGCCAATCACGGGGCGGTATGCAAACGAGCCGAGCGGTTTTGCCCGCTTGCGAGCAAAACATGAGCTCAGAGAGTGGATGGGAGCGTAGCGGAGTGGCGGCGTTTTGCGTGCGAGGCGCCTCTTTGTGGCACCCGCTCAGCGGCGCATCCCCGGCGGCTCTTCTTTATTTACCTCGCGCTTGAAGGCGGCGGCAAAAAATAAAATAAAATGGAGTGCTCGGCTCGCGCCAGCGGCTGGTTGTAGCAACGCGAGCGGATTTCGCCGAGCAAAGAGTTTCCTCCCCCCCCCTTCCCCAGTCCGCGAGCATGAAGTACAAGGTAAGGAAGAGACCGCGGTGCAGGCGGGGGCGAATGTGAGTGCACGCGCGTGGGGTGAGCAACTTTCCAAAGCGGCTCGTTTTGCCAAAGAAGGGACCGAGTCGCTTTTGGAAGGAAAGGACGGAGCGAGCGCCCCGCGGATGGTGCTGAGGCAAGCTTCAGTGGGTGCAAACCGGGCTGTCAAGAAAGAAGATTCCCAGGGGAGTTTAGACTAGAGGTGGTTTGGGTGTGAAAGCGGTGGGACTTGCTACCTTCCTGCCCGTGAAGACCTTTCAGGTGGACTTTTATTCCCGCCTTTTTAAGCGGAGCTTTCCCGACCTGCGGATGCTTCTCAGCTTTCTCCGCCTCTGTGAGGAATCAGGGCAATTCGGAATAGAGCTGGAAGGGACCTTGGAGGTCTTCTAGTCCAGCCCCCCCCTCCCTCCCCCCAAGCAGGAGACCTAGTATGTACCATTTCACACAAATGGCTGTCAGATCTTAAAAGCCTCCAGGGATGAAGTACCCATAACTTTTATTTATTTTTTATTTATTTATTTTGATTTGTCAATCGCTTACAAGATAATAGGTGTAAGTATATACATAGTTATGAATACATGAAATGGGTACATATAAGAAAAATAAATAGGACAGGGACGGTAGGCACGTTGGTGCGCTTATACATGCTCCCTACAGACCTCTTAGGAAAGGGGTGAGGTCAATAGTAGACAGTCTAAGGTTAAAGTTTTGGGGGTTTGGGGAAAAAAACCAGAGTCAGGTAGAGTATTCCAGACATTGACCACTCTGTTGCTGAAGTTGTATTTCCTGCAATCAAGTTTGGTGTGGTTAACCATGAGTTTATATCTATTGTGTGCTCTTGTATTGTTATGGTTGAAGCTGAAGTATTCATTTGCAGGTAGGACATTGCAATATATGATTTTATATACCATATCAGACCAAAGACGGTGTAATTCAAGGTTTGCTAGGTCTAGAATTTCAAGTCTGGTGGCATAAGGTATTCTGCAACGAGTAGAGGAGTGGAGAACTCTTCTTGTGAAATATTTCTGGGCTTTCTCAACTGTGCTAATATCAGATGCATAATGTGGGTTCCAGACTGATGCGCTGTATTCAAGTATTGGTCTAGCAAATGTTTTGTATGCTCTAGTTAGTAGCGTGATATTACCAGAGAAAAAGCTACGCAGGATTAGGTTAACAACTCTTAATGCCTTTTTGGCTATGTAGTTAACAGTGGGCTCTAGCACTTCAATCATGAGAGATGAGTATTCTAGGGTCCTTTACAGAGCTTGGATCATCAACAAGGTCAGCCTGTATTTTATTTTCTGCCTGTATTTCTGTATTGTATTCAGCCTGTATTCTGTATTGCATTCTGCCTGTATTTTTTTTTCTGATTTATTTATTTTTTGCCAATATGTAAGAAAGAGCATTTATTTGTTAAGATTTGAAGTTGCCATTTGTTTAACCATTCTGATACATAGTCAAGATCTTTTTGAAGGGTAGCAGTATTGTTGGTGGTATTGAAGAGCTTTACATCATCAGAGAAGAGAACACAGTTGCTCTTAATGTGATCACAGAGGTCATTTATATAGAGTATGAAGAGAGTTGGTCCTAGAACACTGCCTTGGGGGACACCCACTCTTGACAGGTACAGAATTTGCCAAGATACTCCCAATTTTGACCATTTTTTGTCTGTTTGACAGGAATGCTATTATCCAGTTATGTAGTTGTCCAGAGATACCATAAGATTTTAGTTTTAGGAGTCGTTTGTCGTGTACCACTGAATCAAAGGATTTACAGAAGTCTATATAGATTGCGTCTATTGTTTTGCCCTGATCAAGTTGTGTAGTCCATAATATTTTTGCAGTGTAAGAGTTGCAGATTACAGGATAGTTTTTTCCTGAAACCAAATTGTTTATTAGAGGGTAGGTTGTTTGTCTCTAAGTGGAGGAAAAATGGATTGGTTAATAATTGATCCCATGACTTTACAGATGACACAGCATAAGGAGATTGGTCTGTAATTTTCAACTAGGCTGGGGTCTCCCTTTTTGAAGATGGGGATGACCGTGGCTTGTGAACTTCTGAAGGCAAGTTGTTCCACTGGTTAATTGTTCTCATTTTTTGGAAGTTTTTCCTTAATTCCAGGTTGCTTCTCTCCTTGATTATTTTCTATCCAATGTTTCTTTTCCTGCCCTCTGGAAAATAAGTTGACCCCCATCTTGTTGGTGTCAGCCCCTCAAATACTGGGATACTGCTACCCTTAGTCTTTTTCTCTATGCTAAATAGTACTTGCCTGCATCTGGAGGGTGCCAGGCTGAGAAAAGCTGTTCTAAATTTTGAGGAGGGATGTGTTTTGCTTTTTATTGCTTCCAATGGGGGAACGTTTTTGCTCCCAAGATACCAACATGCCAGGCATCATTTGCATCATTTTTGCTTCCCTGAAGCAATGTTCCTTTTAAGAATAAAATCTCACATGGTTCTGAGTCAAGCACATTGCATCAAATAAGCCCCACACAATGCCCTTTATCTAAGCCTAAATCCTGTTGAACTAAGGAACTCGATATACATCATGCTACCACGTTTATTACTTACAGATAAGTCTGTTAGCTCAGTTTTGTCATAAGCATAGCAAATGTTTAACTTTTCTGACTAAGATGCAAGGTAAAAAAAATATGACAAATTGGTTACTACTCATAAAACCAAGTAAATCAATCTTGAATGGACAGCTAAAAGAGAAGGAATTCTGATGGCATTCAGTTACTTATAAACATCTTCTGCTTACTTGTGAAACAATCAGGTAGTCCTTGACTCACAACAGTTCATTTAGTGACCGTCCAAAGCTACCACGGCACTGAAAAAAGGGACTTATGACCAATTTTCACAGTTATGACTTTGAAGCATCCCCATGCTCATGTGATCAAAATTCAGATGCTTGGCAATGGGTTCACACTTATGACCCTTGCTGTGTCCCAAGGTCACACGATCCCCTTTTGCAACCTTCTGACAAGCAAAGTCAGTGGGAAAGCGAGATTCATTTAACAACCAGGTTACTAACTTATCAACTGCTGTGATTCACTTAACATCCGTAGCAAGGAAGGTCATAAAATGGGGCAAAACTCACTTAACAAAAAAATACATGGGGCTCAGTTGTGGTCGTAAATTGAGGACTACCTGTATTAATGTTGCCTAAACAACAGTGATAAAAAGATTGCATTGGGCGCTGTTCAAGCTCCAACTCTAAGCAAGATAAGTATTTCTTTGGCTTTGCTAAAAGTATAAATTAGGATTTTGTTTCCTGGTACTTTTGTAATATAACGTCAGCTGTTGACTTGAGAGGAGGTAGAATTTTACCTTGTCTTGTGCAAGTATACATAGATGATGTGAAAGGTGTTTTTTTCCCCAGTGAAATATCATGTTTTGATAAGCAGAACTGTATAATTGCAGAATAATTGCTTGTTTACTTTAAGTAGAAATGCTTTAATGGACAGTGGGGCAAAGTGCTAGCTTCCTTGATCTGATGCCTCTAGATATGATGGACTATACTTTCTGGCATTTCAGGCCTTGATAGTGGATGTTGGGAATTGTAATCCAAGACATCTGAAATCAGGCAAGAGAGCAAGGGATGATTGTTATGATTTCTCTACACTAAATTCCTTGCATGTGGCATTTGTTATATTTTTAATAAAGAGGCTATAATTTCACTCCCTGGGACTTCAAATGTTTTACTATAAATCTGTCTATTCCAATCAGAATAATTTATTATCTTTCCAAATTTTTTATTATTATTTTTTATTATTTTAAATTTGTGCATGCTTGCTCAGAAATCCTACTGACCTCAATATATATATATTTACAAATAGGGAAACTCTGGTTTGATTGCTGCTAGAGTAGAACTCTGTTTACCTGAGTAGAATCAAGCACAACCTTTCTCAAACTTGGCAATTTTAAGCCAGCTAGAAAATTCTGAGTATTGAAGTCCACCCATCTTAAAATTGCCAAGTTTGACAAACACTGCTCTAGGAAGACACTATAACCTTCTGGGCACTGGTGGATGCACAGCCATGGAGTATATCTGAGATATGAATTTAGCAAATACAGCTACTGCAATCTTATTTTCTTAAAATTCACAAGGATGTGGGGAAGCAAGCATATCAAGATTAAGAAAAATCCAGAAGATTTGTTCAAATGCTCTTTCTCACAAAAAATGTTCACAGCTTTATTTTTGGTGTGTGTGTGAGTCTTTAGCTTTTAGATAAACTTTCATATATTCAGTATATACAGTAGTTTTGTGTTGCTTCTAGGAGTCTATGATGATAGGAGGAGACTGGATATGCAAATTAAGAAAGATAATAAAAACAATAACAACAAAAAATAATAAGATCATCAACTAGATAATCATGACCCATTATAACTTCAGAGATAGTTTCTTATGTGGAATGACTGTAGCTATTTGGCAGATGCAGATGCAATGGGAATGGGAGTGACTTCCAACTTCCTGCCAGCTTCCCCATTGACTTTCCTTCTAGAAAGCTGGCAGGGAGCATTGGAAATGACAATGACGTAATTTCAGCTGATCATGGCAGCACAGAAGTGGACAAATCTTTGCCAAATTTTAATCCCACAAGAGTCATGGGTCTCAGATTTTGGATGCATTTTGGAAATAAACCCATTTATGGCAGGTTGATTCAAAAATGGTTGCCCTTTGTGATGCAATGTTCAAATGGACAAAAGGGTTTTAGTAGTAGTGGTATATAGATCCATGCCTAAAGATATAGTACCTAAAAGTAATCTATTCATGCTTATCAGAATTTACAAAGCAAATGCAAATTGCACATTAAGTAGACACTTGAAAATTATAATAACTGCACGCCTATTGCTGTTATTACCTGTTATTGCATGATTACCAGAAAATGGATAGAAAGATCCTTGAAGGACAATATGAAACATCCATGAAATGAGTGCAATTTTCCCCAGTCTGGTATCATTCAAAGGTACTGGATTATTACTGCTATTATGCCATTGGTGCATGTTGAAGCTGTGGGCCAACAGATTTGCAACACCTTGGGTTTCTGTAATTTTACTAAAAGGGTCTCTTCCCATTTCTTGAGAGAAACTTGGGGCAGCTGCAATCATAAGACCCCCCTTGCCTACCTGTAATTTGACTGCAATTAGCCATAGCACTGAGGCAAACAATTGGTGTCTTTAGGGTTGGTGTGTCTACTAGGGCCTTAATACCATTGTAAGGCCCATTGTAGGTCTGGGTTTGGTACTGTAAAATGTACTGTGTCTGTTTCTCATAATCCTTGTAATTTCCAATTATACACTGAGACCTAGATGAAGAGTTGAAAAGTAGTTAAATCCAGCTACCCAGTTCTGTTTAGAGCACTGGGAAACCCTGCCATAGCCTGGGATCTTCTCCAAACAGGAGCTGATTTGATCACAAGCATCCGGAAGGAACAGAAGGAAGGCAGATGAATTCTTACTGTGATTTGGAGAGGACATAGTACTCATTTACTCAGGCATGCTGTTGACATATCCCAAATGAGAGTGGGATTATTTTTGTTGCTGACCCCTAATTTTTTCTTACATTTTATTTTTTGCTTTTCAGATTGGATGGTTAGATGCTACAGGAACTGGATAGTGGTGTTGTAATGTTACACAAATGAGCAAAGTTGATTCTTTTGCCTTTCTCTTCGAGGGTTATTTGAGAGATGCTCAACTTTTTTTCATGGGAAAACTGAGGGGACATTGCATGGCTTAATGGTCAGCAATTTGTGACTAATCTCAGCCAGTAACCATCCAGGATCATCCTAGAAAGAGTCATCATGTGAGGCCTATGAACTGCATGTTTCCTATCTATATAACAAGGTGAGAAAGACTAGGAATTCCCAAAAGTTGGCTTCCAGAAGATCATTGAAGACTGTGGCATACCCTTTTCTCTTAATTATTCAGCAGGCCCAAAAGGTGTAAAATGGTGGGAAGGCAGAAGTGGAGGAGAGGAGGGACAGGTTCTACCTTCCTGCTGTTCTTTGCAGTATTCAAAACCTCAGATCAAAGTGGGTCCCATTCATCCAAAATCTCTGCTTTCTCTCTGAATTCTGGACCCTCCCAACTCTTTACATAGTCTGGTTTAATATTGTGCTTTGGGCTCCTTTTCAAATGGGAATTCTATTTAGCATATTTTAGCTCTGAAAGTAATATCGCAAAGCATAAGCAGATATCTCAGTTTGTTGGCATAGGCTAAGTCTCTTCATATGTAAGAAATGGGACAAATTACTCTTTCTTCATGCTGTGGTTTGGTGAATGCACTCTTTAGAAAGAATGACCTGAGAAAGACTGTTCCATCAATCCTGCTGAAAGACCAGCTTCATCAAACTTCTTGAATTACTGGACTATGTTCAGTTGATCGTGATAATATTAATACACCATGAAAATAATCTTAGGTAGTGCAACATGGCCTAATTCTGGCTTGGTTCCATTCTCCTAAGCAGATGCAGAAATCTAATTCTTCTAAATTTTGATTCCAGGCGATGCTTTGATCTGATAGAGTGGAAACCATTTTTGTAAACTGCTGTCATTACAATAATTAATGACAACTATATTTTCATATATCTTACTATATTTATAGACTAACAAGTGTGATGTTGACCAGTTTATGTGCTTGGATTAGTCAAACAATTCTGTGCTGAATTCCACATAGTTCAAGGTAGGCAGCACAATATTCTAAGAATTGTAGTTCTTAGAATTATGACATTTAGCCAATCTGGCTTGATTTTGGAAAGCAGCCTCAGATTGTCTGAAACTTGGGTGGAAGGTCACGAGGATGTTTGAGGATCATAAACTAGAACTGTGACAATAACTTGGGATATTGGAAGAAGAGCCACAGTTTAAACAACAGTCCAGTGTATTTCAGCCTTGGCAGTTTAAAGATGTGTGGACTTCAACTCCCAAAATTCTGGGATTTGAAGTCTACCCATCTTCAGGTTGCCAAAATGAAGAAACACTGCAACAATCTGCTAAAAGAAATCTGAGTCCAATGAAGGTTTGGGGTAGAGAAAGTACCTCAGAAGGGACTCTCTTTAGTTTCCGTGGAAAGTAAAAGCAAGGAAGGGGAAAGTGCTTTCAGACTTGCAAGTTCTGTTACTGCGTAACCTTATAATAAAGATGAATATTCTTGATTTTGCTTGGCTGGTCTGGACAACTTTGAAGGGCTAGATTGTTGCTAAAACAGGTACATAGATGTGTCTGTCATGTCCTGAGGAGACAACACTGATTACACTTTCTATTTTTAAGACTCACAAACCCTAACTGAAGTGGAATAAGATTCCAACCAAATTTACTTGGGAGCCCTATACTTTACTCTAGTTTCTATGTAATTTGCTTTTGGGACAGCATCCCAAGTGGTCTAATTGAATCAAATCATTTCATCTCAACCAATTGTGCTGGACAACCAAGTTTGCTTAATAAATTTGTATTGCTCAGACAAGAGATTGAAGTCAAATTGGCATATCTACTTAGGAGTGACTAACTGCTGAGTAGACACATAAATGTTTGTGCTTTGCAGCTATATTTTTTCACATATGTAAAGTCTGTACTCAGGCTGTAATAGTGCCCGAGTTTCCCCAGAACAAGTGACTGTTCATTTGTTTAAATTGTTCAATATTTTAATTGTTTAGAAATTTCAGAGGCCTTTCACATCAGTTCAGGACACCTGTCATTGGAAAAAAATAGGAGATCTGATTTGAGGTGCATGGCCCTGTTAAAACCCAGAGCTATTTCATTATTCATGCATTGTGAGCCATGATTTGTTACATCATGCAGCATTGAATAAACTGCAATTGGCTGGATAAACACAACATGCTAAAATAGCAAACAAAATACATTATGTTTTAGTCCAACGTGCAAACCCAGCAGACACTTAATTAAATGTTCATATTTTGGTTCAATTACAAATTCTCTTCTGGTTATAAACAATGCACTGTGGCTTAATATTTTTGAGTATTTCTCTTGTCACAAAACTCAAATTAATAAACCTATTTTACACCAGGTTTCTTTGAACTCACCCATTTTAGTCAGAAAAAAAATACAGTATTTCATGCTCTATAATATGCCTTCTCTATATTGACCAACAATCAACAGTTTTAGTTAAGGAGATAGTTATATAATTCTAGATGGAACAGTCTATCCAGTGTTTTCCAAACTTGGCAACTTTAAGATGTGTGATCTTTAACTCCCAGCATGCTGGCTGAGGAATTTTGAGAGTTGAAGTCCACATATCTTAAAGTTTGAAAAACACTGGGCCAGACAAAAGAAAGACAAATAAAAGATGGAAGATTTTTAGCTCCCATAAAATGTTTTCTGTCAAACTAGTATGTTTACTTTTCATAAGAAATCTTTTTTAAAAATTGTTTACCCATGGTTAGCATTCTTAATCTGAAGTCCACAAGTGATTTGTTCTGGAATACATCCATTGACTCCAGGGATATTAAAAAAACGAGTCCTTGCAATTATTATAATTTCTTAAAGCTAAAGAACTGCTTATAGACTTTCTGTAAAACAAGCCAACCAACCAATCCTCCAAAACTTATTATGTATTTGTATTTTATTTACCTGCCTAAACTGTCACCACAGTGATTTTTTGAAGCTGAGTAACTTGACTTGGATCATCCTTGCACCTCAAAATTTCCTTTTCAATCAATATTCATTAATTATTTATTAATGGGAAATGCCATGCATGTATCTCAGAATAAGATTTAAACTATTCCCCCTCCCCCCGTCTGAAACCACCACCTTTGATCTTCCCTGCAGTGATATCACATCACCTGCTGTGATGTGGGGCTGAAATACATATTTTAAAAATAGCAGCTATCTCCAGTCTAGCAGTTTAAAAACATGTAAATGCAAGTAGATAAATAGGTACCACGTGTAAGCATGCGGGAAGGTAATAGCATTCGGTATTTCACCATATGTTCTGTGCTGTGGTGTGATATCATGCTGGCCACATGACAACAGAAACGTCTCCAGACAGCGCTGACTCTTACGGTTAAGAACTGGAGGTGAGCTCCACCCTCTAAAATTGATCATGACTAGCGGAGTAAAACCCACAGGGATACCCTTACCCTTACCTTTACCAATTGCAAAATAAAGTTGAACTAGGATCCACTTTATCAGAAACTCAAGAAAAGATTTAGATCAGCATTTTCTCAGGCCTTTTGTTACTTTTCTGTCTACTGACATCTGAGTGGCATAGATTCTGGTACTTAAATCCTTCTTACTCTATAATTTGTCCTTAGGAGAGTGATTTGTGGTACGTTTTCAAGGCAGAAAATTGTAATTTGGAAAGTTGCAGTAAGCACCATATTCTGGGAGATGTTGGAAGCTGCAACTAGATGAGGAGTCACCAGAAGTTTCTGGCCAAAGGAGAAGAAATTAGGGTTGAGAAGTTAGTGTTGTAACTACTCATACATATAATACATACAAATAGCAAGATGTTTTTAGGGCCAGTTTTGGATGGGTTCCTCCACATCCCTGACCAAATTTTCTTCTCAGTTTCAACCAAGAGACCATAAGAAAGTTTCCCAGAGAAGGACAGTACAATGAAGCAGTCCCTTTTTGGCCTCAAGGAAATTGCTAAGGCTCCGCTGGTTTTTCCTCCTAAACTAATTTATGGACACTTGAAATTCCATATAATCTTGCTTTTAGATATTCTGTAGTAAATAGAAATGTAAGAGGTAAGAAATTACACTGGAACGATTTTTTATTAGTCAACTATTAGATGCAAATTCTGGTTATTGAAATGTACTAGTTTTTGTATTATCTGAAAGAATAATGGAGTTGTCTTATGATTCTTGCAGTAGTCAAAGCAGTAGCGAGATATGAAACTATAGATTCTAAAGTTATAAGTATTCCCAAACCCAAGAGAATAATCACATACATATATGAATGATACCAAAGTGTGCTACTTTGCAATTTCAGTAACTGTGTGTTAGTAATTTGAAGATATCTTCACACATAAACCAAGGTGTGGTAAATTTGTTATAATGGCTGGGTGCACATAATATGCTAATCCACAAACCATGGTTTATATCCTGTAGTGATTCAATTCATGTAGAACATTAATCAATTAAACCCAACTTAATATGGCATGTGAACCCAGTCTAAGTCAAGGAAGGGCAGATGAGAACCTAGTTGACCTATTGGTTCAGCTGAAATTCTTTATAGGACATACTGCCTACTATTTTTCCTTTCAAAATCTCATATGCAATGCTTATAAACCATGAAACAGAAAAAAAAACTTAGACTTTAACAAAAAATTATCCCGCCCACTGTGTGATAGTAATACTACTATGTCACAAAATAAGAGATTTAAGCAGTCTTAGACAATAGACAAATCCATGAAATTTAATAATCTGGAAATTCAATCAGTTATTTCTAAAATGAAGCAGAAAAAATAACAATTGCTCCTGTTTGTATGATAGAAGGCCTTTCTTTGTTCCTGAAGAAAAATAATTAAAATATTTCAGATAAATAGTTTTATTAAATTTTAGACTATGATTATGGGGACCTGTTTTTTTCCTTATATCTTCTGGGAAGGATTACTGTTAACAGCTTTCCTTGGTCTTGGTGCCTTGCAGGGACTGAGAATGTGAGAAGTTTGTCTTGTATTATCTATGCTGACTTGCAAAAGGCAAGTTGTTTAATTAAGTTGTTTAAACTTAGATTAAAGTTGTTGTTTAATCTAACTTATTTAAACTTAGATTAAACCATTTTTTTTTACATCAGTCCAGATAGTGAGTGCTTACTAATGATTAAGATGTTGGACTAGAAGCTAGAAGAATCAGGCTCTGATTCACCTTCACTGACAGAAGGTCACTGGATGACTTTGGGCTTGTTGATTTTGTTGTTAATCGTACAGTCTTAACATATTGTTGAAATTCTGATGTCAGTGTGTCAGAAGTTGCAGGAAAAATGAATAGGGGAAAGAAGCTTCAAAAAATCAAATTGTTCAGAGGCCTCTAATTAGATAGGGTGAGTGGGAATTCATGTCCCTTCAAATATTATGAGACTACAACTCAGATCAATCTTGACCTTAGTCTGGCCTACGGAAGTCCTGGAATTCAACAACTTCTGAGAAATAGGCTACAATCTATCCCCCAAACCACCAGATAAAAATCAGGATTCAAAAGACTGGAACTTGGAATGACCGTATCCAGGGGTGGATTCAACCAATGTAATAACTGATTTGGTGGTCATGCGCAGCAATCAGCTGTGCTGTGCAAAGCAGCTGAGGTTGAAAAAACAGGAAATAAAGGACAACCTAGAGCCCAGGTGGGCCAAACAGAAGATCATCCAAGCAAATCGGTTCCTTCTCAGCTGATCTTCAGAGCTAGCAGTTTGGCAGAACCGGGACGAACCAGTAGAATCCCATCTCTGACCGTACCCTTTGTTTACGATCTTCCTTGTAGGCCTCATCTATGTTTTGTTGACATGGTAACAAGCCCTTAGCGTCCTTTCTGAAGCATCATACTATGAGAGTACACGGAGCAAAAGAGACATCCCTAACAGTATCCTGAGAGAAGTTGGAACCTGCCCATCTAACTCAGTTTCAGCTACTTTGTTTTGTTTTTTTGTTTTGTTCTGTTGTACCTGAAGGCAGGACAAAAAACAATGGATGAAAAGTAATCAAGGAGAGAAGCAATCTAGCACTAAGGAGAAAATTCCTAATAGTAAGAACAACTAACCAGTGGAACAAATTGCTGTGGATGCCCCAACATTAGAGGCTTTTAAGAAGAGACTGGAAAGTCATCTATCAAAAGTAGTATAGGTCTCCTGCGAGAGCACGGGGTTGGACTAGATGGCTTCCAAGATCCCTTCTAATGCTAATACTGTTACTGTTTGTTCTTCTGTAGAGCTTTCCTTTGTTCTGCCATCTGAAATACTTTTCAGTGAAGATGCCTGAGAGTGATTTTGTGTGCCTTCATCCCTAAATAATGGCCTTATGGCTAACAGGCACTTAATTTCTTTTCTTAATTGCTTTTCCTTGAAAAATTTCCTTGAAATATATTTTTATGGGCCCGTTTGAACTTCTGGAGCCCAAGCAAGCATGCATTAATTTATGCTCCATTTTTGGGCAGCCTGGAATGGAAAAAAGAAAATGTGCACATAACCACAGCTGATTATGCGTACTAGCACAATCATATTCAAACAAACTTCGCATGCCAATAACCTTTAAAATACCAGAAACCTGCTGTAGAGAAACTTCGTTGGGTGATTAAGGATCAGAAACAGAACTCTCAAGTGATAAATTTGCAATCTACATGGTTTCTGTTACCACTGCAGAAACTATGAGTTTTGATTATTTTTAAGTAATTTGTAGCAAAGAAAGAAACTTAAACAAATTGGTTTGTAATGCTTGCCATTTGGATTGCATACTACCTTAAATACAAAGTCTGGACTGCCAAGGCAAACTAAAACAGTGTCACTGGGAAGAATGACTGTATTTCTAATAATCTGCTTTTAAAAAAAGCTTTCTGTTAACCAAGAAAATGAAAGCCCCCAAGCATGTAACTCTGTAAAAGGCATAGGAATGGCATGCACTGTCTCAAATGTTTATACTTGACATTCCTGATTACTACCCTCTGACTGTCAAGACATAAAGGATGGTGAATGAGATCAGCAAAAGATGAGGCATCAGTCACATCGTCATAACTGCATGCCTTGATATGGCAAGGAAGGAAATCAGTCTTGCCACTTGCTATTTTAAAAGGATTACTCCCATTGTGAAATATGTTATAAACATGACATAAATAACATAAATATTATTTTAGCCTTCTTCCAAACTTCTGGCCCTCTGGTTGCATTTATCTCCTGCCAGCCTGATTAAGAGCCATATAGATTAGGATGATGGAGGGATGTAGTGGAACACATTTAAAGGGAAGCCAAGTAGATCAAAATTGCCTCAAGAGAAAGAAGGAAAGATGGGGAGCAGAAGAGGGGAGGGAAGGGAGAAAGTGTGAAACATGTCTGTTCTGACCCAGGCTTCGTAAACCATAATTATTCACAAACTTGTTTTAAAAACAAAACCTATTTTATTGCAGCGCTAGGAATTGTTTTCATTCCCAGCCAGAATTAAACTCAAACAGTTCCCCAAGATAAGCACACACCTTTCAGTTCTGTGAAGTGCTGCCAAAAACAGAAGTATCAAATTAACTAGAAAAGAAACCAACCGAAGTACAAGAAAAATCAACCGAAGTACACAGAGCTTTCAGGATGACTTGGAACCAATCGAACTACTTTGCTTCCTGCAAAGGTTTCGTCATCTAGGCCTGACTTTTATCCCATATAAAGGGGCAGTCACCTCCCAGCCTTACTCCCAAGTCGCCCCTTTAGTTTCAACTGCTCTTGCCTTCTAGCAGTTCTGCGCACACGCGCACTGAGAACAGGCTCCCCTGGGTCCTCTGCTTCGCTGCTGCCTGACTCCGAAGGCTCCAAAGGCAGCACTCCACTCCCAGATGGTCCTGGCCCCATCTCTGCATCAGACTCAGGACCTCATCCGAGTCCTCACCAGACTCCCTGACTGGTCCCTGTTCTTTCTCATTGTCTGATTCCTCTGTCATCTGCACCAGCTGCTAGCGAACCACAACAATGTCTTGATTTTCATCCTCGACTTACAATAGTTTTCTTAGTGATGTTCGAAGATACAGCGGCACTGAAGAAAGTGACTTATGACTGTTTTTCACACTTACAACCGTTGAAGCATCCCCATGGTCACACGATCAAAATTCAGACACTTGGAAACTGATTCATATTTATGACAATTGCCAGTGTCTGGGTGTCCTGTTGTTCCCTTTTGCGACCTTCTGACAAACAAAGTCAATGAGGAAATCAGATTCACTTATCACCCATGTTACTAACTTAACAATGCAGTGATTCACTTAATTAAGTAGCAAGAAATGTCATAAAATGGGGCAAACCCCACTTAACACATGCATCACTTAGCAATAAAAATTTTGGGCTCAATTGAATAGTAAGTCAAGGATTGCCTGTACACAGTATTTATCTTGTTACAACTTTGCATACCCATAAAATGAATGCAAAATATATACCTTAAGTGTAATTAAGTGTGTAAGTGTAATTGAGTGTAATCAAGGTATATACCTATACCTTGAGTATAATTAAGTTTAGAGAGGCAGTGACAGGATATTCTCATTTAGTAGGATGCCATAGGAAAGAAAAAATTGGTGTCGTAGAAAAGGGTAGCTTTGTGAAAATATGAGAATTTGTATTCTTTTTACTAATGAGTTTTTGCTTGTGACCTTCAGACTTTTTAAATGTACTGAAACGAAGGTGGTTTTCTACACATATTTATCAGTAGGACTTAGTTTTCATTCTTTGTGTCTGGGTTGTGTGAGCCAAAAGTAAATTATCTAACCTGAAGCAAATGGTAGTAGTTATGCACAACTTTGGATATACTTTCTGAAAATGGTATTTTGCTATATTCAGGACTTAAATTGTAGGCCTGCCTTGTCAAACGTAGCACTCTCCAAATGTTTTGGACTACAACCTCTGGAATTCCCAGTGGGATAATAATGGAGAAAATTGTCTTCAGAGATAGAAGGCAATAGGTTGCCTATGGCCACTCACCATTTATATTTCCTGGAGGTATCTTTTTTCTTTGCCCTACAAATATTTAATTCCTATGCTGGGATTTATACTTTCTGCTTATTTGTTTTAGCATTGAAAGGGAGCTTGCAGTAGATGCTTGCCTACCCGGGATACCATATTGCCTGTCTTTGATTTACTACAACTTAATTCAAGCATGATAAATCCATAATGACCTTGTGATGGATATGGCTTGCTACATTCTCAGAATGGTGCTGTGAATGAAAGGTGACTCAAAATGTTATGTAAATAGTGGGTGATGATGTGCAAGTACTTATTCGTCTCTGCACCCCGTCATAACTTGTGAGGTCCATTATGGTTTTTTTTAGCTGTCTGGGCACAAAATAGAGAGAAAGAGGAAATATATGTATCATTGTTCATTAGGTCCAAATTAAAATGTTACAAAACAATAGGACCAGTTATCCACATCCAATTACTCCCCTGACCCTCCCATGCATACTCAGTTCTATACTTGTCCCAACAAATTTCCAAGTGCATAATTGGAATGTCAGGGTTTTTTATTACTTTTATTTATTTTGTGGTGAAGGTTGTATTCTGCCAAGCAGAAGTGAGGATAAGGTATTTCTAATGCAGATCCAGCAAAGAGATCCAACACAGATCCAAGATCCAGTGTTTTTGAGTATTTGAATACCATATGCTGATTTTTTTGGAGAGGAGTTTTCCCCCTCTTCTTTTGTTTAGATCTGAGCAGCAATGAAAATGTTCATCTGTGAAAAAAACTTTATTCACAATCTGAGATATAACTAGAAGTGTCCATGGAATTGGGCAGTTTTGTCAAAATGACAAAAAAAGCATTCTAACATCACAATGCACATGTTGCCTGTAGATACAGACATGCAGCCTTATGACACGGGAACAAACAGAGTGAAAGTTGAATAGTTTCATTTGCCATCTCTAAGGAAGCTGATAGATGTAACTTGTTAAATGAGAAGAATAACTTTGCTAAAACTGGGCAGCTTTGTTGTGTAGGTTGAAGAGACTGGCTAGTTTTTTGGTCTCTAAGAAAAGGGGCCCATTCCTGCCATTTGAAGTTTGCGTGTTCCCCTGTTCATTCATTCATGGGTTCATTCATTCATTCATGCAACCCAGATGGATTAGTGTGCTCCCAATGAAGTTGAGAAAATAAGAATGGATTCAGTCTGCATGAATCTAGGCAGCATAATAAGAGACCTCTCTTGAGAGATGCCCTATTGACTGAAAACTTGGACTTTCCACAGGAAAACCCTGTGATTCATTCAAACACTGTAGTCATTGAAAACTGCTTAATAATTGTGAGAATAAAGTTTTGCTAAGTCCAATCTAGTCTCAACAAAAAGTAAAAGGCCACAAAGAATCAAGAGACATTATGCTTAATCCATTAGTTCAGAATAATTGGATATGCAGAAAAATTCTGACATTGTTATTCATAATAGCAGAAACTTCATCTGTACTTTTGTTATTTGCTGTGCTTTATAGAACTAAATGACTAGTTGATTGCCCAGAAAATGTCACATCATTCTGCTGTTGACTAGATATTGCTAAAGTAGTTTTTCTAAATGTCATATATGGTTATCCTTCTCCCCCATTGAATTACAGCTTTTCAGAAGTTTTCAGATGAGGGGATAGAAGGGGAACTCATCAAATTTGCAGATGACACCAAGATAACAGGAATAGCCAACACTCCAGAAGATAGGCTAAGGATAGAGAAGATTTTGAAAGACTTGAACGCTGGGCCCTATCCAAGAAAATGAAATTCAGTGATGAGGAATGTAAGATTCTATGTTTAGGCAAGAAAAAGCCAAATGCACAGACAAAGAATATTGGGTACCTAGCTCAATAGCAGTAACTGTGAGAGGGATCTTAGTGCCCTAGTGGAGAATCACTTATATATGAGCAAGCAATGTGCTGCAGCTGCCAAAAAAGCCAACGCAGGCTTAGGCTGCATTAACACAGAGAATCAAGTTTATGAGAAGTGTTGGTACTACTTTATAATGCCTTGGTAAGACCACACTTAGAAAATTGCATCTGCTTTTGGTGGCCACAATTATAAAAAAGAGGCTGAGTATCTTGAAAGAGTGCAGAGAAGAACAGCAAAGAAGATTAGGGGACTGGAGGCTAAAGCATATGAAGAACGGTTGCAGGAACTGGGTATGTCTAGTTCAATGAAAAGAAGGATTAGGGGTGAGATGATAGCAGGAATATCCAATATCTAAGAGGTTGCCACAAAGAGGGAGAGGCTATTTTTCAAAGCACCTGAAGGTAGAACAAGAAGCAACGGATGGTAACTAATCAAGGAGAGAACCAACCTAGAAATAAGGAGAAATTTCCTGACAGTTAGAACAATTAATCGGAACAGCTTGTCTTCCAAAGTTTTGAGTGCTTCACTAGTGGAGGTTTTTAAGAAGAGATTGGACAACCATTTTGTCTGAAATGATATAGAATCTCCTGTTTTGAGCAGGACTAGTTTGACAAGATCTCCAAAGTCCCTTCTAACTCTGTTACTCTTATTATTCTGTTAAGTGTAGTGAGGATGAGAAGTGGAATCCATCTGATATCTTTGATGTTGATAAGAACTTTTAATGGCATTACTATCACTAAATAAAATGTTTACATATTAAAAATCAGGACCCGTTTATCTTTCAATGTCTACCGCGGTGAAGCGCCATTCAAGCTCTGTTATGACATTTGCACTGTTGAATACAAGATGACATCTGGTATCCCTTTTAAGCTAATGGCTGGTTACACAATATATTCTATCACCACACAAGCAACCTCAGCTTTTGCAAATACGAATTCCTAAACCACAAACAATTTTCTCATCCACAGACCTATTCTTTATTTAAAGCATTTACCCCCCTTTCTTTCTTCTGAAAAAAACCCATCAAGATTGGTTACAATCCAAGTGAAAATATTTGTCAAATAAAATCTTCACAAATTAAATCACTTAAAATGTATGAGACAATAACTGGAAAATAATGGATGACAAAATACAATAATACTACTTGCCAAAAAGCATAAACTACATAAAGTTATGATTGTATCTGTCAACTCTGCATCTCTTAGGCTTGCCTCTAAATATTTGCACCATATGTCTATGGATTCTGGTGAAGCAATATTTAAATTGTGGTGAAATCTTAACTTGGTTTGCCTGATTCCCAGTATCTGTCTCCCTTTTAGTGTACTTTTTTATCTACCTATTTTTGTCTATGATCAAAAGCACTACAGCACATAATGTATTGTGCCCTTAAAAGAAAATCTCTTTTACCTTCAGAGGTAACAAAATTCAGGAAATTGGAACTAAATACATATTTGGGACAAATTCTATGTGTCTATGCAGTTTGTAAAGCTTTGACTAGACTAGGCTGGAAAAGAAAAAGGGGAGGATTCCCTTTTTCTACAAAATTATGTTATTCCAGAGTTGCTCTCAATTCTCTGGAAAACCCCATGGAGTCTGGGAAATATGATCAGAGTCTGCTTCTTCTCTCTTGTTTCCTGTAAACATATTGCCTGTGGGTGTCTCTCTGATCATTCAAGGCATATCTTGGGGAAGCTTTATGCCACTTACACCGTTGCAAGAAGAACAATTCAAGTCAGATAGCTATAAAAATATCATATTTTCCTCTGCATTCTTTGTGATGTGCCTTATACATAAGCAATACCCTGATGGATCAGACCCATCCGGCCCATCTAGTCCAACAGTGGGTTCCTACTGTGAACAACTCACTGTATAAGGAAGCCCCCTAGTCTCCCAGCAGATAACAGAGTTGGAAGGGACCTGGAGGACTTCTACTCCAACTCTCTGCTCAAGCAGGAAACTCTATACCCGTGATGTCGAACCTATGACCCGCGTGCCAGAGGTGGCATGCAGCGCCCTCTCTTATGGCATATGAGCTGTTGCCCCAGTTCCGCTCTGATGCACATGTGCACACACTTCCCACTGGCCAGCTCTCTGACGCGCGTGCAGGGGAGCGTGTGCGGGTGCATCATGCATGCATGCGCAGAAGCATGCCAGGCAGGTGCATTGCATTTGGGGGTTCAACCAGGAGGGAGAGGGGTCAAATAAATAGATGGTAGACTTCATCTCTCCAAACTATCCATCTGCATCTTCAAGATTTCCAAGGCTGAAAAGAATTCAAAATAAAAGGATAATCAGTTACCTGGGATATCTCACTGTGACCTCTCCCAACACTGGGATCCAAGTTGGAGCAGTTCTGGCTGATTGTCTGCAAATATCTGTGTTGTGCCTGAGATCTCCCCAGCTCTTTCAAGAAGAAAGGCTGTTGAGGGGAAGTGGTGTTGTTGTTGGTGATCAGAGCCTTAGCTAACCCTGTCCCCAGTATGGTCCCATCTACCCAAATTACAAGAGCATTTTCCTCAGAATGATAGATGGAATATCTGCTCAGCAAACTGGAATTCCTACTGACTGCTTCCCTTCTTGCAGTCAAGGTCTGGCCTGGGAGAAGTACCCTCTCCAGGATTCAATCTTGGATAGTGGATAACATGGATGGATAATGAGCTGACAATGAAAAAAAGAGCCTTTTAAAGGAGTCACTTTAGTTTCTCTGAAAGAAAAGATGCCTAATAAGCACTTTGCTTGCCTTTTAGAGTAATCATGACTTTTTTCTTCCCTTCCTTCCCTTGGCTTGTAAAGTTTCTGGTCTATGAAGTTACCTCAGTTCCAACTCATTCATTCTGTAAGAAATTAGTGATCAGATGACATTACTTAGAAATCCTTATTAAAAACTTCTTGTTTTCCTACTCTCCAGCTCTTAACAGCAGTGGGTTCATTTTTTAAACTAATTTATGTTTTTCAGTAAGATTCCCTACTGAACTTTTTCTTCTGCTGCTTGGGAATCATTTCTGATCCCTGTACAGCTTTTTAATAGAGAAATGGGAATAAGGCTCCATTAAGGAAGAAAGAATTGCCCCCATAGGCTTGGATTTGAAGATAAATTAAGAAAGTTTCCAAGAAAACATTGATGTACCTGTCCCAGTATTATTTTACTGTTCTTTCTTTCCTTCAGAAAGAATAATAGAAAAGGAAATATAACCAAGTATGATTAGGAGAGTATAATATAATGTTCTCCATAGAGCTGCTGCAAGCATCCAGAGTGGGAGGTGCTCCAGTCTTCACTCTGACAGGCTGAGCTATAATTGAGGAACGCTCCACCTCCTCCACGTGACTACACCGTAGCGTTCCCCAGTTTTAGCTCAGCCTCGCAGAGACAGGCAGCTCTAGCATTTTCTCCTTGGCTGATTTGGGATTCCTTATCATAACATATCAGGTTTGATCTTTCCTTGGTCCTTGCGCATTTGGCTAGTCTCGGAATAGCGAAGGGGACGTTTATTTTCGCCCTTCAAGGGGGAGCTTGGGGGGTTTAGAGCCTTTCGCCCCCCCACCCTCCCACTCTGGTGCCTGCCGCTTTTTAAGCCGTTTGCTTTGCAGTGGCTTGTGCTTGCGTGTTTGGTAGCGCTTCCATTGTGCCTTCCCTCCACGAATGCATAGAGAGAGGGTGAGTTCCCCTCTCTCCGGCCCCTCATCTGCCTGCGTTTTTCGGCAGTTTTTTTGTTGTTGTCGAGGGGCTTTCCTTCTCTCTGAGTCTTGCGCTAGTTCCGGTGGCCATTTTGGGTGCACCTCATGACCGGCCACCATTTTGTTTTTACTTTCACTTTTGCTGCGACGATTCTGGGAGGCTTATAACAGGACCGTCAGGCCTGTTTGGAGTTTTTTCATTGTTAAAGGGGTACTGTGGCTCTGTGTCCTGTTGCCCCGTTTAATATCTGTTGGTTGGTTTCCGCAGCTCACTCAGAGGCGAAGGAGAGGCACCTATTTCCCATTTTGTTGGGAGGCTGTCTCAGGAAGCCAATATATATACATATATATATTTTTCCTGTATATAAATATATACGTTTTTTCTTAATTTTTTCCCTTTTCTGTTTTTTTCATTGTTGCTTTTTTCTGGCCTCAGCGTTCATTCGATCTTTTGGTTTTTGCATATATCTTTTTTATTATTCTGCAGTTTAATTAGGTCCTTTTTTTTGGCTTTTTGTTTAAAAATAAATAAATAAATTAAATAAAATAAATCATATATAGATTACGATACAACCAAATATTTTTCTTTTTACCAAAAGGAGGACGCGGCCCAACGATAAGGTACCCGGCCCACATTTAGGCCGAACTCCTAGGCGTGCCAACCGCCTTTATATACAATATTGTCCTGTACAGGTTTTATTATGGCAGAAGACAATCCCAGAGGTCCTTCCTTGAAAGCTAAGTCAAAGACACACCATTTGCGCAAGCAGACCGAGGAATCATCCAAAGCCTCAAAGGGATGCCCTAAGGCGACACAGGGCTTTGGAGAAGGAGTTTGACAAACGCTCTAGGGACTCTCAGTCTGTCCCACCAGTCCCCCCACCCCCTCTACTTCTACTCAACCTCTTCCTTTGCCAGAACAACCTTCTCTTTCTAGGCGCAGTTCACCCACCCGGAGCCTCCAAGCCGCTCGACCTGAAGCGACATTTACACCGACCGCTGCAAGTTTACGCCCAGAGGGTCTACCTACAGACATCATCCCAGACAGTGTCAGAGAATGGATGCAGCTGGCCATCCGCCAAGGGATTGCGGAAGGTATCCAACAGTTCTCCAGACCAGGTTTTCAAACAAGGACACCTGAAGTCGAATCCATCTCTGGAACATCACTCCCCAGGCCAGAACCTTGCCAGGGTCAGGTACCGTCCCCAAGGGAGCTCCCCTATCCAGAAGGGGAGGAAGAGGAGGTGGGCTTTGCACCCTTCAGGGACGAGGAAGGGTCAGAGAGAGAGTCTCTTCACTACTCTGAAGCTCCTTTCGAGGTAGACCCAATGGAAGGAGAGATGTCCGAGGATGAGGGCATATCTCCTGACCAACCCACCTTTGTAGGCCTGTTCAAGCCTCATATGTTCAAGTCCTTGCTATTTAAAGTGAAGAATATATCGGGGCTGGCTTCTCAGCCACATTCTGATCCCCCTCCAGCATCCTCTGGGGACCCAGAGGATTCTATTTTCAGGCAGCCAGTCGTTCAGGCAGACCGAGGTCATTCCTACACCACCAATTTTCTCCGACTTAGTAGCAAGACAGTTGGCCTCTTCAGGTCCCCCCCCCCGCTCCTTCCAGCCAAGATGTTTTTTAACCTCAACACGGAATTCACTGCCATGCTAGATATGCCCGAGGTGGATGACCCCATAGTACGCCTCACATCATCCTCTAATCCCACTGATGCTCTGGAAGCGCTGAAGCCAGAGGACAAGAGGGCCGAGATGGTGCTACGACAGGCGCACCAGGGTGATGCCTGGGCCATTCGATCAGCCACAGTGGCATAATTTTTCACCTGATCGCCCATCAGATGGCTTCGACAGTTGAAGCAGCATGTCCCCCCATCTAACACTAGGGCCCATCAGGACATTGCCAAGTTAATGGCTGCAGCGGAGTTTGCGGCTGACGCCACCTTTCATTCTGTGAAATTTTCCTCTCGGGCTATCTCCTCACATGTGACAGCCTGGCGCCTGCTTTGGCTTAAACATTGGCAGGGCGACATTAAAAATAAAGCTAAGTTGGCCTCCGCCCCCATATCGGGGGGAAAATTATTTGGCCCGGCTCTGGAACCATTGTTGATGGAGAGTTGGAATAAAAAGAAATTCCTCCCATCTCTTTTTCATAGGCAAGAGTCCAGATCCTCCCAGCCCTTTCGCAGGGGATCCTTTCAGACCTCCTTTCAGACCTCCTTTACCCCCAGATTCCAGAGGTCCCTTCTATTTTGGCCGGTCTATTAGGACCGGGGCGACTCAGTGGACAGGAACAGGAGGGGGGCCGGCTACAGGAGACCCTTCCGGGGAGCAGGGAGCAAGGCTTCTCGGCGCCCCAGATAGGCCTTCAGTCGCTTACCCCGTTGGTGGTCGGCTAAAATACTTTGCTGACCAATGGGCATCATCCACTTCTGATTCATGGGTCAGGGACACTGTCAAATTTGGCCTTTCTCTTCAGTTTTGTTCTCCCGCTCCAGATCATTTCATGGTTTCTCCTTTATCCAGAGACCCCTCCAAACGTACTCTTGTAGAAGCTGCTATCAAACACCTCTCTGACATCAGAGCTATACAGCCAGTGCCATCCTCACAGCGAGGACAAGGGTTCTACTCCCTCCTCTTTCTAGTCCCTAAACACTCTGGAGGTTGGAGGCCCATTCTAGACTTAAAGAGACTCAACCGTTTCCTTGTCCACCAGAAATTCAAAATGCATACACTTCAGTCCATCTTGCAGGGCACCAAGAAAGGAGACTGGCTCACTTCCATTGACCTTTCAGAGGCATACCTTCACATTCCCATTCATCCTTCATATTTTAGATACCTGAGGTTTTGCTACAACGGCCAGCATTTTCAGTACGTGGCCCTTCCATTTGGGCTAGCCTCAGCTCCGCATCCACTGCTATCTGGATGATATCCTCATCCTCTCTCCCACCCAGCACCAGTCCGAGGAGGACACAAAGGCTACACTCTTGGTGCTGCAGGCCCATGGTCTGCTCTTTAACTGGGAAAAGAGTCAGCTTTTCACCCAAATAGCTCATTTAGGGGCAGTAATTGACTCGGTTGAGGAGGTCTTCCTTTCCCCCGAAAGGTTTGGCAGCATTCAGAAATCGATCAAGGTCATTAGGCGGGCAAAGAAAGCTTCATTACTGGATTTATCCAAATTACTTGGCAAATTGATATCATGCATATCCATTGTTCCCTGGGCTCGCTTACATTCCAGATTGCTGCAGTGGTTCCTGCTACCTTATCAACACTCCGGAAGGAGCAATTCAAGAACCGTGGTGAAGGTTCCTCCAAAGGTCCTCGCCTCCCTCCTCTGGTGGACCAGACCCACTACCAACAAGGGACATCTTTTCAAGGAGCCCCAAAGGGTCACTCTCACAACAGACGCCAGCCTATCCGGGTGGGGAGCCCACACTCAGTCACTTTCAGCGCAGGGAACTTGGTCAGCAACCGAGCATCGCTGCAGCATCAGTTGGCTGGAGCTCCATGCAGTGTACCTGGCCTTGCACTCCTTCCTCCCTCAGGTGCAAGGGTGACACATCCTGGTCCTGACGGACAACACCACGACCAAGGTTCACATCAACCGTCAAGCGGGCACTCATGAGGGAGGCCGAGTGGCTTTGTCGTTGGGCAGAGGCCAATCTCTTATCTATCAGGGCAGAACACATCTCGGGGGTCTCAAATGTCCAGGCAGACTGGTTGAGCAGGGCCACCTTAGACCAGTCGGAATGGCGCCTGCACCCCTCCCTGTTCAAAGAGGCCTCAGCAATATTCGGTCTGCCACTGGTGGACCTATTTGTGTCACCGCACAATGCCCAAACACCGAGATTCTTCTCTCGATATCACACCAAGGAAGCAGAGAACCACAACACCCTACGTTGCCCCTGGCCCTTAGGGCTCCTATACGCATTTCCCCTCTTCCGTTGATTCCCAAGGTGATCCGAAAGTTGCTTCTCGAGAGGGCGGAAGTTCTTCTGGTGGCTCCATATTGGCCCAGGAGACCGTGGTTTGTGGATCTTCACAATCTGTCAGTGGCCCCTCTTTGGAGGATTCCGTCAGACAAAGTCTCACTGTCCCAGGGACCTCTTCAGCACCCAGATCCGCAGTGGCTTCAGTTAGCTATTTGGAGGTTGAGCGGGAACGTCTAAGAAACGAAGGCCTGTCTATGCAGGTCATCAACACCATTCTGGCAGCGAGACGGCCTTCGACCACTCGCATATATAATGCGACCTGGAACCTTTTTTGTAAATGGTGCCACAAGTCGCTTATCAATCTGCTCTCCCCATCAATTGCACAAATTCTGGCCTTCCTTCAAGACGGACTGGACAGGGGTCTCTCCTCCAACACCTTGAGAAGGCAAGTGGCGGCCTTAGCAACCATTGTCGCTGGTAGCTCTTCTGACTCGCTTTCACACCACCCTCGCATTCGGTCATTCCTCAGAGGTGCCACTAATTTGCACCCGCCAGTGGTTCATAGATACCCGACTTGGGATCTTAATAAGGTTCTTATGGCGTTGACTAGACCTCCCTTTGAGCCTCTCAGGGAGGCGTCACTTCAGTTTCTCATGTTCAAAGTGGTATTTCTGGTAGCAATCATGTCTGCTAGACGGATATCTGAAATAGCAGCTCTGTCCGTTAGAAAGGATCTTTGTGTCTTCCACGCTGACCGAGTGGTTCTGAGACCAGACCCGGCATTCTTGCCTAAGATCAGCTCGGCCTTTCACAGATCACAAGAATTGGTTCTTCCTAATTTTTGCCCTAAACCTTCTTGAGAAAGGGAAAGGCAGTGGCATTCTCTCGACGTCCGAAGGGCACTTCGTATTTACATCCATCGCATTCATGCTATCAGGAATTCAGAGTCATTGTTCTTGTCATTCCAGCCAAAGACGATGGGCTGCAAGATATCTCCGTCTACGGTTGGTAGTTGGATTAGAGCTACCATAGCCAAGGCCTACTTATCTCAGGCCCTTCCTGTTCCTAAAGGGATAACCGTTCATTCTACAAAGAGTGCAGCTACCTTGGCAGCCTGGGCTACTCAGGCATCGATTCATGATATCTGTCGAGCGGCCATCTGGGCGTCTCCATCTCCCTTTATACGCCACTATAAGATTGATGTTTATGCTTCAGCAGAAGCGTCCTTCATCAGACGAGTCCTTCAACAAGTGGCAAGAGAACCAAAGGAGATTCCGAACCAGACAGAGTCCCTCCCGTAGGACAGGCCATGCTTTGGTATGTCCCACTCTGGATGCTCGCAGCAGCTCTATGGAGAATGGGTGTTGGTACCTACCTGACACGCCCTTTCTCGTCGAGCTGCATCCAGCCCCACCCTAATTGATCTGTCTGGTGGGGGAATCCTGTTTCGGCCAATGAATTAGTTTACAGTTGACAAATGTATAATAGTTAGGATGAGAGGATTGTTGTTGTTGTCTTCTCATCTTCGTAAAACTGGGGAAAGCTACGGTGGAGTCACGTGGAGGAGGAGGAGGAGCGTTCCTCAATTATAGCTCAGCCTGTAAGAGTAAAGACTGGAGCACCTCCCACTCTGGATGCTCTACGCAGCTCGACGAGAAAGGGCGTGTCACGTAGGTACCAACGCCCATTACATTATAATCATAATTGCCAATAAGCAAGTAACGTGCTTCAAGAAAACATATTAGTTAATCATATTTTTATTAAAAGGAGGTGAATAGAAAATCATTTCCCCGTTTGTTTAGGGTTTTTTTACATTTACCTGTGGTATAGCAAAATCCAACACAACTTCTTTAAAAGAAACTTCTTTCATGACACTAGAGATGCAGAATGAATAAAGTCAACTATTGTTCTCAAATTCATCTCCCAATTGGCTTTCGAGGAAGAAAATCAATTAGATTTTCTTCCGCTAGTCGGCATGCCTAGTCGGCATGCCTTCAGAGGTTCTATCCTAAAGTCTGAATCATTCTTGCACTGCATCAAAACCTTGAACAGCAAAACCAACCAAACATCTGGAATTTAACTATGTTGTTGGATGCACGCCTGCCACACCTTTAAAATGAGCCTGGCATTGCAGGGTTGATCTTGGATGTGAATTTAGGAAAGAATGCAAGTGGTTTAACTATTTTTTTTAAACAGCAAGGCTATAATTACTTTTTTAAAAACATATACATGGTGATTATAAATGCATTTTGAATTCTTGCTTTTACTTCTGTTGTCTAAAGCTGATGATGGCTTCATTGCAACCTTTGCTGGACCTCATATGTGATGTGGTATAGGAAAACAGGGAGTTACGATGTAATAACTCCATGGAATGATAAAATAGAAATACTTGCATTTTCCTACCCAGGCCAAAATGTTTCTTTCTGCTGTGGCCTTCAGACAAATTAACGGTGCTGAATTGCTTCAGGTCTGATATTTTGGGAGAAGCACCAAAATGAAATGGCAGAGATTTAGCATTTTGCATCCTCTTTAAATCTTTGCTTTTTATTTGAAAATTTGAAAATGAATCTTCCAGTTTATGAGTTGGATAGGCAGAATTTCTTAATGATAATAAGCGTCCTGCTAGAATTATTTTTAGTCAAAGCTTTCCACAAAGAAAGTCTTCATTCTTTCTTCATAAAATACATACAGATTTGTTCTTGAAGAACCTCTTGTGTTTGGCTGGAGGACTGCATGTCTCAAGTTGGAGCCTTACTTTTCTTTCAACACACCTGCATTTTTCCTTAGCTGTTCTTTTGATATAGTTTTAAAAGCCTTTTAAATCTCATTGTTTTACTTTATTTATAATGAAAGCTTTTAGGAGGCTCTCAAAGTAGATGTGAAATCATAAAACAAGATAATCTAAAGAATTATGGACATGGAAAATGGAATGGTGAAGGAAGAGAACTACAGCCTTTATGACATTTGAAGGGGCCTTTAAAGACTAGTAAACTGAAATAGAATTAAGAGAATAAACCGGTGGTTGGATTCAATTTTTTTTATTACCGGTTCTGTGGGCGTGGCATGACTTGGTGGATGTGGCTTGGTAGGCGTGGCAAGGGAAGGATGTGCAAAATCCCCATTCCCTCCCCACCCCACCAACCTGCTTTCCAGCTCTGTTCTCCTGTGCAGGGCAACAAACGAAGACCCAGCTGATCAGCTGAGACTCGGGAGGCAGAGAATAGATGGGGCAAGGCCAGTCAAAGATGGTATTTGCAGGTTCTCCAAGCTACTCAAAATTTCTGCTACCAGTTCTCCAGAACTGGTCAGAACCTGTTGAAGACCACCTCTGGAATAAACTCTAGGACCTCGGGAACTACCATCCCTACTATATTAAATGATGAGACCCATCATTTTTCTCTACCAAGACCCACTAGTATGATGATGATGAACTAATAGGTCTGCGAATTGCTTTGAATTGGCTTCAGAGAAGATGTCTTGAAATATAAAGAAACATGTATGCAACACCTGTTTTTTGTTTATAGGAATGGCTTTCTGTACAGAAACTTCTGCTGCAGCTTAATGACCTGGAAAGAGATGCAGCTGCTTTAATGAGTTACTGACAAAAGTTGTATCCATGCTTACATGTGTGCCAAATGGACTTTGTAAAACTGTATTAAGTAATACTTGACAGAAACACCCAGATCAGTAGGAAACACCCAGACCTTTACCAGATTCATTGGACTGGCTTTGTAGTTCCATTTCTTCTGTTCTTTATAGTTTAAAATTCAAGTATATACTGTATATGGATAACATATCAGAGATCCATGCTGTACAGCCATCTGACAGACTCTCAGAGCTGTGTAGAAGTTTGGATATTTTTATGGAAAATATTTTCCTAGAATTTCCTAGAAGTAATTATATACTTGCAAACAGAACAACCTTTAAAAAAAAACAGCTATCCTTATTTCTGTGGCTATGACAACTTAGATAACATCGTTACTTGTTCATCCACGGTGAAGGTCACCCTCTTTTTCATCTACTGAATAGTTAGACAAAATAAAATTTCCATTTCTCAAGTGGGAGAAGAAGCAGAGCTTTCCAGAGTTGTAATTTTAAACTCTGTAGTGGGAATTAGACTGTTTTAGTTCCTACAAAACTTTCTACTCTCTGCTTTGTACAGATTTGTCACACCCAATGCTTCAGTGGGTTTTCCCTTGAGAGGGCAATACAATAAGACACTTTATCCCAGGGGTGAGGGATAAGAGAAGCTGGAGGCGGTGAGGCTGAGGCATAAAAGAATGGCATAAAATTGTATGCTGGCATTTAGAGCTTTTCATTATCAGGCACACAACACAGCATGAATTTTCCTTAGTTTACTCCCTGACCTTGTTTTAATCCCATGGTATCTTTTGTTGTTAATCTTAGAAGACTCCCTTTGGCTGCCTTCTGGGGATGGGATGGGGGTGAAATTGCACAAATGTTCAGCCATCAGGTTTGATAGTTTTCCCAGCTATAGTAATATAATTTCTTACAATCAGGAGGAAGGTAAGCAGAAGGCTGTTTTCATGACTCAAAGCTTTTCTCCCTGTCTGTTTGAAAAGAAGAGTTTTATAACATCATAGCATTTACTTCTTGAGAAGGAAAGTTTTATTATATACAGTACAGGGAAAGAAAGGCAGGGAAACTGAATGTGAAAGCTTTTTTTTGCAGAGTGATTCCTGACAAAAAAATCGTCACCAATCTTTCACCATTCCTGGGAATTTGCAAATGTACTTGTTGGTTTATTTAATTTATAGGTTGCCTGACTTCCATATGGGAGGCTTACAAGTAAAATTCAGCTGATGAAAAGAAAGTGCAAATTTTCCTTAGAGCTGTTCGGATCGTCCAGAGAGTGGGTGGAGCTTCAGTCTCTGCTGTTGTAGGCTGAGCTTAATTTCTGAGGAACGCTCCACCTTCCATCACGTGGCTTGCCCTCGCGTTCCCCAGTTTATGGTCAGCCCTCGTACAGAGTAGGCAGTGTCTGTATGTGCTCTTGGCCGTTTCTGGAAAATTCCAATTTGAATCGTTTTTGCTTCATTTCAGGTTGTATTTAATCCCTTCATTGTGTTTTCCCTTAGCCCTGCGCAGTTGGTCCTCTTTATTTGGTAGAGTTCCCTGGGAGGGTTCTCCAGAGGGTGCCAGAGGGTAGGCCAGCAAAGTTTCAAGCTGCCCCCCCACCCTGCCCCATTGCTTTTCTGCCGCTTTAGTTCCGTTCATTCTAAAATGCTCCGTTTCGTTCTGTTTCCCCCCCCATGAACTCCGTTTTTTTATATCGTTTGAACGAGTGCTAAATCCTTTTCTGTTTGTCCTTCCCCTGGGGTCCTTGGATTGCCCCTGGGGATTCTCCTGGTCACTGCAGAAGGGCCCCTGCAGGCCCAAGTAGTGGCGGCCGCCATTTTGAGCGATGCCTCATGGCCGGGCGCCATTTTGTCTTATCTATCCGATCATTGCAGCGTGCCTATTTAAAACAGAAGGTCCGGCAGGCCTGGTGAGAAAATAAAATTGTGCTTTCTAATTGGAGGCCTCTGTTCATTCCTCTGTTTGTTGGCTTACCCCGCAGCCAGCCGTAGCCGCTGCGGTTTATTCTCACCACTTCCGCCCAGTTCCACCTGGGAAGGCAGTCTGGTACAGGCCCGGGCTTTGCTCCTGAGGCCTCTGTTGTTCTCTGATCATATCGATCAGCCCTTCCAATCAATTAAAATAAAATAAAATAAAATAATAAATAAAATAAAATAAAATAAAATAAAATAAAATAAAATAAAATAAAATAAAATAAAATAAAATAAAATAAAATAATAAAAAAAATAAAATAAAATAAATAAAATAAAATAAAATAAAATAAAATAAAATAAAATAAAATAAAATAAAATAAAATAAATCTTCAAAAGTTATTCAATCAGAGAAGGCGGAGCTTCGTTTCGGCGATACAGCTGCGATCTCGGGGCTCTGAGATCGCAGCCGATATTTTTGCCCCTGGTCGGTCCCAACGGACCTAAACCGTCCTGTAGAGATGATGATCGTGAAGGGCAAGTCCCAGGATCCCAGGGATATCGCAAAATCTCTGGTTTGATCTGGGAGAAGCCCTTTTGCTGGCGGTGGAGAGGCAGACTGCATAGCTGCTGAAGTCGGGACAGCTCCGGAAAGAAAGTGGCTGGAAGTGAAAATGTGTCGGCTGGGTGAGAAACTTCTTTTTTGTTGTAAATTCACTGAGATTTGAAAGGGCACCCTGAACACAGAAGAAACCTGTGAGATTTCTATTTTTATTTTTTTTGACAAAAACTGTATGAGCAGCGTTTTTTAAAGTGATGTCAAATTGAGGCTTGGATTTTTTTTTCTTTTTCTTACTTTTTTGGGGGGACTTTAGTGTGACTTTGTAGGTAACCGGATTGAATTTTCTCTTACATATATTTTTATGCTCCTTTTGATTATTTAATTTTCTTTTAGAATAGAGGCTCCCTTTGGCTATTTTTTTTTTGTATAAATTATCCTTTTTTTCTGGCTGGGGGGGGAAGAGTATTAAGAAACTTTGTAGCACTGCCAACTAGAGGCTTGAAAATATTTTATTTGAATTGGAGAGAACTGTAAGAAGACTCCTTCTCAAGGACATTTTAATGTGATAAGATAGAGGGAGAGCACAGCAAAATATTATTACAGGTGTTCTCCTGGACTCTTATCAATATTTCAACACTTGAGGCTTGGCTTTGAAGCTGGTGGAGAAGAGAGTCATAATAAGAGCCTTGGACAACTAAATAAAGTGCAGTGTCCTTTTATATATATATATATATGTTTTCTGAGGTTCTCACGGGTATTTGTATGTGGATCTTTGGTTATTTGGGTTTTCTCCCGCGTAAGATTGGAAGTATCTAGGCAATGTTTCGATTAAGTCTTATTCATCATCTTCAGGCTTGTGTCTTCAGCTCTGTGCTTCTCAGAGTAATGTGAGCTTGCAGATGCCACCACCACACTCCCACGTAGAAAGCAGACTCACACCCACACAGAAGATGAGACACGACCACGGACCAGAAGCCGCACTGCAGCTGCCTCACTACCCACTTCAAACCCCTCTGAGCCACACATGAAGCGAACTGATGCCCACCATGAAGATGCAGTATGACCACGAACTCGAAGCCAAACAGCAAGATCACAGCTCACCAGCTCAAATCCCCCAGCAACTAAGACTAACCTGAGCACAACCAAACCTCCACCCGAACAGAACACGCCTCCAGCCAATCAGAACACAGCCAACCCCCCAACCAATCAGAACACAGCCAAACCCCCAACCAATGAGAACACACCTCCACCCAATCAGAACACAGGCAAGCCCCCACCCAATCAAGTCACACTCCCACTAGCAGTTCAAAGGAAGACGCAGCTGCAAGCTCACATCATTCTGAGAAGCACAGAGCTGAAGACACAAGCCTGAAGATGATGAATGAGACTTCATCGAAACGTTGCCTAGATACTTCCAATCTTACGCGGGAGAAAACCCGAATAACCAAAGATCCATATATATATATATATATATATATATATATATATATATATATATATATATATATACATATATACATATACATATACATATACATATACATATACATATACATATATACATATATATTGTGATACCCCTACTCACCAGCCACTTTGTAAATTCCAATTCTAGTAATATTCTTATTTTGGCTTTTTATTTCAAAGGGAAAGCCTCAGAGCTTTTTCTTTATTTTTCTTTTTTTTCTCCTTATTTTTACTTTCTCCTTATTTTTCTTATTTTTCTCCTTATTTTGCTTTTTCTATTCATGTTTTTGGACCGCTGTTTTTTCTTTTTGATTATTGAGACTTCTCAATATTTTTGATCTTTTTTTTCTTAATCAATATTATTCTTTTTTGGGGGGGTTTCTTTCTATTTTTCATTTTTTATGGTGGACTGCTTCGTAATTGGATTAGGGTCTAGAAGAACCTGAAGATTTTTCTTCTTTTTCTTCTCTTTTTTCTTCTTTGGTTTTGGGCCTTTTACTATTGGATTTTTCCATTTTGGATTATAATTGGCTACTCTACCAGTTGGATTAAAAGTTAAAAAGAATTTGAAGCTTTGGAAGCATTAAAATGAGCAGGAAACTAATATCAGCTGGCGTTTCTACTTCTACCTCTGCCTCTCCACCAGCTGGAGGACAACGTTTAATTCAGACAATGTTGAAGCAAGATAAAGAACAAGAAAAAGTAACTTTACAGATGATTATGCAAGGAATCCAAGATCTCAAGACAAAATTAGACACCATTGAACAAAGAATAGAAAACATTGAACAAAGAATAGAGAAGACTGATGAAAAAGTGGAAAATATTAAACAAATGATGGGGAAGTATGAGGAGAGATTCCAAAAAATTGAGGAAGAAGGTAAACAAAGAGAGGAGAAGATTGGAAATATTGACAGTAGATTAACAGTGGTTGAACAAGATAAAAGTGGGATGTTGAGGTGGGAGATGGAAAGGTCAGAATTTTATCTCAGATTTCAAAATATAGAAGAAGAAAAAGGACAAAACTTGGCTGCGATAATGATAGAAATTTTGGTGGATGCTTTGGAAATTACAGAGGAAAAGATGATGGATGGAGTAGATGAGGTATATCGAGTTTATACAAGATATGCGATGGGAAATAAATTACCAAAGGAAGTCCATATTAGATTTACTAAAATATCCATTAAAACACAAATACTACAAGTGGTAAGAGAGAAGACATTGAAATACAAAGGCAAAGAGATTGTGGTTTTAAAACAAATACCCAGAGTGAGAGAGAGGAGAAGAGAATATCGATTTCTGACCAAAACGCTATTGGAAAACGAAGTGAATTATAGATGGCTGATTCCAGAAGGATTAATGTCTACGTGGCAAGAGCAGAGACATAGAATTGACTCAATTGAGAAAGCAGAACTTTTCCATGCAGAATTTTTTGGAAGAAGAGAAGAGGAGGCAGAGAAAGAGGTCTCATTAATTGAGTTTCAAGAGGAACAACTGGAGACTGAAAAAGAGAAAGGTGCAGTAGGTGGACAGGTGGATAGTAAAGAACAGCGTGAAGTGAGATCCACGAGAGCTGTTAGACCTAAATATAAAGCATAATAATGGAAGAAAAAAAACTGATTACAATGAATATAAATGGACTCAATTCAGCTGTTAAAAGAAGGAAAACCTTTCATAAATTAGAGAAATTAAAATTTGATATAATTTGTCTACAAGAAGTTCATATTAAAAAAACAACATGAACAATTGTTAGTACAGCCAAAACTAGGGAAAATATTTACTTCTTTGACTCAATGTAAGAAAAGAGGAGTGGTTCTATACATTAAAGAGGCTATCCCAGCAAAACTGATCTACACGGATGAAGACGGAAGAGTATTAATGGTGGAAATAATGGACAATAATATAAAAATACTCTTGATTGCAATTTGTGCTCCGAATGATAAACAAGAAGAGTTTTATAAAAAACTACATATGAAAATAATTGGACTGGACTATGTTAATATAATTATGATGGGAGACTTTTATGGAATTGTGGACAATAAACTGGACTATATAGCAACAACAACAAAGCAAAATAGAAAGACTCTCCCTAAATCCTTTTTTTAAAATGATAGACGAATTAACTTTAAAAGATATTTGGAGAGAAAGAAATGTTAAAGCTAAACAATATACTTTTTATTCAAATAGACATTTATCATGGTCCAGATTAGATATGATTTGGATCTCAACAGAATTAATATCTAATATTCAAGAAACAAATATCGAAACAAGTACTTGGGCAGATCATAGCCCAATGAGAATTAAATGGAAGGGACAAAAAAGGCCACCTGACCCGATCCCCATTGACGGGCGACTTAAAACCTTCGCCAACCAGTGGGACTCATCCACTTCAGATGCTTGGGTCAGGGATACCATCCGGTTTGGCCTTGCCCTCGAATTCCTCTCTACCACCACCCCCCAATTTCTATATTACATGTCCCCTCTCCAAGAACCACACCAAACGCAACCTCATGGATTTGGCAATTCAGCACCTACTGGACATACAGGCCATCCAGCCCGTTCCTCCATCCCAAAGGGGTGGTGCCCAAACACTTCGTGGTGCCCAAACACTCGGGGGGATGGAGGGCTATTTTGGACCTAAAGCGGTTAAACCGCCACCTGGTATACTGCAGATTCAAAATGAACATGCTGCAATCTATCCTCTTGGGGATTCGACAGGGAGACTGGTTGTCATCCATCGACCTCTCTGAGGCATATTTACACATCCCAATACGACCCTCCCACTCCAAGTTTCTGTGTTTTCAGCTATAATAACCTACATTTCCAATACGTGGCCCTCCCATTCTGGTTAGCCTCGGCCCCCAGGACCTTTACCAAAGTCCTGGCCACTCTGGCTGCCCACCTCAGAACCATCCCGGTGCGCCTCCACTGTTACCTGGATGACATTCTCATCCTCTCCCCTTCCAGGGAACAGGCCATCAGGGACACCCAAATTACCCTCTCTGTCCTCCAGGAACACGGGTTCCTCATAAATTGGAAGAAAAGTCAGCTGGTCCCTTCTAGCAGGCTACCTCACCTGGGGACTATAATAGACACAGTCAAAGGGAGAGTGTTCATCTCTCCGGAAAGAATACTTAGTATCCAACAATCCGTCAAGCTTATCAGACGACTTAGGAGGGTCTCTCTCCTCGAATTAACCAAGTTGTTAGGTAAGATGATCTCTTGTATTTCTGTTATTCCCTGGGCCCGCTTCCACTCTAGATCCCTCCAGTGGTTCCTGCTCCCGTACCAAAGAGCCGGTTCAAGCAACTCAAGGCGCAAGGTCAAGGTCTCACCAAGGGTTCTCACCTCCCTCCTTTGGTGGAGCAAGGCATCGATCAACAAGGGTTGCCCCCTCGAGGAGCCACCAAGACTCACCGTCACCACAGACGCCAGTCTGTCCAGATGGGGCACCCACCTACTGTCCCTTACAGCTCAGGGCAGATGGTCAGTGACAGAGAGGCTGTGCAATATAAACTAGTTAGAGCTTCGCGCCATCCACCTGGCCCTCCGCAGTTTCCTCCCTCAGCTTCAGGGCCACCAAGTTCTCATTCTCACCGACAACATAACAGCAAAGGCTCATGTCAACAGGCAGGGGGGCACTCAGTCAACAAGTCTAAGGAGGAAGACCAAGCGCCTCTGTCGGTGGGCAGAATCTCACCTCCTTTCACTCAGGGCAGACCACATTTCAGGCATCAACAACACCCGAGCAGATTGGTTGAGCAGGGCCACCATAGACCAGGCGGAGTGGCGCCTCCACCCAGCCCTGTTTAGGGAGGCGACAGCAATATTTGGCCTGCCAGTAGTAGACCTGTTTGCCTCCCCCCTCAATACCCAACTTCCACGGTTCGTTTCCAGATTCCCACCCCTAGGGGCAGAGAACCACAATGCCGTTTGATGCCCGTGGCCCTCGGGCCTCCTTTACGCCTTCCCCCCTCTGGCACTGGTGCCCAGAGTACTCCAAAAAGTACTCCACGAGAGGGCAGAATTGCTTTTGGTAGCTCCTTATTGGCCCCGTCGTTCCTGGTTCATGGACCTCCGCAGCCTATCCATAGCTCCCCCGCCCTGGAGGATCCCAGCAGACAGGATTTCCCTGTCTCAAGGCCCCCTTCTTCACCCACACCCCCAATGGCTACAACTAGCCATCTGGAGGTTGAGCGGGAACGTCTGAAGAGGGAGAATTTCTCCACTGAGGTCATCAATACCATCTTAGCAGCCAGGCGTCCCTCCACCAGAAGAATTTACGACGCCACTTGGGCCTATTTCCGCAAATGGTGTGCCAATCTCTTCATTGACCCAACAAACCCATCTGTGGCCCAAATTCTCAACTTTCTCCAGGAGGGTCTCAGCAAGGGACTGCCCCCAATACACTAAGGCGTCAAGTGGCAGCCCTATCCACAGTCATTTCCTGCGAGGGTGTCAGTTCCCTCTCTCACCATCCCTGCATCTGAGCTTTTCTGAAAGGGGCCACAAACTTACGACCTCCGTCCCTTCACCAGTATCCGACCTGGGACCTCAACAGAGTCCTGACTTCTCTCACTAGGCCACCCTTTGAACCCCTCAGAGAGGTCTCTCTCCAGTTCCTATCCTACAAGGTAGTGTTCCTGGTGGCGATCACATCAGCCCGGAGGATTTCAGAGATCGCTGCTCTGTCAGTCAGGAAAGACCTGTGCGTCTTTCATTCTGACCGGGTAGTCCTCCGATTTGACCCTTCATTTCTACCTAAAATTAACTCAGTTTTCCACAGGGCTCAAGAACTTATCCTCCCTAATTTTTGCCCTAGGCCAAATCATGAAAGAGAGAGTCTATGGCACACCTTAGACGTCAGACAGGCCTTGCAAATCTATATTAAACGTACTCAAACCTTCTGTAAATCCGAGGCCCTGTTTATCTTTTTTCAGCCAAAGACACAGGGGCTCAAGTACTCTCAACCACCATAGGCCGTTGGATAAGGGCGGCCATTTCTAGGGCATACCAGGCCCAGGCCCTCCAAGTGCCCAGGGATATCACGGCTCACTCCATCAGGAGTGCGGCAACATCAGCTGCCTGGGCTACCCAGGCCCCAATACTCGACATTTGTCGGGCAGCTACGTGGGCCTCCCCGTCACCTTTCATTAGGCACTACAGAATCGATAGGTATGCCGCAGCGGAGGCTTCGTTTAATAGAAGGTAGAGGGTACTCAGGGATCCCAAGGAGTCAACAGACCAGATGGTGTCCCTCCCTTAGGACAGGTCCCAGCTTTGGTATGTCCCACTCTCTGGACGATCCGAACAGCTCTAAGGAGAATGGGCTTTGGTTCTTACCTGACACGCCATTTCTCTTGAGCTGAAAGGATCGTCCAGCCCCTCCCTTTTCCTTTCACCGTCTGGCGGGGTCTTGTTTCGGCCAATGCACTTTAAGTCTAGTAAGAGGACAGCACGAATGCCTGTTTTTCCTCTCGTCTTCGCATAAACTGGGGAATGCGAGGGCAAGCCACGTGATGAAAGGTGGAGCGTTCCTCAGAAATTAAGCTCAGCCTACAACAGCAGAGACTGAAGCTCCACTCACTCTCTGGACGATCCTCTCAGCTCAAGAGAAATAGCGTGTCAGTTAAGAACCAACACCCAATCCAAATAAAGCAAGGCAAAGCAAACTGACAGGTCCAAAATTAAACCCAAGGCCTGGGAGAACAACCTGGCCCTCAGCAACTTCCTGAAGGGCGGCAGCCAAACAAATCTTCCTTTTGGAGTAAAAAAAACAAGGCAAACAGTGAGAGGGAAATAAAACAGCCTATGAAAGATCGGCTGCAAATTCTTCCTGTGTTTTTTTTTTAAAACAATCTTGGCAAATGGCAATCGTTTGCTGTAACTTTGGCTTGAGACACTTACATCATATTTTTTCCTTTCCTCCAAGCTTCCCACCCCCCACCCACTCATCCCCCCCTTGCTCCCTCTTACCAAGATAAAAGATAGAACAGCTCATAAAGGTGCCTCCTTTACTCAGAAAAAGTGATAGCTACCAAGGAAACTAACAATAATCTCTTGGTGTGCGTGGGTGTCGGTCTGTACTAAAAAAAAACACCCTTAGCCTGGTATATTGCTCAGGGTACACAAAGATACGTGCCTGGGAGCACTTCCTTCTCCCTTCTTTCAAATGGTGCAAGGGAGAAAAAAAACACCAGGGCTGGAAAAACAGTTTTCTTATTAATTATTGAGGCCCAGGGAAGCTCTCGACACACAATCTTGTCTTTTGCACTAAATGGAAATAGATATTAAAGAAGCCACTCTACTTATGGTGAGTTGATTATTGTTTTACTGTTTACGCTGAGGCTGTGTATCCTTACTATGTTCTTGTGATCGACTGACGTCATTGTCATTTTCCCTGTTTACTTTATCCGACAGGATGGATACTCCCTCTCGTCCCACCCTAGTGCTAACTGGCCCCTTTCCTTTGACTCTAGGAAATGTGTTGACTCATGGCTTTTCAGAATTTTTTTTTTTAACTTCCTTTGCTTTGACTGAATATATATAACTTCTTTTCTTAAGTTTTTGTGGATATCTATATGTATGGTATTCAGCTTTGTTCGGGTATTTTCTCACGTCATTATACTTGTGCTTTTAAAGTTGTAGTGACGTTTTGGCAGAATTTCATCTGTCATCATAAGGCTTGTGTATTGGGTTCGTCTTGGGTACACAAGCCTGATGATGTCAGATGAGATTCTGCCAAAGCGTTACTACAACTTTAAAAGCACAATTATAATGACATGGGAAAATACCTGAACAAAGCTGAATACCATTCATATAAATACCCACAAAAACTTTAAAAAATAATAATATACAGTAAAAAGCACCACGTGGGAAAATACCCGAACAAAGCTGAATGCCAGACATGTAAGTACCCGCGAAAACTTAAGAAAACAAATATATATATATATATATATATATATATATATATATATATATATATATATATATATATATATGGATCTTTGGTTATTCGGGTTTTCTCCCGCGTAAGATTCTTGATCATTCTTGATTAATTTACAGGATGATAAATTTACCCAAGCAAATTTGCTTTATTTATTATTTTCTTCATAACTCTGCGTTATTTCACTTAAAATAGATGGAGTACTATGGTCAATGCAGAGTTCAGCTTTCCCTATCTGGCTCCTTCCAGATTGTATTGTAAATTCATTCCCCAGAATTTCTAGCCTACAGGGCAAAAGGCTGGGTGCTCTAGAATTGCAATCCTGACACATCTGGAGAACACCAAAGAGAAGAAAGGAAAATGTAGTGACTAGAGTTGTCTCGGGGCCACTTTCATGAAAAATACTTTCAGGAAGGTGTGAGCAACAAACATGAATCACTTCTGTGTGCTAAACTTTTTAATCAAATGGCTTATTATTCCGAAAAGAACGCTTGTTCTTTTTTTTCTTCCCCCACTAAGTGAGGCATGTGAAAGTAAGCTTATTGTTAAGTTGGTTTGCATGAGATATGGGTTTTTCCAAACCAAGTGTTATAGTTGATTTATATCCTGCATTTTTACAAGATGGCAAACATATCCAACACATTTACTTTGTCCTATTTTCCCCACAACAACGTGTTATGTGAGATGAGTTGGGCTGAGAGACAGTGACTGGTCCAAAGTGACCGGCCTAAAGTGGGACTTGAACTTATGGTCTTCCACTTTCTAGCCTGCTATATTAACCACTAAACCACCCACTTCCTCTCATAGTTTTGTGAAAGTTCTGGTTTTGAAGTAAACCCCTTTGGGAAGTGGCTGGATTTACCAATTGGGATAAGCCTTGTATGGCTTGTATTGGCTTGTATGGCTTTATCTTGGTATCTTGCATGAACCTGACTATTGTGGTTAATAAATCATGGTTTACAGTTTATTGTATTGTACAAATCTGTCCAGTGATTTATTGTCTGTCCTTTGAGGTAGACCAAGCTAGGGAAAACTATTATAAATACTAATCCTGTTCCTGGTCCTCAAGGTTATTCTTACATCCTATTCAACATGCTATGGTTTAATGAATTTAGGCAATGATTTATTTGCAGCAGCAATTTGAGCAAAAATTTTAAGAAGGTGAAATGAGATGCCTTTGTCTGTCTTGTGTATCTTAGCAGACCAGGTATACATTCCTCATGATTTTTCACAGTTTGCAATTCTTTGAAATACGGAAGCCACAAAATGAATAGCTGTACTTTGCCTTGTACTAGCGGAGCCAAGAAGTGAAACATTTTGCGACAAGCATCTGTGAAGATTTCTAAGAATAAGACTCACTATATAGTTCGTCTGCTTTTCTCTGAAATCCTGCTTGGCTGACAAACTCGGTACAGATGGTGCCAGAAGGCCCCTTATGCCAAAAAGAAAAGGGATGAAGGCAAGGCATATTTTGTCTACGAATGGAGATAGCAGGCTTTTTAAAAAATAGGTGTGGGCTAACATTACTACCTATTAGGATGAGGAGACAAGGTGTGCTTTGCAGTGGATCCCTGCCAAAACCTAGCTTGGATGCTCCCATTTCCTTGATATGGAAACCTAAGGTAGTGTTGCTGCTTTCATGGTCTCAAGTAAAACAAAAAAGAGTGAAATAGCACTGGAGATCCCTGGCTTTCTTTAGCTTGATTATTTCCTTATCAATTGAAGCTGTTTTAGGAGAGAACTGGAATTCAAGAACAAGAAGCTAAACTTAAAGGCACGTATTGATTTTATTTTTCTTTATATCAGCGGTCGCCAACAGGTGGGCCATGAGAAAATTTTGGTGGGCTGCAGAGAAATCTCATCCCCAGAGCACCTCCCCCAGGCTGTACGGAAACATAAGGCTGCTCAGCCCACATGGCCGGCAGGAACCCTCCCCGCCCACTCCTTACCCAGCAAACTTGTCTGCTAAGTTGCTATTTTTCCTTTTTCCGACCATCATCTGTTCTGCTCTGCCAGGATATTTAGATTAGCTAAGAAGCAGGAAATGGTTGGATTTCTTGCTTTCTAGCTAAGCACAGCCGAACCTCCCTTAGGACTGAAGGTTTGCATGCAAGCAAATTCAGTGCAGACTCATGGCAAGCAAATTTGAGAGACTGAGCTAGCCGGTGGCAGATAGATAGATCACTGAATGATTCTGTGAGCAACTCAATCTGCCTACTTTGCCTGATTTTGGATAAAAGTTGTTCTTTTTTTAAAATAAAAAATTCAGTATTTACATGCATGGTGTATTTTGAGTTAGTTTTGTGAGTTTGATTGCTAGCAAATTTTATGAGTTTACTTGCAAGCAAATTTTATGTGATAGACTGAGCAGATAGATAGATTTCTGAATGAATCTGTGATTCTGTGAGCAACTCAATCTGCCTGCCTGCTTTGCCTGATTTTGGGTAAAAGTTGCTCTTTTTTAATAAAAATTCAATATTTATATAAATATTTATAATATTTACATACAATCCATGCCCAGCCAGTCACATGACCACCAAGCCACACCCACAAATTAGGCCACGCCCACAGAACCACTTAGTGGTCCCTGGGATCTAAAATTAATGAGTTTGGTGGTCCCTGAGGTCCAAAAGGTTGGCGACCCCTGCTCTATATGGTATCTTGAAAATTAGCAGATGGAATATGAATACTAAAACATTGAAAAGCAGTCTTTTAGATATTAAGAATGCTCTGCTGAATTGGTAGGAAAAACATAATACATAAAGCATTCGCTTACAAAAAATTAGCTCCTGAGTAAAGGATTAGACAATCTAAACAATTCATTGATATTAACGTTTCTGATTTGGTGGCTCAGAATGATTGGAGGAGAATCTGAAGCCTCATGAAGAATTCATTAAATAGCTAATACATTTATAATAATTCATTAATAATAAGCTGGGTAGCTAATAACAACATAAAAACAGCCATTTTAACCTATGATTTCAAGCAATCAGGTTTTCAGTTTTCTCCTAACTTCCCAGGAGGTTTCTGGTTTAAATTTTGTAGTATCCAAAATCCAGAATCATTTTTGTTGTGACTGGTATTTAAGAATTGTTATTTGCACAGTTATTAAGCCGGTTGCTTTTTCAAGGTGGGTTTGGGGTGGAACTACAGGACATTGGTAAAAGAGAGAAAATGATTGGAAAGAACAAAAATCCTATTGTATGAATGTTGAAAAGAGAAATGTAATCGCTTAAAAAAAAATTATGTCAATAAAAGTGATGTCAGGAGCTTCCAAACTGTGGGGTCCTTGGTACTCTCTGAGCTTGGTTGTTTTCTTGAAAACATTTCATGACCAAACTAGGTATCATCATCAATGCTTATCTCAGAGAGCATCAAAGACCCCACAGTTCAATCCTGAGCTACAAATATTTTCTTCTATCAATTTTCAAAGTGTGTTTGAAGTTTGTAAATTCCTGTAGTTCAGGCAAGGATAGTGAATGCTTCAATCTAAAACTGTGAATTCTGGATCAGAAATTAAACATTTGAAGGGCATTTCATGAGAGAAATCTAAAGATTTAACTTACAGAGCCTCTTTCACACAAACTACCAAAATAAAGTTAACTATGTTTTTAAGTAAAGCCAGATGTATTTAGGTTGTTTTGTTTATTTAACATATTCACCATAAATTTGATTATGCGACTAATTAGAACATTATCCTTAAATTTTCCTTCCCCTTGTCTGTTTTCTCTGCAGAATCTTATGGCAAGAGCCCTTTATGATAATGTCCCAGAATGTGCAGAAGAATTGGCCTTCCGGAAAGGTGATATTTTGACCGTGATAGAACAAAACACTGAAGGATTGGAAGGATGGTGGCTCTGCTCTTTACATGGCCGACAAGGCATTGTTCCTGGAAACCGTGTGAAACTTCTGGTAGGCCCTGTACAAGAGAGTCCATCTCACCAGGACTTGCCAAATTCAGGACCAGCAACTCAGTCCCCTAATCAGCAAAAAGTCTACCAAGTGCCAAATGCTCATACCTCTCCTCGGGATCCCATCTATCAAGTTCCCCCTTCTTATCTGAATCAGGGAATCTACCAGGTACCTACTGCCCACGATATTTACCAAGTGCCTCCATCCGGGCAGAGAAGTTTTGGTGGAGTTGATGCAGGCAATAAGGTTGGTGCAAACTAATATTTCAAGCATCTGCTTCCAAAGCATTTGCATGAAACACATTACTGTGGAATTGAAAAAGTGTCTGAATTTGGTGAGCTTTTCTACACAAATGTCATTTATTGTGTCAGAAGGGAAGCATGTTTATAATACCAGGAGGGACGAACAGCCATTGTGGTCAAAGCACTACAGGGATAATAGAATTAGACAATTCCTCTGAATTCTATCCTCTAAATGTATGTATTCAAATCAGAATTCAAATCAGAAACAGGAATGGTAGTTTGGACCAAAATCTGGACAGTTGGGGACTAGTCCCATACTAGCACAAATGATGCTTGACCACACACCCAAGAGACTTGTGTCTCTCTTTCATTCATGCTACAGAGTATGTGGAATTGAGTCAATCTTGATAGATTCCAAAGAATTGTAAACAAATGACCCTTAACTTTATTTAACTAATTCAACTCAAATTGTAAATTAACTAGCTGTATCCTGTTATGAAGACCTGAAATAATATTTAGGGGCTCCTATGGAAAGGATTAAGAATTTAGAATTGTGTTGACATAAATCCACACTGATAGTACTAAGTGTGGTTCACATTATCTGCAGCCTCCTAGAGCATATCACCTAGACACTTTGTTGGTCACACTTCCTTTATTTGTACCAAAATTATGCAAATATCAGCTTTAGATGAAAGTGCCTATTTGTTTAAAGAATTTAAGCTGCAGGCTACATGGAAAAAATGATGCAAGTGGCATTATTACTGTGCCAGGAATAACAGGATGTCTGGATAACCATAATTAAAAGGGTAACTCAGTATAAAATCTGGAGCAAAGAAAGTGTCACCTGGCACTCCTCTAGAGCATTAACACGCCCTTGGCATGAGTCAAGGTAATTGCCTCTTAGAAGCTGGCAGAAAAAAATATTTATTTTTTAAGTAAAACCTTTCCACTTCCTCTGATGATGAAGCTGGAAAGCCCAATATTATCAGAATATTCTTGGGAATACTTAGGTCTTTTTATTTAGCCATTATGAATATGTTACAATGACATACAACAGCTAGGAAGTACAGGTCTGGCAGTGCCAAAGTTTAATCTTAACACTGCAGTTGATAGGAGTAGAAGTTCTGACTGCCTTTTCAACTGTGAATCCTTCCAGCTCGCCTTGAATCACACACCCCATTTAATTTAGAATAACTCAAATTCCATTTTCTATTCAGCTTTTTTTGGGGGGGGGGGGGAGAGGGGTGGAACCTTATCTGATATTTTGATTGTGGATTCCTCCCTCCTTCCCCCATCGCAATCGACATATTTTCTATAGACAACAAATTACTTTATTGTTCATTTGTTTACTGGGCAAACCATCCAGAGATACCTGATTTAATCATGGGGGAAAATATTTGTGTCCATTTGGGGGAGAGGACAGAGATTCGAGGGCAGACAAGGAAATGAAATGGGAGTATAAAAACCCCACTGAGGCATAACCCATCTGTTCTAACCCTTGTCTTTACAAAAAATCTTTTCACAAATTACGTCACTAAAAATATTGTTACCAAATTTGGGCAGCTTGTGGGTGTGGGTGATTTGGAGATTGCAAAGCAGGATTTGGGGATGGCAGATGACAGATAGCTGACTGGGTTCTATGAATTTTGAAACTGTAGTGTAAATTATGTCAAAACTGATTTCATCTGCTTAACTAAATTCCAGTATAAAATACCTTGATACCAAACCATTTCTTTGCCACTGCTATCTCTTCTTTCTTCTCCTCCTCCTCCTTCTCCAAAGTGCTACTCTGAAAAGGCTGACATCACTGTGTTGGAAACTCTTTTGGACTTAAACTTTGGCAAAACTTATATTTGAGGAGTGACCGTCAAGTCAATGGTGGCTAACCTGTTTGGGCTCCTGTGCCAAAAATTGTGCGCACACTAGCACACATGCACTCACATGCCAGCCCCCAAATGGCAATGTGTGTCCTCTGCGCATGCCCACACAATCCCCACCACCTTACCTGCACTGTGCCTCACAGCTGATTTTTTGGGCTGGTTTGAGGCCTTTTTTGGCCTCCCAGAGGCTTGGAAAAAGCCTCTGCAAGGCTTTTCAGGACAAATTATAGGCCCATTTCATCACCATTCATCACCACAGTGACCAAATGGGCCTATAATTCATCCTGAAAAGCCTTACAGAGGCTTTTTCCAAGCCTCTGGGAGGCCGAAAAAGGCCTCAAACCAGCCCAAAAAATCTGGGAGGCGCATGCATGTGCAGTGAGGTAAGTTTGCCTGCAGCTCGCGGGCCAGCACAAATGGCTGTGCATGCCACTTGTGGCACGCATGCCATAGGTATGCCATCACGGGTCTAGTGGATAGTTGGAGGCCAAAGCAAAGTTAATATGAATACAGATAGTCCTCAGCCTATGTCCACAACTGATCCCAACATTTCTGTTGCTAAGTAAGACAGTTGTTAAGTGAGTTGAGCCCCATTTTATGATGTTTTTTTGCCACAGTGAAGTGAATCATTGTTGTGGTTAAGTTAGTAACACAGTTATAAAGTGAATCTGGCTTCCCCATTGACTGTGTGTCAAAAGGTCTCCAAAGGCGATCACATGACTCTGGGAAATGGCAATCATCATAAATATGAGACATTTGCCAAGTGTCCGAATTTTGATCACTTGATCATGGGGACGTTGCAATGGCTGTAAGTATGAAAAATGGTAAGAAGTCAAAACAAGTGCTGTTGTAATTTGAAATTGTCACTAAACGAATGGTTGTAATCCTACCTGTACTCAAGGTTAAAATCAAAGCTAAATTAACAGATAACAGGTAATCAGAGTTGGAAGGGACCTTGTAGGTCATCTAGTCCAAACCGCCCCCCGCCCAAGTAGGAGACCCTACATGATTTTTGACAGATAGGAGTCCAATCTCTTCTTGAAGGTCTCAAGTAATGGTGCTCCCACAACTTCCGAGGGCAAGCTGTTCCATTGGTTGATTGTTCTCACTGTCAGAAAGTTTCTCTTTATTTCCAGGTTAAATCTCTCCTTGTTCAGTTTCCATCCATTATTCCTTGTCTGGCCTACAGGTGCTTTAGAAAATAGCTTGACCCCTTCCTCCCTGTGGCAGCCCCTCAAATATTGGAAGGCTGCTATCATGTCTCCCCTGGTCCTTCTTTTCATTAGACCAGCCATGTCCAGTTCCTGTAACTGATCTTCGTATGTTTTAGTTTCCAGTTCCCTAATCATCCTGGTTGTTCTTCTCTGTACTTTTTCTAGAGTCTCAACGTCTTTTTTATAATGTGGTGAACAAAACTGGATGCAGTACTCTAGGTGTGGTCTTACTAAGGCTTTATAGAGTGGTATTAGTACCTCACATGATCTCGATTGTATCCGTCTGTTAATGCAACTTAGGATTGCATTTGCTTTTTTGGCTGCTGCTGCATACTGCTGGCTCATATTTAGTTGGTTGTTCACTAAGACTCCAAGATCCCTCTCACAGTTACTGCTATTGAGCTTGATTTCACCCAGTCTATATGGGTACTTTTGGTTTTTCTTGCCTAAGTCTAGGACTTTACTTTTCTCTACATTGAATTTCATTTTGTTAGATAGGGCCCAGTGTTCTAGCTTATCTTCTTGGGTGTTAGCTTTTCCTGCCAGCTTAGAATCATTTACAAATTTGGTAAGTTCCCCTTCTATTCCCTCATCTAAGTTGTTAATGAAGATATTGAAGAGTACTGGGCCTAAGACGGAACCTTGTGGCACCCCACTGCTTACTTCCCTCCATGTAGACTTAGACCCATTAAGGACTACTCGTTGAGTACGGTTTGTCAGCCAGTTGTGAGTCCATCTAGTGGTGGTGCTATCTATTCCACTTTTTTCTAGCTTCTTAAGAAGTAGGTTGTGGTCTACTTTGTCGAATGCCTTGCTGAAATCTAAATATATTATGTCCACAGTATTTTGCTGGTCTACTAATTTAGTCACTATGTTGAATTACATAGCCTAAAACTGTAACTCTAAGAAATACGAGATGAAATCCCATCATATATTTCCTGTTTGCAGAAAAATCTGTATATTGATGAACTCCTGGTTTCATGCCGCTGGGAGTCACTTTTTTGAGAATATTAAATATAAATTTAATAAAAATCAAATAATAAAATAAATACTTGACACCTAAAATATGAATATCATTCTTTCAACTGACAACACCTGTCCTTAGCAGATTTAATGAGCTGCTGTGCTTAAAACAGGCAATACTTGCAAGCATTCTGTGTGTCTTGGCAAAGCTGTGGAGTTAAAAATATTCCATCTCATACAATCTCAGAGAGCCTTATTAATAGCAGAGGGTCAAAATATCTGGAAACCTTCAGCCAGCCTGCAAATGGCTTGCTCCTGTTTTTCTAGCAAGATTTTCTTGTGTAAACCACGGTTTGTCAACATCCTTTTCCAACGAGATGGCAAGATGATAAGCTAATGAATAAACGCAACACACCTCTCCATTTACAACTTTCTTTTTAAGATGTGGATATGGCTTATTTTCACAGCCATAATTTATATAGAGGAGAAAGGAGTACATATTATTTATTCAGCATCAATGTAGAAAATAGAGAGGCTTCCAGTATTGTCCTGGGTATAGCATAAGACAACAGAAGGAAACGTTAGAAAAAGAGAGTGTGTAAGTACGCATACACATCAAGGACTAAAAGATGACTCCTTGCATACATAATTATATTTAATCTAGTATTTGCACGCACCACCCTCAGGTGACCGGAACATGAGAAAATAGAGTTGCAGAGCTGGTATAAACATTCGCAAATGAAAACATTTTCTCGGCATGAAAAATATGTCATGAAAAAGCAAACTAGCATATCAGGAAATGAGTTGTACAGAAACTTGGTGCCACTTAGTCCGTGTGCCTCTATCAAAATAGCAGATATCTGCAGGGACCAGTTGTTCAAAGAGATATTTGAAAAGCTGCCTATGAAAGGGAATGGGCACCGAGCTGCTTACAAGTGGCTAAATCCCTCTGTGGAACACAGTGTTTGCTGCTTAACAGTTTCCATTAGATAAGCACTGAGCATTATAAAACCATGCTCACACAGCAGTTATTATTGCTGGCAGGCATGGCAAGGCAGGTCAGAGAGACGTCTCCAGGCAGGTGATTAGAGTGATGCCATGACTGAGGAATGCGAAGGCCATTACTGGATCAAGTTCTCTTTTGGTGCTGAAATAAGCTCTGAAAACAAATGCTTTCAAATTGGCTGAGATCAATGATGGATGGCTTTGAATCCCTTGTTGAAAATGAGATTCTCAACCAGGATTGTTTGTCACAAAAAATAAATCAAAACGGCTGAGTTGCCGCTTACATTTACAACATGTTTGCTGCTTCTGTCTAAAAATCCATAATTCTGACTGTCTAAAAAGGCAATAATTCTTGAACAATCTTGAGGGAAAACCTGATGGCTTTTTAGGTTTTTCCCACCAGCAGTGATGAATGTTTAGATTTAACTGCTATTGTTCATTCTTTAGTTTTGTGGTGTTTTAAAAATCACTTAAATGGTTTTTCAATCTGAGAATTCCTTTTTCTTGCCTGTAGCTTTCAGGACACTTTATGCAAATGGGAAATTGTGGCAAGGTTGGGGTGGGAACTACCTGGCTTTACTATTGCCAGGAACAGCTTGTGAGAATGGTATGGAAGTGCCCTTGGTCAGTCTGGTGGACCAAGGCATTCTGGGCTGTGTGCAGGAGGCTTGGAATTGTCCATCTGACATCCTTGCCCATTTGATTTATCCATCATGGGTAATGCTATCTTGCTATAATGACCTGGGCTTAGAAGATAAGTGAACATCCCCACTTTGGGGAAATTTCATACCCTTGAACAAGATGCTGCTGATCTTTTGAATGTGTGTATTTGAACACTTTCTGATTTAAATAATGATAGAACAGTTTCTAAGCACCTGCCTTGATCACATGAGTAAAATATGAAGAGAGTTGAAACCACGATAGACTTTCCTGGATTGGTAAACTGAATTTCTATCGATTACTGAATAATCAACAATTATGGGTTATAAATCCTTGCCAATCTAGTATAATAAGCCTAAAGATTTATCTGACTTTTGCCCAAAGTTAAGTAGACATTCTTTATAAACAGTATAACCTTAGGCTCTCTTGACCTTCTCAACTACTTTCTGAATACCTATGGAATCTTTCTAAATATTCTTTGGATGTTGGGAACTGAACTTATGGCATTATATTATAAGGACCCTAATTCTGTGAAATTCTCTCTTGTTATAGACCTGCCAGATCCATCACATTGCTTCTGTAGAATAGCAGTGAAAATGTGTGTAGTTTATCAATTTTTCTCTGTACATTCGTATTTTTAGGATACTATTAGTTTTTCTCCTGTATTTGTGTATATCCTTCTTCAATGCTATTGTTTTTATATTGATTGAATGGTTGTGAAACTACAAGGTAAATAAAATGTAGAATAAATCAGAAGTGATTTGAAGTTAATCTGCAGAAGATATGTGCAGCAGTCTGCTTTTAACTCTGCCCTGCTATTGATATGTTGTTGTTGTTGTTGTTGTTGTTGTTATTATTATTATTATTATTATTATTATTATTATTATTATTATTATTATTATTATTATTATTATTATTATTATATTCCTTCTTAGAATGGCAGCTGAAGCCAGTTTGACCAGAGCTGGAATAAACAAGCTATGATTTTCATAATATAGTACAGTATGGTGCAATCCATTAATTTTTTCCTCAAAGAATGTAGCAATTATGATGAAGTAGTGGGAGGCTTAGAGCCAAGTCTCTAATGGGATGGGATGTTGAAGTGAAAGTACTGCGAGTGAGGGGAGGTTTCACAGGTAGATTATTTAGACATTTCTATGAGTGTGAATGATAAGGAGAATCAGCAGGAATGCTCAGATAAACTGTGTTTCCCAGCATGTGTATAAACCTATTTGGAAAGGGGGACTAGCAGTGTGGTGCCTGTTGCCACTAATAGTTCATGACCCTTCTTGAGTTGGGGAAATGGAATTGCTAAATACCACAACCTCAAACTGCTGCTAATAAATGCCAAATTGTATGCACAATTTGGTGGTAGAACCCTGTGCAGGGTTCATGAAGACTGAGGCAGTAAATAAATAAATTGAATGAATGAATGAATGTGTATATCTGGATCCTGAAGTTAATTAATGAGAGTAAGAAAATTTGACCATCCTTGAAGTTAAAGATATGCTCTTTCCTAAGGAGACCCATCTTGATGGCACAGTGGTTAGAATACAGTATTGCAGACTATTTCACTGCTCACTGCCAGGAGTTTGATTCTGACCAGCTCAGGGTTGACTTAGCCTTCCATCCTTACGAAGTTGATAAAATGAGGACCCAGATTGTTGAGGGCAATATACTGTCTCTCTGCAAATAGCTTAGAGAGGCATGTAAAGCACTATGAAGCAATATATAAGTCTAAGTGCTATTAAATCTCTCAGTTCAGCTTTAGTAGACAACTTCCAGTGGGTTTTCTATTTTCCTTTTTTTGGTGAAATTTCAGTTCTAAATGAAGATTAACTAGATCAAGCTTGGCAAGTTTAAGAATTGTGGCCTTCAACTCCCAGAATTCCTGAGCTAACATGACTGGAGGAGGAATTCTGGGAGTTGAAGTCTACAAATCTTAAAACTGTCAAGTTTGAAGACGCTGAGCTAGATCAGATCCTCTCCATCTAGGGTTTAGACCTATCAATGGCAAAGAAACAGCATTGGCCATTCTGTTAGATTATCTTTACTGGGACTTGGATAAACATAATGTCCTTGTAAAGCCCTATTCAGTAGGGTCCCAGGTGATCTTACAAACCACTTCCTTCTGCTTGTCCTGTATAATCACTGAGGGTTCTGCTCCATAAGAAATGATGGACACATGGATTTGAAGGCAAAATTTCTCTCTGACAGCCTCAGCTCTTTGGAACTCCGATACATATCCGGCTCCTTCTGTGTAGATCTTCTGCAAAGTAATTGAAATGAATTTGTTCAGGAAAACTTTCAAATTTTAGAGGTGATGTTTGGGATTTTGACAATGTACCTTTGTATATGTGCTCTGTTCTCCTGAGAGCCGGTCGGATCATCCAGAGAGTGGGAGGTGCTTCAGTCTGCGTTGTTGAAGGCTGAGCTTAATTACTGAGGAATGTTCCGCCCTCCGTCATGTGGCTCCCTTGCATTCCCCAGTTTACACTCAGCCTTCTTGAGAGTAGGCTGTATACTTCACCACTCCTTGGTCGATTCAAGAGCTCTTTATTCATCAGGTTTGATTATCATTGCCCCGGTTCTCCTTAGCCTTTAAGGAGTGATTAAATAGGGATAGTGATTAAACAGGGCAGCGCGTTTCTTCGCCCCTGGGGGGGCTGCACAGTGGGCGGCTTCTGCGCTCCGGCGCCAATCCCCCCCCTCAATTTGATCCTCTTCCTGCCGCCTTTCTACGCCACACTCGTAGCGGCTTTATTTGATCGCGCTGTAATAGTGCAGCTGGTGTTCCCCCCCACCGTAAACGCCGATCGCCCCAAGAAGGGGCGAAAATCACCTGGCTGCCTCTCTCGGTCCCTAGACGTGCCGGAGAGGCTGATTTTGGCCCTGAGCAGCCCGTGAGTAAGGGAGTGTGGGCGGCCGCCATTTTGGGCAGCGCCGCGTGTCCGACGCCGCTTTTAGAGGCCTCATTGAGCTGCGAAGGGACTAGCTCTAATTATAGGCCTTCCAGCCTGTGAGAGCTATCAGATATTTAGGGGAATTGGCAAACTTGTTGGTTTTCCACAGCATGCTCAGGGCAGGAAATAGCAGCCAAGCTGCCCAAGGCCTCACTCCAGCCTCAGGCGTTTTATTTGGCACATTGGCAATATTAACAGCAATTCCTGGGGTCACTCCTTCCTGGGAGCTCCAACCACACCTTGGATTAAATATTGTACATAATAATAATACTAATAGTAATATTTATCATTACATAGATATCTAAATATATTTAGATATACAATTATATATATATATATATATATGTTTTCTTAAGTTTTTGCAGGTACTTACATGTATAGCATTCAGCTTTATTCGGGTATTTTCCCACGTCATAGTAGTGGTGCTTTTAAAGTTGTAGCAACGTTTCAGCAGAATCTCATCTGCCATCATCAGGCTTCTGTATTGTGTCCGCCTGTGAGTCAGACTTTTACAGTGGTTTCAGATTTAAACTGAAACCACTGTAAAAGTCTGACTCACAGACGGACACAATACAGAAGCCTGATGATGGCAGATGAGATTCTGCTGAAACGTTGCTACAACTTTAAAAGCACCACTACTATGACGTGGGAAAATACCCGAACAAAGCTGAATGCCATATATATATATATATTTAGATAGATATATATACGTATTTGCATATATATATTTTTACATCTTATCAATATTTGGCTATTTCACTTTGCCAACACTGGTTGGATTATATATCTTGATTGTACGCTTAGGTATAAGGAGATTAATAATTACATTAGTTTATATACATTTAAAATTCCAAAAGGGGGTGCGGGCCAGCGAAAGGACACCCGGCCTTTGTTGTAGGTCGAACCCTTGGCGAGCCAACTGCCTTTACATTTGTATTACAGTCCTTTACTCTACAATGGCAGATGACAATTCCGCTAAAGGCCCTTCTTTGAAGGCCAAATCTAAATCCTACCACCTGCGCAAACAGGCTAAGGAAGCCCCTAAAGAAACTTCCAAAGCTTCTCAGAGGGACGCTCTAAGATGTCATAGGGCATTGGAGAAAGAATTTGACAGACGATTTAAAGAGACACAACCGGTATTTCCAGCCCCCCCACCCTCTGTTCCCTCTACCTCCAGACACCCCCCCCTCCAGATTGCTCTTCCCTCTCCAGGCGCAGCCCATCCCAGGGACACCAGGTTCCTGGACCAACGACCAGGTGGACGCCGGAAGCAACATTTATGCCCACGGCCGCTGGTCTGCGCCATGAGGAGGTCGCCACAGTTGAGATTCCTGCGCACATGCAGGCATGGATGGAATGGGCTATTCGCCAGGGGATTGCAGAGGGCCTGCAACAGATGTCCAGGTCTGGTCCTCCCTTGATGGCGCCCGAACACGACTCGCCATCAGTCAGGTCCTCGCCTAGATTGGACCCCACTCTTGGTCAGGTACCTTTACAGGAGGGCAGTCCTCTCCCAGAAAGGGATCTGGAGGAGGCCATGGAGGACCTAGATCAGTTCGGGGAGGAGGAGGAATTGGAATAGGGGTCTACGCACCAAGGGGAGCCCCTATCGGAGATAGACCCTATGGAGGGGGACATGTCCGAGGATGAGGGCCTCACCCCGGATCAACCCACCTTTGTGGGTCTGTTCAAGCCGCACATGTTTAAATCGCTTCTATTTAAGGCCAGGAACATTTCTGGCCTGTCTGTACAGTCTTCCTCGGCTCTCCCTTCCCCAGCAGAGGGACAGGAGGACGCCATCTTTAGGCAGCCCATGGTGGAGGCGGAGGTGATCCCGGCCCCACCCATTTTTCATGACTTAGTCTCAAACCAGTTAGACTCCACAAGGGCCCCCCCTGTCCCATCCAGCCAGGACAGGAGGTTCTTTAACCTCGAGTCGAGCTTCTGCAACCTGCTTAACACTCCCGAGGTAGATAAGCCCATCGTTGGTTTGGCATCCTCGTCCTCCCCCAGTGATCCCCTGGAGGTCCTGAAGCCTGAGGACAAGAGGTCCGAGCTTGGTTTACGAAGGGCTCACCAAACGGACACCTGGGCCATTAGATCGGCCACTGCCGCTTCCTTCTTCACCAGGTCTTCGATCCGGTGGCTCTGTCAACTGAGGCAGCATGTCCCCCCCTCTAACACAAGGGCACACCAAGACATAACAAAATTGACGGCTGCGGCAGAATTCTTGGCCGACGCCACATACCACGCAGTTAAGTTCTCTGCCCGAGCAATATCCTCTCATGTTACAGCTCGCCACCTGCTCTAGCTCAAGCACTGGCAGGCAGATGTAAAAAACAAGGTTAAGCTGGCCACCGCCCCCATAAAAGGGGACAAATTATTCGGCACTGTCCTGGAGCCATTTCTATCAGAAACCAGAAGCAAGAAAAAATTTCTTCCCCCCCTTTTCCGTAGGTCAGAGTCAAGAGCACAGCCCTTTCGGAGAGGTTCCTCACGACCTTTCTACCAGTTTCCTTTCCCGCCCAGGTACCTGAGACCCCCCTCCTTCCGGCCTTTCCAGCCCCAGGATCGAGCCGATCCGGGTGACAGGAGCAGGAGGGGCGGCAGTTCAGGAGGGAAGCCCTTCCAGCACAACAGATAGACCCCGTCAACCCCTCCCCATCGGTGGACGCCTCAAGCATTTCGCCGACCGGTGGGACTCTTCCACCTCCGATGCCTGGGTCAGGGAGACCATCAGACTGGGCCTCGCGCTTGAATTTCAGTGCGCCCGCCCTGAATTTTTTATGGCATCCCCCCCTCCAAGGATCTCACCAAACGCAAGCTAATGGATTCAGCTATCCGCTATCTCCTCTCCATACAGGCCATACAACCTGTACCACCATCCCAGCAGAGGCAGAGGTTTTACTCTCACCTCTTCGTGGTCCCCAAATCTTCAGGGGGATGGAGGGCTATTCTAGACCTGAAACGCCTTAACCGTTACCTGACCTACCGCAGGTTTAAGATGCACACCCTACAATCCATTCTACTAGGCATCAGGCAGGGGGACTGGTTATCCTCCATAGACCTTTCAGAGGCGTACCTTCACATCCCAATCCGGCCCTCCCATTCCAAATTCCTCAGGTTCTGCTACAACCATCACCACTTCCAATATGTGGCACTTCCCTTTGGATTGGCCTCTGCCCTGAGAACCTTCACTAAGGTCCTCGCGGCCCTAGCAGCCCACCTCAGGGACCTCCCGGTTCGTCTCCACTGTTACCTGGATGACATCCTCATCTTGTCTCACTCCAGACCCCAAGCAGAAAAGGATATCAGAGATACTCTTTCTGCCCTCCAAGATCATGGGTTCCTAGTAAACTGGCAAAAGAGCCATCTGTTACCATCTACACGGATCACCCACTTGGGGTCCGTCATTGATTCGGTTCAGGGAAAGGTTTTCCTTTCCTCTGAGAGATTCCGTAGCATCCAGGAGACTGTCAAACATATCAGACAATCAAGAAAGGTAACACTTTTAGAATTGTCTAAATTACTCGGTAAAATGGTCTCATGTATTTCCATTGTTCCCTGGGCCTGTTTACACACTAGATCCCTACAATAGTTCCTGCTCCCATTCCAAAGGACCGGCAGAAGCAATTCAAAGGCCGCGGTCAAGGTGCCTTCCAGGGTCCTCACGTCTCTCCTCTGGTGGACCAGTCCCGCCATCAACAAGGGACACTGCTTCAAGGAATCCCAACGCCTCATCCTCACCACAGACGCCAGCCTGTCCGGATGGGGCGCTCACATCCACTCGCTCTCGACACAGGGCAAATGGTCACAGGTAGAACGCACACGCAGTATAAACTGGTTAGAACTTCGTGCCATCCACCTGGCCCTGCGCAACTTCCTTCCCCACGTACGCGGGCAGCATGTCCTGATACTCACAGACAACGTCACCGCCAAGGCTCATGTCAACCGACAAGGGGGCACCCAGTCCATAAGTTTGATGAGAGAGGCCGAGCACCTCTGCCGTTGGGTGGAGCGCAATCTCCTCTCCCTCAAAGCCGAGCACATCTCAGGGGTCTCAAACACCCAAGCAGATTGGCTGAGCAGGACCACGGTGGACCAGTCCGAGTGGCACATTCACCCGTCACTGTTCAGGGAAGCGACCGTGATGTTTGGTCTCCTGTCAGTAGACCTCTTCGCATCCCCGCTCAACACCCAACTCCCCAGGTTTTTCTCGAGGTATCCCTCCCACGGGGCCGAGAATCACAACGCCCTCTGTTGCCCCTGGCCCACAGGGCTTCTATATGCATTCCCTCCGTTGGCCCTGGTCCCCAGGGTCATCCAGAAGCTCATCTCCGAGAAAGCAAAGCTGATTTTAGTGGCACCCTACTGGCCCAGGCGCCCATGGTTTGCGGACCTCCGCTATCTATCAGTGGCCCCCCCTTGGAAAATTCCCCCGCACAGAATATCCCTTTCCCAGGGGGCCCTCCAACACCCGGACCCTCAGTGGCTCCAGTTAGCTGTTTGGAGGTTGAGCGGGAACGTCTAAGGAAGGAGCAGTTCTCTGACCAGGTTATTGATACTATTTTAGCCGCAAGGCGGCCCTCAACAACCCGAATATACAATGCCACTTGGAATAGCTTCTGCAAGTGGTGCCATCATTTCCAGATCAACCCTCTTTCACCCTCCATTGCTCAAGTTTTGGAATTCCTCCAAGAAGGTCTGAGGAAGGGACTCTCTCCGAACACCCTGAGGCGTCAGGTAGCAGCCCTTTCAACTGTGATTATTTGGGACAATCTGGGTACCCTCTCCCTCCACCCTTGCATTAGGGCATTCCTTCGGGGAGCAACTAACTTGTGTCCCCCAACTGTACACAGATACCCTACCTGGGACCTCAACAAGATCCTGACGTCCCTTACTAAACATCCCTTTGAGCCTCTCAGGGAATCCTCACTCCGGTTCCTAACTTTCAAAGTCGTATTCCTGGTGGCCATTACTTCGGCTCGCCGAATATCGGAGATAGCCACCTTGTCGGTGAGGAAAGACCTTTGCATCTTCCATGCCGACCGGGTGGTTCTATGGTGGACCCTACCTTCTTGCCTAAGGTCAATTCAGCCTTCCACAGGGCACAGGAACTCACACTTCCGAACTTCTCCCCAAATCCCTCACGGGAAAGGGAGAAGCTTTGGCACACCCTGGACGTAAGACGGGCCCTCCGCATTTACATTAAATGTACCCAGCCCTTTAGGAAGTCCGAATCCTTATTCCTTTCCTTTCAACCTAAATCCTTAGGACACAAAGTGTCCCCGGCTGGATGGGGCAGGGGGGGCCCTTGTGGAGTCTAACTGGTTTGAGACTAAGTCATGAAAAATGGGCGGGGCCGGGATCACCTCCGCCTCCACCATGGGCTGCCTAAAGATGGCGTCCTCCTGTCCCTCTGCTGGGGAAGGGAGAGCCAAGGAAGACTGTACAGACAGGCCAGAAATGTTCCTGGCCTTAAATAGAAGCGATTTAAACATGTGCGGCTTGAACAGACCCACAAAGGTGGGTTGATCCGGGGTGAGGCCCTCATCCTCGGACATGTCCCCCTCCATAGGGTCTATCTCCGATAGGGGCTCCCCCTGGTGCGTAGACCCCTATTCCAATTCCTCCTCCTCCCCGAACCGATCTAGGTCCTCCATGGCCTCCTCCAGATCCCTTTCTGGGAGAGGACTGCCCTCCTGTAAAGGTACCTGACCAAGAGTGGGGTCCAATCTAGGCGAGGACCTGACTCATGGCGAGTCGTGTTCGGGCGCCATCAAGGGAGGACCAGACCTGGACATCTGTTGCAGGCCCTCTGCAATCCCCTGGCGAATAGCCCATTCCATCCATGCCTGCATGTGCGCAGGAATCTCAACTGTGGCGACCTCCTCATGGCGCAGACCAGCGGCCGTGGGCGTAAATGTTGCTTCCGGCGTCCACCTGGTCATTGGTCCAGGAACCTGGTGTCCCTGGGATGGGCTGCGCCTGGAGAGGGAAGAGCAATCTGGAGGGGGGGGTGTCTGGAGGTAGAGGGAGCAGAGGGTGGGGGGGCTGGAAATTCCGGTTGTGTCTCTTTAAATCGTCTGTCAAATTCTTTCTCCAATGCCCTATGATGCAAAGTGTCCCCGGCAACCATCGGCCGCTGGATTAGAGCTACTATTTCCAAAGCTTACTTGTCCCAGGCTCTGCCGGTGCCCAGTGGTATAACGGCACACTCCACCAGAAGTGCAGCCACTTCGGCAGCTTGGGCCACCCAGGCTCCAATTGCTGATATTTGTCAGGCGGCCACCTGGGCCTCCCCATCTCCCTTCATTAGGCATTATAAGATCGACATATTTGCCTCGGCGGAGACTTCGTTTGGGAGACGAGTTCTCCAGCGAGTCCTCAAGGAACTGCAGGGACTTCAGAACCAGACGGAGTACCTTCCGTAGGACAGCGAAGCTTTGGTATGTCCCACTCTCTGGATGATCCGACCGGCTCTCAGGAGAATGGGTGTTGGTCCTTACCTGACACGCCATTTTTCTGGTGCCAGGAGGATCATCCAGCCCCACCCTTTTAAGTTCACCGTCAGGTGGGGTCTTGTTTCGGCCAAGGAACCGCTTAGCATAGTAAGATGAGAGCACGATCTTCTCTTCACTCTCATCTTCGCGTAAACTGGGGAATGCAAGGGAGCCACGTGACGGAGGGCGGAGCATTCCTCAGTAATTAAGCTCATCCTTCAACAACGCAGACTGAAGCACCTCCCACTCTCTGGATGATCCTCCCGGCTCCAGAGAAATGGCGTGTCAGGTAAGGACCAACGCCCATTTTATGGGTTTAGTTGCATACTGTTAACTTTTATGTTTATAAATTGCCCAGGTCCTTATAAATGGCCTTCTGAAAAGCCCCGAAAATACTAGAAAGCTCATGGATTCCTGATAACACAAAGCCTGCATGGTGGTTGTATTGTGACATCTTTCTTCTCATGGTCTTGTTAATCTACTTTTATTGCCTTTCCTATGTTAAAAATCTTCTGATTCCTGGGGTTGTTTTTTTTTGCAGAATCACCTTGTGTGAGATGGGCAGCCATATAAATTTGTCGACCAAAGAAACAAATGAGGGGCCCTTGGTGCTCTCTGAGTTTGGTTATTTTCCTGCAGACATTTCATTAGCAAACTAGATAACATCATCAGCACTAGTACTTGATTAGCACTGATGATGTTACCTAGTTCGAGTAATGAAGTGTCTGCAAACAGAAAAAAAAATGCTCAGGGAACAACAAGGACCCCTCATTTCAACCCTGAGCTAGAAATATTGCCCTTTTAAAAAATAAATAAATATCTAACAAACAAATGTGACTCTGACATTGTTCCACTGCCCCTCAATGTACCACTGTTGCTAGGATTAGATAATGGAGAATAATGATTAGTAAATAACATGTACGTACATGTCTTTAAAAGGTTTAGTGTTATCAAGGATAAGTTTGATGATTGATGGGAAATCATTTTACTCTTTATCCTACACTTTTCTCTGCCCCCTTTTCCCTTTCCCATTTCCCCACTATTTTCATTTTCATTTGTAGTTTTATATCTTTTGATAATCTTAATAAAATTATTAAGAATAAGTCTGGATGAACTAGATGGAAATACTTAATCAGATGTAGTCATAGATGCTACCCCACATCTCTTTCATTTTATTTTCAAATGAAAGGATATTTTAGCCAGCAGAGAAGCTAAAATGCATTCTTGAACGCGTGTCCATGGCACCATTTATTACAATGTTGTTTATTCCAGGTCTGAATCTTGGCACTGACAACAAATGCTGTGGCGGAGCTCAGGCTCATAATTAAATCCCCGTCAAAAGCAGCACAAAAGGATTGTGTATGGTAGCAAAGCCAGAGCCTGCAATTTGTTATTAAAAATATATTTCCAAAATTGGTAGGCTACCAAGTGTTTAAAGTATTGTATCACAGACTAAATAGAAAGATAACTCCAATCAAAAGCCTCTCTCTGATCATATAAACATATCTGAGCAAACTGTTCAAAACTCTGCTTTCCATCAGACTTTGCTAAAACCCTTACCAAAAGAAAGGCGCTTCTCTTTTTTCTCCATCCCATTTGAGATTGGCAAAAGCTCACTCAGTAATGAGTCTCATCGTCATACTCTTCCATGTTCCCACGTCTTTCCTTCCAGTGAAGCTGCAATCACGACCTCAATTAAGAAAGAGAGAGAGGAGGGGAAAAGATTGAAAATTAAAAAAAAAAACATTTTCTCTGGCCCATTATTGTTTTCTGCTGTTCACATGCGCTTTGAAAGCCAGAGGCTGTGGTTATGGTGAAAGCAGCTAAATTTTGTTTGTTCTTTCTGCACAAGATATTTTAACATCAAAGGGAGGAAAAACATCTGCACTATTTGAAGTTAGATTGTGAGCCAATTGTTCCATTTGGAGAATAATTCCCCCCCCCCCGCGCCCTGTGTGCCCTCATTTCAACCTTAGTCGCATAATGCCCAATTTCTTGCTACATAATTCTCAAAGTGAAGTTTACTTTAGAAAAGGAGGTCAAAAAAGCAATGTACAGTTTCATTTCTCATTTTAAATATGCCAAAATAGTTGTGGTTCTTGTGAGCAGGATGTCCTAATTCTCTGCTATCACTTAAATTTCTTATCCCCCCCCCCCAAGTTATTGCTTTTATTCAGTTCTGGAAAACATTCTGCAAAAATGAGGTTATCTTATAAAATAATGGTTTCAAAAGTTCACACTTTCATGGTGACAAAAGTATTGTCTTCAGATGGTTGGGCCATATTAATAGCAAAAGTGTAAACTATGCTAAATGATGCTCTTAATGATCAACTAATCAAAACAGTACAAAGGATACACGTTTTCAAATTCTCCAAAACATTCCATCAAGCAATTTTGGGGTGTAGAAGACACAGAGAAAGACCCAAAGGAAGCCAGAAATCACAGCCACCAGGTCTTTCCAAAGTCAGCTCCTAAATGCAGATTGTAGGCTGAATGCAGTAGCCATTAGTGGAAGTGCTTAGTAATAGGTACTTTCAGATTACACATACAATTAATGCCCCTAATTGCTAGATATAATCTGATACTGATAGTAGTTCCTGTTGACTAATATGTTCATTCCTTGATCTTAACCCTGAAACAAATTTTAGTCTGCACTTTGGTTAATGGTTCATGGGACAAAAATTTGTCAAACTTGCCTGATTTCAAAAAATGAAAAATAGGGTTAGATTTGGGTGGATTTGGATGGCATATGTTCAGGAAATACCAGGGCTGAAGGCTAGGTTGGAAGAAAACAAGAGCAATTCACTTGTTATGAATAAAATAAAATAGTTGATCCCAGGAGCCAAAGTCAGTTTGAGGAACTTTTTACTTTTTAATGTAGTTATTGTTCTATTTGCCTCATGGACATGCAGTTAAAATGGATTGTTAAACAAAAAACAACCACAAAAATTATCATGTATAATGTAGATGCACTGATCATTTCAATAATAGTTAGGAAACAATTCTTAATTCCTGTCTGTTGATCTTACAGCTATCTCTTTCACTTATCGGTCCCTCAGGATTGTGGTGGATAATTTATTTACATCACACCTTTATTATTTTTACAAATAACTCTAGGCAATGAATATATCCAACCCACTTTCCTCTGTCTATTTTCCCCACAACAGTAACCCCATGAGTTGACTTGGGCTAAGAGAGACTGACTGGCCCAAGATTACCTAGCCGGTTTTCATGTCTATGATGGGACTAGAGTGCACGAACTCCCAGTTTCTACCTATATTAAATATTATAGATGAATTAATGAAATTCGGTGCAAATGCATTCATCTTCCAGTCAATGTTATTTTCTGAGGATGATTCAGCACTGTCTTTAACATTTCAATGTACCGTTAAATTAACTTCTGATAGGTGAATTTTCAGTTTTCAGAAGTTGCCAGTGATTAAGTTGTAACAAAGAGCCAAACCAATTGGCAACCAATTTTCAAACATATTAATTTCCAAAGTAACCTGTTTAATTCTTGGTTCATTTCGACTTTTGATCCCTTCATAATGCAATTCCCTGAATGCATGTTTGTATTCCTATTCAAGATTAACTCCGCATCCCCAAAATGGTGTGTTTCTTCATTGCTGGTCGCAGCTGCTCTCTCTGACACATTCATACAGTAGTATCATCCATGATTTCATTACTTAAAGTTGATGACTTGTTTTGTTCCTCTTGCCCTCATAGTTCTCTTGAGCTTCTGTCCATGGTAATCAACCTGAGTGTTATATGGCCTCGGATTATGAGGAGAAAAGTGTTTTGGGTAAATAGGTTCATAACCATGACTATAATGGGTATGTCCCACTATTATGTACTTTAACTGTGTAAGTGCTAAATGCTCATGTACTCCTAATTTTGGAGTCAAGCAAACCAGGTAACTGAATCCTTGATGCAGGAAGCTGAGTGGGTACTGTGTTGGGAAAATACTATAATATGAGACCTCAGATTTGTTGATGATCTATGGATGATTGCAACATGCGTATGGATTAATTTTTGAATTCTAGTGAACAGGTTTGCCTATATATCAAAGTACTGTATAAAAGGCTCCTACAGTTAAATACATTATGCTTGGTTCCAGTGTAACAAAATCCATCTTTTATTTGCTCCACATATCTATTGAACAGTCTCATTCATTTCAGCCATTAGCATCCATGTCTTTGGTTATTCTTAAGCTGGCAGGCTTTCTCAGAAAACCACTAATTGAAGACTCGATCAACCAGGAATAAGGAATGATTCACTAAAGTGACTGTAGAAAGTTTGAATTACAGACCAGAATTTGTATAATATGTCTTTTGTGATTGAGTGAGTGGATTTATTCATTTTCACAGTAAATTTGGCAAGAGAGCATTAATTACTTTTTATTTTGATTATGAAAGGAAAAAAAACCATTACAGCTTATAATATATGTATTTAATATGTGTATGCTCACTTGGATGCAAGCTCCATTGGTTTCAATCTAGATTTTTACATATTTTAGAAATTTAGACAATCCATTTTTTTCTTATTTTAGAAGACATTTTACCTTGCTTTTCCTATCTCCCAAAAAAGTCACTCACCTTGCTATATATAAAAATAATAGAAGCAACAAATATGAACGTATTAAAAATAACAGCAAACAACAACAACAAAATAAAATAAAACCCTATTACCAATCCAGTAAGAGCGCCAGTTGGGCCTAGTGATTAAGGCACCAGGATTAAAAAATGGGAGACTGTGAGTTCTCGTCCCACCTTAGGCAGAACCAGCCAAGTGAGTTTGAGCCAGTCACGCTCTCTCAGCCCAGCCTACCTCACGGGATTATTGTTGTATGGGAAAGTTAAGAGGAGGAAAGAATGTTCTGTATGATTGCTACCTTGAGTTATTTATTTATTTTAAAAAAAACTGATGAAAGAAAGAAAGAAAGAAAGAAAGAAAGAAAGAAAGAAAGAAAGAAAAAGAAAGAAAAAGAAAGAAAGAAAGAAAGAAAGAAAGAAAGAAAGAAAGAAAGAAAGAAAGAAAGAAAGAAAGAAAGAAAGAGTTAATCAGTTAGAGAAACACATGTCTGTTTCAGTAGAAGAGTTTTCCTCAGACCATGGAATACTGGATCAGGTGTAAAACGGGCAGCTTAGAGAGACCCAGCTTCTACTTCACTCTCAGCCCCAGAGGTTCACTGATGACTTGGCCAAGGACAGTGTGCTACAGTGGGAAGTAGCAGGAAGGAGGGCCTTCTTGAGCTCTTGAAGGAACTATGACCTATGGACTTCAACTCCCAGAATTCCTGAGCCAGCATGGACTTGAAGAAGCTTCTTGGATGAGAAGCAAAACATTTTCAAGGGGAAAAAACTCAAGAAAGTCCAGTTGCTTTTTGAAAAGAACCTTTGGGGCATCCTTGACCTGGATGATTGAGAATCTCCATAGACATAAAGATGCCATATTTGCCTACCTGGGTCTAAATAAAATGAATAAATGCACTTTTTTTCTGTCAAAATTCTACTAAACAGCACTTCCGGAGCGCTTCAAGGACAATTCAAACAGAGTTAGTTAACTGAAATTTAACAGCACATCTGGCCAATGCTGAGTGTACTTGTGAGCAAGATCCAGCTGCTAACGAGGCAGACATACCATTGGCCACAGCCAGCTCTTGGAGAACATTTAATGACAAGGCTGGTTGGAAGAGAAGTTTCTGTTTTATTTCAGTGTGGTTCCATTTCTTCATCTGTTTCATAATGTAACTATTTGCAGAGCTCCACAGAATTGTATTCATCTTTACAAACAAGTAGTTTATTTGCAGTCATATGCAGTGCATGCCTAAAAGAACAGATATACATAATTACCAGCTACATATGCTCAGACAAGTGGCACAAGCATTTTCTCAGATGATTAACTCTGTGTTGGCACCTACAGCATTAAACTATTAGCCTAACAGATGGCTGACATGTTTTTCTCCTTCTCTCTAGAAGAAATTCATGGAAGTCTTGGGCTTTTGCACTAAGTTTTATAGAAGGAGGTACTAAAAACTAGGTGATATACAAGGGTGTTTTTTTACTTGTTGTGAATGTGGCTAACTGGGAGTCAGAACTGATGATGACTTCACCTGATGTTTTTTGCTGTGACCCTTGCAAAGTGAGGTTCTGGGGGCTGCAAAAGGCAGCAATCCAATTAAGTTAATCAACCATTTTTTTTAGTAAAATTTAAATAAAACGTGGATTCTCATTGATGTATACAGGTAGTCTTCGACTTACAATAGTTGGTTTAGTGACCATTCAAAGTTAAAACAGCACTGAAAAAAGTGACAAGACCATTGTTCACACTTATGACCATTGCAGCATTCCCACAGTCACAGGATCAAAATTCGGATACTTGGCTGACTCAACTTTATGACCGTTGCTGCATCTCAAGGTCATGTGATAGCCTTTTGCCACCTTCTGACAGGCAAAGTCGATCGGCAAGGAAGAATCACTTAACAACTGTCTTACTAATTTAACCACAGGTTCCGCAGGAGAAAAAGCAGTTTGTAAATTAGTTTATTTTGCAAAATCAAAAATGATCTCTTTGTATGCAAATGACATCACGTTTGCTATTTTTCCAGTTCAGTGAACATTGAATGGATTTTTAATCTAGGTTTTATAATGCAACTTAAGTTGCTGCATGTTTCAGTGTTAACCATATTCTGAACGCCAGAGAGAACATTGGATTTTTCATTAAGAACAATTTGTTTTGATTATATTGTGTACTATTTTTAGAAACTGCTATATAACAGGACCTTTGGCTTATAGCAGGAAATAAAAGAAAGCACTTTCATCCAAAACTCTTCAACCTGATGCCAATTCTTGTTAAAACATTTAGAAGTATTTTCAGAAAGGACCTTTGTTGAGTCACGTTATATCATCATCGCCATTTGACCTTGAATAGGGTTAAAAGAATACAAGGAAGCAAAATTTATTTATCAAGTATTTCCTTCTGAATGAACTATTCATGAATGAATGAATTATTCAACTAATTATTCAAAGTTCTTAGACAGGTGCAACAAACAATATACACTGCTCAAAAAAATAAAGGGAACACTTAAACAACACAATGTAACTCCAAGTCAATCACACTTCTGTGAAATCAAACTGTCCACTTAGGTAGCAACACTGATTGACAATCAATTTCACATGCTGTTGTGCAAATGGAATAGACAACAGGTAGAAAGCAGAGGCAGTTAGCAAGACATCCCCAATAAAGGAGTGGTTCTGCAGGTGGTGACCACAGACCAGTTCTCAGTTCCTATGCTTTCTGGCTGATGGTTTGGTCACTTCTGAATGCTGGCAGTGCTTTCACTCTAGTGGTAGCATGAGACGGAGTCTACAACCTACACAAGTGGCTCAGGTAGTGCAGCTCATCCAGGATGGCACATCAATGCGAGCTGTGGCAAGAAGGTTTGCTGTGTCTGTCAGCGTAGTGTCCAGAGCATGGAGGCGCTACCAGGAGACAGGCCAGTACATCAGGAGACATGGAGGAGGCCGTAGGAGGGCAACAACCCAGCATCAGGACCACTACCTCTGACTTTGTGCAAGGAGGGACAAGAGAAGCACTGCCAGAGCCCTGCAAAATGACCTCCAGAGGCCACAAATGTGCATGTGGCTGCTCAAACGGTCAGAAGCTTATCCAAGAAGCTTCTTCAGACATGAGGGTGGTATGAGGGCCCAACATCCACAGGTGGGGGTTGTGCTTACAGCCCAACACCGTGCAGGACGTTGGGCATTTGCCAGAGAACACCAAGAATGGCAAATTCGCCACTGGTGCCCGGTACTCTTCACAGATGAAAGCAGGTTCACACTGAGCACATGTGACAGATGTGACAGATGTGACAGGGTCTGGAGACGCTGTGGAGAATGTTCTGCTGCCTGCAACATTCTCCAGCATGACCAATTTGGCAGTGGGTCAGTAATCGTGTGGGGTGGCATTTCTTTAGGGGGCCTCACAGCCCTCCATGTACTCGCCAGAGGTAGCCTGACTGCCATTAGGTACCAAGATGAGATCCTTCGATCCCTTGTGAGACCATATGCTGGTGCGGTTGGCCCTGGGTTCCTCCTAATGCACTACAGTGCTAGACCTCATGTGGCTGGAGTGTGTCAGCAGTTCCTGCAAGACGAAGGCATTGATGCTATAGACTGGCCCGCCCGTTCCCCAGACCTGAATCCAATTGAGCACATCTGGGACATCACGTCTTGCTCCATCCACCAACACCACGTTGCATGACAGACTCCAGGAGTTGGGGAATGCTTTAGTCCAGGTGTGGGAGGAGATCCCTCAGGAGACCATCCACCACTATGCCCAGGCATTGTAGGGAGGTCATACAGGCACGTGGAGGCCACACACACTATGGAGCCTCATTTTGACTTGTTTTAAGGACATTACATCAAAGTTAGATCAACCTGTAGTGTTTTTTTCCCCTTTAATTTTGAGTGTAATTCCAAATCCAGACCTCCATGGGCTGCTAAATTTGATTTCCGTTGATAATTTTTGTGTGATTTTGTTGTCAACACATTCAACTATGTATTTAATAAGAATATTTCATTCATTCAGATTTAGGATGTCTTATTTTTGTGTTTCCTTTATTTTTTTGAGCAGTGTATTTTATTATATTATAATATGGGATTGTTGGGCATAAAGACCCAAAGGAACTTTTTCAAGAGGCAAATGGACTTTCTTGTTTTTCTTTGAAGACCTTTCGCTTCTTATCCAAGAAGCTTCTTCAGCTCTTGGGCTTAAAAAAGATTTGTGGGCTTAGAGAGATGATAAGAACCATCTCATGTCCTATGTTTATCTCCCAAGGTCTGGTACAGTTTCTGCTGCATTTGGACTGAGCATGTCAGTCAAAACACCTGTATTATCACTGTACACGATTAGAGAAGCTAAAAGTACTCCTATGTTATGCTATTGAGCGTTTCTGTTATTATTTTTTTCCTACCTTCTGCAGTTCTCTCTGAGCCCTCACAATCTTTCTTTTAGATGAGATATGGGGAATGGAGGAGGACTTCAAAAGAAGGGGAATCTTTTGGCCTGCTAAATGTAATTCCTTCCATCAGCAAGAGAATGCAGTCGAACGTTGCCATGGTGCTTTTCAGGCTCTTAGGAGACACATGAAAGAGGTCTGAATAAATAACTAATCTTGCCAAATGCACCACCTTGTTTGGACTTGCCCACTTCTACAACTCTGCACAGTTATCAAACACTTCGATAGTATTCTGTAATGATTAAAAGGATAAGGGAACTCCAACCCTGTTCAAAGTTCACTGCAGCTATAAACTCTGGAGAACAAGCTTTGTAGTCCATTCCTGCCCCTTACCCACAATATCAGCAGAAGAGCTGAAACCGTTAACAGGGTGGTGATTTATTACTGTATTGTTTCTTGATCTAGCTTTTGTTTTGTTATCACTGTTTGATTGCAACTCTGCTGTAACAGTCCTTCAGTCCAAGGCTGGATAACTTTCTTGATGGCTAGGCTGCACTTTGGGGAGTTCAAGCGAAGTGGGTGGAGCTATATTTTCCTTTTCTCCGTTAGTGGGAAGAATTGTATGGGGATCCTGTGGGATTCGGAGCTTTTATTTTTTAAAAAAACACAGTTAAACGTTTTGTAAGATGGGCAGTGCAGTTATAGTGTAGCTTCTGCCTCATGGTTTGGAGAAATTATGCCATTGATCTGAAGCAATAGTAATTAACCTGCAAGGTAAACCCAGGTGTGACTATGTTTAATTGAGGGATTGCAAAATTAAGTGATCCAAAGCTGTCCATTTCCCCCAGCATTACACTATTCCGTGGAAAGGGAGCGGATTCAGCAATCTCTAGGCTAGAAGTAAATCTTCCAATCTGCAACAGGTTTGAAGAATTAAAACCTGAATCAAAGTGGCCCTGATTCATCCAGAACATTAGGTCCAGAACTTCTTAAATGGGTTTGGACAATTTAGTTTGGGAAAATTTTGAACGCCCTCTCCCTCTCCTGGCATGATCCAAAGGAAGGTAGAAAATTCTAGAGTTCTCCAGAAGATCCGTTCCTGGATTGATGAATTTTGCGTATGTTTTGTTCGAGTTGTGAAGTTGCTGTTTAAAGTAGGGTTGCTCATCTCTTTGGATTTGATTTGGAAGAAATGCTTTGGACCGTGCAAGAAGGCAAAGGCAGCATCTGTCTGCAGTTCGCTGCAACAGTTGCATCTGCTTCCAGGATTGCATGGCTGTTGCAAAAATATATAAGTTGCAGCAGCTATAACGAGCCACCAATACATTTGGTGTTTTTTTCAAATTGAATCTGAAACATTGCACAACCCTATTTTAAAGTTGAAAGCACGTTCAGGATGCTGTACTAGCTACACATTCTCATTGCCGGTGATTTTCCATGATATGCACAAACTGAATGCTAGTAGATCCGTATCAGAGACTTAACTTAATAGGGATATATTTGTTCTTCTCTTCTGCATTTGTGCTGCTTTTTGTCTGACGCCACAATAATAATTCCATTGGAATTCCATTAAGAAAAAAAAAAAGTCTAACCAAGAACATTCTGAAATAAGAATGTTCTCCATTTTGTCTAATTTTTTTTTCCATGAAACTGATTCTTAGCTATGTTGAAAGAACATTGGATTAGCTAAACCATAAGTCCAATCTCACAAGACTTTTCTCCAGTGCTCTTTGGTTCTTCTATATTAGGCAACAAAAATAGGAAGAATTCCTCTCACTTTTCCTTGGGTAAGGAAAAAGGATTTAATGAACCACAAAGTTGGATGCCTGACACAGTACATGTACCATCAGCATTTCTCTTGCTAACAGCTGGCACCAGAAAAGCCCCAGTCACCACTTTTGGAGAAGGAACAACTCTAATAGACAACCAGCTTTCTTCTTTTTTTTAATGCATTCCTATATGCCAGGGGTCTCCAACCTTGGCTCCTGGAAGCCTGGCGGACTTCAACTCCCAGAATTCCACAGCCAGCTGGCTGTGGAACTCTGGGAGTTGAAGTCCGCCAGGCTTCCAGGAGCCAAGGTTGGAGACCCCTGCTATATGCTGTAGGACTGACACATGGTACGCTATTTGCTTCAGCAGAATCAAAAGATTCGGTTGTTTTGCCAGAAGAAATTATCATAGCGTTTGGCAATTGTCAGCGGTATCAGAAGAGGAAAAGGAGTTGTGGGCACACCATCTGGTTTTGTTAAGGCATAAACAAGTTTAAAAAAAAACTGGTTTGAAATGCACAATTTTTAAGAACCAGATGACCACAGGCATTCGGAAAGAGAAGGGAAGAAATGAAAAACTTCAGTTCCTTGACGTTTCTCAGGAAACAGATTCCTGCATAACAGAAAGTCGAAAAGCAGGGAGGGCAAAGAGACAACTAGGGAGAGAAGATGGGGGGGGGTGTTCTGCCTCTGTTTCTTTCTTCTGGGACTTCATTATTTTAAATGCTACATTACAAAATGATTCTGTGGATCTTCCACTTCTTTAAATGTATAGCTCACTGGAAGACTTAGAGAGAGAGGGTAGAACCATAAATGATAGACAACAGGCAAAAAGTGAGGTTATGTGCCAGTCCCATCCTTATGTCAGCTGTGCCCAGCTACAACCCAGGTCCAGAGAGGCATTGAAATTCTAATTCAAGCTCAAGACCACTTCATATATTTCCAAAGCTTTTTTCCACAAGGCTGGAATCCACACTCTCCAGGCAATATCTGGTAGGGGGGGTAAAAATGTACGTCGAGTAACCAACATGGATCCTTCCCATGCTTGCATTTTTCAGGCCCCCAATAGGGCCACAAGCATGGGAGAAATCCGCAACTATTTGCTCAACCAACCAACCCAGCTTCTTCCAAGGCTTTTAATCTACCTTTGCCAAATCTTTTTTTTTTTTTTTTACTTTTGCTTTATTTTGCTTGATTCACCATTGACAATTTTTTTATTTAAAAGTCTCCCTAAGAATTAGTGATGGAGGATACACTGCAGAAACCTAAGAACAGAAATAGGACCTGAGAATTAAGTGGGCCTGAAATGCAGTAGAGAAAAATAATTGATTTTTTGGTCTTGGAAAGAATAGGAGAATCCACCAGCCTTGTCTGCCTATGTATCTGATTTGTATAACCAAATATGAATAAAATGAGATAATTAAAACAAAGTATTAATTAAACATTGAAGACAATTAAAACATAAAAATAAACAAAAATATGGGAGAGTGCATTCAGGATCTAACAGCCATTTTTCAGAGTTCCTATTTCCCTGGGATTCCCAGGCCTGTTGGCAAAACCATATTTTAAGAGATTTTCCTCTTAATGCAGCAAATCTGGATCTATGAATGATGAAGTAGTTCCAGAATATCTTTTGATTGGCAGCCTGATTTACTTATTTACAAAGGATTGTGAAGTGCAAACATAAGAACAACTTATAAAACAAGCTGTAAAATTCCAGTAAATTTCTGGGGTGAAATTTCATTGCCGCTGTGCTTGCAGGCTGCCCCAGTCATTTGTAGAAGGGGCCATGCAGTAGTTATGTCAGGGAGCTCCTGTGTTTCTTAACTCCTCCTCCTCCCCTCCCCCCCACCATGCAGTTTTCTCATGGGGTGAGTATTCTCAGAAGAGCTTTTGTAAATGACCAGATACAATTCTGGTGAAGCTTTGCCTGGTCTTGGTGCTGCGCTTTAATTTAAAGGACTTCAAAGTGCTTTGAATCAGGCATTCTCAGAGGCACACTGCATTTTGGGGCTTTTTTTTCTCACTGAATAAGATGTTTGCCAGAAATATAAAACAAAACCCCATGGTGGCGGAGTGGTTAGAATGCAGTACTGCAGGCCACTTCTGCTGACTGCTGGCTGCGAACAGTTCAATTCTCACCGGCTCAAAGTTGACTCCGCCTTCCATCCTTCCAAGGTCAGTAAAATGAGGATCAGATTGTTCTGGGCAAGACGTTGACTCTGTACAATCGCTTAGAGGGGGCTGTAAAGCACTATAAAGCGGTATACAAGTCTAAGTGCTATTGCTATACTTGCTGTTCCTAGGCAAGATGTATGAATATATAGAGCAGAACAGAGGCTCCATTTCGTTAAGCAGGACATCAGGCTCCATCTAAGCCGTCAGGAAGAAAATATATATAACCCAATATATGGAGCCCCTGTCCTGCTCTGTATATTCTGTTATATAAGCATTTTCTTTCTGATGGCTTATAGCTTTAGATGCAACCCTTAATGAATATGGGATAAAAGTCAATTCCTTTTACTCTAGGATTATTGGACAAAGGTTGACCACATCAGTTTTGATTAAACCTGTGGGAGAGTCGTCCACATCTTCAAATCAAACCTGACTCCTGGTGATTGTCTACAATTTTCTTGGCAGGTTTTCGGAAGTAGTTTGTCATTCCCTGGTTCCTAGGGTTGAGAGGGAGTGGTAGCCCAAGGCCTGCAGAGACTCAGTATGTGTGTGTGTGGGGAGGGGGGGGAAGCAGGCCAAATATCTGCAGGGTCCCCAGAGAGTGGGAAATGAAACACACAGGGTGCCTAACCCTAACCGGTGCCTCCCATACTCTTGAGGTAGCTTGTCACCTTGCTTAATGACCATCATGACTTGTGAATGTAATGGGCAGGCTGCACCTTACACTTATGAGTCGACTTTAGTCATATTTGGTGTGGCCTGTTCTTAACAAACCCAACTTCAAGGGATCACCTTGTTCATTTCTAGCTGCTCACAAACTGTTCGCTTGATGACCTTTTCCAGGTATTGACGTCAAGCTGACCAGCCTGTGGTTTCCTGAATCCATTCCCTCCCCCCCTGTTTATAAAGATTGGATCCACACCAGCTCTTTTCCAGTCTTCTGGCAGTTCGCCTATGCTCCAGAAGCTCTGAAAGAGTTCATTCAATGGTAGTGAGACCGTATCTGCCAGCTCCTTCAGAACTCAGGGTTGCAGTGAAAATAAACTGGCAAAAGAGTCCAAACAACAGAATTTGTCAAAGGTGCATCTTATACTGCAACCCAAAGGCATGGGAAATAGAAAGCTCCAATTCTCTGGATACGCCCTTTTATAAATTATATGAAAAAGGACACAAAGGCAGTCATTGTAACTCATTAAAGATGCTAATATTTGGTGAGAAAATATTTAACTCCAATACATAGGGATTAAGAAACAAAGAAACAAAAGAACTGCAAACACTATACATCGTGAAAAACTTGACTTGTATTAATGAGTCCTATATTTTTGGAAAAAAATTCTTTTATAGATTTGGAGGGGTATCTATCAAGTTGATTTATAAGGACAATTTAAAATTCCAAGTAGACTAGTTTCATGTGCTTCTAAAAATAAGACTGAAGATCATTTTGCTAAAAATTATGTGCCAGACAGCATAGAAGTTGTTGATTATTGATTTTAAACTTGCTTTGAGATTGAAGATGCAGTTCCTCTTCCTGTGGAATTACAAAACCAGTCGTGGCAGTTATTGGAGAGAGGCAGTTTGCTGTAGTAGTTAAGGCACCAGGCTAGAAACCAGGAAACTGTGAGTTCTAATCTTGCTTTAGGCATGAAAACCACCTGGATGACTTTTTGCTAGTGATGCACTATCAGCCCATAATTTCAGGCCCAAGAGAGAAGCTGGATCAATGAATCAACACTCGATTTTTTTAAAAAAATCATTTTCAATTGTTTTATTTAAGTGACAAATAATTATAGCAGCCAAACTAACAGTCTCCTAATAAGTACTCACCACTCTTAACTCTATGGTGATATAGCCTCTCAGAACAGGTGATTTGAGTATTTGAAAAGATTAGATCAGAGGTCTCCAAACTTGGCAACTTTAAGACTTGTGGACTTCAACTCCCGGAATTCTCCAGCCAGAGAATTCTGGGAGTTGAAGTCCATAAGTCTTACAGTTGCCAAGTTTGGGGACCCCTGGATTAGATGTTCACCCAGATTTGGGCTAACTCCCAGAAGCCCTCCTTAGAGTGAACAGCAAGCTTTGATACAAGGAAGAAAGAATATCCCTATTTGCAAACGGTGTGTATTTTCATTATATTATTCCTAAGAAAATATTCATATCCAGAAATGCATATGATACAAGTGTCCTTGGCCAGGATTCAGAGTAGCAGATTTCAAAACTGCTATGACTTGAGAATTTTTCTTTATGGCTTGTATTAGCAGCTGAACACTAAAACTTGAGTTAGCTCAAAGATTAACATGTAAGGCTATGCTGAGATGAAGCTTTGTTTTAAATTATCTCTTACCCCCAAAGGATAGTTTGTAACAGCACAGGAACTTGTTGGTTATATAAAAATAGCTGCAAACAAAGAGTCTTTGTAAGACCAGAGTTTGTTTTTCTTTCTCTCTCTCCCTCTCTCTCTCTCTCCCCTCTCTCTCTCCCCCCCCTCCTCCTTCCCTTCCTCCCTCTCTCTCTCTCTTTAGCACAGAAAGGCTTTAGTTCCAGAGCAGTGTTTTGTTTTTATGAATTAGTAGGTCGGACAGCTTGTTACTTAGGGATGCAGGTAACCCTTGACGTAAAAGCACAATTGGGGCCAGAATCTCCCAGGTTGAGGAAAGTGTCATTAAGGAAGACAACAGCAATCCCAGTGTTCCCAGCTGTAGTCATTAAGCTGTCTCAGGAGTTGTTTAAGTGGATGGTCCCAAGTAAGGAGCCACACAGTGCCTCAGGACTGAGGTGAGACTCCATTCAGGAACTGAAAATCCTCCTTGCCATAATCTAAGCAGAATTTCAGCCCCCAAGCAGAGAGAAACTCACGTGCAACCTGTATTAGGCCCCCCAGGGCCTCCCTCCCTCTTCTGACCCCACACTTCTTGAGTTTTCGTGCGCCGTCTCCACTCTGTTCGAATGTTTGGCTCTTTCTTGTGAATGAGGGCTGGCTTAAAAGGACGGCCTACCAAATGAGTTCTGCTCCTGTCCATATAAAGAGGGGAATTCCTCTGGTGGGGTGCAGGACTGAGCTCAAATCTTTAGGATTTGAACTCTGTTTCTGCATCCTGCCTAAGGACTTCAGCTCCCTCAGGAGGCTGTTCTTCTTAGCCATCCCTTGAGGCGAGAGGAAACCCTGTTAGCAAGAAGCAACAGCTTGCAATCTTCCTTGCCAGTTTCTGGGGAAGATGGCAGAGAAGATTGCAGGTGGCAACCAGTCGTAAGTGTGAACAACTGGGTTGCCAAACACCCAGATTATGATCACATTGTGATCACATTCACCTGCAACATTTTGCAATGGCTGCCATAATTCCAAACCATCATTAAACATACAGTCGTAAGTTGAGGACTAACTTGTGTTATTTTGCACATCGGTCTTAAGAATAGACTGACTCCAAAACTGCCTGTATGTTCAAAGGAGTGAAAGAAATGGAAACAGCTTGAGGTATTTGTGTTTCCTGTGTGGTTGTATATATTAATACATTTGCAGGGTTATAAAGGCATACATAAAACACATATTCACAGTATGTGATTGGTTGACTAAGTTGATGCACCAATCAAATGATTGCATGCAGCTAAGCACTTCAAGTGAAGCCCTTGAGATGAAATGTCATCATTTCTAGTGGGCAGCCTTGTTTTCTGCATTTCAGTGAAAAATAAGGATCTGATGATATTCATTTACGTATAAACAGTTTACAGAACTACCCATGTCACTTTTATTTAGATTCCTATTTTGTTGCGTCTGTGTGAACTTAGGCCAGGGAAGAAATCTTGCAGGTTTTATGTCAAGCGCTTTGCTTCTAGCACTTGAATAGCTGGATAGAAACTATTTTCTAAAGTGCCAAAATATTCAAGTCAGATGAAGATCCTAATCTAAAACAAAACTTCCTTTCTTAGAAAAGTCAGCATTCTTGCTACCTGTGTTTCTAAATCGGGTAATGACAAAGAAAAGCACCTACTTTTATAGTAGTGCCTATTGCCCCAAGGATAGACATCTGTTTTGGAAAATATATGGATCTAGAAAACAAGTTGATACTTCTAACGACAATTTCCATCTTGCCTGCTTGTTAGGTTTATTTTCCCTCAGATTTCTGAAGTCTGTTTTTGCACCATTTTTGAATCCTGTGGATTTTTGGGAAACAGGTTGAACAAATCTGAATTACCCAAACTTCAGTTAATTGAATGCAATTTTTTTTTTTTGCACACAGACGTTTTGCAAAAAATTTAATCCCTGACGTTGCTAGTTGAAAGGACCATACATTTGGTGATGGTGAAGACTTTTTCCAGAAGCACTGAAAAGCTGGATGGAGAATTAGTTTAAACCACTAAAAGATATATTCTTGTTACCTGAATCATTCAAGTATAAAACCAGATTTATTGAAAAATGGTTAGCCAAACCATTCTACCTATCTCAAGGGGGAAGCCATAATATTTAATATAATTCAGAAAAATCATCATGCTTATTTTCACACCAAACCATAATCTATTATTACATTTAAACAATGTTGATTAAATAATTATTTGGTTAGTTTCTCTGATATGGTAGATTCAGATATAGTAGGATAGAATTAGTGAACTAACAGCAAAGCATGATTCAGTTATGATTATTTTCCAACAATCTTTATTGGCATAAATTTTTATGTCAATTAGACTAAACTACTTTTGATTTGTGTGAATTGGTTTACTGTGACTGCACACTAAAAATAGGTTTATGAATAAATTCTATTTACATTTTCCCTAAACTCATACATTAAATCTACTGATTTTTTGCCTCTTATTTGAGGAAATTAAAGCAATTCCTCCCTGATCCTCTTTTGTGAAAATAAGCAATTCATTGATTAACTATCCATTTTCAGACATATGTTAGTTTTGTCCTTGAATTCATTGTGCAGTATATAATGTTTATTATTTATGAAGTATCAGTTTATTCTATAAACACTATTTATAGAAGGCTTTATAATTTTTTAAGGCAAACAAAAGTAAAAAATTGCCCTTCATTGACAATTGTGATATAAAGCCTTCATTTGTTATTCAAGATTAGTATGAAACTATGAGGTTGATTTCTTAGAATATTTAAAACAGAGGTAAAACAATTACCAATTGCATCATTAGCTTTTTAGAAATGTATTGCAAATTTGACATGCCTTTCCAGATTGGGATTTTGGCAGAAAAGGCAGAAGGATTTGATCATATTTGTTAGGGATAACATAATCATGGTTTATAAGTTAAAGTGTCTGCAACTTTAAATATAGGAATGTAATTAAGGGAGTGGTTGTGAAAGCACTTTAAAAGAAGCAAGACGACAGCTTGCTCTCTCTCTCTGGCTTTGATGATCCCTAATTACTGCATGGACTCAAGACTGCGTTACTCGAACGGGAGAGAGACAAAGGACTGATTTGTAAGTGAACTGACATAGGATATTCCACACGGACTTTTGCTAACTGAATATCCCTGAATGGACTGACTAAATGATACATGACTAACGGACTGTTATTTTGACTATGCTATAAATGGAATAAACTATATTTTTGATAGCACAAGCGTATCTGTTATTTTTTACTGTATGTTAAACATACAAACTTATATCACTCATTTATCTGTGCGCCTATCTGACTAACGCTGCACATTCTGTTTAGCTTGTCTCCTTAACCCTGGTTGGGGAACCCAGGCTTAACAATATTTCTAATCTATTTTTCTTATTTTCCACTCCTATATTTAAGCCTAATCTTCACCTGCTACTTGCAATTGTAGGAGGGCGATGTGGGGTAGATCAATCCAAATTGTAATCACACTGGCTTTGAGTTCAAATTAACCACATTTCAGTTTAGTATGTCAACTGAATTTGATCTGTGTTCATAGTTGATAATGCAATGTGCCATGTGAACAATATGGCAGTTAAGCTAATTGAGCCTACTGTGATCGAGTTAACCATAAGAAAAATAATGTTCAAACAGAGCCATTCATTATGATCCAATACGGACTCACAAGAATTGCAGTGATCTTGGGGGGGGGGGGGGAAATCCATGAAATTGTAATTTTGTAATGGGCCTACAGTTCCTTGGACATGTAAGCATACAATTCTCCAAATGGAGCCAATTGATTCTCACAACTCACCAACCTTGGGTAGCCACAATCCAATCATAGTCCACTTTCTGATGAATTTGGCAGCTCATAATCAGTCTAATTGGCCAAAAGTTGTTTTGGAGCAATACAAAGTTCTTTCCCACTTCCTCCAGCTCTGCCTGTATTTTATCTCAAACTGGCAAGGGGTCCTTACATCACTAATAGCAATAGCGTTTAGACTTACGTACCATTTCATAGTGTTTCATAGCTCTCTCTAAGTAGTTTACAAAGTCAGCATATTGCCCCCATCAATTTGGGTCCTCATTTTACCGACCTTGGAAGGATGGAAGGATGGGTCAACCTTGAGCCGGTGAGGATCGAACTGCAGGCAGTCAGCAGAATTAGCCTGCAATACTGCATTCTAACCATTGTGTCACCTCTGCTCTTACACAAAGAAATCCAGATAAAAAAGAATGTGCTGCAGTCAACCAATTTTAAGCAGGCATGCTCTTTGGCTATAAAGACTAGGTACTGAGTTTTACAATGAAGTACTTTATGTTTTCAGCCTTTGTGTATCTTTGTTTCATTTCTTTGGAAGAGTGACAGGCAGGGCAGGACAGGGCAGGGCCAGAAAGGATTCTCTTCCTGAATTCAGATAACAGATAATCAGATTGGAAGGGACCTTGTAGGTCACCTAGTCCAACCCCTGCTCAAGCAGGAGACCCTACACTATTTCTGACAGATGGGAGTCCAATCTCTTGAAATGGCGCTCCCATAACTTCTGAGAGCAAGCTATTGTATTGGTTGGTTGATCTTACTGTCAGAAAGTTTCTGCTTATTTCCAGGTTAAATCTCTCCTTGTTCAGTTTCCATCCATTATTCCTTGACTGGCCTTCAAGTGCTTTAGAAAATAGCTTGACCCCTTCCTCTCTGTGGCAGCCCCTCAAATATTGGAAGACTGCTATCATGTCTCCCCTGGTCCTTCTCTTCACTAGACTAGCCATGCCCAATTCTTGTAACTTCCCCCAATCTGGCCATGTGATTCACAGCACATGGCCAGACTGGGGGAAGATGCTTGATCCAAGGGATTAGACCTTGAATTAACCAGGGTTCTGGGTTTGCACAGGGCACTTGATCCAGAAATAATCCAGAACAAGTGTGTCATACAAATGCCAACTTGCTGTTCCTGCTTCTGTCCCAGTTGTCATCCCAAATTCAGGCTGGTCCCAAGATTCACTAGAATATTTGACTTGTGAAAAAGGGGGTGCTGATTTAATGGTGTAGTAAAGTGTTCCTCAACCTCACATTGTTAAATAACTCTCCGGAATGCTGGCTGGGAATTTCTGGCGGTTGAAGGTCCACATAACTTAACAGTTGCCAAAATTGGGAAACACTGGTTTAAAATTAGGTCTGTCATAAATCATAGGTACGTTTATATTTGCCATAGCTGTCGTAGGATGCTGTAACTCATCTAATGAATGCTCCCATATATTACCTGTTTCCTAACAAGTGCTTTATTCTTGGCACATTGTTTTCTTGTACATGCACTTTTAAACACTTTTTCCCGACCTTATTTTCTCCAGTTGCACTAGGAGTACGAATCCAGAATTCATAGTCAGCATAGCTAAAACACTAATTGAAAATTGTACCACTATAATCCCAATATTCTGGAAGAAATTCAATTGGGATAGTCTAATCTAGTACCTAAGGCACTCTTGAAGTCACTGGAATTCACTCCTCTTCCTCAAAGACTTTAGGCCTAGTCTCCTGTCTTAGATATCTCAGTTTCCCATGACTGCCTGAGATCAGTCTGTCAGCTATGTTGAATTTGATTGGCCAGCTAATTGCTTGTGTACAGATTTAATAGAGAAAGTAAGTAAACAGAGTGATGTAATTTCATACAAACGATTGAGCTAAACTATATATCCTAGTTGGGTGTGCATATTTTTTCAATCCAAAATAAGGACGATTAAGTTTCTCACTAATAAAATCACCAGATAAAATGCATCCACAGATGCTCACTATTTATACTGTTCTGTACTTCTCTTTTAACCTTTAGGTGGTAACTCCGGTCAGGTCAGGACAAGGTTATGTTTACGAGTTTCCTACCAAATACCAGAAGGATACCTACGATATCCCACCAGTTCGTCCTCTTCAAGGGGTAGGTAGTAGTAAAAATGTCATCAGCTCTGAAATTAAGCGGCCATCAAGGTCTTGACATTGTAGCTATTCCCTCTGTGCATATCTTATTTTCACATTCTAAATTAAATATGTGACTTGCTTTCTTTTTAATCTTGACAAGATGAACTTTTTTACTCTCTGGATAGCCAGAATATTTTACAAATACGCTATATGTTGGGAAGCAGAAAATAAGAAAATCCACCTCTCTTTTGTTAAGAGAAACAGTTAATCCATCTGATCATGAAAAATATGTGAACGGATAAATATTATCTGTTGCATAGAACTTTTTTTCTCTAAATGCTGAAACCTTTTTTCCCATGAACATTTACAATAAATAGAGCCAATATTAGTGCAACATCAATTCACTACAATAAAACTATGGCTTGAGAGACCATTTACAGGGACAGAAAGAATGGACAAACGTCCATTAAATCCACATTTGTATCATTTGCACAATGTAGTCATTTGCAGTTAAAGCTTGATTTAATAGATAAACTCACTTTAACAGAAACTTGACAGGCATTAGTCTGTTAAACAGAGGTTGATTGCAAACCCAGTATTTCTCCATTACATCCAAAATCACTGGCATCTATTAAATTGAGGATTTACTGTAATGGAATGTACTTATCTGAGAACTGTCTTGATTTTTTAATTTATCTGTGTTAAATGCCTACTGGGATAACTAGACCAAGTTTCATTTTATTCATGATAGCAGAACTACAATGAGATTTGGGCAAGCCCTGATGAAATCTGGGGTCTATTTCACTGAAATAAACATATTCCAGTGGGACTGAAACAGAAGTCAGGGAGAAGGGAACATGCTACAAGAATAATATGCAAAATATCTGCAGATTGCTGTCATGTTAAAAAGGCCTCAAAGAGGCTAAACCCAGTGGTGGGATTCAGCCAGTTCGCATCAGTTCAAGAGAACCGATTGTTAACTTTCTGAGCAGTTTGGTGAAACTGGTTGTTGAAGAAATCATTAGGGCAGAGAACTGATTGTTAAATTATTTGAGTCCCATCACTGGCTAGACCTATCTTTCTTTCCTTAAGGATTCAGTAACTTCTGACTTTATTAGTACTGTGATCCACAAAACATGAAATTGGTTCTGTTTTGGCATTATTGGAGCTTTTCTTTTCTTTAAATAGCATGCATGCACACAGAACCTTATAAAAAAATCTTTCTAACTCCACATCTAATATATAGCGGAGAATATATTTTTGCTGGCCTTGGTGCAACAGTGAGGAGTGTTCTTGCACCTTGTAAAAATTGTTGGGGATTAGACATGAATGTGGGGATTAAGCATGGTTACCATCAGCAGCTGCAATCGTATTTCAGTAAAGATGACAGGACGGCGAGGGGGGAGGGTTGAGATAAATCACAAAAATTAATACTTCAGGAGGATCAAGGTCTGGTTTGGTTTTTGTTTTTTTGTTTTTTTTTTAAATTTGGGGGATCATCCTGAGCCTGACTGCATATGTGGCTTCAAATGTACCTCTAACTAATTCTTTCTTCTTGACAAGACATCACTATCAAGTGATTTGGACCGAAAACTAATTTACCTATCAAAGGCCTTTCACAGTTTTTTAGAGGGTGAAAAGCACTTAACCCTGCATTTTGATCTTCTGTAGCTAAGAACCACTGTGTACATTATGTTTTTTAAATGTAAATCTTTCTTTCTCTGTTACAGATCTGAGGTGGGGGAAACAATACAGCATATTAAGCTTGCTGCACTGTATTGTCCTTCATCTTTGGTCATAAAAATAAACTGATCAGAGAACCAGGATTTTCTACAGCTCCCTGCTGAGCTGTCCAAGAAGCCTTAAATGACTGGTTGACTTCATTTGATTCTTTTTTTCTCCCACCCACCCAGCACTTTCAAGTCTGGGTGACAGTTAAACCCTTGATAATCAAAAGGGACTTTCACTGATCTGCTTCTGGTGTGTTTCTTTAAAAATATCAGAGGCAGAAAATCTGCCAGCAATAGACCACTGCCAAGATATTTTGCTGCTTGGGTTAAAGAACAAACAGATATTCTTTCTCCCCCGCCCCTCTCCTCCATTTTATGTGCACAAGCAAACTGGACTTTAGTCCTAAGGAAGCCACAATATTCTACAGCAGGGGTCTCCAACCTTGGCAGCTTTAAGACTTGTGGACTTCAACTCCCAGAGTTCTTCAGCCAGCTGGCTGAGGAATTCTGGGAGTTGAAGTCCACAAGCCTTAAAAGTTGCCAAGGTTGGAGACCCCTGTTCTAGACCACTCGAGAGGAGCACCAATGTGAGACACCCAGCACTGTCTTCCTGAGGTCATCCAGGAGATTCAAGAAGAAATCTCAAAAGCCGCTTCTGCTTCCCAACTTCTGTTCTATGAGGCAGTTGGGCCTACTTCTAGGTCTGGCTCTGAAACGAGCCCCTTGGCTCATGAACCAAAACAGTTTTTTCCCCCAAAAGTTCACAGAAGGGGAATGGGGTGATTGAGAGACCATAAACAAATTTTGTTTGTTGTTAGGAGACATTGGACAGACATTCACGGCTATTGGCTTTGGTTATCCTACTGAGACATGCCATTTGCCAAGGAATCAATTAGAGAGCCCAGACTGATTTCATCAAGGGCGAAGATGTTTTTTCTTTTGCGTAATGCATTGTTTCTCTGCTTAGATCTATGATGTTCCCCCTGGATCAGTTAAAAGTCCTCCACAAGCAGCTCAAATGAGTGATACGAAATCTCAAGGGATCTATGACGTTCCTCCCACCAAAGGGGTAAGTTTATTGAAGTTCCATTTAAAGCAAACATGTAATTTCATGCTGGATTGAAGACATGTTTAAACAAAAAGTGTATTTTGCATTGAAGAGAAGACGGGAAGAAATAGCAGAGTGCTTTGAACTCCAGGCCTGTTAACATTCCCCTCAAGCCATTTATTTTTTGTTTGGTTTTTTTTTTTATTTATAACTGTTATAAAGGTACGCTGCCGAGCCTAATTATTATCCTTATGTAAGATATTCTTGTAATTAGTGTTTTTTTTAATCTGTACACATGCAATGGACTGATTGTATCTTTGTGCTTATCTAAGAGGAGTTCAAAAAACATGAAGAAGATATAGTCCTTTGTGTGAGGCTAAGTCAGCAGAAATCTCCATCTAAAGTTAATATCAGGGTGCACATCAGTTGTGCAGTCAGTATGTCTGGACTTCACTTCTGTGATACAATGACTGGAGCCCCACATCACATGGACCCTTAAGATTAAGCTCCCTTGATTTAGCATGTGGCATCTGTCCAGTTGGTTTGGTAAGGGCCCTTCCACATGCTCCAGTCAAGGAAAGAGACAGGCTCTGACCTTCTCTGACCCAACCTGCAAGGGTTATTGTAGTCTGTGCACCCCAAGTCAATTAACATTAAAAGTTGATCAACTGCTTTATAACACAGTGAAAATAAATTTACCAGTTTTTTCTCTCTGGTAGTGGAGCAGAAGGTTTTTGCTGGCAGATATACTAGACTAAACATTGAAGGATATTGTTCCTCCATTTTTGATGATCTGAAGTAATTTTGCTATATTGCGAGGGAACAGCTTTAAACACACACACTTAGATATACAGCAACAAAAGAGCAAGGGAAAAGACAGGGCACTGAGGATCTGGAGGGAGTTCTCAACAGCTACAGTGTAGAAAGGGTGATAATTCTCAAGGAGTCCTACACAGTAGCATGGAAATAATTTGGATGACTTAGGGGCCAGGTGGAATGGGTTTAGTCAGTGACTACTAGGCTGACGTGTAAACTGGATCAATTTGTATAGTCTTTATACAGAGCAATAGTCTTTGGACAGAGCATGTCTTAGTATCCTTGAGCTATAAGTAGTAGGGTAAGGTTGTCATTTTGTGCCAAGTATCCACTGTACAAGATTTGATGTTTGCTGGGCTCTTCTATTTGAGCTTGACAGATTGCAGCTCAAAATCACATGTTTTCAGCCACTCATATTTCATAATGGTCAGGTTAACTGTGCTGGAGGAAAACCATCTAAATAATTGCTTTCTGTGCCAATACTAACTTTTGCTGGCCACTTTCAAACAATTACATTATTTTTCTGGGATTTGACCACATTCAGCCAGAGACAGCGCTTCCACAAAGTAACTCTGCTTATTGTCCATGTAAATGGTAATCACCTACATTTGATAATTTAATGTCATGAAGAGCTGTGGTGGCACAGTGGCTAGAATACAGTATTGTAGGCTAATTCTGCTAATTGTCAGTAGTTCGATCCTGACTGGTTCAAGGTTGACTCAGCCTTCCATCCTTCCAAGGTCAGTAAAATGAGGACCCAGATTGTTGGGGCCAATATGCTGACTCTGTAAACCGCTTAGAGAGGGCTGTAAAGCACTGTGAAGCGCTATATAAGTCTTAAATGCTATGCTTTTAGCATAGTAACTTAAGTTTGCCTGTTACATTCCAGATCTGTACCAATCCGTCTTCCTCATTCAGAGATAATACGGATGCTAGAAAAGGAATGCCTGATTTGGCTGTGGGCGTAAAGCATGAAGTGAGCTCCGAAGGTGTATATGATGTCCCTCCTCCCATAGCCAAGGCACCCACCTCTTCTGAGCTGACACCACTCCAGCAAGGCCTCTACGATGTTCCAGTGAGCCACCAAACTCAATTTGTTGGACAGCAAATAGTTCCCCAGGCAGATATTTATGACACCCCTCGGGGAATTGCCTTTCCTGGACAGCATCTAGCATTTGGTGAAAGTCTGAATCCAGATGGAAAAGAAGGAATATATGATATCCCTCCACAGGTCACCCAGGACACCAAAAGGCTACAGGATGCTACCGACGGGATAAACCGGTTGTCTTTTTCAAGTACAGGGAGCACCCGGAGTAACATGTCCACTTCTTCCACCACATCAAAGGAATCTTCTTTTTCAGCTAGTCCTTCTCATGACAGAAAGATAACCCTGGATCCCGACTCAGCCATCGAGAGGCTTTATTGGAATCAGAACACAGTCGAAAATACAGTCTCCAGTTTGATGGCCTTCGTCCACCCTGACTGGCGATCGTACGAGAACATGGAAAAACATATCAACAAGATACATACTGCGGTTGACAAAGTGGAACAGTCACTGGTTGACTACCTCCATTTCACAAAGGGGGCAACTGCCAATGCGTCCTATCTGTCAGAGCTTAGTCTCTACAATAAAATGAGGAGGGAGCTGCAGAGGTTAGAAGATTCCTATCAGATTTTGACCCAGATTAGCCACGACCTCAATAACTGCAGCTGGTCCTTAAATGTCCTAGCAGTTAACAAGCCTCAGAACAAATGTGATGACCTGGATCGTTTTGTGATGGTGGCAAGGACGATCCCAGATGACGCCAAGCAACTGACCACTAGCATCAGTGTCAATGCAGAGGTGCTCTTCAAACAAGGACCTTGCAGCTCCTATATAAAAAATGCATCGGAGGGTGTGAATCCTACTGCTGATTATGTGTATGATAATCCTCAGGCTCTAACATTGCACCCTGGAGATAAAAACCAGGACCACTGCACTTCTCTATCCCCACTCCTTTCTAAAAACCAGCCTTACCAATGCAACAGCAATAACAGCTTAGAAAAGAGCTGGATGGATGATTACGATTATGTGCACTTGCAGGTGAGTCCCACCTACCTTTTCTGGAGGTGTCAGCCAGAGGCTTTTGGGATGTTTATAAGCAGGGCCTGAAGTCCCTGACACACCCTTTAGAAACAAACTTCCCAAGTCGGTTGCTTTTCACCTGTACTTTGTTTCAGTCATGAATGCCCTAAAACTGATTGATGGTAGATGTCTTTCGGTATTGAGAGATAAGGTAGATCAGGATATTGTAATCCTGATTGGATATCAGAATAACACTTAGAAGGGACATTCAAGGTCTTCCAATCCAACCCCCTGCTCAAGTAGGAAACCCTATACCCGTGATGGTGAACCTATGACACGTGTGCCACAGGTGGCACGCAGAGCCATTTGTGGCTGCACTCGAGCTGCAGGCAAACTTACCTCACTGCACATGCGTGCACCTCAAAGATAATTTTTGGCTGGTTTGAGGCCTTTTTCGGCCTCCCACAGGCTTGAGGAAGGCTTTGGCAGGCCTTGCAGGCCGAAAACTAGGCCCATTTCATCACTTCCTGTTTTTCTGAAAATACCGGAAGTAATGAAACAGGCCTAGTTTTTGGCCTGCAGAAGCCTTCCTCAAGCCTTTGGGAGGCCAAAAAAGGCCTCAGACTGGTTGAAAATCAGCTGTGAGGTGCAGTGCAAGTAAGGGGGTGGCAGGGTGGGTGGGGATTGTGCACGCATACGTAGGGGGACATGGGGCACATTGCCTTCTGGTTGCTGGCGCGCGCACAATTTTTGGCACAGGAGCCCAAAAAGGTTAGCCACCACTGCCCTATACCATTTCAGACAAATGGTTGTCCAATCCATAAAAACTTCCAGTGTTAAGAGTATTTGCAAGTTCTGGAGGCAAGCTATTCCACTGATTAACTGTTCTAACTGTTAGGAAATTTCCCCTTAGTTCTAAGTTGCTTCTCTCCTTGATTAGTTTCTATCCATTGCTTCTTGTCCTGCCCTCAGGGGCTTTGAAGCAGGGGTCTCCAACCTTGGCAACTTTAAGCCTGGCGGATCTCAAAGAAAGCTGGCTGGGGAATTCTGGGAGTTGAAGTCCGCCAGACTTAAAGTTGCCAAGGATGGAGGCCCCTGTTTTGAAGAATAGGTAGACTCTCTCTTCTTTATGGCAGCCCCTTTTAATATTGGAACATATCTAAGATCTGTGTTGGATCTACCATCTCTTTCATTTTCTAGCCAGTGAGTAATTATTGCCCTTCCCTACTCCATTCTCCCCATTCGTTCAGCAGAGAATGGAAATTGTCTACCAAGGTGCACCAGTCGGATTGTGGGTTCTGGGGAAAACCAGCCATTTTCTCTCTCCTGTTAAAATGTTATTAAGCAGAACAAGATGCAGCTGGACCGTCATCAGGTCAACAGAAATAAAAATGAAAAGGCTCCAGCCATATGACAGAATGCATAAAATCCTTTAGTGCCTCTCCTGCCATTTCCCAGGTTGTGCAACTCCTGTTTATTTAAGATCATAGCCAAACTATAAGTTCCCACTGTTCTCATTGACTTTTTCCTCACTACTGATTAAAAACACGAGTACAAACATAATAAAATGCCTGCTCTTTAAATAGTTAACTGCCATGTGAAGAGGTGTTCCTTTGTGTGATTGGACTTGGTTTTTCTTTTTTTTGTATGTCAATTTATCTCTGATTAGGGGAAGGAAGAGTTTGAAAGGCAACAGAAAGAGTTGCTGGAAAAAGAAAACATTGTTAAGCAGAACAAGTTGCAGCTGGAACATCATCAGGTAAAGAACCTTATAAGTAGCATCCAAACAATCAGGAAGGCAAAATGGAAAGACAAGGACCCTGGAATTCTGGGAGGTAGAAATGTTGTCTTTAAAAAAATCACTTGCACCAAGGGAGGTTTTTTTTTAAACCTTGTGTTGCTCAGTATCAGTTAGACAGCGAGATGGGTAGGAAAATGTGCATGAATTTGTGGGTGGAAAAGAACAGTTTTTTTAAAGCCTCCATTGATTGCAAGTGATCTTCCCCAAAGCAGTATAAGCTATAAGGAATTCAAATAATCAGTTTACTCTCTGACTCCTGACCCACAATAGTTTTGTGTCTTCTTTTCCCAAATGCCACTCACCAGTTCAGGCCCATTTGTGTTTCTCCAGTATTCTCTGGATGATTGGGGAACACCCATTGGGGATGTCTATGGAGATTCTCAGTTCTCCAGGTCATGGTTGTCCCAAAGGTGCTTTTTCAAGAGGCAACCGGACTTTCTAGTTTTTCTTTGAAGACGTTTCGCTTCTCATCCAAAAAGCTTCTTCAAATTTGCATTCTTCAAGTGACCAGCTGTTGTCCGTTCCCCACCATCCAGTGAGAGCTGAAGAAGCTTTTTGGATGAGAAGCAAAATGTCTTCAAAGAAAAAAAAAAAAAAACAAGTCCAGCTGCCTCTTAAAAAAGCACCTTTGGGACACCCATTGAGGATGTTTATTTTTTAAGTCACCACAATCATGATGAATTTAGATTATTGTTGCTCACTGATACATTCCTAAGCCTGTGCTCCTTGCATATGACAGTCTATAGGCTTGTAACATAAAAATCATAACAATCAACATTAAGAAATGTTAAGAAATCTTCCCGTCTTGGGATTCTTCACTGTAGCCCACTGATCCCAAGTTGAACTTGTCAGGTCTCAGCAATCTACTAAAAAGAAGGGTATCAATCGCTGATAGAACTACATGGTGCTGACTTTCCTATTTGCCTTTCAGTTGAATCAGTTCCAGCGATTGGAACAAGAAATCACAAAGCCAGTAGAAAATGACATCTCAAAGTGGAAGTCGCCTCAAAGTCTTCACCCAGCAAAGAACTTGTTAGCCACTCAAGAGAGACAGCTTCTTTTGTTTTATTCAGAACAATGTGAAACTCATTTCAGTTCCCTCCTGAATGCCATTGATGCCTTCTTCAGCTGCATCAGTGCTGCGCAGCCCCCGAGGATCTTTGTCGCTCATAGCAAGTTTGTCATCTTAAGTGCTCACAAACTGGTCTTCATTGGGGATACCCTGACTCGGCAGTTGACAACTCAGGAAATGCGCAACAGCATCATGAATTCCAGCAACCAGCTGTGCGACTTGCTCAAAACCATCGTTACGTCAACCAAGGTGGCTGCCTTGAATTATCCTAGCACATCGACGTTGCAAGATATGGTGGACCGTGTGACAGATCTTTCCCACTATGCGCAGTTGTTTAAGTGTTCTTTGATTCACATGGCATCTTACTGAGATGCACAGGAAGGACTTAGCCCAACAAGGAACTGGAACGTGTCTTTTATAATATGTACAGATTTTAAACTTGATTATGTATTTTTTTTTCTGTAGATGTTTTTATATGGAAATTTTTAAATTCATTTTATGGGTTAGAAATTGCAAAGATTTTCGGCAATCTCAGTTTATTGGTTTCAATATACATTTATAAATATTACATGCATTCTCATGTATGTATATGTGGGGACATTTCATAGAATCTATTATGTCAGCACCTTAACAAAAGCATCCATCAGTTCTGTGATGTATATAAGGGCTTAATTTTAGGATACCCATTAACCTGATGCTACTTTTCCCTTTCGGGGTGTACAATGTATATTTTATTTTAGCTTAATTATGTCATGTAGACAATGTTTTAAAGGCTATGACAACCCTTTAAGTAAATATTGTTTTATGTCCAAAGGAAAGATGCCAACAAACCCTATCTGGAATAATTGTTAGTAAATAAACTATACCTCCTCTAACACTAATGCTCTTCAGATTTTATTTGGAAATGAAAGCATGTATATTTCCAAGCATTTCATTTCAAAAGGCACACACTCGGGAATGGCTGTCTTAATTTTACTTTAGATTCTGGAGACTGTCATTTTGAAAGAGATAAACTGTACACTCCACAAGAGTAAGGGACAGTAATTTGGACCTCAAAAATCGGGGGTTGCCTTTAGATGAAAGCAAAGGCAGTTGATTAACATCCTTTCTTGTCACGGTTATTCCAATTTTCAGCAGTCCAGATCTGGTTACCTTACAAAAAATACTGGTTTCCCATTTGTGAAGATCTGATAATGTTCAGGGTCAATATCCACCCTGAGTTGAGTTCAAGCAACAAGGAACCAGATAATACAGAGTGAAAAATATACCAACCGATGCTTGAAAAGGTCACACACAGTGGAGCTGCAAACCATAATCAGCGATTAGATATCTTTCTCTTCCAGGAAGACAATAGATATGATTCAGTTGAAGAGTGCATGATCTTTAGCATCTGCACTTACCAATGTGAGGTGGAGAAACTGAAAAGGGCTACTGTGAAACACCGTGGGGCACAGCTTCCATCAAGTGGTCGGCCCCGAGTCTGATAGATCATTGTCTAATTGTGATAGCAAGGCAAACTTATACCACAAACTTGTGGATAAGGCAGCAGTTGCAGGCTGAGTTATCCACTCTGGGTAACAAGGGAAAAAAATGAATATGATTCTTGTTGTGTAATTTACAGTTGATTAACATTTATACATTTCTCAATTCCTTGCATGATGCTTTACAGGTGCTTCATCAATAGTCTACATCGGTGTCAAACTCATGGCATCACATCACATCACATGACATATCCGCCCACCCCCTTTGCCAAACCAGGGGTGGGCGTGGTCAGCATGTGATGCATCCAGCCTGCAGGCCTTGAGTTTGACACCCCTGGTCTACGTTAATGGTGCTACCACAACCACCTCCTGCTCCAGAGTTTTTCCTTTAGCAGTAACAATTACTGACACGCAATAGAGTTAGGGTAACTTTAAAGTCTGCAGCAGTGAGGATTAAAGGGCCAATGTGCTAGCAATGCTCAGTCATGATTGAAAGTTTAATGGCATTTCTGTCTCTGTTGCTCTGTGATCATTTGAGCTAAATGAACTCCTGCACACTGCTTATGCAGCAGGTTGCTGCCAACTAAATGTTACCTACAACCTTGTGATCACTTGTCAACTTAAATAAACTACAGGTCTTTTTCGCACACAACAGCATGGGGTTGTTTTTTGTTTTTTGTAGTCTGGGTCTTTGTAGTCAGTATATTTATTTGTCAAGTAATGCTTTACATTACATTACAATCCTATTCCTGTTGACTCACATCTAGTGGCTGCCAGTTGCAGCCAAGAGATTCCTGCTGTTCTCTTACATACTAATTTCTACAACTGGTAACCTTAATCTAAGACTGGCCAACAAAGCACGATGAGGAGTACTTTTCATTGCTTCTTTCCAGTTATAACACATCACTTTTTTGTAAGAATTACAATTGTTATTTGTTTAGTGTTTGTTAGGTTAGTTAGTATCTAACATCTTACATAAATAATGCGTGTTATCTCCCTAACAACCTAGTGGGGTAGGTTGAGCTGAAAAATGGCCCATTTCGTCAACACTATATATAAACAGGCAGCAAACCTCACACACTTAAGATGTGCACTGTGGTGGTACAGTGGTTAGAATGCAGTATTGCAGGCTCATTCTGCCAACTGCCAGCAGTTCGATCCTCACCGGCTCAAAGTTGACTCAGCCTTTCATCCTTCTAAGGTGGGTAAAATGAGACAGACAGTTGGGGGCAAAATGCTGACTCTGTAAAGTACCATGAAGCGGTATATAAATCTAAGTGCTATTGCTGTTACCTAATTGGGCGATGAAACATCTGCAGGCACACAACCAAGCTCAGAGAGCGCCAAGAACTTTTCACCCAATTAAGTTGCTTGGCTGAGATTGACAATTTTTCTGAGAGAAGGACAATTTTGTTCATTTATTAAATTTGTTTGCTGCCTGTCTCACCAAAAGGTGATTCTGGGCAGTTTACAATGTTTTTTTTAAAAAATAAAACAATACAGAAACATGTGCATAATAAGAATAAAACGCTATAAAAATACAAATTAACAAAAGAGAACAGTAAAGTAAAATAAGCATATTTATTCATTCATTTAAATTTATTAGCCAATAGTTCCAGCTATTGAGAGCCATCCCAAATAGTTGAATTGAGACTTGTATTGTGTAGTCTGCTCATTTTACCCACAGATACATATTGGTGGTCTTTGACTTACAAAGAGTTCATTTCGTGACCATTCAAGTTACAGCAGCACTGAAAAAAGTGACAACCGTTTTTCAATTTATGATTCCCTCCTGGGGATCATATGAGCAGTTTTTGTAACCTTACAAGCAAAGCTGATGGGAAGCCAGATTCACTTCACAACCATGCTTCTAACTTCACAAATGCAATGATTCACTTAAGAATGGTGACAAGAAAAGTAGTAAAATACGGTGAACTCACTTAGCAACATAAATTTTGGGCTCAACTGTGGTCGTAACTCAAGGACTACTTGTATATGCACCATCTAAAACTTGGAAATAAAAGTTTTTTTTTAAAAAAAAACCTTAAAAAGAACAGTATGCATTTTTGGGGGGAGTATGGTAATATATTGGCAATACAATATATTGTATTACATTTCAAGTTGTTCTGGATGCCACAGTTACTTCCTCAGCCTTAGGAAGCTCCTATTAATGCTAATGGGAGTTCCCTAGGAAAAATTCCAAGCCTTAAAAGATTCATTTGGCACACCATAACATTAAGATCATTTTGCAAACAGACTACAAATGTAATTCATTTATTTCACTATCTCACATAATGGGGTGGTTTTATAACACCAAGACTTATTCCACAAAGTATGTCTGGAGTCATATTTTTCTGAAATGTAAATAAATGACCCAATTCAGCAAAACCCTAATTACAAAGTTCGCTGTTGAAACAGAGGTTCTTAAGCATTCATTGCATTCCAGGGCTAGATGAATGGTTTTTTTGGAAGTCTTGAATAAATGTATGACTTTTCATTCCATCTTCAGTGCCAATGATCTGTGATCCCTGAATGGAACAAGAAAACATTGCTTACATATCACTTTGAGTTTGTAGCTCATAGCACACAAAGCTGCTACCTTCTTCCTAGCTGGTTGATTGGATAGCTGACTTATGTGATATTCCAATCATAACCAGTCCTGAGCAGCTTATACTGTACATTGTGTTCTATTAAATACAGTTTAAAATGCACCTGCAAATCAAACAAATAATTTGCAACTCTTGCCCCAGACAATAAACAGACTTGATTCCAATAGATTCCTTATTGCAAGCTATGGAATAAAGAAAGATCAAACTATGTGAATTTATGCAAAGTGCGCAATCACCAAACCGGTTGTTATGTGGTAGCATCCCACTCCTCCTGTATGGTAATCTCTATTTGGATGGGAAATCTGGAACACAGCCTATTTTCGCCAGAGAATTATAGCCTGGTACTATCTCTGAAAAGGGACACTTCCAAATCTTCAAACTTCAGAAAACCAACACCAGTTTTCAATTCCCATTGTACCAATCTATGTAAATGTTTCAACATTCCTAAGCATTACAGTCAAATATATAAGTATTCTGGCAGCCATAGATTTAATCTCATTTCATCCCTGTGTGTACATTAATTACTTAATTAATTCAACTCAGCCTGAACTTAAAAATTTTGAACCAATTATATATATATATATATAATTTCTCCTCTTTGCTTATCATGTTTAAAAAACACCACCACCAAATGAACTCAGTTAAACCTTCTAAAATTCTGTAAAAGTTTGTGTTCCTGAGTACATAAGAAGGGATCAGGAATCCTGTTGTGACAATCTGTGGTTTCTGAGCAATCTATTCTGGGCTCTTTTCTGAGTTAAATCTGAAATCTCTGCCTATAGCTACGTACAAATGGAAAAACCCAGGCAGAGGAGAGGGACATGAAAGAGAGAAAGGGACTTTCATTGCTTTTTCATCCTGCAAGATTTTCTTTCTTTGAAAAGTGACAAAAAATGCCTAGGTGCAATCTCCACAAAAGCTTTTATCTCTGAGGCAGACTTGAGCTGGCTATCAATACCTGTAATGGATGAGCCTTCAAACAAGAATTAAAAATAACCTTGGTGGTTTGTTTAGTCCTGGCTTTTAAAGGAAAGAGCTCTCTGAAAACAAACAGATTGTCTACACAACACACAAACTCTTTTTGATTTTTCTGGACTTTGGTCAAGTAGCACTACTGTATTTCAAATCAAAAGTGCTCAGGATCATTTCTTTGTTTCCCTCCTCCTGGGAGAATTTGAGCACTTTATCCTACTAGCAGCCCTAGACATTAGGCTCAATGGTAATGTAAACTATAGTTTAGGAGCCTCTATAGAGCAGGGTTTCTTAACACTGGTAGCTTTTAAAGGTATGGCCTGCAACTCATCAACGGCCATGCAAGTTGTGGAATACTAGGAGTTGCAGTCCACATCCCTGGAAATTGCCAAGGTTGGGAAATGCTGCTTCTAGGAGGAGCAAATGTACCCCTTTCCTTAAAAAAATAATAATTTGCTTTTAGAGCTGCCACTTAACCAGATTCAAGCTGCAAAAATCCAATCAACCAACAAATGGCAAAAAGCTACAGAAAAAAAAAGTAATTCTATGCTATCATCTAACAATCCTTCAGGTTGTAGCCTCCTAATCCAGGATGCTTAACCTAGTTAATATTCATTCCCATGCAAAGAAAATGTGCCAGAGAACAAGCTGCCTACAAAATGGCCAGCACCTGTGTAGCTGTCGCCCTGTCCCTTTAAGGCCTCCCTTAGTCAGCACCGCAATTGTTGCCTATAAAAGCTGAGCAGAGAGGCAAATGGGTGTGGTTGTGTTAGTTGTGGGAGACAGGGAGGGAAAGGAAGTGTATGTTCCTGAAGCAGCCTAAAGCAAAGCTACTATTTGATAGCAGTAGGACTTGTAAGAAGTAGTAGTTGGAGGAGGAAGAGGAGATGTAGTTGTAAATGTAGTAAGAATAAGGGGAGTAGTGACTGCTAACTACCCTTTGAGTGTTTAGGGACCTGACTCATGTTAGCTCAGGTTTTAGAGCCCATTGATTTGGGTATATGTAAAAGAACCTGTTACACGGTGGTATAGGACCTGAGGCTTAAAAAGCCATCAGTACCCATTGAAAGGGGTTTGGTTTTCCAGAGCCTATCAAAATTACTACCATAGAAAATACAAAGCATTACGTATATGGGAAAGCAAATATATCTGTTGAATTTAACTGCATCCAATTTACATCTATGTACATTAGAATTTGCTCAGCGAGTCAGGCCTTTTTGTCTCTTCATCTGTCAGAAGTGGCCTTTTCTTTTCTGAGTTATTGTAAGCTCACATCACAAAGTCTAACCCTCTTGTCTTTTGCTAGCCTGCTGCCTTTCATTTTTTTCTAACCATGGCGCCTTTTTCCAAAGATTTTTGAAAATGGAATTTTTTTTTTTTAAAAAAAAAACACAACCCCAAGGCATGGAGGGGGGGGGGAAGAGCTGTAGTTTAGAAAATCAGAATCCTATCTAGGATCAAAACCTGCCTTTTAAAAAAAAGATTTGCTGCAATTTGAACAAAGAAAGAAAAGCTCTTCAATTGATAGCAGCTGCTACCTTATTTATTTATTTTTACTCCCATCAGTTCTTGGAGATAGACGAGGAAACTTCTACCAAAAGAAATATTTGAATACTTCATTGACTGATATAGGATATAACAGAATTTGGAAAGCCTGATAGCATATTTCTCTTTGACTTCTGTTTTATCAAGGAAAGTCCAAAGGAGGGGAGTCTTCAGTTTTTTTCTCATACCTTCTTGTTTTCCAGGAGCTAAGTTCATATTTTCACCAATAAATTTCACATAGGTGAATATCTACTCCTATTGTTGAAATTAAACCAACTTTACCTATTTCCTAATCTAGGATCTTTTTTAAAAAATAATTTTATTAATGAAAAAAAAACATTAAACAATGAACATGGTGCATACATAACAAAAAATACAAATTTACATATGTACATAAATATTAATCATCTTTGCTAGAATTACTCCTTTCTTTTTTTAAACCAGTAGTAAAACTTCTCCCAAATTCTGTAATAACCAGATTCAGACTTATCTTTTAATTCTTGAGTTATTCTGTCCATTTCAGCATGTGACCAAATTTTTCTAACTATTTCCATTTCTTCTGGCCTATCATTTCCTTTCCATCTCTGGACAAGAGCTAGTTTCATGGAAGTGGTGATATGGTTTATTAAATATATTATCTCTGTGTGATATTTCCCCATATTGATTCCCAATAAGAAAATTTCAGGTGTGAACTCTATTTTAATTTTACACATCTCTTCTAACCAGTTTCTGATTTTCAGCCAATATATTTCGGCTTTTTCACATTTCCACCATACATGGTAATATGTTCCAATTTCTGTATTGCATTTCCAGCATTTAGGAGATAATTTCAGATACATTTTTGCTAGCGGGTGTGCTATTGATAAAACATTTTTAGTAAATTTTCTTTATATGATGCAGCCAGGGTAATTTTCCTATTCTTGTCCCATAAAATTTTCCAATCTTCCAGATTTATACCATATCCAAAATCTTTCATCCAGGCCAGCATTCCTAATCTAGGATCTAATTGCTATTTGAAGTTTGTTTCACTTGCCCCCAGGAACATCTAAATGAGGGCCAAGCACAGCGCTTTCTCTTACTCAATTGTCCTTACCTCTAAATCTACCTGTTGAAAAGCGAGGTGAAATTCTTTTTATTCATTTATCTAGTTTCTCCTTCTACCATTAAACTCAATCTCTACTTCCAGGCTAGAAATCAGGAATGAGTTCCAGTCCTGCTTTAGGCATGAAAGCTATCAGGATGACTTTGGGCCAATTGCTCACTCTCAGCCCAACTCATCTCACAGGTTTGTTGTGGAGAAAATAGAAGAAGCAATATTATGTCCATCATGTTGACTTATTTAAAACTAAATAAATAAAAGCAGGATAAAACAAAACCTTTTAAAAAAATTGCCAGCAAGCAAAGACAGAAAATGGATCTTGGGAGGGATAATAAGAAAAGCTACAGAAAACATTTGGTTCAGCTGCAGACTTCAACAGTAGCAAGTCTGTTTGCCTCTTTTCTACAAAAGTATAGGTAGTCCTTGACTGACAATCACAATTCAGCCCAACATTTCTGTTACTGAGATATGTTAAATGAATTTTGCTCCATTTTACCATGTTTCTTGCCACAATTGTTAAGTGAATCACTATAGTCATTAAAGTTAGCAACATAGTTAAGTGAATCCGACTTCTCCCTTGACTTGGCATGTCAGAAGGGCGCAAAAGGTGACCACATGACCCCAGAATGCTGCAACCGTCATAAATGCCAGTTACCCGGTGTCTGAATTTTGTTCACTTGACCGTGGGAATGCTGCAACAGTTGTGTCACTTTTTCAGTGCTGATGTAACTTCAAACCGCTACTGAACAAACCATTGTAAGCTGAGGACTGCTTGTAGAAGTAAACAAGGTGATTTAAGACTTGCCAGAAAACAGCACCTTTCAAAAAAAAAAAAAAACTCTGAGGGAGCATCAGCCCACTACGTAGACCTGGACCATCCAACACCACAAGAAGATCAGAATTCAGAATTACACTTGTACGGAGCATGACTATTGTTGGAAGTTAAAACCCACCCCTTTCCTAGGAAAATGAAATATTTTAGGATATACAAAAAAAGACAGAATATTTTCCCCTAAAGAAGAAAAGTAGAAACTCAGAGGCAGAAACTCATCCATACTCAACCTTTGCTAATGGGCCATTATTCTGGCCTGGGCCAGTCTATTTTACATAACAAAGATCTACTCCAGGTAGAGACATAATAAGAATTGCCCAAAGCCCTTTCATTACATCATCACCCAGCAAAGCTCAACCAAGCCTGGGACTCAGGACAGCCTACAGAGTTGCCCCTGCATGGCCCCATGGGAGTCTGACAACCAATCAGAATACAAGCTTAAATTCAAATCCCAACAGAGGGCACAAAACCCAGGGACTCTCAGCATCTCTTGTCTTTTTTTGCTCAGGAGCTCCAAGCTAGGTGGTCCTGTCCACCATTAAACCATCGTTCCAAACAACCTCCATATTTCCAGTGTCTTTCTTCCCCACTTGGAACTGAACCCAGAAGAATATTTCTTCCAACAATATCTCCCTGGTCTGATTGCGTTGTACCTCCCCTCCTTCTTACATCCCAGTGATTCAGGGAGACATTTGCCTGAAACACTATGAAATATTATCTTTCCAAGACCTAAAAACAGTGTTTCAGCCCACTTCGCTTAGGGCTTAGTCAATATTTGCATATTTCTATCCTGTTCACTTTCTTTACCTCTACAAGAAAGCATGGCTTTTCCGCAGCCTTGTACCTTGAAAGTGACTTTAAAAGTTTTGCTCAAGATGGATTTATGATAATTTTGCAACTCTCTGCTTATATTACAAAAACCGGCATTGTCGACAGGTTTTTGGAGCTTTACACTAAATATGGCTTGTTTCTTGTACATTTCCTTCAGCCACCATTGCTTAATATAGAAGTCAGTCAATCATACTTTCAGAGAAGGACATGTGGTTACAGCTAAGTTGTTCTGCTTGGATTAAATCTAGATGAATTCCAGTCATCTGGTTCCATTTCCTTAGCAGCTTCTTTTAAAGTAGGTAATTTAAAGACAGAGATAAGCTTGTCCTCGGCGTGAAGGAAAACATTTGAACCAGATGAACTTAGAAATATTTTTAATGGTCGAAACGGGCTTGTCAAAATGCTGTGAAGTCCAACGTGCATATAGCTTTTTGAAAAGATTTAGGTTTAGCAATTTGGAAAGACATATTCTCAGCCCCTACTTTTCTTCAAATTGGGGGGAGCAGAACTACAGGACCCCACTAGCAAGACATGGAATCAAACTCCAAGCAGACCTTTGGGAAACCAAAGGTGGTGATCCTGGAAACCTCTACTTGTCGTTTCCTTGTTACTTGTAGTTTCCCATTACACCGAATCTCCAGTTGGGGTCCAGAAGCTTGATGGTTCAGACTGTTGTTGTGATAGTTGTGGAGCAAGGCTGTCCACAGGAATGCCTTTGACCTTTGACTTATTTGCAGAGGCATTACATGCCCTCCTCCTCCCAATTTTAAACATGTTTGTTGCCCTTATTTGCAATGGGGGCTCAGGACTGGCATTTGTACTTAAAATGATTGATGTATCTCTAATAGAACTTGGAGGTAGGGATAAGATAACTTTTCTCATGCCTCGGGTAACAAAATTGGGTTATTGCCATGCGCTCCACGTGGGGCTGCCCTGGAAGACCATCTGGAAATTACAAATAGCTCGGAAATGTGCTGACTTGGGCAATTTTGCCCATATTATATATCACTGTTCCACAGGCTGCACTGGCCTGCAGTTTCCTTCCAGGTATAAATTTCAAGATGCTGGTAATTATCTCTAGAACCTGAAATATGAATGGAACTAGGCTACTTGCAGTACTGCTCCAGGTTCCTTCTCTTAGACGTTGCCATCTAGCAGGACTTTTAGAAAGTGGGTCTTCTCTGAAGCTGACTCTGCCCTTGGAGAATATTTCCTCCAGAGAACCTGCAGTCCTCCCTCCCTCTTTGCCCTCTAGAACGCCTTGAAGAGGGCTTCCTTCCCCAAATACTAGGGTAAGATGAGGCTAAGAGACCAGCAAGAATGTGTGTTAGATATATGGCAAAGTTCTACCCCAGGTGCCATGGGTGTTCCATATTCAGAGACTTGAAAGCCCGCATTCCCATTAGTCCATTGCAACCGCTACCTGATTGGGCAGCCAGGGCAGCTATGATTGGCTCGCTTGGAGTCTGCTGTGATTGGTTGAAACAATAAACCCCTGCTAGGCATATTGGCGGGCAACAAGGCCACCCCCAACATCCTATCACCTCGCAGGATGAGGTGGTCTGAATTCTTGGCCGCTTATAATTACCAGCTCACCCGCCCCAGTAAGGACATTTTGCACGCCAATGCCTTAAGCTGCTCACCCCTTCTGGACGTGCTAGACGACCCAGCCCCTCCACGCAAGTCCTCCAAATAGAGACTCTACCCAGCCCACTCCTCACCGCGCCAGACATTGCCCGCGAGACAAAAAAAGATACGCGGCTGGCGCAAGTCTTGAGCTGGGTAGAACGGGGTTGGCCAGATAACGACAAAGACGAACGTTTTAAAGCTTTCAGGAACCGGCAGATTGAACTCTTTACTCAAAAAGGATGTACTGTGGGGAGATCGGATGGTGATACCAGAAACTTTGCAAACTGCTGTTTTAGACATGCTGCATGAAGGGCACCCGGGCATCGTTCGGATGAAAGCTCTGGCAAGAAGTTACGCTTGGTGGCCAGGGATGGACAGGCAGATCGAAACATGGGTGGGCACATGCAACAGTTGTCAACAAACGCGATCCGCGCCCGCCCCCCCGCAGCACCACCCCTGGAATGGGAAACACCCAGAGGTCCCAGGTCGCGAATCCACCTCAATTTCGCCGGCCCCACTCAGGGGCCACCTCAATTTCGCCAGCCCCTTTCTGATAACCGTCGATGCCTATTCTAATTGGCTAGAAGTTTGCACCATGAAAAAAACAACTACCGAAGCTGTCATAACAAAACTTAACAAACTCTTTGCCACACACGGGTTGCCAGATGTGATAGTGTCCGACAATGGGCCTCAGTTCACGGCACTAGCATTCGAACAATACCTGGCTACCCGTGGCATCAGACATGTTTTAACTTCGCCCGCTCACCCGGCGGCGAACAGGCGGGCGGAACGAATGGATCAATTTACTAAAAAAACCATTCAGAAAATAGAAGACGGCAACATCCAAGAGAAAATTAATAAAATGCTGCTGATACAACATATCATGCCAAACACAACCACCAACAAATGCCCAGCAGAACTACTCATGGGCAGAAGACTCCGTTCATCACTAGACCATTTGCATCCCACATATAACCCGGAGAAACCCCCAGGCTCCACTAGCCGTCACTGCGCATTCAACATTGGTGACACCGTCTTTGCGAAAAGTTTCACCATAGACCCTCTCTGAGTACCCGCCCGCATCACCCAAATCACCGGCCCCCAGTCATACCGTCTAGAAATAACCGATGGATGGAGCTGGAAGTGCCACATCGACCAGCTCCGGTAAAGACTAGCCAGCTTGGACTTAAATAAAGAAATCAGAGGGGGGGGACCCCAAACATTGAAAAAAAGGAAAAATCCAACGCAAGCAGAACAACCCCAAAACGAAAACCAAACAATAAACCAACCATACGCACCTGGAAACACAGAGCCGTTGCAGACGGGTGCTTCACCTGGAAGAAGCAGCCGGACAAGCTCAACTAGCCCGGAAAATCCAGGAGGGAACAGCAGAGCAAACGACTTGACCAACCTGGGCGAACCAGGCGGGAGTCGCAGCTATAGGCCCAGCTCACCCTTCCAGGCGGTTCCATTGAGAGGTTTGAGAGCGACACGGAGCCCGTCCGAACCTGCCGACGACCAAAGACTAACTGAAATGCGCAGGTCAAGTAGGCAGGTACGGAGACCCGCCTACTTACGCGACTACATCACCCCGCCCCTTGGACGATACCAAGAGGGGAAGGGTGTTCCATATTCAGAGACTTGAAAGCCCGCATTCCCATTGGTCCATTGCAACCGCTACCTGATTGGACAGCCAAGGTAGCTATGATTGGCTCACTTGGAGTCTGCCGCGATTGGTTGAAACCAAGCGCAGGAGACTTAAAGCAGCGTCATTGGCCGCCAAGCCGTGACCAGCTCTATAAAAGAGCCGCCGCGGCTACTAGTTTTTCAGACTTGTTCCTGCCGATAAATATAGAGCTGTTGTTACTGAACTGAAGTCTCTCGTCTTTATGAGCCCGACCTTCCGAACATAACAATGAGTGTGTAGGAAGTTATCACCTACCCCTCTTCTAGAAAATTGAAATATCCTAGGAAATATTGAAAAGGCAGAATATTTCCCCTAAAAAGAGTAGAAACTCAGAAGCAGAAACTCACGTCAGAAACAGAAGCTCACTGTCACTAGTTTGTTAATGGGTAGGCCATTATGGCCTGGGCCAGAATATTTTACATAACAAAGATCTCCAGGTAGAGCTATAGGAATTGCCCAAAGCCCTTTCATTACATCATCCAGCAAGGTTCAACCATGTCTGGGATTCAGGACAGCCTACAGAGTTGCCCCTGCATGACCCCATGGGAATCTGACAAACCGTCAGAATACAAGTTCAAATTCAAATCCCAACAGAGGGTATACAACCCAGGCACACTCAGCATATCAGCCCTTCCTTCTTTTCCTTCATCTTGAAGCATGCAATTGTTCTTTTCACTTTAGAGCTCCAAGCCAGGTGGTCCTGCCCACCATTAAACCATCGGTCCAAACAGCCTCCATGTTTCCAGTGTCTTTCTTCCCCACTTGGAACTGAACCCAGAAGGATATTTCTTCCAACAATTGTTTTAAAAGTTTTTACTGATTTTGGTTTTTCTTGTTTCTGTTCTTTTTGTGTTGCCACCCAGGGTTGCAGTTACAATAGGGGTGGCCATATAAATCTTTAAAAATAAATGGCTTCTTTGCATGGAAGAGAATTGTGGAATTTCAAGAGGATGGCCCATAGAAAGGTGAAATTTGGACGGAAAAGGTCTTGCAATATTGGATAGCCTTGATTGTACCTATATATTCCAAAATGTGTTAGGCTGAGGAAGTTTCAAGCTGCATCTTCTTTCTTTTTTTTTAATTCCCTTGCTGCTGGAGGCAACCTCCATTACCTTAGTTACCAAAATGTCACATTGTGAAGTGAACTTCTTTAGCAGCAGCTTGAATTGGCAGCTGAAGACTTGAAGGAGAGCATTCTCAACGTAGCTTGATAGGCAGGTTCACAATTTTAGAAATCCTGGGGCTTCTCTTGGCAGGGATGGTCTCGCCAACAAAGAAACATTCCCTGCTCACAGGAGTTTGATATAAGGGTATAACTACATCCTAAACAATCCAAGCCTTTTTTTTTTTTTTTTTTGAAAGAAGGGAATGAACTCTACATAGTGCTGCAAATTGAAATGTGGTGTGCCCATTATTAGTTCAGTTTGTTTTTAAAATAGACAGAGGAAATGTTACCAGTGGAATTTTCATGCTAAAAAAAGCCAGTTGCTTTTCAGAAGGGATGACACATTAACAAACCTGGCTGAGAGGTGCCTCCTTGTGGCAAGAATATGCAAGAACTGATCTCTTAATTTTAGTGAGGATGTTGTCGTGAATGTATCAAAAGATAAATTCGAGGATGACCCCCTTATTTGTGTCAAGTTTCTTCCTCCTCCAAGAAATTCCATCAATCCTTTAAAGATTTTTCTCTCTCTCTCAAAATTTGTTTGCTGAATTGAATTCTGAATTCTGTCAACAGCCCAGCATAAAATTCTGGTAACCAGTGAATGTTGAAGGACCTCTTGAGGTCCAGGGCAAGGAAATAGAAGACCTGCTACAATATATAGGCCAGAGATTGGCAACACTTCCCCCATAAATTTCAGGAACTCTGAAAGTACTCCATAGAGCAGTGATGGCTAACCTTTTCAGCTTGGTGTCAAAAATCGGGAAAAAGTGTAGCCTTCCTTGGGTCGTGTGTCACTTCAAGAAATATCAATAATTTGGTTTATGATGGACTGGGCTGGGGTGATCACACAGGGCTGTGAAACTCGTCTCCCTGGTCTCAGGGCTGCAGGTGCAGGATGTGGGGATCGGAAGGCCACCTTACAGGGCTGTGAACCTCATGGATCTCCTTTCCTCCTGTAGCGTTCCTGAGGTAATGAAACTGACAAACCTCAGTTTATGGCAGTTAAAACTGGTTCTCTGCTGCAAAAATCTTGCGGCAGCGGTGACACCATGCCTCCACGCAACAAACAGGGAGCAGGGATTGGATCAGAGCACAGGCAACCTCTAAATGTGCAGGTTTTCCCCACACCGACAGGCGTGTCAGTCAAGGTGCCTCGGCGTGTCACGAGTGACACGCGTGTCATAGGTTAGCCATCACAGCCATAGAGTGTTTCCAGAACCTCTAAATTAAACACATATGTATTAAAACATTTAAAATGTCTGAAATCTGAGGGGTGAACTTATAAGAAATTAGCTCATGGTGTTTATTTATGGCATCTGAAACAACATGAGAGTATATAATAGTTATCAGAGTTGAAAAAGTTACCAACTGCTGTTTTAGACATCAATATTCAAGAAGCCTATCCAAAAATAGATTGTGTTTTTTGATCTAGTAAAATGTTTCTCAGTGGATATGACTGTACGAGTATCACGGGTGGGACTCACTGGATATTAGATAGATCACTGATATTTTTATATTTTAAAATCTTACTACAAACAATACATTTAATAGATGCTTTTAAAATATACATCTCCTTGGAGACTTGTCAGCATTTGAATGAAGTAAAACAAGCTCAAACTAAGCCCTTCCAAGACGAAATAGTCTTTCACCAATAACATTAAAGGACTCCAGTAACAAAGATTCCAGTTCTGTTTCTGGATAAGACCATGCTCTTACCTGAATAGCTAGACCTCAAAAAGGAGCTTTTTAGATTTACAGCCTCTAGTTAAACAGGAGGCAGAATACATGGACAGAGGGACATTTGTTCAACTTTGATTTATACACCTGTTGTGCCTTACCTCAACCAGGATGCATTGTAAGAAACTCATACCTTGATTGCTATGTGATTAGACTATTGCAGTGTGATATTTGTGGGATAGCCTTTCGAAATGATCCAAACGTTCCAGTGATATTCATACTGGCTTCCTATTAGCTTCCAGGTCCAATAGCCTGTTTGAGGGACAAGGACCCTTTTCTGTGAACGTGAAGTACTGAAGAGAGGGCCACCACCTGCCTATGAAGGGTGTTGGCTGAGATCCCTCAGTCTAGGCCATCCTGTAGAAACTCTAAGATATTGGCCATTGAGGCACTTGTAGGACAAACGCCAGCTTTGTTACACCACTGGCAAAAGGTCTTCCAAGTGGCCTCATAAATGCGATTAGTGGAAGGTCTCCTGGCCGCTAGAATCATGTGGATTACCCTCTCTGAAGTGTTCTGTTGTCTCAGAGCGCCCCACTCAATCACCATGCGGTCAGTTGAAACCACTGAGGCTCTGGATGAACTATCACCCCCCTGGTGTAATGCTACCTAGTCTGGAGGGATCCTCCATGGATTGGAGATGGAGAGATTCACCAGGTCTGCGAACCAGGGAAATCTGGGCCAATAAGGGGCAAGAAGTTTGACCTCTCCCTCCTCCTCCAGTATCTTTCTGATGACCGCTGGCAGAAACGGAAGAGGTGGGAAGGAGGCCCTGGGGCCACCTGCTCCTGAGAGCATTGGTCCCTTCCACGAACCTGGTGAAGAACCTGGGTAGTCTGGCATTGCTTGGAGAAGCAAACAGGTCCACTACCGGCTGGCTGAAGCTCTGTGTCAGCTCCTGAAATAGAAGAGAGTGAATACTCCACTCTGAATGGTCAACCCTGGCCCTGCTAAGCCAGTCAGCTTGCACATTGTCCACCCCAGATATATGCTCTGCCCTAATAGACAAGAGTCCCAGGCAATCCGCCTCCAACATTAAAGACCTGGATCTGGTGCCACCTTGTCTATTTATGTGTGCCTTCGTGGGGACATTATCAGTCAAAATCACTGCATGAGAGCCCTGTATCAAGGGCCTAAACCGCTTGACAGCCAATCTTACTGCTCTCAACTCCAACCAATTAATACTTTTTCTTTGTTCTATTGATGACCATTGGCCTTGTGCCATCTGTGACTGAAGATGAGCCTCCCCCCATCCAAAGAGACTGGCATCTGTGGTGATGACAAGTTGAGAGGGCTCTTTAAATAGGTGTCCTTTGTTAATTGCTTGGGATTGCCAACACTTTAAGGACTGCTTCACTGACCTGGGGTCCCTGACCTTACATGAGGAGTGGACTCTCGCAGCCACAGAGAGGAGACAAAGAGGATACCAGTTTTGATTTTGAACAACCCTGACTCCCTCCTTAGATCTACATTAGAAACACCTGCAATATGGGCCTTAGAAATTTATACTGGACCTTTTTGAGAGGGGCAAAAGAGGAATAGGGTGCCAACTGGGCACCGAAGAGTAGTTATGCATGAGCCTTTATTGAAAATAGCTTCAGTGCTGATGGTATATACTGTGCTCCTCTAGTAAAGATTGGATTGCAGCTACTGGGTTTTGGGGTTTTTTTTAGCATTTTTGTATAGCAATGTTGATGTGCACTGCGTTTTGTGGAACTATGGAAAATCATGCCCAAATATTGGAAGATTGTAACTTGTTCAATATTCTGACCTCTCCACCAAGCATACTGTTGGTCTCTGCAAACATCAGAATTCTGGCTTTATTAAGATTGGTTTCAAAACATTCTTTTGAGCAGTACCTGATCCGAGGCATTCAGGGCTTGTTTGAATCCATTTAATGTTTGTGACAGAAGTACTATGTTGTCTGCATATAACAAAGTAGCAATATGTCTGTTTGCTAATTTTGGTGGGTAGGGAGTGTTCAAACTGATTCACTTTGGCCACGAGTAAATTTATATATAAATTAAACCGAGAAAGGGGCTAAGATACATTTCGGCCTCACTCCTCTGTGGGCTGGAATCTCATTGGTATAGCAGCCTTGCATGCTGCAAGGAATTTTGAATCTTACAGAGGTTTATGCATGAACCAAAATAATCATCTGTCAATGGTGATATGTAGAAGCTTTGTCCAGAGCCCTTGCTCTAGGAAGCAAGCCTTTAACTATAGCTTATTGGTATACAAATATATTCCTCTACATCAGGGGTCTCGAGCTCAATTTACCTGGGGGCCGCTGGAGGCAGAGGCTGGGTGAGGCTGGGCAGCATAAGGGATTCCACAAAAAACGTTGTTAAAAAAATATCCTCAAATGTCATCAACAGTTAATGATTTCTCCAATACCTGAACTGTCCTGAACACATGAATGGAACATTGAATGAAGATCATGAACAGTTCCTCAGAACATGGCTTCTCCAGCTTACTCCTTGCTGCCAGAAACTTGACAACGCTTCCTCTCACATATCTGAGCCACATTTGGCTTGAGAGAGGAGGCACTTGAGACCCTCAGTATGGCTTGAAGATGATCATCAGTAAGTCTGGACCTGTACTTGGACTTGTTAAAGTTCAGGGTGGAGAAGAAGCCACGACGAGGAACAGCGGGCGGGACTTCCTTCAGAGGTCCATTCCCCCTGTGGGCCGCACTAATATACTTTCATATCACGGTGGGGGCCACAGGATATCGTCCTGCAAGCCGCAATTGGCCTGCGGGCCGCGAGTTTGAGACCCTGCTCTACATACATTTGTGTTCATTATTATTCTGATCATTTGTATCATCTTTGGTTAGTTTACTGCGCTGTATACCCCACGAAGTCATAAGGTTAGAATGGCTTACAGAATATAATAAATAAATAAATAAGCCCAAAGTTCTGGTTTCAGAAAAATATCCTTAGTAGCTTAGGAACTGCTTCTATAAATTATAAATTACATTTGCATGGCAACAACTATTTTCTTGCAACAAATTAATTGAGACAAAGATATTAAGTCCTCAACGTGTTTTTGTATTTCTGCAATTAAAATTTATAATTGCATCATACAAATAATTCAGTCTAAGCCTTTGAGAATTATTCCACGTTCCTCACAAATTTGCAAAGGCATTCTTTGCAAGAGCTTGGCTGTGCCTTACAGAGGCCTGTATGAGACTGCCGTTTGAAATAGCAGCTGAAACAAATATTTACCAGATATAACCTTTTTAAGTTAAATTAAAAACAAACTTCATGTCCTATTACCAGTTCAGGCCTGATCCTTTGCTCCCTTTTAAGTTGCACTATACCAAATTAAAAATACATTCATTATTATCAAGACCCCCTCAACTCCAAGTTGCAAACAATTCATAAACTTTTTATTTGGTTAGTACCTCAGCCTTAAAGATTAATGATTTTTCTCATTTGCTGGGGATTTTGGTCTGGGTAATTTTGTGCTTCATTTTAAATCTTTTGACAGTGGACACCATTATAATAAATATACAGAAAGATGGGCATTTACAACAAGTTGGCTTATTAACATTTTATTTGTCATGTTTTAATGTTTTAAATAAAAAGAATAACATGATGAATATGGAAAGCATAGGAGCAATTAGTATAGTTCTTTTTCCATATACTGAGGAGCACAGAAAAAGCGTAACCTTGCATGTAATGCAGCATTTGTCCAAGAAAGGAATACACATTAAAATAAACTGTTTCCTTGTTGAGTGTCGAGCCTGAGCCATTTTAGAAATGGCAAAACTCTAATCATAAAACAATGTGAATCTGTGTTTCATACACAAAATGGTGCTGTTGCCATTTATCATCTGATTCGATGCTATTTCCCAGGGAGAGACTGCAAATAAACTGGATAATGGCCAGTGTTTAGCACACACCGATTTGCCACTGAGCATCATTGAAATCTGAATAAGATGTGCATTGAATCAATCATAAAATCATGAGAGAATGTTGTCTAACATTCACATATATACATTTACTCTTGGAATGCAGAAATAGCAAAACTCAAATAAAACAATGTGAACCTGTGTGTTTCATACACAAAATGGTGCTGTTGCCATTTATCACAATCAGATTCAATGCTATTTCCCAGGGATAAAGAGATTGCAAATAAACTGGATAATGGCCATTATTAAGCACACCCTGATTTGCCACTAAGCATCAATGAAATCTGAATAAGACTTGCACTGAATCGATCATAAAATCACAGGAGATAAAGCTGTTTCTAACATTCACACATCTAAGTTTTACTCTTGGAATGCAGAAAACTCTAATCATAAAACAATGTGAACCTGTGTGTTTCATACACAAAATGGTGCCGTTGCCATTTATTATAATCTGATTCAATGCTATTTCCCAAAGAGAGACTGCAAATAAACTGGATAATGGCCAGTGTTTAGCACACACCGATTTGCCACTGAGCATCACTGAAATCTGAATAAGATGTGCATTGAATCAATCATAAAATCATATGAGAGATTGAATGTTGTCTAACATTCACCAATATAAGTTTACTCTTGGAATGCAGAAATGGCAAAACTCAAATCATAAAACCATGTGAACCTGTGTGTTTCATATACAAAATGCCTTGCCATTTATCACAATTGGATTCAATGCTATTTCTCAGGGAGAAAAGGACTGCAAATAAACTGGATAATGGCCAGTGTTTAGCACACCCCCAATTTGCCACTAAGCATCATTGAAATCTGAATAAGATTGCATAGGACTTGCACTGAATCAATCATAAAATTACAAGAGATAAAGCTTCTGTCTAAAATTCACACATATAAGTTTACTTTTCGAACGTCCTTTTTTTTTTTTTTAAAAAAAGAGGCTCCTTACAAATACACGTATTTTAGTTTGTGTTAGTGTTTTGCATTCCATGATTAGCTGAAAGAATACATTGAAATGGACCAAACCACAGCTTCAGTTCACCATTTAACACAGTGAACAACTTTAGCTTTGGGGCAAATGACTGACCCAGTTCTACTCAATTAGGTAAAAACTGACACACACGTGCACGAGCAGTAATATAGCATGTTTTTAAATTCTTATTTTATCCAATTTTGAAACCGTCCATCCTCCCTCACTTCCCCAAATTCTTGGATGGGAGTGACATACCGTATGTAAAATGCAAAATTGTTTTTGCTCTTACCTCGTCTGCATTGTATCTTGTACTCAAATTGGTAGAATGACTGCACCATGGGAAGCCTCACGATACAAATAAACAGAGGGAAGAGTTTATCGATTACCTGGTAGCAGCCACCATTGTTACTTTTTTGTCTTGTCCTGCATGGATGTTGCACATTCATCAATTTGACATCAAGAAAACTAAAGGCCTTCATCAATGTCCCCAGAGCCTTCTACTTTTATGAGTAGAAGGACATATCTGTGAATCAATCTGTGACTTAAAAAAAAAAATTAATGGCCATGCAGTTATATGTTATATGCAGGCCTTGGTGTGTTCGGGTCTTTTCCCGTGTAAGATTGAGAGTATCTTGGCGACATTTCAACGAGGTACCACTTGCCATCTTCAGGCTGGTGCTTTTGGCTTCATGCTTGTGCTAACAAAGCACGATCGGAGCTGCTGTCTCTCTATAAATACTAGTGGGGAGGTGTGGTGTACTGGCTCTGTTGTAAGCGGGCTGGTTGGCTGTGTTGTTATTTCTTGATTGGTTGATGGAGTTGATGTTTGCAGATTGGTTGGCTTTTTCATAAGAACCTTTGTGGCTGAGGTACTGGCTGTGTGTCTATCAGCCTCCTGTGTTGTTACGACCTGGGTAATGGGCTGAGATGACCTTCTGAGTTCTATTGTTGTGACATCCTGGGTCTTGTGCTGTAATCTCCTGGATCGTTGGCTGTGTTGCAACATTCTGAGGTTTTGTGGTGTAACCTCCTGAGTTCCTTGATGTGATATCCTGAGCGGATGGCTGTGATGTAATGTTCCAGGTTTTGGTTTGAGTTTGAGTTCTGGGTTCATGGCATGTGTGAGTTTGCTTAGTTTGGGAGTCAGGGTGTGTGGCAGTTGGTGATGCAGCCATGGTCTAGTTTCTGGATGGTGGTTGCCTTTCGTCTATGGGATGGGTTTGGGTTTGAGTCTGGTGAGGGAGATTGGTGGTGACATCGTGTGTTGTTTTGGGTCTGGTGTTGGTTTTCATGACTGGGACTCGTTTGTTGATAAGGGCTAGTTTCCAGATGTCTGGTAGGCGGGAGGTATCATCTCGTTTATTCACGTTATGGGGGTGTTTCTCTATTTCAATGGCTTCCCTGATTATTCTCTTGTTGAAGTGTTCAGTTTTGGAGATTAATTTGGTTCCCTCAAAATTAATTTCATGTCCTGTGGCTTTAAGGTGCTGAAAAAGGGAGGAAACATCTTCTTCTTTTCTGACTGCATTCTTGTGTTCTGCGATGCGTGCATTTATTCTCCTGTTGGTTTGTCCAATGTATGTGGCGTTACATTCTGGGAAGCAGAATCATTCGTACCAAAGTTGTACCAGCAGCATCACTTGTGGGACAGTATTAGCTGTATCTCAGGATGTCAGGAAGAAATGGCTTCCTGGTTTCCCTTTGAAAAAAAACACACACACACAAAAGCTTCCCTAACTTATTCTACTTTACTTTACTGAATCAAATAAAATCTTCCACACTTAAACTCAAATTCTACCATGGCATGGGACTGAGATAGTTTACGGTCCACCTCTCCCTAGTTACATCTACCTGTCCCATTGGATTAGGATATCAAAATTCACATTTGCAAATTTTATTCCAGGAGGAATAAAAGACTGGTTATTTGTTTGGATAAAAAGAAATGGTACCTATAACCATTTTTGAGTACATGGGGGGGGGGGAAACCCTGACATTATTAAGCATGTCATGTCAGCATATAAATCCTGTCAGGAAAATATTGTGTCTGTGGTAAATGAGAAAACCTGAGTCCGGTTACTCTGAATACACTTAATACAATTGGCATTATTTCAAGTACTTGCTTCTACCATGTACAGCTAGAAGTGGTTTTTATTGAAAACAAAAACAAAAAACAGATGTTTATTGGTAAGATCTTATATTCAAGGACTGAGCATTGCATGTTACTTTTTTTTTTTTAAGGGCAAAAGCCAGCTGACAAATACTACAAGCAATCCTAAGCTCTGTTTGATATATGCTAGAAAGAACAACAGCAGCCACAAAAAGATGAACAATAAGGCAATCACTGCACACAGCTGAATGGCAGGATGTCATGGGGAGGAAGGGAAAAAGCTACAAGCTCACTTGTGAGCTTGTCAATACTGAACAGATCGTTAAAAGTCATTTACCTACTCAAATGCTACTGGAACATAAATAAAATCAACAAAGTTCTTCATCCACATTTAAGCCTCCAAAGGTCAAAAAAGCTTTCCAAGAGAACAGAGCCATCAATTGTAGGCATCAGGAGGGTTTGTTTTTAGCAACTGTGAACTATTAAGAGCCTTTTCTATGCGTTCTGCTTAGCAGAATTAAAAATGTGGAGCACAGCATCAAGAATGTCCAACAAAAGTGCACCAGGGAGTCCAAGAAGCAGCTAGGTGTCATAATCATGACCGTCATAATTCTTCTTTAGCACCAATTCAAAGTTCAAAGTCAGTATATATTCTCGTTCAGTTTTAGCTACAACTTTGATTGCTACTATCTGGCCTGCTTTATACATAATTCAAGCAGAACTGTGAGCGCTCATCAGATGTAGCTGTTAAAAGTTGGAAAAAAACAACACTAATCACAAAGTTCTTGGTCAAACCATTAAGCACAACATTGAGACTAATAAAATATAATCCCTGGAGCTACATTGGCATTCGGTATTTAGTTTGTTGATTTTTGGTGCAAAAAAAAAAAAAAAAAGGCAAACGAGGAAAAAATCCATTTTAAAGCCAACTGATTAGTTTCTTTTAAAAAATGATATCAGATGAGGATTTGTAACAGATGTTCCTCTTTTCTATATTAAGGAAAAACAGAAGGGATTTCCTTAAACATTTACAGTTATGCACTAATCTGGCAAAATGTTTTCAATTGTAAAGAAGCTTGAAAACAGACAGACAATCCAATGCCGAATTTCATTTCCTGATTATGTTTAAGTTGGTTGATGGAGCCTCTCTACAGTCCTTATTCTGTGGGAGGGTGACACCTCTTAGAAATATTCACAATTCATACATATATTTCTATACAAAATGGATACACAAAGAATAAAAGTTAATTGCTATTAATAATAGTCTTATAAAGATGTCATGAGCCAACAGTTGATCGTGTTCACCTTTGTGCAAAAACTAGGCATAATCGGTGAGGAACAGAAAATCACTTCTGTAGTTCTCTTCCTTGTAACACTACCCAGAAAGGATAAGATGCTTCTTGCTTTTCATTCTCTTCCCCTACTGCCATTTTGCTTTTTAAAAAATGTTCTCTGAACTTCTTTGGAAATAGTTTGGTTGTCTTGCTTAGGACATTGGTAGAAACAAACCGTTTAATTGACGTTGCTCATCAATTGTTTGGAAATTACCCAGGCATTTCATTTTAGCTTGCCTCTTCGGCCAATCCCTTTCGCTGACGGGCAGGTTTCTGCCTACTTCTCTGTGGAGTGAGCAGCAGCGCATCCGGTTCAGCTTCTGGTTTTGCATTTTCGCTGTCCTCTTGTTGGGATCCTGCATCTCCAATCAGCTCTCGTAGGAACTTAAACTTGGATAAGAAGAGCTGCCAGACCACGCACCAACCTACAGAGTTGCCAGGAAAAACAAAGGGAACATTAAGGGTTGCACCCCACAGCCATTCAAAATATACAGCACAATATACAAATAGGACTGTCCAAACAAGTTCAAAAACGTCAATCCTTAGTAAAGTTACAAAAAACCATCAAGTTGGAAATGCAAAATGGGCATTGGTTCTTACCTGATACGCCCCTTCTCGGCGAGCCGCGAAGAGCATCCAGAGAGTGTGGGATGTGCTTCTGAGTCCTCTTCTTGCAGGCTGAGCTTTAGCTGAGGAAACGCTCCGCCCCCTCACGTGATTCCACGTAGTGTTCCCCCAGTTTTTTGCGATAACGAGAAGAAAGGTTATGAAATCCTTCTAATCAACTATTGGCTCCTTGGCTGAAAACAAGAGTCCCCACCAGACGGAGGAGTTAGGGTGGGGCTGGATGCTCCTCGCGGCTCGCCAAGAAGGGGCGTATCAGATAAGAACCAATGCCCATTCTCCCTCGACCTGCTTGAAGCATCCAGAGAGTGGGACATACCAAAGTTTGGCTGTCTTACGGGTGGGACTCCGTCTGGGCCGGAAGGCCCTCTGGGTCACTGATGACCCTCAGTAGGACTCGTCGGCCAAAAGAGGCCTCCGCTGAGGCATATACGTCTATTTTGTAATGCCTGATGAATGGGGCCAGAGAGGCCCCGGTGGCTGCCCGACAAATGTCAGTGATTGGGGCTTGCGTGGCCCAAGCCGCCGAAGTAGCTGTACTCCTGGTGGAATGAGCAGTTATTCCACCAGGTGCGGGCAGAGATTGTGATAGGTAGCACCTGGCGATAGTCGCCCAGATCCAGCGACTGATGGTTGAGGGAGAGACTTTGAACCCCAGTGTCCTGGGCTGAAAGGAGAGGAAGAGGGATTCCAATCTTCTCAGGGGTTGTGTGCGCTTAATGTATATGTGCAAGGCCCTTCTAACATCCAGGGTGTGCCAAAGGATTTCCTTGTCCCTCGAGGGTCTGGGGCAAAAGTTTGGGAGGACCAGTTCCTGTGATCTGTGGAAGGGTGAGTTAACCTTGGGTAAGAAGGTGAGGTCGGGGCGAAAGACCACCCGATCAGTGTGGAACACGCATAAATCCTTTCTGATTGACAATGCTGCTATTTCTGAGACTCGACGAGCAGAAATGATGGCCACTAGAAAAACTACCTTAAACATTAGAAATTGAAGGAAGGACTCCCTCAGGGGTTCAAACGGGTGTCTTGTAAGCGAAACGAGGACCTTGTTGAGGTCCCATGTGGGGAACCTGTGAACAGTCGGAGGGCACAAGTTGGTGGCGCCCCTGAGGAAAGCCCTAACTTGATGAGAAAGGGAAGCAAAGTTATCAGAGGAGACAATGGTTGAGGGGGCAGCGACCTGCCACCTCAGGGGGTTAGGGGCAAGCCCTTTACGTAGGCCTTCTTGAAGGAATTCCAGGACCTGCGCAATAGAGGGAGAGAGGGGGTCGACTTGGGACCCGCTACACCACTTGCAAAAGCCCTTCCAAGTGGCATCATAAATTCATGTGGTGGAGGGTCGCCTAGCGGCCAAAATAGTGGCGATTACTTGACTGGAGAATTTCTCTTTTGTCAAACAGATCCGTTCAACCTCCAGACGGCTAACTGGAGCCATTGAGGCTCCAGATGCAGAAGGGGCCCCTGAGAGAGGGAGACCCTGTCTGGGAGAATCCTCCATGGGGGCGCTACCAAAAGATTGCGGAGGTCCGCGAACCATGGTCACCTGGGCCAACAAGGAGCCACCAGGAACAGGTCTGCCTTCTCGTGAATGAGTTTTTGTATGACTCTTGCGAACTAGCGGCAGCGGAGGGAAGGCATATAGGAGCCCTGGGGGCCATGGGCAGTGTAGTGCGTTGTGGTTCTCCGACCCATGAGACGGGTACCTGGAGAAAAACCGTGGAAGCTGTGCGTTGGACGGGGAAGTGAAGAGATCCACCCTCGGGAGGCCGAATATTCTGGACGCCAGTGCTTGAGCCACAGTAGGCAGCAAGCTGTGACATGGGACATCATAGCTCTGGAAGAGAACTTTACCGACTGGTAAGTGGTGTCAGCTGAGATCTTGGCTGCAGCCACCAGTTTTGCTATGTCTTGGTGCGCCCTCACATTGGACGCGGGGACGTGTTCTCTCAGCTGCCCGAGCCAGTGAATAGAGGACCTTGTGAAGAATAAAGCAGCCATAGCCGATCTAATGGCCCAAGCGTCGGAAAGATGGGCCGGCGCAACGCCAGTTCCGTCCACTTGTCCTCAGGTTTCAAGGCCTCTAAGGCCTCACTGGGGATAGAGAAAGAAGCAAGGCCCACAATGGGATCGTCAACCTCCGGGATGTTTAGAAGGCTAGACATTGCCGAGTCGAGATTAAAAAATCTCTTGTCTTGGCTAGAGGGTGGGGGGGGCTCCCGTGGAAGTAAGTTGCTTCGCCACTAGGTCTACGAAGATGGTGGGGTCAGGATGACCTCAGCCTCCACCACTGGTTGTGTGAAAATGGAGTCCTCTGGTCCCTCTGAGGTGGGGGGGAGGTCAGAGGAAGACTGGGGAAGAAGACCAGAGACTGGGCGTTGGTTCTTACCTGATACACCCCTTCTCGGTGAGCCGCGAGGAGCATCCAGAGAGTGGGATGTGCTTCTGAGTCTCTTCTTGCAGGCTGAGCTTTAGCTGAGGAAACGCTCCGCCCCCTCACGTGACTCCAAGTAGCGTTCCCCCAGTTTTTTGCGATAACGAGAAGAAAAGTTATGAAATCCTTCTTATCAACTATTGGCTCCTTGGCTGAAACCAGAGTACCCACCAGACAGAGGAGTTAGGGTGGGGCTGGATGCTCCTCGCGGCTCGCCGAGAAGGGGCGTATCAGGTAAGAACCAACGCCCATTCTCCCTTGAGCCGCTCGGAGCATCCAGAGAGTGGGACATACCAAAGCTTGGCTGTCCTACGGGTGGGACTCCGTCTGGGCCGGAAGCCCCTCTGGGTCACTGATGACCCTCTGTAGGACTCGTTGGCCAAAAGAGGCCTCTGCTGAGGCGTATAAGTCTATTTTGTAATGTCTGATGAATGGGGACGGAGAGGCCCAAGTGGCTGCCCGACAAATGTCAGCGATTCGGGCCTGCGTGGCCCAAGCCGCCGAAGTAGCTGCACTCCTGGTGGAATGAGCGGTTATTCCCCCAGGAGCGGGCAGAGATTGTAATAGGTAGCACCTGGTGATAATCGCCCTGATCCAGCGACTGATGGTTGAGGGAGAGACTTTGAGCCCCAATGTCCAGGGCTGAAAGGAGAGGAAGAGGGATTCTGATCTTCTCAGGGGTTGTGTGCGCTTAATGTATATGCGCAAGGCCCTTCTAACATCCAGAGTATGCCAAAGGGCTTCCCTGTCCCTCGAGGGTCTGGGGCAAAAGATTGGGAGGACCAGTTCCTGGGACCTGTGGAAGGGTGAGTTAACCTTGGGTAAGAAGGTGGGGTAGGGGCGAAGGACCACCCGATCAGCATGGAACCCGCATAAATCCTTTCTGATTGACAATGCTGCTATTTCCGAGACTTAAAAAGCAGAAGTAATGGCCACTAGAAAAACTACCTTAAACGTTAGAAATTGAAAGGAGGACTCCCTCAGAGGTTCAAACGGGTGCCTTGTAAGTGAAACGAGGACCTCATTGCGGTCCCATGTGGGGAACCTGTGAACAGCCAGAGGGCACAAGTTGGTGGCGCCCCTGAGGAAAGCTCTAACCCGGGGTGATGAGAGAGGGAACTGAAGTTATCAAAAGAAACAACGGTTGAGAGGGCAGCGACCTGCCATCTCAGGGTGTTGGGGGCAAGCCCTTTACGTAGGCCTTCTTGAAGGAATTCCAAGACCTGCGCAATAGAGGGAGAGAAGGGGTCAACTTGGAACCCGCTACACCACTTGCAAAGGCCCTTCCAAGTGGCATCATAAATTCGTGTGGTGGAGGGTCGCCTGGTGGCTAAAATAGTATCGATAACTTGACTGGAGAATTTTTCTCTTGTCAAACGGATCCGTTCAACCTCCAGACGGCTAACTGGAGCCATTGGGGCTCCGGATGCAGAAGGGGCCCCTGAGAGAGGGAGATCCTGTCCTGGGGGATCCTCCATGGGGGCGCTACCGAAAGTTTGCGGGGGTCCGTGAACCATGGTCTCCTGGGCCAATAAGGAGCCACCAGGAGCAGGACTGCCTTCTCGTGAATGAGTTTGTTTATGACTTTGGGAACTAGTGGCAGCGGAGGAAAGGCATATAAGAGCCCTGGGGGTCATGGGCAGCGTAGCGCGTTGAGGATCTCCGACCCGTGAGACGGGTACCTGGAGAAAAACCGTGGAAGCTGTGCGTTGGACGGGGAGGCGAAGAGATCCACCCTCAGGAGGCCGAATATTCTGGACGCCTCCTTGAATAGGGATGGATGGAGGCGCCATTCTGCTTGGTCCACCGTGGCCCTGCTCAGCCAATCCGCCTGGATGTTGGAGATTCCAGAGATGTGTTTGGCTTTTTGTGTGAGGAGGTTGGATTTTGCCCAACGGCAGAGGCACTCGGCCTCCCTCATCAACTGAATAGACTGGGTGCCTTCTTGCCTGTTGATATGGGCTTTAGCCATTACGTTGTCCTTGAGAATAAGGACGTGTTGCCCACGTACCAAGGGGAGGAATCTGCGCAGGGCCGGGTGGACGGCGTGAAGCTCCAGCCAGTTGATGCTGCATCTTTGCTCAATCGGCGACCACTTGCCCTGTGCCGAGAGCGAGTTGATGTGAGCGCCCCAACCTGATAGGCTGGCGTCCGTGGTGAGGGTTAGCCGCTGAGGTTCCGAGAAGAGGTGGCCCCTGTTGATGGCGGGGTTGGTCCACCAGAGGAGGGACATGAAGCCCCTCAGAGGCACCTTGACTCTGGACTTCGAGTTGCTTTTTCCGGATTTTTGGAATGGGAGCAGGAACCACTGGAGGGATCTGCTGTATAAACGGACCCAGGGAATACTTGAGATGCATGAAACCATCTTACCCAATAATTTAGAAAGGTCAAGTAACGCCACCCTCCTTGATCGCCTAATCTGTTTGACCAGAGCTTGAATGCTGAGGAACCTCTCCGAGGAGAGGAAGACCTTTTCTGTGACCAAATCAATTATGGCTCCCAAGTGGGTGATTCGGGTGGATGGGATCAGTTAACTCTTTTGCCAATTGATGAGGAACCCGTGTGCCAGGAGAGCGGAGAGGGTGGCTCTGGTGTCCCTGACTGCCTGGGTCTTGGACGGGAAGAGAATAAGGATATCATCCAAATAGCAGTGAAGGCGTCCGCTCCTGAGGTGAGCCTCCAGGGTCGCGAGGATCTTGGTGAAGGTCCTGGGGCCGAGGCCAGACCAAAGGGGAGGGCCACGTATTGATAGTGAAGGTTGTTATAACAGAACCTAAGGAATTTGTGGTGAGAGGGCCGGATTGGAATGTGTAGGTATGCCTCCGAGGGATCTATGGGGGATAACCAGTCACTCCGCCTGGTAGCCAAGAGAATCGATTGCAAGGTGTGCATTTTGAATTTGCGCTGGATAAGGTGGCGGTTTAGTCGTTTTAAATCTAATATAGCTCTGCATCCCCCAGAATGCTTGGGCACCACAAAGAGGTGGGAGTAGAATCCTCGTCCCCTCTGGACCAGTGGAACGGGTTGAATGGCCTGAATGTCAAGCAGGTGTTGGATGGCTGCATCCATTAGTGCACATTTGGCGGCATCTCTTCAGATGGGGGATGTCATGAAGAAATCAGCGGGGGGCGGACTGGAACTCAAGGGCGAGACCAAACCTGACGGTGTCCCTAACCCATGCATGGGATGTGGATTGTCCCATTGGGCGGTGAAGTGCCTGAGGCGGCCACCGATGGGGAGGGAGGAAGAAGTTCTATCTGGGTCGGCGGTAGGACCTCCCCCCCAATCCCCTAAAGGGCCTCTCATGGTTGCCGTCCCGTTTGTTTCTGTCGCCTGAGTCTGAGCGGTCCTGAGACTGGAAGGGGGTCTCGGGTATCTGGGCGGGAAGGGGAGTTGATAGAAGGGGCGGGGGAAGCCCCTCCGAAAGGGCTGAGGGCCTCTTGTCTCTGGCCTCCAAAAAAGGGAGGGCCGGAACTTCCTCTTGCTGCGGCCCTCGACCAGCAGGGGTTCTAAGGCCGGGCCGAACAGTTTGTCTCCCTTGACAGGAGCAGTGGCCAGCTTGACTTTATTTTTATATCCGCCTGCCAGTGCTTGAGCCGCAGTAGGCAGCGAGCCGTGACGTGATGTTATCGCTCTGCAAGAGAACTTTACCAATTGGTAAGTGGCGTCAGCTGAAAACTCGGCTGCGGCCACCAGTTTCGCTATGTCTTGGTCCGCCTTCACATTGACGCAGGGACGTTCTCTCAGCTGCCGGAGCCAGCGGATAGAGGACCTGTGAAGAATGAAGCGGCCGTAGCCGATTTAATGGCCCAAACGTCGGATAGATGGGCCTGGCGCAACGTCAGTTCCGTCCGCTTGTGCTCAGGTTTCAAGGCCTCTAAGGCCTCACTGGGGGTAGAGGAGGAGGCAAGGCCCACAATGGGGTCGTCAACCTCCGGGATGTTTAGAAGAGTAGACATTGCCAAATTGAGATTAAAGAATCTCTTGTCTTGGTTAGAGGGTGTAGGGGGGGCTCCCGTGGAAGCAAGTTGCTTCGTCACTAGGTCTACGAAGATGGGCGGGGTTGGGATGACCTCAGCTTCCACCACTGGTTGTGTGAAAGTGGAGTCCTCTGGTCTCTGTGAGGCGGGGGGGAAGTCAGAGGGAGACTGGGGAAGAAGACCAGAGACATTCTTGGCTTTAAGGAGGAGGGATTTAAACAAGTGTGGCTTGGACAGCCCCCCGAATACGAGTTGGTCGGGAGAAGCCCCCTCGTCCTCTGACATCTCCCCCTCCATGAGGTCCGCCTCTAAGAGGGGCTCACTATAACGGGAGAATCCCATCCGGGAGTCTTGTACCTCTTCCCTGAAGTCACCAAAGTCCCCTTCCTCCTCCTCCTCCTGGGCCCCTATGGGAGGAGGGCTGTCCCTCTGAGAGAGTACCTGACCAACCGGGGGATCCGGCTGTGGAAGGGATCTGATGGATAAAGAGTCGTGGTCGGGAGCCCGTGGAGAGAAGCCTGATGTGGACATGTGCTGCAGGTCTTCCGCAATGCCCTGGCGGATAGCCGATTCCATCCAAGCCTTGATGTGGGCTGGAACCTCAGATGTAGAGGGTTCTTCCTGACACAGACCAGCGGCCGTAGGTGTAAAAGTAGCTTCAGGGGTCTGTCTAGTCGGTGGTCCCGGGGTCAAGTGACCTTAAAGTGGGCTGCGCCTAGATAGGGAGAAGGAAGGGCTGGAGGCCCCAAGCGGGGCTCCTTTGATCGCCTATCAAACTCATTTTCCAACTCCTCATGGCGCCTTAAGGCGTCTCGTTGGGAGGCCTTGGAAGGTTCCTTGTCCTGCCTGCGCAAGTAGTGGGACTTTGCCTTTGCCTTCAAGGAAGGTCGTTTAGAGAGATTGCTGTCTGCCATTTTGATAATTATAATAACAGAAGGTTCCTTGTCCTGGTGATAATAATAGTAATAATAGTAAAGGGCGGTTGGCTCGCCTGGAATTGGCCTGAGTAGGGCCGAGTGAGGTTTGAGCTGGCCCGCTCCCCCTTTTGGAATTTAATATGTACAGTGGTAACCTATAATAAGGAATATATATGTGCGTGTGTGTGTGTGTGTGTGTGTATGTGTGTGTGTGTGTATGTGTATATATGTATATATGTATAATATGTACAGATGTGTAATCCTCTGATTTTTATTTTTAATTTTTAATTTTTTAATTTAATTTTATTTTTTTTATGCTATCTGCATGTAAAGGTTATCTATGTATATATGTATAAAAACGTATAATTTCATCTGTAAATTTTTCTCTCTTTTCTTTTCTCTTTTTTTTTTTTATATATATACAACAGCAGGAAAGGAACCAAAGAGGTACCACAGTACAGGCCGGATTTACCAAATAAATGCCTGAGGCCTAGAGGGAGAGAGGCCTCTGGCAGCAGGCCTCCAGCAACAAGCCGGGGGGGGGGGTGCTGCAACTTCACCCCGATAGAGGCTGCGGGAGGCCAACAGAAACAATGAAAGCGAGCCCGAAGGAATGCTAAAAGCAACTAACTCTTGACCCAGGGGGTCTTGGACTTTTACTTCCACCGCAGCAGCAAGAATCAGAAATAAAAATGGCACCCGACCACGATGCGGCCCCAAGATGGCGGCCGTGAGCTGAGCTATGTTGGGTGCCTTCGGGACAGCAAGGAGGGCTTGTCCGGTTAGCTCAGCACGCCTGGTGCTCTTAAGGAGCGACTAGCCCTCCCGGTCGGCGTTTAGGGTGGGGGGGAATCCAGCAAAAGTTGCGCGCCACAATGCAGCGCGGTGGCAGCGACGCGATCTAATAATGGGGGGGGTCGCGCGAAGCGCTGCAAACCCACCCGCTTGGCCCCTAGGGGCGAGGGGAGACTTCCCCTAAGTCCCAACCTTTTGCGCAGGAGGAAGGAAAGGAAATATCAGACCTGAAGGTGAGGAAATTAGCCAGAATAATATGTGTAGTATAAATCAGCCAAGGAGCTCTTTCCAACAACAGCCTGACTCTTCGAGGCTGAGCAAAAGACTGGGGAACGCTACTTGGAGTCACGTGAGGGGCTGGAGCGTTTCCTCAGCTAAAGCTCAGCCTGCAAGAAGAGGACTCGGAAGCACATCCCACTCTCTGGATGCTCCAAGCGGCTCGAGGGAGAAGTTTTTGGCTTCAAAGAGGAGGGATTTAAACAAGTGTGGCTTGAACAGCCTCCCGAATATGGGTTGGTCGGGAGAAGCCCACTTGTCCTCCGACATCTCCCCCTCCATGAGGTCCGCCTCTAAGAGGGGCTCACTATAACGGGAGGCTCCTGTCCGGGAATCCTCTTCCTCTTCCCTGAAGTCACCAAAGTCACCTTCCTCCTCCTCCTGGGTCCCTACCGGAGGAGGGCTGTCCCTCTGAGAGAGTACCTGACCAACCAGGGGATCCGGCTGTGGAAGAGATCTGAGGGATAAAGAGTTGTGGTCGGGAGCCTGTGGCGAGAAGCCTGATCTGGACATGTGCTGCAGGCCCTCCGCAATGCCCTGGCGGATAGCCAATTCCATCCAAGCCTTGATGTGGGCTGGAACCTCGGATGTAGAGGGTTCTTCCTGGCGCAGACCAGCGGCCGTAGGTGTAAAGGTGGCTTCAGGGGTCTGTCTGCGAAGAGCCAGGTGGACTGCTCTGAGTTCCAGCCAGTTTATGCTGCAAGTCTGCTCTGTAGTAGACAAGAGACCTTGAGCTGTGAGGGACTGGCAGTGTGCTCCCCACCCAAACAGGCTGGCATCTGATAGTCAATCTGTGAGGGTCCTTGAAACAATAGCCCTTGTTGATACTTGTTGTGGTACACCAATGAAGTGATATTAGGACCTTTGATGGAACAGTGATCCTGGACTTTGAGTTGCTCCTTCCTGACTGTTGGTACGGAAGTAAGAACCATTGGAGGGTTCTGGCGTGAAGCCAGGCCCAGGGAACAATAGAGATGCATGAGATCATTTTCCCTAATAATTTAGACAAGTGGGCCACGGCTACCTGTTTGAGTGTTCTAATCTCCCTGGACAATTGTCTAATGCTATCCTGTCCTATTCCCGGAGAGAGGGAAACCTTCCCCGTTACTGTATCTATGAAGGCAAGTTGATGGAGTCAAATGACTCTTTGTCCAGTTTATAAAGAACCCATGCTGTTGGGGAGTCTGTAGATCACCATCAGATAACCATCTGAGTGTCTATTTCAGCTTGCCGGCTGGATGATGACAAAAGTAAAATGTCATCAAGATAACACTGCAGTCGTATTGGCCTACTCCTGATATGGGCAGTCAACTGCCAGAACCTTAGTAAAGGTCCTGGGGGGCGTGGGAAATGCTAGTCCAAACAGCAGGGTAAATACTCAAAGTGTTGGTTGTTATAACATAATCTCAGGAACCTGCTGTGCAAGAGTCTAATCGGGATATGCAAATACACCTCCGTTAAGTCTATTGACATTAGAACGTCACCCTCTCTGATACTGAGCAGTATTGATTGCAATGTGCTCATTTTAAACTTCCGGTATACCAGAGAGCAGTTGAGGCATTTTAGGTCTAAAATTGCTCTCCATCCCCCCCGAATTCTTTGGAACCACAAAAAGGTGTGAGTAATATCCTTGCCCTGGTTGATCTGGTGACACTGGTTGAATTGTGTGGATCTCTAGCAAATGGTGGATTGCGGTATCCATAAGTCCTTTTAACAGGGTCTCTTGAAGCCAGACATGCCATAAAGAAATTCGGGTGTGTGGATTGGAATTCTAAGGAGAGACCAGATCTGATGGTCTCTCTGACCCAGGTATCTGAGGTTGAGGAATCCCATTGATCTGCAAACAGTTTCAGCCTTCCGCCAATGGGAGTCTCAGCAGGTGTTACTTGGGGCGGTGGAATGCCTTGCTTCCTGCCCCGCAGAAAGATCTCCTTGTCTGCCCTCCCCTTTCATTTCAGTTTCAAAATTTTTGACTGCTGCCCCTGCCTGTACCCAGAGGGTCTATGGAATCTTGGGGAATATGATCCCTGGTAGAAGGGATGAAAGGACCTCCTTCGAAAGGGCTGGGAACTCCTATTATTAAATTGACGAAAAAGAGAGGGAAGGATCTTTTTCTTATTTCTGGATTCTACCAAGAGCGGATCAAGGGCAGTCCCAAACAATTTGTTTCCTGTAACTGGAGATGAAGCAAGCTTCCACTTATGCTTGGTGTCAGCTTGACAATGTCTGAGCCAGAGTAATCGTCATGCTGTAACTTGGGATGCTATGGCTCTTGATGAGAATTTAACCGATTTTAATTGTCAATTTGGCTATGTCCTGATGCGCTCTGGTATTTGAGGCAGGGAGGGATTCTCTCACGTGACGGAGCCATCTTAGGGAGGATCTGGTAAAAAAAGATGCAGCTGTGGCCACTCTGATGGCCCATGCGTCTGCTTTTTTCCTCCGGTTTAAGGACTTTCTCCACCTCACTGGGCATGGTGGTGGAGGATGCTAGAGCTACCACGGGTTCATCGACCTCAGGAGTGTTCAGGGAGTTAGAAAAATCTGGTACCAGATTGTAAAACTTTGTCGTATCCCGTAAGGGTGGGATATGCAGAAGTGGAGGCCCATTGTTTTTGAACCAAATCAGAGAACATTTGTGGAACGGGAATTGCGTCCATCTCGGTGATGGGTTGAGAGAAGATGAAGTCCTCCGACTCCTCCTGTGTTAGTGTTGGTTGAGTCCGTTGGTCCGTTTGTCAAGGCGTGCTGTTTTTCACCTTGAACAAAAGGGATTTAAACAGCTGAGGGCGGAACAAAACAGTAAATGTCAGTTGATCCGGGACTAGACCCTCATCATCTGACATGCCCTTCTCTAGGTTCCGCCTCTGACAGGGCCGGATTGCTGCCATGTGAGAAACCTGACTCAACCTGTTCCAACTGGTCTGTTTGGTCTTCCCTGTCCTGGTCAGACATGTGTGGGATTGTATAAATCTCCCCTTGGGGAAGTACCTGAGGATGAGTGGACTCCGCCCTACTTTTGCACTGTAATGATTGGAAATCATAGTCAAAGGCAACTGATTGCTGTCTAGCCAGAATGGCTTGCTGCACCCCCATTGCAATGCATTGTCTTATCGCTAGCTCCATCCAAGCTCTCATCTGCACCAGGATCTCCTCTGGGAGAGATTCTTCCGGATGGAGGCCTGCCACTGTTAGAGTAAATGTGGCCTCAGGGGCCCTTCGTGGTACAGGTACTGCTACTGGGGTACTAGGTTAGTCTTATAGGACTGTGTTTCGCCTGGATTGCACTGACAGATCCAGGGGAGGAAGTGGAGGAGAGCTTTGAACTGGAGTGGGTCTAGGAGGAGATAAAAGTTGATTCTTGGTCTCCCGCATGCACTTTTTCATGTGTTTTTCAAGTGCCTTCTGGCACCTTATGGAGTCCTCTGCAGCAGCCTTTGAAGGTCTCTTGGACTCCTTTGATTTGCTCTGGGCTCTAGCCATGGCTCTTGTAGTTGATGGTCTAGAGTAACTACCGATGTGCAGGGAACCCTTAATATTAATTCCCCCTGTTTTTTTAAAATGAATATTAACATATAATATTTATTATTATTTTATTATCAATAATAATAATATTATTCTGGGATTAAATGATAATCTATATGATTTAATCAATAACAAATTGATACCAGATGAAACCAAATTAAACCAAATAGAGAAACACCTAAACAGGTCAAGATTCTATTGTGAGTCTGTACTGGGCCTGCAACAGCTTCAGTGAACAGGCAGACTTTGGCCTAGGTGCTGGCTGTTGTACTGCTGAAAGAATGGGCTGTGAGGGCTTAGCCAACTAAATTTTTTCAGTGAAATCCCAGGGACAGGGGATTAAGGTCCCCTTGGAACTGTATAGAGACAGCCCAGGTTGAGATATGCCTCCCACCAGATGATTTATTTAAGGTGCTCGTGCACCACCACGCAGCCAATGGTGTTCCAAAATGGCTCCAGCTGTTAATTTGGTGCGCTGAGGCTGATTCAGCAGTAATATCCCGCCTAGAAGCTAATCTGGGGGCAAAAGCCTCACAAACGGCTCTAAAAAGAGCAGGGAGGAGAAAGGCGCTGATGCCCCCCCTTCAGCGTTCTCTCCGTGGGGGAAAAGCCTCAGGCCGTTTACTCCTGTACGAACAGGAGCCACACTCGCTGTTTCACAATGGCACTGTTGTAATCTACTGGTAGCAATGGCAAGGGAAGTTTTCTCCTACCACGAGGTGTTGCGTTCGATCCACTCTCTGAGCGCCAATAGCGCTCTCAGCGAAATTAAATGAGCTCCAACAGCCAGATGTGAATTGCTGTCAGAAGCTCCCTGGGGCTCCTTGATGACATGCGGAGCCCAAAGGCAGCCAAAATGCTGCAATCAAACTTTTATCTTGTTGATGAGGTCTTTGCTCCTATTCCAGCCAAGGGAAGAGAGAAAGCTGCCTGTTCGTACGAAGGCTGAGCAAAAACTGGAGACGCTAAGGAAGAGTCCCATGGAGGAGGAGGAATGTCCTCAGAATTAAGTCCAGCCTATTGCACGAGAGACAGAAGCACCTCCCCGTCATGGATGCTTTGAACAGCTCATCTGGAGAAAATACATCAGCATGTCTGGGGTAAAACTGGGCTTTAGTTAGGTTTGTGACATGCTGAACAAATTAGGTAAAAAGTGAGTCTCGCTGTCCTTGGATTGGCAGAAAATGTTGCATGTGGTCTACTCCTTCTCTACATCATAAAAAGAATTTTAAGAGTGACTACCTTCATTAACCATCTCAGTCATAACGTGGCTTGCACATGAAGCCAGCCATTTGTGGTTTCTAACTAAAGATCTGTAGCTTAGTGAAATGCATGAACCCAGCCCTTGTGAACATCTTTGTTTGCAGGAGGAAATATAGAGGTGATCTCGAATCCTTTTTCTTTCTCCGCCCCACAAAAGGAAATAATTGTTACACATACGAGGTTCTCTTCCCAATCACTCTGCATGTTGCAATGGTTGCAACATAGGTATGGAATCATGATTGTTTAGTATTTGATTTTCAGGCTATTCAAATAAAACTTGTGCCAATGTATACATTCAGCAGAACAAACGATAGGACTATTTTATCTGGACTGCATCATTTCAAGATGCATGCAGTGGTGTACTTCCAATCTAAGACTTCTACTACGGTCTATTTTGGGCATATTTTAAATTTGGTATATCAATGAAAAGGTCCTTCCATCTATTTTATTTTCAATGTTTCCACTGACATTATTCTTACGCGCACTGCAACTGATCGACCATAAGAATCAAGTAGGCTTAAGAAACATGCCATGACTAAATTGTGCTGAATATATCTTCGTTCTTGTCATCAGATCTAAACTGGCATAAGAAGAATCGCCTAAGATAATATCACAAAGAAGAGTAAGGAAACCTTTTATTTAGCAACCTATAGAAGCTTTACTGCACAATTGTGGTGAAATTCTATCATTAAGTGACCTTATAATGTACCAGAGCCATATTAATCTTGGGCTTTTATTTTTTGATTATAAGAATTAAAAAGTGGCAGTTCATTTTAGCCCAGCTTGATCAAGAAAGAACAGTTTCTTGGGGTAATTTTTTTTTGTAATCTTCTGGCCATACAATCTAAAACATAATGTAGTTGTTCTAGCTCCGTATTTAATGCAATTGCCAAGTTGTTTTGCAATCCTCAATTTTCCAGTGAGGCAATTCTGAAGTCAACTAAGGTCACATTAAATATCAAGGTAAATGAGCTGTATCTGTTTCACAACTGAATTAACCAAAAAGATATTAAGATCATGGGTGTATTTGTGAAGCTTCAATACATCAGATCAGGTCTTGCAATGTTGAGATTAGTCAACCAAATAGAAGTGGATTAACAAAGAAGGGAGGATTCCACCCGTATTTTTTTTTAATCAAGCTCATATTGTCTCTCTTCCAAAACTGTAAATTCTCATTCTTCCATTTTGTTTTATTAGCGTTCTTCTCTTCTTTGACCTGACAAGGATCAAAGATCTTGGACAAGGCAATCAAGGGTAACTCTAAAAGCAAGAGCAAAAATGAAACAAAACTATCCCAATGGACCCAATTAAGTACAGTTATGACAGAGAATTCCCACTGGCAAGAGGGGTTACTCTTGCTGATAAGGTCAAAGGGGAAGGAGGAAAGCTAACAGCAATTCACAATAGGGGTTCTGGAGGTCTGAGGAAAACCAACCAATTTTTCTCCACCTAGGAGAAGGAACTCCAAGATAAAACTTGGAAGAAGGACTACAATATACATAATATCCTCCCCAATTGGCATTGCTATGTATGGACTTGCCCACAATCTAATAAAAGATGGGCTCATCTTTTAGTGGATATTCAGGGAATGTGGGTGTTAACATGTTGTGTTCTCCTGTAAGAGACACAACAAAAGAAGATCTTGATAAATTTAATGACAAACTGCAAGAAGAAGAACTAAATGCAGAATTTGGAGAAATGAAGGAATCTGGAACGATAGATATGCATCAAAATAAACCCAGTATCGAGAGACAGGTTAGAGTTCTGCAAAAATAATTCATTATTGCCAGGCCAAAAACACCACCACCATCACACAGATTCTAAACCTGAGCATCATGTTCAACTGCTATCACTGAAAGCAAATCAATCCATGAGAGGAAACGGAAGACAAACATAATCCAGTCAGCTCTGGTACATCTATGTACAATCTTTGGAAGAGATCATGAATGAATGATATCAAATAGGTGAGCTAAATATAGTAAATTAAAGGGAATAGGTATGCATGCAAGTAAGCTATGACATGAGAAACCTATTGTCAGATTATAAGAGCTGTGGTGGCACAGTGGTTAGAATGCAGTATTGCGGGCTAACTCACTGCTCACACCAGGAATTCAATTTTGACCGACTCAAGGTTGACTCAGCCTTCCATCCTTCAGTAAAATGAGGACCCAGATTGTTGGGGCAATATGTTCCATATATTTAAGTAGGACAGCAGCTCCATCTAAGCCATCAGGAAGAAAATATATATAACCAAATATATGGAGCCCCTGTCCTGCTCTGTATATTCTGTTATATAAACATTTTTTTCCTGATGGCTTATAGCTTATAGTGCTATTGCTAATGTTAAAAATCAGTGTAAGGAACAGATTTCATATGCTTGCGTGAAAGTCAGTCTGATGAGCTACCTGAAGAAATGAGATTGTCAAACCTATCTGTCCAAACTTTCAAAGAAGAAAGTCAAGGGGCAGGAAGAACATAGGATAATTGAATACTAACTTTCAATATCAAACAAGAAAAGGCAAGGAACACTATCTCAGTCCAGTCAAGAGTATGAACAAATGGAATAATATAATAAAAAGAACATAAGAGATTTCTTTTAAGAAAGAAAATCCATAGCTAAAGTAGAAACTTCCAACCACTAAAGAGATCTGATATCAGCAAATGAGATTAAAGGTAGATGGAACTGTACTGAAATCCTTTATAAACAAGTTTATAGAATAACTGAAACATTTGTAGGGAAAAATACATTCAGGAACTAAATTAAAAATGAGGTATGACAGACATTGAAACAGCTACTAAACAGGAAAGTACCAGCCATAGGTTAAAAAACAACGTTCCATTCAACTATATAAAGCTATGGAGAAATGGCAGATAACAAAGTGAAAACAACTCTATGTCCACAAATATAGAACATAATTTTGGGGATCTAGGGAAAGTTTGGTAATATACCAAAGAAGCAAGATGCAAATAAATTTGCACATCTCTAAATGAATTGCAGTAATTCTTTATGCAAGCAATGTTTTGCTTATTGTACTTCATGGGATTTAGACACTCACATGGAGATGAATAAAACACCATGTATTAAAAGAAGTAATCCATTAGTCCTGGGTGACATAAAAACAGATTGCTCCTTTGAGGAAATGATTTGCAAACATAAATTCACATGCTTTGGGCATAAGATGTAAATGGATCTTTGTTTTGGGGGCCTTTTGGGTCAGTGTTGGCTCCATAAGCCTCCCTGGTCAAGTACCTGAAGTTTTCTTGGTGTGGTTTTTTTGGAAATGGATTGCTTTGGCCTGCTTTCTAAGGCTAAGAGGGAGAGACTGGCCCAATGTCACTCAGTTGGCTTTGTGCCCAAGGCAACACTAGAAAGCAATGGCCTTCTGGTTTTTAGCCTGAAGCCTTAATCACTACACCAGATTGGCTCAGGCCAGATGAGGATATAGAAAAAACATTATTCTTGCAAAATTAAGGGAAGAGAAAAACAACAGGATAAGGTAGATGGGTGGGATAAAAAAGAATGATCAGAATGTTCATAGAAAAGAGATGGATTACTGGTGAAACAACTCCAAGAAAACAAAGATTTCTCTATCAGTCTCTAGGAATCAAAGCCAAGTTGCTGAAACTTCATTACATAATTGCTGTTATAACAATCCTCAGGCAGAACACATGAGAATTGGACTTAAAAGCTACATATCTAGAGAAGGACACTTTCCAAGTTTTCTTGTCACTCCTTGAGAATCAGCTAAGCCACCTGGCACCTAAGATCATATCATAGGCTAGGAGGAAAAAAAATGCAACTCCAGCACCCAATTCAATACATTAAAAAATCCAGCAGAAGGGAATCAGAAATGGCAAGCTACAGTTTACAACAAGCTTTATTTAGCAAAGTTTGTTTTATCAGATAATAGTTCTCTGAAACTTTACAGCAGGAACTGGGCTTTTCCCTTTTGAAAATTTGAAAATCAGACAATTAATCTTGGGGGGAGGTGTTCCTTAAGGGGGCTGAGAATAGCATCTAAGAAAGGAAACACAAAACTGGCCAATCAGGATCCTGGATGATCTGATTAGAAGTCCTCCAGATGTTTCCAACACTAAATGTTTAGCTCAATCATAGGAAAATCAGTGAACCTATGAATTTGGATGAAGCATGCCCAGACATGTCTTTTATTCAGATAAATGATCTTCTGGATGGGGAAGGTATCCATTAGCATATAAATCATTTATTTGGTTTTGATTAGTGTACTATATGCATCTAGTCATTTAAAGCGTATTTAGCAAGCATTAGTCAAAGTGTCATGACTTCGTTGAACTCTTTTTGTATAACTCGGTGTAATGACATTGCATTATCCACTGATCAATCTTTCCAACCTGGAACTAACCCTCCAGATGTGTAAGATCAGCAAGTCCCAGGATGAGGAGTCTAATACACTAATATAAAACTAGACCAACTAATTCCCAGGGGAACCAGTGGAGGTTCCCATTAACTTCATCTTAATTTCCTCAGAAGGTCATTAATAAATGTGTTAAGAAAACCCTTCCTTCATCTCTGGAACAGAAGGGAGAGTTGATGAAAGAGGTGATAGGGGATAAATAAGGAGAAATAGAAAGAGGACAGAAATACACATTTTGATAAAGATTGTATTTAACAAAATCTCCCCTCAGCTCCATATCAAATAACAGTTCATATCTGATTTTACGGTCTGACTAACTTCACATTGATTCAAAGGTACACAAGGTCCCATGTTAGCTATTCACAACTTTTCTCCTTCCCCTTTTTCCAAGAAATATCTTATTTTAATAGGATTCCCAAGTCACCACCTCTATATATGTGATTTAATGCTGACTTTGAGTTTTACATAGGAGATAATAAACATTTTGGATTTCTGGTGCAGGCTTTTACACCAATGAAGCAGTGATGAGCTTTCAGGATGAATGGCTGTGGTACAGTTCAATTTCCAGAAGCTGTGACTGACATCTTTTCAGAGGCAAAGTATAATCAGCCCTCACTGCTTCATTCTGGACTTCCATCAATATATGTCCAATGCCATGCAAAATTATCCTAGTGTTGCCCAGGTGAAAGTAGGTTTTGCATTAAACACTGCCTCAGTAACAGAAGAAAATAAATTATTTCATACAGCCCTGGGCAAGAAATTGCTTTGACAGTTGCAAGCTCTCAACTGTCTAACACAAAAGTCTTGTTACCATAAGTGGCAATGAAGAGTTGTATTTGAAACACAGCTAGAGGGCAGCAGATTGAAGAACGCTGTTAATACAAAGGTATTTGGAAATAGCCTGGAACATGACTTTATTCCACACTATTTTTGGGGCCTTGCCACTAAATTAACAATATTCCTTTTCATTTAAAGGCCACTGGCATAAAGGTGAGGTTAAATTAACAGGTATGCTTCACTTCCACCACAAAATTTGCCAGGTTTGAGTCTTCAGCAACTAGTTAATTTAGCAAGAGTCCCTTCTTGGCTTTTTTTGTAAGACAAATGCCTTTCAATAAATTCTTTGGATATGTGTCTTTATAGAAACTCCCCAATAACCTCCTCCTTTCGCCAGGCACACCATTCATTTTTCACCAAGCCAAATGACATTCCCCAATTCCACCTGGCCTCCAGTTTGTTAAGTGACAAGCATTAAAAGACATCCCTTTAGGGACTTGTTTTCAGAACATTTCCCCTAGGTGTTAAAAAAAATGCATTTATTTTTGCTATTGGGTTGATCAATACGTTTTACAACTCTCCACGGGGGGCGGGGGCACAAGAGTTATGCGGTCTGACGTACTTCCAGTGGCAAGGAAGCTTCAAACAATCCTCAGAAAGAGAAATAATAATAATAATAATAAATCTTATATTAGGAAAACAGCATCTGGCCTCCGAGGGCGGGTCTGTTACTCACCACAGAGCATGAAGAGCAAGACAAAAAATAAGGTAGCCACGATGACCAGGAGAGTCAGGCCAATACTTTGCAACATCTTCCCTGCGGTCCTCGAAGATCTTAGGACGGTTTCGATCTGCCTGACCGGGTGAAGAAAGCGGAGGAGGAAGAGGAAGGAGGAAGAGGAGAAGGCGATCGCGACATCCTCACCGGCTACGAGGAAGTGGGGCAGGCAGAGGGAGAAAGGAGGCAGCAGGGGGCAATCGGCCCCCTTTAGAAATCGGCCAGCAGGAAAGGAAGTGGGAAGGAAAGGGGCGCAAACCCCAATCCTGGATGCGTAAGGACCATGATGATTCTCCTTCTCCTCCGCTCTTCTCTTCCAAAAACTCTGCGCCAGCAATCAAGAGGCAGGGAGTTCCAAAAGCGAAAAAGGAAGCTGCAGCGGCGGCGGCGGCATGAGTGCTAAGGGGCTGGTATAAACTAGCGAAGAAGACCGGGAATTTTACCCATAGGCTTTCTGGAGCGACGAAGCCAATCCGCGGCCGACGAATAGGAGGGAAAGGCTGGCAGGATAGACTGCGGCTCCCCCACCTCACCCCGATCAGAAGAACCCAGGCACGGCGTCTTCCTTGCCCCGATCCTTAGACGGTTCCATTGTTCCCTGCGGCAGAAGGGGCAAAAAAAAAAAAAAGCGAGACTCCCCACCCCACCTCCTAGTGCAGAATGGTTTTTTCCTCTGCGCCGAAAACCGGGCAGCTGCAAAATGAACGAGAGGAAGAGTGGGGGTGTAGGGAAAAAATGAAGTTGGGGGGGGGGAAGTGTCGTTTCCTTGTCACCCGGATATGATTCGCCGCCCTTGCCGCGAATCTGTGGAAACTTGTAGTTCAGTGTGGGAGCTCTGAGTATCCGTCCGGTGGCCGGGAAATGCAACAAGGAGGACTTTAATTCCCATCATCCTCTGGGAACGAACGTGCCCGCCCAAGAGGCAGCGTTCTGACGGCTTCGAAATCCTAAATCTGAATCCGTTTTAAGAGGCTCTGAGAGGTGTTTGTGGCGTGGAGTTTACGAGCAATTTTTTAACAACAACAACAACAACAACAACAACTACTACTACTATTATTATTATTATTATTATTATTATTATTATTATTATTATTATTATTATTATTATTATTATTATTATTATTATTATTATTATTCCATGATTCTTTTGTTTTCTTCCGCGCCGTTGTAAAATAAACACTCCTGAGAACGGAGGACATGTGAGAAGCGAGAGTTGTCACCCGCTTGCAGGGGTCTCCAACCTTGCCAACGTTAAGACTTGTGGACTTGAACTCCCTGGGAGTTGAAGTCCACAAGGTTGCCAAGGTTTGAATCTCCTGGGCCAATGCATAAAGCATTACTGAAGCAATCGGACGCCCACGCGATGATAGCGAAGGATTTCAACAGTTCCTTGCCATTTCGCGGTCGCTCGCGTTTTTGCAGCCCAGCCTCAAGCCAGGGATTGACAAAACCGTTTCATTTGCCATTGAATGGAGAAAAGCTCTCAGATTTCTGGTACATTCAGAATCCCAAATCAAGGCTGTTCTAAAGCACTCTGCCTACACAACTTTTGTTTTGTTTGAAACGATCAGATGAATCAATGCCCATTAAAGAGCAAAACTAAGCAGAAAATATGTCAAGAAAAGGGGACCACACACACAACAATTTTATATTGCTCTAGGGGAAAAAAAGCCAGTCTGGTTCCAAGCTGGAGGGGGAAAAAAAATCAATGTAGGCTGCATTGATAAGGAAAGAAGAATTTGGTGGTACTTGCCTCCTTTCCAATCAGCTATTGAGTGCAAGACTCAAAAACTCCCTTTACTACACTTATACTACACAGGCAGGGGCCATGGAGTTTACCCACAGATGAAAGAGGTTTGTTGCCAGTAGGTTGGTGACTCTCCTGTCCAGGTCCAGTGGTTGGGTTAGAAGAGAGTTCCATCTGGCATGCCAAATTGTTGGAAGAAAACTCCAGTCCGTTTTCAAGCTGGGGTGTGGAATCAATGGAGGCAGGTTATAAGGAAAGAAGGTTTCTCTTTGTTTGATTTCCAGAAATTTCAGTGCTAGGAGCATGTTTCTGGGGTGCCTGACAAAATAGCTGAGTGAGTAGATGGATCTTGATAGGGTTTCTGGGGTTTTGTGATTGAGATGTTCCAGGGGGGTTGTGCAATCTAGTGAGCCTTGTACCTTTTATTATTTCAATGGTGGTGGGTTAATCCTATTATGTCCTAAAGGTCATGGCCTGTCCTTAGAATTTGGGTGGGGGTAATGTAATTTCTTAATTCCATCAGCTCCAGCCTGGGGGAGCTGTGTCCGAAGGAGATTTGTTTATGAATAGGATGGGCCTAGTCTTTCTGAATGGATACAAATTCTGCATTCCTAAAGCTCTTCAAGCTTCCTAGTTTGAAACTGTTTCTTATGGTAGGAAAACTGGGGCTGCTTTCTGCCTTTGTTAATATTTTTCTCCATTTCTCCTTTGGGGAAATATTCTATCCTGTCTCTTTTTTAATATTAAGAATATTTTAATCTGGAAAGGGGGAGGGGTGTCTTCCTAGATTGCTGTAGAAGGAAACCAAAAAATGGTATATGTGTTTAAGTGAGGTGATAAACTGGATAAAATGTTCACTTAAGACGGATTCCCCCAACTCATCAAGCTGTACAGATTACGCGCAGGATCTATTTCGAATAGTGCCCCCCCATCCAAGACCAAAGGTGGCAATTCTCCCTGGGCCAAAGAACCCCAAACCCAGAGCCAGTCTTGCCAGGGTTTAGTTTCAACCCATTGCTCCCCATCCAGCCCCTAACAGCCTCCAGGCACTGCTGGAGGGAGGACATGGAATCACTTAACTCACCACAGGCTGAGACATACAGCTGAATATCATCAGCTTATTGATGATACCTCAGTCCATGGTGGCAGATGATCTCACCCAGTGGCTTCATATAAATGTTGAACAGGAACGGAGAGAACAAAGCCCTGAGGAATCCCACAAAGCAGTGGACGAGGGCTGGATCTCTCCCCTCCTACCAACATTGACTGAGAGCAGCTGCAGAGAAAGGAAGTAAACCAGGATAGCACAGGGCCTCCCACTCCCATCCCCCGAAGCTGCTCTAGAAAAATACCATGGTTGATGGTATCAAAAGCCACCAAGAGATCAAGTAGAGCAAGGATGGATGCACTACCCCCATCCCACTCCCACCAGAGATCATCCAAAAGCGTGAGCAATGTCATTTCTGTCTCATATCAAACCTGAATCCTGACTGGTAGGGGTTTAGATAATCCATTTCATCCAGAAATCTCTGAAGCTGTCGTGCAACCATCTTCTCAACCACCTTCCCCAAAAAGGGAAGATTGGAGACAGGTCGAAAATTATCCAACAAGGTGGAATTCAGCAATGGCTTCTTAAGAAGAGGGCGGCCTACAGCCCCCTTAAAGTGCTGGGGCATTACCCCCTTCTGTAGGGAAGCATTAATCAATGCCAAAGTCCACCGCCTGTCACAATGAAGACAGTTCAAAGAGATCCAGGGGGAGTCCAGAGAAGACACAGTCATAAATCATCCACCTCCTCTGTTCCATTTCACCGTCCAGCTGCCCCTTTCTGTTCTCTCCACTCTTCAAGCTCTCTGTTTTTCTGCTTCTCCACCTCTCAGTTTCTTCAACAATCTCCAGCTTCTCAGTAAGCTTATGATGCCTTTCTCTAAATATTCCTCCACTCTCACATACCAGTCTCTACATTCCAAACTTTCCAAAACCCACTCTGGAGAATGCTTCAGAGCACCATCTACAAACAAATACAGCTGCTGTCTCCATCTTTTTAAAAAAGACATAAAATCACAATATAAAAGAGACAAAAATAAAAATAATAACCCCCCCACCTACCCCTACTCTGGCAACAAAACACATTCATTCTAGCCATTTAATGGGCTCCATCCTGCTCTGGATTACCCAGGCCATTGGCAGAACCATGTCTTCAGAGCCTTCTGAAAGAGTGTTAAAGTGGGGGACAGTCTAATCTCTGAGGAGATGATGTTCCAGAGAGAGAGGGAGTTACTACCTAGAAATGCCTTCTCTGGGTCCTGCTAGATGTATCTGTTCTGACCCAGCCATTGCAGAAGCAAAAAATGGACTCCCTATGAAGAAAAACCTCTCTTTATTTACACATTGGGATGTTGAAAGGTGTCTGTTGTGTATGTACCACAGTTAATAAAGTATGAGCTTGAGGTAAAGTGCAGGGTTCTGGCCCTGCACTTCTGATTGGCTGTTAGGCGGCCAGATTGGATTGGTTAGTTCTGAGGAATCCGATCGGCCCTTAACAGAGGATTCTTATTGGTTAAAAGAGCTAGCGTTCATAGCTCGTTATTGGACAATTCTTACAAGGGTTGCCTATATAAGGCAGAGTTCACTGTTGTTGTTTTGAGAAGTTACTATGCAAATAAAGAGCTGAAAGTTCACTGTTCAGAGGCTGTCTCCATTTACTTCGACCCATGCTCAGTACTTAACACTGGCGACGAGGATGGGATGTGGAGACGTCTGAACCGAAGAAGCCAGGAAGCAATACCGAGCACGTGACAGATGACGCCAACAACGGAACCATGTCCGGCAGCATCGTACCACCCGCTCCGTTCGATCCAAACCAAGAGGATTGGGAATCCTACATGGATCGCTTCCAAATGTTTCTCGAGACGAATAATTTGAAGGACGCCACGCCAGCAAAGAAAAGGGCGTTGTTCCTGACGCATTGCGGCCCAGCCGTATTTAAGATGGCTAAGGCACTCGCCAAACCTCGAGAAGTGAAAGCCATGAGCTGGGACGACCTCGAACCCATCCTGAGAGACCATTATGCGCCAACCGTGCCTACACTCGTGAGATTCCATGAGTTTTATCAGAGGAACCAATGAAAAGGGGAGAACGTGGCCGATTTCGTGGCAGACCTCCGAAATTTAGGGGGACTCTGCGGGTTCGCCGATTTAGAAGAGGCACCAAGAGATCGAATAGTTCTGGGATTAGATGCACTAGGCGTGCAAAGCAAGCTGATGGCGAAAGGCGACATCAGCCTTGCTGACGCCATGGCCAAAGCCACGGCTGCAGAGGCGACCAAAAAGTCGGCTGCACAACTATGGCAAAACCGCACTCCGGTACCACCACCGGCCAGCGAAATCTTACCTAGCACAGAAGGGCAGCTTTCAACAACGCACCACGAGGACCTCTCTTTGTCGTCAGACAGCGACGAAGAAGGGGTCCATCGACTGCGGTCTGACCGGGACCCTCGCCCGAAGCCCTTACGCCCTTGCGCTGGCTGTGGAGCCAACCACGCCAGGTCTGAATGCAAATTCCACGACGCACTCTGCCATGAGTGCGGAAAACGAGGCCACATCGGCCGGGTCTGCCACAGCTTGCCAGGACTCAGCCAGGACTCAAAAGGGGCTAACTATCGCCAATCGACAGGAAACCGTCCTGTAAGGCGAGAGCCAGTAAACTACTCCTACAGAAATCAAGCTTTGCAGAGAGAAGAGGCTCACCATACTATCACTATCGGTCATGCCTCAGCCTTGGACACTAAGAAAATCTGAGTCACGGTAGCCATCGAGAACCAGCCTTGCCACATGGAGGTCGACTCGGGATCGTCCCTCTCGATGGTGTCCTGGAAGACACTCAAGCAACTCATCCCCACAATTCAACGCCAAGACCTCCAATTTCAATGCCTCATCCTCAAGGACTACCAAGGGAATCGAATCCCCGTTGTCGGGTCCTGCCAAGTCCGAGTCTCCTTCAAGAAGCATACAGCATACTTACCTCTAACGGTCATCTATAGAGATAGGCCTAACCTACTAGGCCTCCAATGGTTCACGCCACTCGGCATTGAAGTGGCCGGCGTAAACCGAGTCGGTGGTTGTGAGTGGGAGGAAGACTTTATCTCTGAGTTCAGTGACATCTTCGCGGACAGCTTAGGCGAGTATAAGGGGACCCCGATCTCATTCAGTCTAGATCCAAAAGTAGCTCCCATTCGCTTGAAGCCCCATCGAGTTCCGTTTGCTCTTAAAGCAAAAATCGACGAACAACTCAACAAGCTAATTGCTCAAGGGGTGTTGAAGCCCATCGATCACTCTCCATGGGAAACCCCTATTGTAACACCCATTAAGCCAGACGGGTCAATCCGAATTTATGGGGACTACCGGGCCACTTTGAACCACGCCCTACAGCAAAATGCGTATCCAGTTCCGGTGGTGCAGCACCTCCTCCATTCCTTGGGGGGCGGGAAGGTTTTCGCTAAATTGGATTTAGCTCAAGCTTATCAACAATTACCAGTGGATGAAAAAGCAGCCCAAGCCCAAACAATTGTAACGCACAGAGGTGCCTTTAAATGTACCCAATTGCAATTCGGAGTTAGTGTAGCCCCGGGCATCTTCCAGAGCCTTATGGAAAGGTTATTACAGGGAATCAAGGGTGTGGTTCCTTATTTTGATGACGTATTAATTGCAGCCCCTACGAAAAAAAATCTTACAGGATCATTTGAAATGTGTTCTAAAAAAATTCCAAGAGGCCGGGCTTAGGGTAAAAAAAAAAAATGTCAATTGTATACTGACAATGTTGAGTTTCTAGGGTACTGGATTGATAGCCAGGGCATTCATCCTACCGAGAGTAAATTAAAAGCGATCAGAAACGCTCCCAGGCCACGCAACAAGGCCGATCTCCAGGCGTTCTTAGGCCTCATTAATTTCTATAATGTATTTTTACCGCACAAGGCAACTGTCGCTGAACCGTTACACCGATTATTAGATAAGAAAGCATTGTGGGTATGGGGTTACCGGGAAGAGCAAGCGTTCCAGAATGTTAAAAAAATTGCTCACATCTGACTCTGTACTTATGCAATATAACGAGACTTTGCCGTTAGTTATAACCTGCGATGTATCGCTCTTCAGGGTGGGTGCCATTTTGAGCCATGTACTGCCTAATGGGAACGAAGCCCCTGTTGCATACTTTTCGAAGACTCTTTCACAAGCAGAGTGGAACCATGGACAAATTGATAAAGAAGCCCTCACAATCGTTTCAGCTGCAAAGAAATTTCATGAATATGTGTATGGAAGGACATTTTCCATTATAACTGACCACAAACCGTTGCTAGGGATAATAGCCAGGGACAAGCCAACCCCCTACATATTATCCCCTAGAATGACCCGATGGTCAGAATTCCTAGCTGCTTATAATTATCGGCTGCAATATCGCCCGGGGAAAGCCATTCCCCACGCCGACGCATTAAGCTGAGCACCGCTTCCAGAGACTCTTGACGATCCGGCACCAATGGCAACCACGTTGCAGATCGAAACACTCAATTCGCCACCTATGACCGCCCAAGACATCGTGAGAGAAACCAAACGATACCACACCCTAGCTCGAGTCCTAGGCTGGGTAGCACACGGATGGCCATTGGACCAAGTCCCTGATGACTTCGCGCCGTTTAAAGCAGGACAGACTGAACTTTTTTCCCAAAAAGGCTGTATCATCTGGGGCGATAGAGTCGTTGTCCCAGAGCGACTCCGGAAGACGCAGCTACGAATTCTGCACGAGGGCCACCCCGGCATCGTGCGGATGAAAGCGCTTGCACAAAGCTACACATGGTGGCCGGGCATGGAACGGCAAATCGAGCAGTGAGTTAAAGCGTGTGCCAATTGCCAACAAGTCAGCAACGCCCCACCAAAAGCCATGCCTACTGAATGGGAGATGCCACGTGGACCCTGGTCCAGAATCCACCTGGATTTCGCGGGGCCAACCAAGGGCTATATCTTCCTACTGACAGTCGACGCATACTCCAATTGGTTAGAAATTCATCGTATGTCGGCTACAACCTCCGAGGCAGTGATCAAGATTCTAAACAGACTCTTTGCAACCCACGGATTGCCAGACGTCCTGGTGTCCGATAACAGGCCACAGTTTATGGCACTAATGTTCGAGCAGTACCTCGCTGACCGCGGCATCCGCCATGCGCTCACCTCGCCTGCGCACCCTACGACCAATGGCCGAGCTGAACACATGGTCCTATTTGTTAAAAAGACTTTGCAAAAAATGGACTATGACAATCTCGATGAAAAGTTCAACCAAATTCTCTTCTTACAACACATAACTCCACATAGCGTCACCGGCAGAACTCCCGCCGAACTACTGATGGGACGAAAACTCCGCTCCCACCTCGACTGGTTGCACCCTGCTTACGAACCAGAAAAGCCAATAGGATCCAGTGGCCGCTGTCGCACCTTCCAGGTAGGAGACCACGTTTACGCACGAAACTTATCGGGCGATCCGTTATGGATAGAGGCGACAGTAGTACGAGTGACCGGCCCCAAATCCTACGTAGTGAAATGCTGTGACAATAGACTGTGGAAACGGCATATCGACCAATTACGGTCACGATTCACAACGGCCAGTCAACAACTCCCCCATGACCAAACCGAGGGGGGGGGAGGTACGGAAGAAGATGAAGTTCCAGGGAACCTGCTCGAAGGGAGCGACGAACTAAGTGAAACTCAGGAAATGGAGCAGGAAGGAGAATCGTTTGCACTGCAAGAAATTGCACCTGAGCAAGAAGCAGAACCACTACCAAACAACAATCTACCTCAACAGGATTGCAACCAACCAATCCAACGAAAATCTGAAAGACTTAAAAGACAACCGTCCTATCTAAAGGACTATATAACTACACTGTAATTAAGAAGCCAGGGGGAAGGGGTGTTGTGTATGTATCATAGTTAATAAAGTATGAGCTTGAGGTAAAGTGCAGGGTTCTGGCCCTGCACTTCTGATTGGCTGTTAGGCGGCCAGATTGGATTGGTTAGTTCTGAGGAATCCGATTGGCCCTTAACAGAGGATTCTTATTGGTTAAAAGAGCTAGCGTTCATAGCTCGTTATTGGACAATTCTTACAAGGGTTGCCTATATAAGGCAGAGTTCACTGTTGTTGTTTCAGAGAAGTCACTATGCAATAAAGAGCTGAAAGTGCACTGTTCAGAGGCTGTCTCCATTTACTTCGACCCATGCTCAGTACTTAACAGTGTCAACATGCCTTTCCTTCGAGGATTCGATTTTCCCGCTGGGAGAGCTCTGGCACAAGGATACGGACAACTGCTTGAAAGCTGGATCTTTTTATTTTTCAGGAAGGCAGGGGACGGCGAGAAGTCTGCATTCCTGGCTGGGCTAGCTGGCTTCTTATGGTAATACTCTTTTATACCCTTTTCTCCCTTTGTGAGTTGATTTCGTGCGAATGTTTGTATTTGTGCTTAATGTTCCAAATCCTGTTTGAGTTTGTCTTTATTCCCGCCGGAGGGCAAACTCCGCGGGGTGGTTAGATTGTATTATCAGTTTTTTTCTAATCTCTTTTAGCTTTATAATGGTTTTGTCATATTTGTTTGTGGCAATCTCCTGTCTGTCTCTTGTAATTTATATTTTTTTGTGTCTTTTGTCTGTTTGTTTTGCTTATTTGGTATGTCCTGTGTTTGTAAGGGTTGCCTTTTCTTATTTGTCTAGTTTTCTTAATTACTTAGGCTTTTGTCTATAGGGATTCTTTAATACCTTTATTTGATTCCTTTTCCTATGTAAGTTTGTTTTATGGCTGGCCTGATGTTCCCTTTGGGCTTTTCCTGTTTGAGTGACACTGCTGTCTTCATGAAGTTCCTTTTCCACAATCCTTCTTTTTTTTTTTTTTAGAGGGTGGTCTCTGATTGAGTGTCTGGGTATACTTGGTATTCGTGATCAATCTGGATCATCATCATGGCCACCTGTCTCCCCTTTGATTTTCTCTTCTGAGAGGGAATACAGGCCTTTAGGCAGCTAAGGCAGGGTGGTATGGATCGATAGAGGCAACACAAGAGGGCTCCAAAGACACAAATAGTGACTATGGTTGTTGTAAGGATTTTGAGCCAATGGAAATCTGGCATCCATGAGAAGAGCCATGAAAAGTCTAGGAATGATTGCTCATGACCAATATTTTGAGCTAGCTCTTTAAGGTGGTGGATGTCCCTCCCTACGAGTCCTGAGGTTTCATCTAGATTGAAGCAACACATCTCATGGAATGTTTCGCAGCCATAATTATGCTTCAAGAGGAGGAAGTCTATTGTTGCCCTATTCTCTAGGGTGACTGACCTCCCTCAGTTCTCTGTTAAGGGCATCCAGGGCATGGGAGGTCAAATTCAAGCCTTTTGCAAGGGTACATCCTAGGCTATTCAAATTTCTAGAATTTCGCACTGCCAATCCAGGTACCCCTACCAGGGATATTGCCAATGAGACATATTCTGTTTTGGTGAGAAGGGAGACTTTGGAGTCACAGTCTGAGTCTAGGGTTTGGAAGGTTCTCCTGTGTCATCTCTGTAAGGATGGCATAAGCATGGTTAACCTTCCCAAGGTTCAAGGAGCCATTGGTGGCATTTGCAGGAAGGCATGAGTAGGCTTTTCAGCCATAAAGGAAAAACCACCCTAGTGGGAGCTTCAGGTAACTATATGAGAATGATATGGTCTCTGTGTAGTTGCATTTTAGTTCTGTGTTGCTAAGGCTGGTGCATTCTGTGACCCTAGGTGTGCTGCACCCAGTGACATTAAAGCATCTCTCAGAGGTGGTTACTGCAGAAATGTGTAGGGTGTACATGGTGTGGTCTTTGGTTTTTGTAGAGTGGCCCCAGCTAAAAATGCTTTCGTAGGAGTCAGGAAGGTTTCTAAATGTGGTGTAGTTAATGATGTTGTGTAGCCTAGTTGCCACTCCCATTAGGCATGTGGTTAAGATGTCCTTGACTGATTTCCCTCCTGCTAAGCAAAAGTTAGTGGTGTTGAGTATTTCCCTTGCTAAATATTCCCATACATTTCCTTTCTCTGGGATAAGCTTTGGTTCCAGGAACACAAGTTGCTTGTGTTACAAGTGTTACAATTGTCACAGATAATAATACATAGTATATATTGCATTTCATGTTTCCCATTGCTAGATTCCTTTTCTTCCCTCCCCCCCTCTTTTTTTTGTAGCATGTAAAAAAAAGGGTAACAATGTAAAAAAGGTATAGGTCAAGTATCAAAAATTACTAAAAGGTAAAAGTCTCCTCCTTGTTACAAAAGGGAAAAAGAAGAGAGAGAAAATGGAGAAGGTGAGAATTTTTTAAAAAATAAAAATAAAAATAGAGTTTTATAACTCAGCACCTGGGAGTCCAGTTTTGTGTAATTCAATGTTTGCACTTGGTTCCTCACAGTTGTGTGGTTCAGTGGTGTTGAAGAATGCTGCAAGTGTCCATTGATCTGTGTCCAGATTTTTCTTGAGTTTGATGGGTGGGATTGATTGTGGTGGAGTTTGTCTATGATCTATGACTGCTGGCTTTGCATGTGTCCAATATATCCAAGAGTCTCATTCTGCAACCTTTATGGCGGTGTGTGTAGTTAGTAAGACTTGGTAGGGTTCTTTCCACCTAGGTTGTAAAGGTGAGGTTCTGGTGAAGAACTTGATCCACACCCAATCTCCCAGCTCATATGGATGCAGGGCTTCTTCCAGGGGTAAGGTCTGTGTCAGCGCACTCTGGGTCCAGAGGGTCTGTAGAGAGAACCATATCCCCCCTATTTAAGCAAAGGGAATGAGGATCGAGGCCTTGTAGGGTATCGGGGGGGGGCGACCAAAAAGGATCTCAAAGGGGGAAACACGTATGTCCTGTCTTGGAGAGGTGTGTCTCCTGACAGAGTTTGCCCAGTAGGGTCTTCACCTCTTTGTTTGCTCTCTCCATGGCCCCTGATGGAGAATAGGGCACATGGAGGTTTGGGGTAATGAGCCTGGAATATATGTGTGAGGACTTGTGCTGCGAAGTGTTTTCCCCTATCCATGTCCAGAATGGTGGGGACCCCAAACCTAGGCACAATGTCCTTGAGGAGATGTCTGGCTGTTTCTAGGGCAGTAGCATGGCGGCATGGGAAGGCCTCTACCCAATGGGTTACTTGGTCCTTGCAGACAAGACCATATTGATACCCATTTGCCTTAGGTAGCTGCATATAATCCATTTGGATCTTTTCAAATGGTTTCTGCGCCCAGGGATTCCCTCCTTGATGAATTGTTTTTCTGGAGGTGGTATTATTTGCTTGGCAGGTTTGGCATGTCATGGCTATTCTTTCTTTTTCTTTTTTAAGTTTCCAACACTTTTATCAACTTTATTTCTTTTCTTTTTTTAAATATAATTTATTAGTTTTTACAATTAAAACCAACCAACAATACATACACAAATGAACGAAAGAAAAGAAAAGCAAGGAAAGAAAAGAAAAAAGAAAAAGAAAAGTTAAAAGCATTCTTATTTTTACAGTTTGCAAGATCTTTTTTCATAACCTTTGATTTATGTCATATACACACACCTGTTCTTTACATATATCACTGTATCATTATTATAGATTAATACTTTTCTCTTATGCCTTATGATATATAATTTATCTTTGATCAATCCAATTATACCAACAATTCCAGCTATCATAATATAATGAAGTATCTTTGTTTTTTAGTGCCAAAGTCAGTTTATCCATTTCTGCACATTTTGAAATTTTTTCGATAATCATTTCGTCTGATGGAGTTTGATGTTGTTTCCAATATTGAGCGAAGACTAATCTGGCCGCTGTTAGAATGTGTATTGTTATGTATTTAGCATTTTTGGAAATTTGTTTGTCAAAAATCCCTAACAGGAAGGACTCTGGTTTATATTCGATCTGCTCTTTTGTAATTTCTTCCAACCAAGTTTTGATTTTCTTCCAGTAATTTTGGGTTTCTGTACATGACCACCACATATGAAAAAAGGTTCCTTCTTTTTTCCTACATTTCCAGCAATACGGACTCATGTTAGGGTGCATCTTCACTAACCTCGAAGGGGGGAAGTGCCATCTATAAAACATTTTATAAAGATTTTCCTTATATGCTGCTGATCTAGTGATCTTATTATTTCTGCCCCAAACTTCCTCCCATTCCGCTAATGTGATGCTGCGCCCTACGTTCTTACTCGGAGCAATCATATTTCCTTTTATGATTTCTTCTTCTAATTCTGTTTCTAATAAGTAATTGTAAAATTTTGTTATGTTTTTTTTTGCTTGATCCTAATAAAATTTTATCTGATTGTTGAAGTTTATTGTTAATTCCAAATTCTTTCTTGTCTTGTTTGTATCTACTTTGAATCTGAAGGTAAACACATTGATCAATTTTTTGTCCTTGCTCCTGAAGTTCCTGCCTCGGTTTCAAATTTCCTTGTGGGTCCAATAAGTCTTTGCATTTAATCATTTTAGTAATATCCAAATTATTTGGGTGAATCATCACCTCCCTTGTTGAAATCCATATTGGTACTTTTGTATAATGTTTTTCTGTATTTTCCTCCAATTTGTTAGTAGTGCATCTCTAATTAAATGTCTATGGAAATATTTTTGACTGGTTTTCCCTACATCCCATAGAAAAGCATGCCAACCCCTTTGTAAATCATGGCCTTCTAGGAATAATATTCTTTTGTTGGTTAAGTTCACGCAATCCTTCAGCCAAACTAACAAGGTAGCCATATAGTATAACTCCCAGTTTGGAAATGCTAACACCCCCCCCCCCCCGCTCTTCATATCCTGCATTGCTTTTACATTTATTCTGGGTTTTTTCCCTTGCCAAATAAATTTAAGTGTTATTTTATTGAGTTCTTCAAAAAACTTTTTGTGTAATTTAATTGGGATCGTTTGGAATAGGTACAAAAATTTGGGGAGAGTGTTCATTTTAATGGTAGCGATCCGACCTAGTAGTAAAATTTGAAGTTTACCCCATGATTCTAAATCTTTCTTTACCTGATGTATCAATTTATCATAATTATTTTCTTTGAGTGTCTTACAGTGTGGTGTTAGCCAAATTCCTAAATATTTCACTTTCTTTGTCACTTGTATTTCCATTGTTTCTTCTAATTCTATATTCTGTTTTTCTGTTAAATTTTTAGTCATTAATTTGTTTTTTTTCCTATTAATTTTGAGTCCTGCTACTGCTCCAAATTTCTCTAATTCATTCATCAATTTTAGTCCCCTGTCTATTGGTTCTTCGATAAAGAAAATCATATCATCCGCAAATGCTTGCAATTTATATTCCTCTTCTTAACTGTTAATCCCTTTATATCTGAATTCCACCTAATTCGCATTAATAATGTCTCTAATGATAATATGAAGAGCAGGGGAGAGAGTGGGCAGCCCTGTCTCACTCCTTTTTCTATCTTTATTGGGCGAGTATATTCCCCATTTATTATTATATTAGCTTGTTTGTGTATCATAGATGGTTGTTATAATATTTTCAAATTTGGTGCCCAGATTCAAATTATAAATTTTTTGAATTAAAAATTGCCAATTTAGATTATTGAAAGCCTTCTCTGCATCTAAGAACATGAGTGCCACTTGTTTCTCGGGGTGGGCTTCATAAAATTCTAGTACGTCTAATACTATTCTTAGATTGTTCTTTATTTGCCTAGTTGGGAGAAATCTGTTTTGATCTTCATGTATATACAAATTTAACATTCTTTTTAATTTGTTTGCTATAATAGAAGTGAATATTTTATAATCAGTGTTTAAGAGTGAAATCGGCCTATAATTATTTATATATCTGGGATCCATATCCTCCTTCGGGATCAGCGAAATCAACGCCCCCCTCCATGAGTCCGGCATCCTAGCTGCCAGTAAAACATCATTAAAAACTTCCACCATAAGTGGTCCAATTTGTTCTGCTATTGCCTTGTACAGCTCCCCTGGAATCCCATCTGGGCCCGGGGTTTTATTATTTTTCTGGTTTTCTATTGCTGATTTCAATTCCGATTCATAATATCTTTATTTAGTAGTTCTACCACTTCTTCCCCAATTGCCTTATCCTTCACTTCATCTAAATAATTCCTTATTCTATCTTCACTGACATTTTCTTTTTTGGTATAGATCTTCAAAGTATTTATGAGTGATTTCTTTTTTCTGTTCTATTTCCTGGTATATATCTCCCTTACTATCTATTAACTGATATATCAATCTCTTTTCTTTCTTTTTTTTTTTAATTTATAAGATAGCCATCTTCCTGGCTTGTTGGCATGTTCAAAATAGGTTTGTCTAGTCAAATTCAAATTCATAATCATTTTCTCTTGTTCAATTAAATTCAATTTGTGTTAAGCTATACTGATCTGATTTTACAGTTTTGAATCTTTTGGGGTATTCTGTAGTAGGGTTTGTAGCTCCTTAATTCTTTGTTGTAATTTGTTTTGTTGGGAATATTTTTCCTTATTTCTCTTGGCATTATAAGAGATTGTTATACCTCTTATTACTGCCTTCATTGTATCCCAAATATTTTGTTTCGTGGTTTCTCCATTATCATTTTTTTTTTATAAAAAAATTTAATTCCTCCTTTAATTTATTAATGTATTCTTTCTCTCTTATTAATTGAGTATTTAACGTCCATCTTTTCTTTGGTTTTGCCCTGCCCTTCCATATTATCTGAATTGGATTGTGGTCTGCCCATTCATTTGGCAAAATTTCCACTTATTTTATCTCGTTTGCTATTTCCCCATTCATCCATGCCATATCAATCCGTGTCCATATTTGGTGGGGATTTGAATAGAATGTAAATTGTTTTTTTTCAGGGTGTAGTTTTCTCCATATATCTGTCAGATTTAACTCTTTCATCGTTTTCCTACAAATCTTAGGGAGCTCTCTCTTCCCCCTTTTATTCTTTCCGCCATTACTGTGGTCTTTTTGATAATCAGCAATAGAATTGAAAACTCCTATGATACAAATGTTTCTTTTTTGCAATCCAACCATTTTTCCATATAGGTGTTTAAAAAACTCTTTTTGATCTCCATTTGGGGCGTAAATTACTACTAAAAGAATTGGAATGTCATTAATCCAGATCTGCAAACCCAGAGTCCTTCCTTCCAAATCCGACCATATTAGCTCCGCTTTCAAATCCTCTTTCACATATACTGCAATTCCTTTCTTTTTCCCCTCATCTGCTGATGTGGTAAATAACTTTCCTAATTTCGGGCATTCTAAATATTTTTCATCTTTCTTCTTTATATGAGTTTCTTGTAGGCATATTATATCGGCATTTTGTTTGATTAATTTAGTTAATATCTCTTTTCTTTTATTCGTTGAATTTAAACCATATATATTTATTGATAGTAATTTTTTTTCTTCTCCCATTTATTTAGTTCTGTTTCGCTCTTTGTTGTGTAACAATTCCTATCTCTCCTTGCGTTTGTGTTTGTGTGGTTCCTTCTGTCTTTTGTTGTAAATGAGAGTTCTCTTGGTTCCCTACAGTTCTGATTCTATTTTTATGTCCACCATATTCTTCCTGAGAATTTGTTTCCAATTCCTCCCTACTACTTTGCTCCTGCGGGCCCACCATCCGTTCATAAAAGTCCTGAGCTTTTTCCATAGTGTCTATTTTAATTTCCCTCTCTTTCCATGACACTAGCATCCCTTCTGGAATAAGCCATTTGAATGTAATTCTTTTTTGGTTTAAATAAGCTGCCAGAAACTTATAATCACGCCTTTGTTCCCTTACTCTTTTTGGTATCTGTTTAAGAATCACAATTTCTTTATCTTTATACGTTATTGTTTTATCTCTAGAGATTCTATATATCATATCTCAGACACATCTTCTAGTGAATCGTATGTGAACTTCTCTAGAGCATTTGTGGCATCTTGCGTAATTTGTACTGACCTGGTAAACTTCATCAAACTCTTTTTGAATGTCATCTTTGTCCTTCTTCAGTAGACCAGCCAGTATTTCTGCCATCAAGTATTCCAGGTCTTCTTCTTTTGATTCCGCCACATTTTGAAATTTTAAGTAAGTTGCTGCCTTGTCCATCTCTAGAAGGACCAATGAGTCCTCCATTTCTTTGCTCGCATTTTTTAGATCTTCATCCACCCTTTCTAATTCCCTTTCTGTTCGTTCAGTTCTTTTCTCTACCTCTTTTATTATAACTTCATTTTTCTCCAAGGCCTGCTGCAATACTCCCACTTTATCCTCTACTTTGAAGATGTCCACTTTCATTTCTGCCTTTAATTTCCCCATCTCTTCCTTCAGCTCATTAATATCTGCTCTTGTTTCACTGTGGTTTTTAGTCATTGTTTCTTGCAGTTTTGTCAATGAGTCCTGTAAGGTTAGAAACATTGCTTGAATGTTAGCATTCGAGATGCTAGTTTGCTTCTCTATTGATAGTGTTTCCTCTATTGTTAACTTAAATGTAAACTAACCTTAACTACAAAATATGTTACATTCATAAATATAGTCACACAATGAATTCTAATATTGATCTAGAGAGCTCTAAAATTAAATAACTAATACTTAATATTCTTACTGTCTCCCCTATATTCCCATTCAAAATATAACAATGTCTATTATTAATAACTTAACTAAATTAATTAATCCAATATTTTAACAATCTGATATTTCTTTACTGAATATACATATTTATCGAGAGGAAATTAAAAAAAAGCAAGCATATTTCAAGATAACATAATGTCAACCAATAGAAAAGAAGGGAGGCTATTTTTAGTAAATATATAGACAAAGAAGAGAGTAAAAGGAAAGAAAAAGGGAAGTTCTAGAGATAGGAATTTTTAGTTTTCACTTTTCAATTTGGGAGCTTTCACTTCGAGCACACCGGAAGTGGAGAATGAACAATTGCTGAGTAACAGCTATACCATTAAGCAACGTTCCCACTCGTTCAAAGGCTTCTGATTTTACTTGTGTTTTAATGTTCCTTAATTCAATTGTTCTGATTTCCTTCAAACAGAGAAAGGAACTGTCTCCTCCGATAGAGCAATGTTCTCAAGTTTCCTGAGATTTATAGAATAAATCGTGTCCATTCAGTCAGTTGAATCTGTTACTTTGTTGTAGCCGCTTCAGTGTTCTAAATACCGCCTATGGCGCCGCTCTGTCTTTTTTCTTTCCCTGATCAACTTCGTTTTGCTTCTGGCTCCGGTTTAATAGCGTCTATCCAAATGTAAATGGTAAGAGAACTATTCAATCACTCCCTAATGCTGCTCTTCTAAATTTCTCTTTAATTCTTTGTTATTTCCGTCTCTCTTCTGTCTGCCGAGCCCCTTCACTTTCACTTGTCCGATTCTCTTTTAGCCGCTTTCTCTTAGGGCTCGCGGAAGACGCTCACACAGTATATAACAGCCTAAAGTCAATCTGTACTCTTCTAATTTTCCTCTCTGCCACTAACTTTTACCACCACTCTCTTTCCCAACGAACTTGCAAACTGTCACTCACTCTTTCCTTCGCATCGGTGGCAGTCTGGACTTCGGAGCCTCCATTGACAGGAGGCTGTTCTTGATCGTTGGGCTCTGGAGGGCTTCCTATTCGTTGCAGGGGGGGTTGCCTTCCCCACACTACAGTCTGAAGTTCCCCCACACCGGCACGAGTCTCTCCAAGACTCAAGCACCCTAAAAGATCGCACCAAGCTCAAGAAGAGGATAGCTGGAACTGCGAGCGGATTTCTGCCCCTCTGTATGTCCTTGCCTTGCCACCAGAAATCTCTAAGCTTTGGCCATTTCTACCTGTTGTTTGGCCATTTCTGCCTGTTGACTGGCTTGAGTTTCTGCTTGAGCTGCTACTGCCTCCTTCTGCCGTGTCACCTCTTTTGTTGTATGTAGATCTGCATCTGCTACAGCAGCTTCTATTTCAGCTTCTGCAGCTCAATCAGCTTAACTTGATGCTTTGGAGGCTTTAGATGCATCACTGTGACGGGAGGATGCTCTGGAAGGATGGGAAGAGCTAGCAGCAAAGAATTGCTGTGAGACGCTGGAACCTGCTTGAGATCTAGCTGGCCTGGGATGGAGGGAAGAGGCTTTCTTAGAATAGTGGGAGGAGGCCATGCATGACTGAAGGGCTGTTGGATGTGGCCCTCTCCTCCGATGTTCCTTTCAGCTATAGCACTTCATGGAGTGCTGCTTGGAGGGAGCCTTTGCCTCTCTGAACTAAGTCGTCACATTCCTTGTTCATCTCCTTGAAGCATTGAATGTGTTCTTGGAGCTTTGGGTCACCCAGCGTTGACTGGATGGACTTGATTTTACTTTTACTGTTTCTCCACCGTGCGAGAAGGTCATCTAGATCATCTAACAATATGTGAATTCTCTTGAGAGACAGCTTGAATTTTGGGACTTCACAGATCTCCTCCAGCTCTGACCATGAGTCTGTATAGTGGCAATATTGCCTGTCCCAATCCCTCAAGCATGAGTCCATGGGTTCGGTGAGCTTCCTGTACTGTCTGAGGTCGTAGGCTTTCCAAGGTAACATAGCCTCTTCAGAATGTTGGACATCTGAAACTGGGTTTTGGGAATCAGGCTCCATGTTTACATCAAGGGTGGGTGGAGGATTCGAGTCCTCTAGTACATCAGAGATGTCTGTCATGGCTGAAGACATTGCCATGCTTTAAATTGGCAAAAGGTGAATTTTGGAAAATTTAGCAGTTTTCCATGTAATTCCCCTTTTTTTCACTAGGATGACAGTGCAGACATGTGGCTGAATTTAGAACTTCTGTAAAATTCAGTACTCTAGGTGGTGCTGCAGGCATGTTGCTGAATTTAGAAACTTCTGTAAAATTCAGTACTCTAGGTGGCGCTGCAGGCATGTGGCTGGTTCTTTCAAAAGCCTGTTGGCACTCCTGGGTCCACAACGAAGCTTGACTAGGTTGTGGTTTTGCAGTTATATATTTGGTCTGTAATAACTCAGTCAGTGGCAAAGCAACTGCTGCAAACGATGGTAAAAATTGTCAATAGAAATTTGCAAACCCTAGAAAGCTCTGAAGCTGCTTCTGGATACAAGGAGGTTGCCACTCTAATACTACAGCTATCTTGTGTGGGTCCATTTCTATTCCATCACCAGAAATACGATAACCCAGATAGTCCAGTTGGGTTTTGTGAAACTTACATTTTGATAGTTTCACATACAATTTAGCATCCAATAGTTTTTTTCAAAACTGTGCATGTTCCTCTAGGCTGGTGGTGTAAATTAAAATATCATTTAGATACACAAGAACTCACCTGTATAAATGGTCATGCAATAGGTTTGATGCCTACCAGATTAATAAGTTTCCTGCAAGTCCAATTTTGTGAATATGCGGCCTTTTGCCAACATTGCCAACAGATCTTTCATCAAAGGCAATGGGTATAAATTTTCTTTGCATACTGCATTGAGGCCATGGAAATCAATGCACAAGTGTAACCCTCCATCCTTCTTTTCACAAAATAGGACGGGGCAGCAATATGAACATGGCCTGGCTGGATGAATTCCCTGGCTAAGTTTTTATTGATATATTTCCTCATTTCTTCCATTTCTGCTGAGGTCATTGAATACATCTGTGGTTTGGGAAGTTTTGCCCCTGGCACCAATTCAATGGCACAGTCCGTCAAACAATGAGGAGTCAAGTACTCACATTCCTGTTCACTAAAAACTTCTGCCAAATCAGCATTAACAGTTGGAAAGGTGGCCGTGTCTGAATCACCTGTGACTCCTCCTTCAGGGGCTGAAGTCAAATCTCCAGCCACCTCATGCAGAGGTGGATCAAGGGCCAATTGCTATATGAATCCATCTATAACCCCCGGCCCACTAAATCGTTGGGGCCCACTTATCCAGAGCCCCAAAATGATGGACTCAGTCATTTTGGTTACTACAATGAACTGTATTATTTTCTAATGGTCGGCCATCTCAAGTGTTACAGGCTCCCTAAACAGGTGTCACTGGCACACACACTCCAAGAGTTGACCCGTCCACCTGTTCAAACCGAATAGGCTTCTTCAGGGTGTGAGAGGAGGACAACTAGGCCCTAAAGTTGGTATAGGCCTCTTTTTAATTGCGGAAGACGCTCAAATTAACAATATATAATAATGCTGATTTTGCAACCTTGGCGAAATATTTGTAATCTGATGAGATTTTGCAAGCTTCGCAAATATTACTATTTGCTATTTCTGCAAAAAAGCAGATATTTTCTGGACAATCAAAAATTGCTATTTTGGATCACAAATGTCTGGGACATTGAGAAAAGGGGGAACTGAAAGTAGCAGATGGCAAGTGGTTGGGAAAGAGTTGCCATATACCTACAAGTAGATATTAGGTGATGGACAGTGTGGGAATAGGGAAGTACATCCAGTAAGATTACACACTACTGGGTGGGCTTCAGAAGAAGAAGGGTATAAAAGAAGAGGGTAAATCTCAAATGGTAGCTATTCCTCTCTGGACTTAGCTGCTATCTCTGGACCTCATTGCAATGGGTTGTTTGTAAGTATTATCTTACTAGAAATGTTATGTTATGATGGTTTTTCATGTTCCAAATTGCTCATGAAATAAACCTCTGATCTCAAAGTAAGACTTATTGCCTTATCACTGTTTTTGTCTGTGTATTTCCTTTACTAAATTATTTTTATAACAAGGGGCACCACCCACAATCCTTCTTTGTCCACGACTGCTTGATTTATGAGGCAACGAGTACACCCGGAATCAACGAGAGCCCCATAGTCACAGGGATGGTAAATGGTTGAATGGGATGCTTACCATCAGGTCCTCGGAGCTGTCATTTCCACTATCCACCTCCATTGTTGAGATCCCATCACTCACGCTGGATTCTGTTTTTGATGTGGATTCCAGCCGGACGTTCCTGGGACTAGTTTATCTCGCTCCTCGCAACCCTTCAGGCATCCTCCCTGTCTTGATTGCCTTGTCCTGGGTGCTTCCTCATGGAACCGGAGTAGCTTTCCCCATCATAGGCTAGGAAATCGGGGCCATACACTCCACTGCTCAATTTCCCCATAGTTTACATTGGAAACATTGTGGCCCTGGCCTCGACTGTCGCACTAGGGCCAAAGTTGGACCCAGACCGGGCCTGGTACATACAGATCCTTGCCCACATGCTGAGGGTTGCACTCCCCCAGAATTTTTGAATGCTGAGGCCCTCCTCCTGCTGGAACTCACATAAGCCAGTCTTCAGTTCCACTCCTGCCCGGTACCAGTCCAGCAACCAGTTCAGGAGACTCCAGTACAGGCAGGCCTGCCATATCTCCTTGTCCAAAACCCCTAGGAAGTGATGTACCAACAAATGCTCTGGCCATGTTCACAGCTTACCAGTAAGCCTTCGGATTCTTGTACGTAGTCCTTGACTGGCCTGCCATGCTGCTTCAGTTCAAGGAGCATCCCCTCTGCTCTCTGGGCCCTCGAGACGTCTTCGAGGTTGGCTCTGAGTACCTCAAGGAACAACCCCACATCCGCCAATCCCCACACCTTCTCATTGTATAGGTCAGCTGCCCACTCAGCAGCCTCACCCTCTAAAATCCTGATGGTAGCCACCACCATAGCTCTCTGGGATGGGTAGGACCCTACACACAGATCCAAGTAGCTGATTACTTGGCTCAGGAATAACACCACCCAGTCCAGATTTCCATCAAATGTGCCCTACATATGGGTGTAACCCATGCCATCTGTGGTGACCATGGTTCTCTCAGTCACATAGGGGTGTTTGTTGGCCAAGGGCAAGGACCCCCCACCTGTTGCATGGTGACCCGCTCTTTGCCTATCAGGAAGTCCATGCAGGTCATCCCCACCAACAGGTGGATCATCAATCTTTCAGGCCAGGCTGGGAGTTTGCCAACAACCCATCAAAACTCATGGACATAATCACATGCTGGTCGACCCTTTTGATTTATCATTAATAAGTCTTACTCTGCTTGCTGTCCACTAGACCTATCCTCAAAATGTACTCTTAATCAGGTCAGGAAAAGCCCCATATCACTGTGCTCAGATGAACTTTGACAATGAAAATTGGCTGCCCATTCATTGGCCTCTCCATCCAAAACACTTGTTACTGCCACCACCATGGCCCAATGGGATGGGTAACATTGTCCATATAAATCCAGATGATTAATCACCTGTCCTAGAAAAGCTGCCACCTTGTTTGCATTACCATTGAAGAAAGCATTCAGAGGAGAGGGTCCCCATCTCCCCAATGAGCCCTAGGACTTACATAATCTCGATCCAGTGGCAATGATCCACCAGAAGCATGACTCCATTTTCCAGAAGAGTGTCCCAAAGACCATTCATGTGTGCCAGATGGCCCAGTCTCCCTTCAATGACTGTCAGAGCGAGAAGCAGTAGCATCCCTCACTGTGTCTGAACACCTAGACCTTAGCTTAGATCGTTCCAGCCTCCTTCCAAAATCCATATCCTGGAATCCCATAGAGCTAGAGCTATGTAAAGGATGACAAGCGGATATAGAACTATGTCTGCAATCCAGCCACTCCTTGGAAGGTGCCTCTCTCAGCGTCACATCTCCAAACTGCATGCATAACCGTCCAACGCTCACTACCAAGGGCTGTCCATTGACTCTCTTCAAATCCAGGCCACCTCCGCACCCTCCAATCCTGGGCTTGTTCCTGATGCTGTTTCTGCAAGCCCCGGTCTTCCCTGTCAATTCCTCCTTGTGTAAATAGTTCACTCAGTCTAACCTCCTTCCTCACTCTGGACGTCTTTGGCTTGACTACTGGCTGGGAGATACTTGGCACTGATTTGTCATCTTCCTCCTTATCCTGCTGCCTTCAATCACCTCCTCCACCACCTCAGTTTCCTCCTGCACAGTCCATTTGGTTCCTTTCCCTCTGCCATCCTTTCCACGCTTTCACAACTCTCTTTTTTTGGATTTTTAAAATTTTTTAAAACAAAAACAACAAATAAGACCATCTTTCAGTTTTACAGTGTGTTGGTTGGGTACATATATCTTGTGCATATACTGATATTATTATACATTTCTTATTTATTTATGTTCATAGTTTACTCTAATTGACATTCTATATCATATTGTTATATCATTATATCATCATTAAAATTTTAATTTCAATCCTAGTTTATCTTTCAAGAATAGGTCTCAATATTTCCCAACTTATATTCATATTATTACTTATTCAAAAATAATCAATTATATTGTGTTATTACTACTACAACATATTTCAAATTGTTACTCTCTATCTAACCATTCGTAAAATAAATCCCAAATCTTATAAAACTCCTTTTCCTCCTGTTCTTTAATTACCATTGTTAATCTACTCATTTCTGCACATTCCATTATATTCTTGATTGTTTCCTCTTCTGTTGGAATTTTCTCATTTTCCAATTTTGTGCAAATACAATTCTAGCTACTGTTAATACATTAATAATCAAATATGTTGTCTCTTTTTTATAACCTTCAGGCAAAATCCTCAATAAAAATATCTCTGGTTTTAAGTCTATATGTTGTTTGATCATTTTTTCCAACCATGTGTGTATTTTAGTCCAGTATCTTTTTTCCTCTATGTATGTTCACCACATATGGTAATATGATCCAGGTATCTGATGACATTTCCAACATTTCATCAATTTGTTGTTGAACATCTTTGCTATTCTTGCCGAGGGTAGATGCCACCTGTAAAATATCTTATACAAATTATCTTTATAGGCCGTTGACATTTATTTAAAAAAAATTATTAGACGAACAAACACAAAAACAAAAAGAAACATTAAAAACATTGAACATGGTATGATCCTCCTAACCCACATAGTTGTCTTACATTGCTAAATCACATTTAAAAATAATGCATGTTTACATTCTATATAATATATACACACACACATATATATATGTATATATATGCAGGTTTTGGTGTGTTCGGGTCTTTTCCCATGTAAGATTGAGAGTATCTTGGCGACGTTTCGACAAGGCTCACTCGCCATCTTCAGGCTGGTATTTTCAGCTTCATGCTTGTGATTAAGAATTGCCAATTTAAATTGTTGAAGGCCTTCTGCGCATCCAAGAATACAAGGCTATTTGTTTTTCTGGATGGGCTTCGTAATATTCCAAGACATTTAGTACTATTCTTAGATGGTTGCTAATTTATCTGTTGGGGAAAAATCCATTCTGGTCTTTATGTATATATTCATTCAAAATTCCTTTTAGTCTATTTGCTATGATAGTAGCAAATATTTTGTAGTCTGTGTTTAACAAAGAAATTGGTGTATAATGAGTCAGGGATCTGAATCTTCCTTTGGGATCAGCAAAATCAATGCCTCCCTCCATGAATCCAGCATTTTAGCTGCGAGTAAAACCTCGTTATGTACTTCCACCATGAGGGGTCCTATTTGCTCTCCTATTGCCTTGTAGAGTTCCCCTGGGATCCCATCTGGTCCCGGAGTTTTATTTTTTTTTTTATTTTCTATTGCTGTTTTCAGTTCAGACCATGTAATATCCTTAATTAGTATTTCTTTCATCTCATTCCCAATTACTTTATCTTTTATTTCACCCAGATAGTTTCTTATCATATCCTCATTTACCTCCTCTTTTTTATAAAGGTCTTCAAAATATTTATATGCAATTTCTTTTTTCTGTTCTATTCCCTGTTGGGCAGCCTCATTTCCATCTCTTAATTGGTAAATTAATCTTTTTTCTTTTTATTTTTTGAGTCTGTAGGACAGCCATCTCCCTGGTTTGTTAGCCTGTTCAAAGAATATCTGTCTATCTGTATTCAACTTTGTAATCATTCCTTCCTGTTCAATTAAGTTCAATTTGTGTTTAGTTACTATCATCTGATTTTGCAATCTACAATCATTTTGGATACTCTGTAACTGGCTTTCTAGTTCTTTAATTCTTTGTTTTAATTTATTTTGCTGCACATAATTTTCTTTATTCCTTCTGGCAGTATATGATATTGTTATGCCCCTTACTGCTGCCTTCATTGTATCCCAAATATTTTGCTTCATAGTTGCCTCATTATTTTCTTTTAAAAAGTAATTTAGTTCCTCCTTGAGTCTATTTATAAATTCTTTTTCTTTAATTAGCTGTATATTTAGTGTCCACCTTTTCTTTGGTTTTTTCCTACCTTTCCACGGTATCTGAATTGGGTTATGATCTGCCCATTGATTGGGTAAAATTTCAGCCTCTTTTAACTCATTTGCTATTTCACCATTCATCCATACCATATCAATTCGTGTCCATGATTGGTGTGGATTGGAGTTAAACGTAAATTGTTTTTTCTCCGGGTTTAATTTTCTCCACATATCTATCAAATTTAATTCAGTCATCATTACCTCACATGTTTTTGGTAACTCTCTCTTTTTATTCCTCTTCCTTTCCCCACTACTGTGGTCCTTTTGATGGTCCATGACAGCATTGAAGTCCCCTAAGATACAAATATTCCTTTTTTCTAATCCTACTATTTTTTCATGCAAATGTTTAAAACAATCTTATTGGTTTTTGTTAGGGGTGTAAATTACTATTAACAGAGTTGGGGTTAACATGAGACCTTCGGGTATTAGCCATCTGTAATTTATTCCTCTCTTAAGTAACTCTTTGGTCAAGAATAAATATTCTCTTCTTATCTCTCTCACTCTTCTCAGTACCTGTTTCAGTACCACTATTTCTTTATCTTTGTACTTTAGTGTTTTTTCTCTTGCCGCCTGCAGTATTTGTGATTTTATTATTTTCTTAGTAAATCTGATATGAACTTCTCTTGGCAGTTTATTTCTCATCACATATCTTGTATAAACATGAAAAAACTCATCCATTCCATCCATCATCTTCTCTTTAGTTACCTCTAATGCTTCTGCCAGGATTTCTGTCATCATTTCAGCAAGGTTTTCACCCTTTTCTTCTATATTTTGAAATCTAAGATAGAATTCTGATCTATCAATTTCCCATCCCAATGATTGCAGAGATCTGCCCTTGTCTCTTTCCACTTCACTCAATCGGGTATCCATATCTCAAATCTTCTTAGCTCTTTGCACATCTTGTTCTTCAATTTTCTTAATTCTGTCCTTGTATTGCATCATCATCTGTTGAATATTTTCAATTTTCTCATCTGTCTTTTCAATTCTTTGCTCAATATTCTCTGTTCTCTTTTCAATATTATCTGTTTTTGCTTGTATCTTTTGAATTCCTTGCATAATCATCTGCAGTGTCACTTCTTTCTCCTTCTCTTGTTGTAACTTCACCTGTATTGATCGTTGTCCTCCAGATGGTGAGAAAGAAGAAGTCGGGATTGAAGAAGCTGAGGCTGGTATCTTTCTGCTCATCTTAGAGTACTTAATAGAAAAACTGAAAAGAAAAAGCAAGAGCAGCCAATTGCCACTCCAGTTTAAAAAAAAAAAAAGCAAAAAATAAAAATAAAAAAGGGAAGGGAAGGGAAAAAATCTTCAGGCACTTGAATACCTTAATCCAATTGGTTCCAATTATGTAGGAAAAGAAGAAAAGAAGAAAAAATATAAAATGGAAAAAGGATGAAAAAATAAAAAAAATAGGAAAAAATTTTAAAAGACAGAAATCTGTATATTCCCCTTGCTAAAAAGATAAAACAAAGGGAGGAGGGAGGGGAAAAAAGAAATAGTCTTATTCTTGCATCAAAGGACTCAAGTCCAAATATAAAAATCCAACTGGGAGGGGGGATAGAAAAAAAAAAAGGAAAGAGAAAATGCAATTCTGTCAATAAGTGAAGCACTGCCACTATATGTTTCAGGTTCTTTACTAAATCAAAAAACAAAATTTCCAGTTCTCTTTTCAAGGTCACTTCAATCTTCTTTCTTCAATTTCCAATCCAGACTCCAGCTATCAGTAGTTCCACAGAAGAGCACCTGCAAACAATCTACATGCTCTTCCCACTATCTTTTCAATGAAAAACACAGAGTCCTTGAATGTAACACCAAATGTATCAACAAGAAAGAAAGAAAGGAAAACAATGTACCCAAGCCTCCAGGTGGCAGCACTACTTATTTCCCTTTCCTTTCCCTTCTCCTCTAATATTAAAACCAGGAATAAAAAAATAAAAAGAGTCTAAATTTATTAAAGAGAAGAAACAAGAGGAAAAAAAAACTTTTCCAAAGAGTTATTTTGAAAGGAAAAAACAAAAATTAAAAAGGAAAGACCAATCCAGTTTAAAAATTGAAAAGGCTTTGCAAAATCCAAAGTTCCAATAAAAAGAAAGAAAAAACCTTCAGGTTTAATTTGTGCTTTATCTCGCCGCTTAAGCACTTTTATCTTCACTTTTAAATTTAATTTTTAGAAAATTATCTCACCAAACTGACACACTTTCTTTCCAGCTTTCTTCCATTCCGGAGCTGTCCCATCTTCAGCAGCTTTAATGGCTGCCTCTCCACCGCGATTAAGTGTTCCATGGTATTTATAGATGTTTGGATTATTAATATTTAGAAATTAAGTAAAGGAATTTTGATATACAAACCAGACCTTATATTTTTAGATATCTGATTTAGAATTTAAATCTGAAATTACCTTGGATAATATTTACATTTATAAGAGTGTCTAGCCTACCAATATATTAAGGAAATTAGGAATCAATAGATAGAGAAATCAATTAATTAGTGGTTACTCTCACCTGATATTTTTGAATATCTAATGCTAATTTGGGATAATGTATTTAGTATAATACAAAAACAGAAACAAATTCTCAAAGAAATGATTTCTACAACTACTACAACCCTTAAAACTGGGAAGAAGACTATGTCAACATTAACAACCATGGTGGCATCACCCTCAATGATGGCACAAAAGACAATCGAAACATTACCAGGGGAGAAGCAATCCTCTATTACGAATGCCAATATCCAGTCAACACTCCTCATCTTACAAGAATCTATCTTGAAGCTTCAAGAAATGATGACGAAAAACCATACGGAGACAAGAGCTGATACAAATGAACTAAAAGAAGAGATGGGGAAATTAAAGGCAGAAATGAAAGTAGATATTTCAAAGTTGGATGAAAAATTTGGAACAATTCAACAAACATTAGAGAGAAACAAATCGACAATAAAAGAGGTAAAGAAAAGGACAGGACAAACTGAAAAGAAACTGGAATTTGGGAGTATTCTCCTTTTGGTTTTATTCTTTTTAGAACTTTTATAGTCTTTGTCCATATCCGGAACTGCATTGTAGTCTTCCACTATGCATATATTTGTGTATTCAGTTTCTATTATCCTATGGTGAAGCTTAGAATAAAATTCTTTTTGATTTATGTTTGGTATATATAGTGTAACTAATAGTATCTTTTTCTGGTTTAATATTATTTCTATAAATAGCATTCTCCCTTCTTCATTTTTATATATTTGTTTGTGTTGCAGCCAATCTTTTACGTATACTACAATGCCCCTTTTCTTTTGTTTTGAAAGAACCCAATATATTTTGCCTAAATTGGGGGATTTTAGAAGATCTGCCTGGTTTTCTGGGATGTGAATTTCTTGTATGCATGTTATATCTGCATTTTGTTTTTTAAGTTTCTCAAGTGTCTGATTCCTTTTCGATAGTGAGTTTAAGCCATTAATGTTAAGTGAAAATAGGGTGATTTCTCTGTCCATACTGCTGCCTTTATAGGATGGTTCTTGTTTCATTTCTTGTTCTTGGTTCCCTTCTAGGTCTGTTATCACCTTCTTTCTCTCTGGTACTCTGGGGTTCTGGTTCTGGTTGTGGTTCTGATTCTTTTTCTTTTTAGAGTTGTTCTTCCTGGCTTCTCATGTTTAGGTCCTCTCTGCTTTCCTGTTCTTCTTTGGGTCCTAAATGTTGATCATGAAATTCTTGTGCTTTATCAAGTGTATCAGTCTTACATTTTTTATCTTGCCAAGATACTAAAAGTCCCTCTGGGGTGAGTCATCTAAATGATATTCCATTTTTGATCAGTTGAGTTGACAAAAACTGATAAGTTCTTCTCTGTTCTCTGACTTTCCTAGGTACTTGTTTCAGAGTCACTACTTCATGGTCTTTATATATTAATGGCTCATCTCTAGTCTTTCTGTATAACAGATCTCAGGTTATTTTTCTTGCAAAACTTTTGGAAAGTCTACATGAAGGGCATCCCGGGGTGGCCAAGATGAAAGCTATAGTTGGAAGCTATGTCTGGTGGCCTGGTTTAGACCTAGCGATAACAGAGACAGTTGGGGCCCTCCAGGCTTGTCAGTTATTAAGGCCTGCACTGCCCATGGCCACTCCTTTTGAATGGGAATTGGCTAGAGCCCCCTGGTCGAGAGTGCATATTGACTTGGCGGGTCCCTTTAAGAGGTGTACATTTTTAATAATAGTGGACTCTATTCTAATGGGTGGAACTAACACTTATGCATTTGGTGACATCAGAGGCCATAATAAAAGCATTAACAAGGGTATTCACAACAATGGGCTACCTGATGTGTTGGTGTCTGATAACGGGCCCTAATTTACATCCAATACATTTGAAATATTCTTAGCAAAAATGGGCATTCGACATGCCTTGGTTGCACCATACCACCCAGTGTTGAATGGCCAGGCTGAGAGGGCAATTAGGTCTGCCAAAGAGACCCTAAGGAGGATGGAGGGGGACGATTGGCATGCAAAACTAGCCAAATACCTTTTAATCCAGCATTCAACACCAAGTGCAGCCACTAACTGTTTCCCAGCAGAACTTTTGATGGGTCAGCATTTGCGGATAAGCTCTGACAGGCTGCACCCGAGTTTCTCTCTGGCCTGTCCATTAGATTCCTCCAGCAAGTTTAGGGTTTTCAAATTATATGATCCAGTTTATGTGAGGAATTTTGCAGGGGACACTTTATGGGTACCAGGGGAGATAATTGCTGTCACAGGCCCAAAGTTCTATAGAGTTAGGCTATCAGACGGCCAAATATGACAGCATCACATTGATCAATTATGGGGTCGATGGAGTTCATCCATGGATCACTGACCCAATGACGACTGACAAGATGGCAGCCAACCAACGAATGTAGAGACCAATAATCCTGAACCCAAACCAATGACCACTGAGCCTCAGCATGAGGAGAATGTACCTTCCGATGCTACTCCAGTCCAGCAAGAGTGTCCTGCATCCATGTGCCCCAAATCGCTTCTGCAGGAGACAGCCAGTCTTACAGCTGATCCTCTTCCATTGACTTTACCAACTGAACTGAACTGAATAGGTCAGGGCAAGTCAGGTGACGCCCCGCCTACTTACGAGAGTATGCATGTTTCTAGCTGAGGTAAAGGGGTTTTTAGTTCTCTTTCCAGTCCACAATTCAGGCAGAAATTGAAGCCTGTGTTCATTGGCTGGCCGGTCTGATAGCTGCAATATAAAAGGGGATGTCAGAACGTGTCAGCTATTGCCCACCACCACACATGAACTTGTTAACTTGTGGCAGCCGTGGGTAATCAGTTATGTTCAATAAACATTAAGTGTTAAAGGGTTGCCTTCAATTTTACTGATGCCGCCAATCTAACAGAAGACTCTGATTCCCTTTCAGAGTATGGGCACATCCTACCTAGGGAACACCCTGCTTATTAGTTTTCAGACCAAAAAGTGATCTGGGAGGATTTGTGCTTCCCATAGCAGGAAGCATCTCCTTCCATAATCTGCCTCACAGTTTTCAGACCAAGATGATCTGTGCTTCCTTTTAGCAGTGGTATGAGCCCTTCCTACTTAGGATAGGACTGTGTTCAGGGACTTCTGTCAGTGCTCCAATAACAAATCTCACACTATTTCTCTTTTTGTCACTCACTTGGCTCCTGCTCCCTGCAGAAGGTCTCACACTCCAGCCAAACACCTTTTCTTTCCAAAACCCATTGGTCATGGTTCGTGGAACTAGCAATTGATCTAGGTGTGGCTAGAAATGTCAAAGAGGATCCAGGATCCAGCTCGGACTGAGAGAGAAGAGCCCTTCCGTTCACTCACACATGTGTCCTTTCACTCCCTTGGGGTTTTCCACAAGATTTAAATTTAGCGGTACTCACCTCTTTCTGAGCAAAACTCAACGCTCTCTTTACTACCCTTGCTCTAAATGGGCAAGGTCCAGGAAACCTACCCACAGACACAAGGAATCTGCTGCCAGCAAGATGGAGGCTTACCCAGGCTAGGTCCATTGGTCAGGTTAAGCTTGGAGTCTCATCTGGGGTGCTAAATTTTTGGAAGTAAAATCCAGTCCGGTTCCATACTTAATCTATTACTTTTCTGTTTGCTGTACTCGCTGTAGTGGCTAAGCTTTGCCTATGAATAGGCTGCAGCCAGCAATGCTTTTATTGATCAATGGAGGTGTCCAGTTACTAAGTTTCCATTCACAAAAAGCATACTACTTTTATGAATGGATACAAGTTTTCCATTCACAGGTGCTTTGACTTATTGAGAAAACTGCTCTGGGCAATTTCCTATTAGTGGGAGGATGCAAGTTGGTTCTTGTCAAGGGGAACCTTTTTTCTTACTTTTGGGAAGGGTATTTTTATCAACTATTTTAGAAAGGGGAAGCTGTCTTCCTGCACCCCCTAAACATACCTCACAGAATTGCCACTTTGCCATTCATTCTATATTTAAACCCTTAATAAGCTTCATCATTTTACTCGTTATAAGTTCTTTGGCTGCAAATTTTTGTTGAATCCCTGTAATTCCCTATTCATTTTTCCTGACTTTGTTGGTGGGTTGAATAATTTTATAAACTGTTGTGTCTGCGAAATGATGCCAGGAGTCGGTGACTTTAGTGCAAAGCTCTTTATTAGGAAGTTGGAACCGAACTGGTGAAAGGAAAAAAGCCCGCGGCTTTTATTCCTTTCGCCGCGGCGGCCGCGGCCAATGGCACCACTTTGAATCTCCCGCGATCCGAATGGACCAATCGCGGGAGATTCTTAGCGAGCCAATCGGCGCGGCTCGCCTGACCAATCGGAGAGCCCCGCGCTTTGGCCAATCAAAGCGCGGGGATCTCGAGTATGTTAATTAAGGACAGAACACCCCTCCCCTCTTGGTTCAGTCCTTACGTTGCGTAGTCACGTAGGTAGGCGGGGCTCCGTTTGGTTCTACTTGACCTGCGCAACTCAGTTGTAGGCTGGATCCCAGCCGGTTCGGTCGGGATCTCTGCTGCTCCTGCTGCCATCGTGGGAACCGGCTGGTCGATTGGGCCGGTCCTTTCTCCGTAGCTCCCTCCTGGGCCTTCCGGGTTGGTTGAGCTACGGGTTTCGCCACTCCCGCTCGGTCTTTCCGGGTCGGTCAAGCTGGCCTGGCTGTTCCTTCCTGGAGAGAGGTCGTGATGGCTGCTTTCCGGTGAGTACTGCTGGTTTATTCTTCTTTGGTTTTGGTCCCCTGGGTATTCCCTCCTCCCTTGGTTTGTGTTGTGGGGGTTGGTTTCACCTGTTTGTGTGTCGGCGGTTTGTTGGTTGGTAGTCCTCGACCTTAGTTGGTCGATGTGGCGTTTCCACGCTCGTCTGTCTGCTGTTTGTAGCCGGTACGAGTGTGGGCCTGTTGTTTGTGTGATGACGGCTGGAATCCATAGCGGGTCTCCCATCAGGTTCTTTGCGTATACGGGGTCGCCGGGTGCGAAGGTTCGGTGTTTGCTGTTTGAGTCTGGGGGCCTCTCTGGGTTATACCTGTCGAGTGGGGACCTTAGTTTTCTGCCCATTAATAGTTCGGCTGGGCTTTTATTGGTTGTGGTATTTGGGGTTATGTGTTGGGTGAAGAGTAGTTTGTTTATTTTCTCCTGGATCTCCCCGTGGTCTATTTTCCGGATGGTCTTTTTAGTGAATTGGACCATCCGTTCCGCCCTACCGTTCGCCGCCGGGTGCGCCGGTGCTGTCAGCGCGTGGCGGATGCCCCTTTCCGCTGGGAATTTTTCGAATTCCAGCGAGGTGAACTGGGGCCCATTGTCGGAGACGATGACGTCTGGGAGGCCATGTGTTGCAAAGAGTTTGCAGAGTTCCTTGATCACGGCCTCCGTGGTTGTCGTCTTCATGTTGCTTACCTCCAGCCAGTTGGAGTAAGCGTCAACTGTTATGAGGAAGGTGTGTCCTTTTGTGGGCCCGGCGAAATCTATATGAATTCTAGACCAAGGTCCCCTTGGGGTTTCCCACTCTAGGACGGGTGCTGTGGGTGGGCTTGGCCTAGTTTCCTGGCATCGTTGGCACCTAGCTAACCAGGCCTCTATTTGTTTGTCCATCCCTAGCCACCAAGCATAACTTCTGGCCAGGGCTTTAGTCCTAACGATGCCAGGGTGCCCCTTGTGTAGCAGTTCCAAAACCTTCCCCTGTAGCTTTTCCGGAATGACCACCCTATCCCCCCATAATATGCACCCTTTTAACAAAGAGAGTTCCGTTTGGCGGTTTCGGAACGTTTTGATGGACTCGTCGTTGTCCCTTTCCGGCCACCCTTTCTCCACCCAATGCAACACCCGCGCCAGACGTTTGTCTTTATTAGTCTCTCGGGCAATGTCTGACGCGGTTATGGGCAGGTTGGGTAGAGTCTCTATGCTGAGGGTGGTCGTCGTGGGTGCTGGGTCGGTGTCGGGTTCCGGTAGCGGCGAGCGGCTTAAGGCGTCTGCATGGGAGATCGTCTTACCCGGTCTGTGTATGAGTTCGTAGTTGTAGGCTGCCAGGAACTCGGACCACCGTGTCATTCGGGGAGACAGAATGTTCGGGGTGGCCCGGTTTCCTGCAAGGATTCCCAGCAGCGGCTTGTGATCCGTTATGATGGTGAAAGTCCGGCCGTAGAGATATTCGTGGAATCGTTTTACGGCGGCAACTATAGACAGAGCCTCTTTGTCCAGTTGGCTATAGTTCCGCTCCGGTTTGGTGAGGATCCTTGAAAAGAATGCGATGGGCGCTTCTTTTCTGTCGGGAAGGGTATGGCTGAGGACAGCGCCGATGCCGAAGGGTGATGCGTCGCATGTGACTGCCAGAGGTAGGGTCTCGTTGAATTGTATAAGGATGGCGTCAGAGGTGAGGAGGTCCTTCGTTCTTTGGAAGGCAGCTTGCTCGCGTTTCCCCCAAGTCCAGGTCGCCGCCTTGTCCAGGAGCCTATGCAAGGGCTCTGCCGCCGTTGCCTTTTGGGGTAGGAAAACATTGTAAAAGTTCAGTAACCCCAAGAACGCCTGTAGCTCAGTCTTTGACTTGGGTGTGGGGGCTTCTTTGATGGCCTTGATTTTTTTGTTTGTGGGGTGGATGCCGTGACAATCTAGAGGGGTAGCCCAGGAATTCTACTTGTTCCGTGCATAGCTGGCATTTCTCCCTCTTGACTTTTAGTCCGGTCTCTTTAAATTTGGTTAGGACCTCCCTTAGTCGACCCTCTAGTTCGGCTTGGTTGGCTGCCGACACTAGGACGTCGTCGAAGTAAGGTACCACCCCCTTGATACCTTGCAATAGTCTCTCCATTAGGCTTTGGAATATGCCCGGTGCCATGCTGACTCCGAATTGGAGTCGGTTGCATTTGAATGCCCCCCGGTGGGTGACTATGGTCTGCGCTTCTGCCGTTTGCTCGTCGACCGGCAACTGTTGGTATGCCTGGGCGAGGTCGAGCTTGGCGAAAACCTTGCCCCCTCCCAGTGAGTGCAGTAGGTGTTGCACTACTGGGACGGGGTAGGCGCTTTGTTGCAGCGCGCCATTTAGGGTGGCCTTATAGTCCCCACAGATCCTCACCGACCCATCGAGCTTGATCGGGGTGACTATGGGGGTCTCCCACCGGGCATGGTCTATGGGCTGTAGAACCCCTTGTTTGACGAGCTTGTCAATTTGCTCGTCTATCTTGGGTTTCAGTGCGAATGGCACCCGCCTTGGTTTCAGGCGTTTTGGGGGGACGTTAGGGTCTAGGTCGAATGATATAAGGGGCCCTCGGTACTTGCCTAGGTTTCCGTCGAAGACCTCTTGGAACTCCCGGGCCAGTTGCTGCTCCCAGCTGTTGTCGGTGACGTGGTCGACTCCCGTGAGTGCGATGTCGAGCGGGGTGAACCATTGCAGTCCCAATAGGCTTGGGCGGTCGCGGTCGACGATTGTTAGGGGAAGTCGTTCGGTGCGCCCCTTATATGTGATGTTGAAGTGTTTGGTTCCGACTACCGGGATGCGGTTTCCCTGGTAGTCCTTTACAATGAGTCTCTGGCTGTCTACGTTCCTCCTTTGGAGGGTAGGCACCAAGCGCTTTATTTCATGCCATGCAATCATGGAGAGGTAGGACCCGGAGTCCACCTCCATTTTGCATGGCTGGCCCTCAATGCCTACCTCCACGTAGACCTTCTGGGCGTCGTTGGTGATGGCGTGGCCGATGGTGACCGTCTGGTGGGTCTCCTCTCTCCGCCGGTTGTCGCTGCCTCGCGAGGATCACCCGTTCCGGTCCCATCGGCTGTCCGAGGGGCGATCTCTGGTCCGGGGTGGTGTGCTTTCTCTCCTCCGGTCGTTCTGGTCCCATCGTGCCGGGCTGCGATTTTTCTTCAGGCGGCAGACACGGGCGATGTGTCCCTTCTTGTCGCAATGCTGGCAGATCGATTCGAAAAACCGGCATTCCGACCTGGGGTGGTCGCCGCCGCAGCCAGCACAGTTGGTCCTCGACTTATGACCTCGCCGGTTCCGTGGGTCGCGGCCTGTCTGGAGTCGATGGATGTCCTCCTCGTCATCGGAAGTGCCCGATGCCGAGTGGAAATTGCCCTGGTGGGTGGTCGTCTCGGGTTTGGGCTCGGTCGACCTCGCCGGGTTGTTGTTTCCGCTGCGGTCCCCAGTGTTCGGTCGGCGCATGTGGTCGGCGGAAGTTCGGGTTGCTTCGGCGGCTACGGCTGCGGTGAGGGTGTCTGCTAGGCTGATGTTGCCCTTGGCCATCAGCCGGCTCTGGAGGACGGGGTCCCACAAACCGAGCACGATTCAGTCTCGCAGGGCGTCGTTTAGGTTATCAAATTCGCAGAGCCCCCCTAAATGCTGCAGCTCGGCGACGAAGTCGCTGAAGCTCTCACCCGACCTCTGGTCCCACCGGTAGAACTCGTTGCGCCGGATCAGGATGGGTACCTCTGGAGCGTAGTGCCGCCGAAGTATGGGTTCGAGGACGTCCCAGTCCATCACGGTCGCATCGGCGGGTTTGGCAAGCGTCTTGGCCATCTGGAAGACCTCGGTCCCGCAGTGGGTCAGGAAGACGGCGCGTTTCATTGGGCCGGTGGCGTCCTTCAGGCCGCTGCACTCGAGGTACACGCGGAATCGGTCGGAGAACGATTCCCAGTCCTCGGTGGCGGGGTTGAAGGGTGCGGGTGGTGCGATTTTCGCCATCTCGGTGGTTCGTCTGGCTTCCGTTGGACACGTGGTTCGGTTCAGGGTCTGGATCCCACCTTCGTCGCCAGTGTTGTGTCCGCGAAATGATGCCAGGAGTCGGTGACTTTAGTGCAAAGCTCTTTATTAGGAAGTTGGAACCGAACTGGCGAAAGGAAAAAAGCCTGCGGCTTTTATTCCTTTCGCTGCGGCGGCCGCGGCCAATGGCACCACTTTGAATCTCTCGCGATCCGAATGGACCAATCGCGGGAGATTCTTAGCGAGCCAATTGGCGCGGCTCGCCTGACCAATCGGAGAGCCCCGCCGCGCTTTGGCCAATCAAAGCGCGGGGATCTCGAGTATGTTAATTAAGGACAGAACATAAACAGCATTCTTTCATGTATTTGCAAAGTTTTCAGTTTTACAACTGAAAAATGCTGTTGTAGGAAGTACTGTATAAACTGACTAGAAAAGAAGGGGGTCAAATCCCACATTTCTAACATTAAAAAAAGCATGCAGAGCATTGTGGGTATGGATCCGTGTATGGATGTAAAAATAGGGTTTTGTTAATTAAATGAAGGAGGAATATGGGTAGAGTCTGCATAACTTTTCGTAAGAGCATGATTTCTGGATTCCCATAATTCAAATTGCTAGTTCTGCTGTATGTGGTTGGAGGGCTATATTAGTTCTGAGTTTGGGCCTGTATCTCATTATTTCCGGGTTTGGGGACTATCTCCTTATTTCCTGGATTAGGTATATGATATCAATTTTGGTTTAACAAAGTAGCCCCCCTTCCGGCTGTGAATCAATCAAAAACACTTCCAGGGGAGGGAATATGTTGTCATATCCAGTTTGGGTCAACGCTACTTTGGATCTTGTACCAATCAGAAGAGCTTCTGGGGGAAGGACTATGATGTCATATCCAATTTGGACAAATGGGGAGGATGTGGAAGTGATGTCACTGATAAAAAAAATGCTTATTAGCTCCCATTATAAAAAGATATGTACTACTTATGGAACACATAGAAGCTTCACGGGACTCAAAGATTCCTCATTCACACTTTATGCAGTGTGGTGATTAAGACATCAGGCTAGAAACTAGAAAACTGTGAGTTCTAGTCCTGCTTTAGTCATGAAAGTTGGCTGGGTGACTTTGGGCAGTCACTCTCTATCAGCCCAACTCACCTCTAAGGATTGTTGTTTTGTTGAAAATAGGAGGATACAGTATTAAGTATGTTCTCTGCCTTGAATTACTTATAAAATAATAAAGATGGGTTAAAAATCAAATATTTTTGTATGTTTGTATGCAATTTGTATGCAAGTATAATAAACTCTGGCATGGGGGTTTTCAATAGCCATTTTCTTTGAGGCAGTAAAAGAGAGTTCAAGAAGAATTGTTCTGTTGGTGAAACAAATTATTGTTTTTGTTTATTTGATTCATATCTAGAAATCCAAAGCAGATTTCACCTGTGCAGACCAGAAATCTTTGCAGTAAATCATGAAACAATGATATTTTGCACCTCTGCCAATCAAAAGAGAAATTTCAATTATTGGTGTCAAATTTTGCACAAAAATAGAATAAAAACCATGATTTTTGTGCACTGTCAGTGATTTTATGCAGAACAGTATAGGAGAGGCACTAGTCATTGAATAGCTGGCAAATCTTTTTGTGCAGTAAGCTTAGATACAGTTAGACAGTAAGCAATTATGCCTCGCTGTTGTTCTGTTGTAACATAATAGTCCAGAGGAAGGACAAAATCCTAGTAGGCATCCTTAGTATAGTGTATACCCTAAGCACATTTCCACATGACCAGCCATTCTTTTGAAAGTCTAATTTCAAAACCATTATGAAGCAGGATTTGAGTGGGTTATTCTTGCCATTTTATAATCAGAATATGTTCTTTCTGGTCAATAAAAAAACAGAAGTATTAGCCAATCAGTTTTCAGCTATTGGTCAGTTATTGAGTCCATCACTGTGCTCTTTTACTTTTGCCCCAACTCTCTTCCCATAAAAAAGATTAAAGGAAAAATCTGAAGTATCTTAACTGTTCACCACGATGGCATTATGTTCTTTAATTTTTTAAAAAAAAAAAAACCAAAAATACAGAACTGTCATTTCATTAACAGTGTTTATATCATTGTATATACATGTTTCTCATTTTGTGACTATACATCATTTTTATCTTTATTCTTCACCCATTCATACCATCTAATACATATTATGTAAGATTCTCAATCATCCTTGCCTCTTAATTCCATAGTGAATTTGTCTAGCTCTGTACAATCCATTAGTTTTTGAATTAAGGCTTCATCTGGTGGCATTTTATTGCTCTTCCAACTTTGTGCAAAGGTGATTCTTGCTGCCGTTAAGATATGTACAATAATGTATCTTTTGTCCTTGCTCAAATTCCCTTGAATCATACCTAATAGAAGCGTTTCTGGTTCCAGTTTCAATCTATAATTTGTAATCTCAAAAAGCCATCTCTGTACCTTCTTCCAATATTTTTTAACCTCCATACATTGCCACCACATATGGAAAAACATTCCTTTTTTTTTTTTTTTGTTTACACCTCCAGCAATCCGGTTTTATATTTGGATACATTTTCACCAGTCTTGCCGGTGCTAAGTGCCATCTACAAAACATTTTATATTGGTTTTCCTTAAATGCTGTCGACAAAGTCAGCTTCTAGTTCTCAGTCCAAGTCTTTTTCCACTCATCCAAATTTGTGTTATGGACTACATTTTTCACCCAGGCAATCACTGATCCCTTGAAAATTTCTTCCTCTAATTCCACCTCCAATAGATAATTATACATTCATGTTATAATTATGTTCTATATACCCCTTTACCATGCATTTTGCAATTCCTCCATTGCAAAGTGCCCCTATTATTTTTTAAAAAATAAACCTTATAGGCATGGCATCAGGAACATGTAATTAAGTGCAATGAAAAGAATGAAAAGGATGCATGAATAATATTGTCTGGTCACCAGGAGTTTCAATAATCTGTAAGCAAATTTAAATCCACAGATCACCAGAATGCTCCATTTTAACCATAACATCCCAATGTGAGATCATAAACCTTCCTATAAGTAACTCCATCCATTGGCATTTTGCCAGGAGATGAAGATTTGGTTTTTCTATTGAAATAGTATTGCTGTCAGAAGTTACTTTCAATAGTTTGCTTTCTTGGAAAGCCTTTCTCACGAGGTCTTTCCCATCTCCCTTATGTCTATGCTCAGCTTTTCAATCAGGAATTATAGCCTTTTGAAATTTTTGTATCCTATTCTCCCTCTCAATGCTCCGTTGGAGTTTAACATCTTTGTGAAATCTCCAATATCCTGTTGAATGCATTATCTGCAAGTGATCTTCATTTTCTGCTTTGTCATATCGACTAAAAGAGTTTCCCATGCCTAACTGTTGGGTCGGGTAGATCGGTTCCCACAGAGACACGAGACCAAAAGTGTTCATTCAGCTCTTTATTTGGTATATAGTCTAGTGCAGGACCTCGGAGCCGTGGCAACCCTTCATATAGGAATTGCTCGTGGCTCGGTGGCCTATGACAGTGCTTTGAATCTCCCACAATCGGCTCGGCCAATCGCGGTTGATTCTTAGTGTGCCAATCACAGCCGCTTAGTCAGCCAATCAGGTTGCAGTTCATGTGGACCAATCAAGATTCAGGGTTTGGAGAATGCTAATATAGAACACCCCTCCCCTCTTGGTTTCATCCGACGGAGCGTGGTTACATAGTCGCGCAGGTAGGTGGGACTTCGTACCTGTCTAGTTGACTTGCACGGTTCAGTTGCTGTTTGTTCCTCGACCGGTTTGGACTAATTCCTCGTTGCTCCTGTTCTCCCGGATGGAACTGCCTGGAAGGGTGAGCCCAGCCTACTATGGTAGCTCCCTCCCGGTCTACCTGGGTTGGTTGAGCTGCCGATTTCATTGCTCCCACCTGGTCTTTCTGGGCTGGTCAAACTGGCTTGGCTGCTCCTTCCAGGTGAAGCTCCCAGTTGTTCGGGTTCGGTGAGTAAGGCTGGTTTATTATAGTTTGGGGCTGGCTTATTCTGGTTGGGGGGGTGTTCTGTTTGCACTTTAGAATTTTCTTCTTCCCTTTGCTTATGGTTTAAGGTTCCCCCCCCCTCTGGTTTCTTTATTAGTTGTTGTTGTGGTGTTTGTGTGCTGTCAGTGGCTATTCTTGACCTTAGTTGGTCTATATGCTGCTTCCAGCTTCATTCATCGCTGGTCTGTAGCTGGTAAGACCGGGGGCCTGTTATCTGGGTTATTTGTGCCGGTACCCAGAGTGGGTCCCCTGTAAAGTTCTTGGCGTAGACGGTATCTCCTACGTTGAATGTTCGGTGCTTGTTTGATGAGTCTGGGGGTTTCTCGAAATTGTATGTGGGGTGTAATCTGTCTAATGGGGATCTTAGTTTTCTGCCCATGAGTAATTCTGTTGGATTTTTGTTTGTGGTTGTGTTGGGTGTAATGTGTTGTATTAAAAGCATTTTATTTATTTTCTCTTGTATGTTGCCAGTTTCGATTTTCTGTATGGTATTTTTTGTGTAACGGATCATGCGTTCTGCACACCCGTTTGCCGCCAGATGAGCAGGTGCTGTTAATGCATGCTGTATGCCTCGTTCTGCCAGAAATTTTTCAAAGGCTAGTGCAGTAAATTGTGGGCCGTTGTCCAACACTAGCACATCTAGCAGTCCATGCGTGGTGAAGTTTGTTTAGTTTTTTGATGACGGCCTCTGTAGTTGTGGTTTTAATGGTGCTTACCTCCAGCCATTTTGAGTAAGCATCGATGGTAATCAGGAACGTGTGCCCCTTGGTAGGCCCAGCGAAATCTATGTGGATTCTAGACCAGGGACCCCTGGGAGTTTCCCATTCCAGGATCGGGGCGGTGGGGGGGCGAGGTCTAGTTTCCTGGCACCTTTTGCATGCGGCTACCCAAGTCTTGATCTGTTTGTCCATCCCTGGCCACCAGGTGCAACTCCTAGACAGGGCTTTCAATTTGACAATGCCCGGGTGCCCCTCATGCAACATAGACAATACCCTTTTTTGCATAGTCTCTGGAATCACAACCCTGTCCCCCCCAAAGTATGCAACCCTTCTGCGTAAAGAGTTCGGTTTGCCAGTTCCTGAAAGTTTTGAATTGTTCGTTGCCATCGTTTTCCGGCCACCCTTTTTCCACCCAGCTCAAGACTTGCTCCAGCCGTTTGTCTTTATTAGTCTCTCTGGCAATGTCTGACACGGTCAGGGGTGGGTTGGGTAATGTCTCTATGTGTAAGGTTGTTGTTGTGGATGCCGGGTCGTCCTCCAGGTCTGGCAGGGGGAAGTGGCTCAACGCATCTGCATGTGAGATGTTCTTGCTGGGCCGGTGTGTCAGCTGGTAACTGTAGGCGGCAAGGAACTCGGACCACCTTGTCATCCTAGGTGACAGGATGTTTGGGGTGGCCTTGTTCCCTGCCAGTATCCCTAGTAATGGCTTGTGGTCAGTAATAATTGAAAAGGTCCTACCGTAGAGATACTTGTGGAACCATTTCACGTCGGAGATGACTGCTAGGGCCTCCAGCTGGCTGTAGTTCCTTTCCGGTTTGGATAGTGAAGGCGATGGGTGCTTCTTTTCCGTCTGGTAATGTGTGGTTGAGGATCACCCCGGTGCCAAAGGGTGACGCATCGCATGTCACAGTCAGCAGCAGGGTCTCGCTGTATTGGATAAGGATTGTGTCTGATGTTAGTAGGTCTTTGGTTTGTTTGAACGCGTTTTCCTCCTGCTTCCCCCCAGGTCCAGATGGCTGTTTTGTCCAACAGCCTATGCAAGGGTTCCGCCGCAGTCACCTTTTGGGGTAGGAAAACATTATAAAAGTTAATGAGTCCCAGAAACACCTGCAATTCCATCTTATTCCTCGGTCTAGGGGCTTCTTTGATGGCTCTGAGCTTTTTTTCGGTGGGGTGGATTCTGTGCTTGTCCAGGAGGTACCCCAGGAATTCGACCCTCTCGGTGCACAGTTGACATTTTTCTTTTTTAACTTTAAGCCCAGAGTCTTTGAACTTTTGTAGTACCTCCCTTAGGCAGTTTTCCAGTTGTGTTTTATTGGTAGCTGCCACCAGCACGTCATCAAAATAGGGCACCACCCCCTTGATTCCTTGGAGTAGTCTTTCTAGACTACTAGAAAGGCTCTGGAAGACCCCTGGCGCCACGCTGACTCTGAATTGGAGTCTGTTACATCAGAATGCCCCTTGGAGGCTTACAATAGTTTGCGCCTCTGCGGTTTCAGCATCAACCGGCAGCTGCTGGTAGGCTTGTGCCAGGTCGAGCTTGGTGAAGACCGGCCTCCCCCCAGTGAGTGCAGGAGATGCTGTACCACTGGGACGGGGTAGGCACTCTGCTGCAGAGCGTAGTTGAGGGTGGCCTTGTAGTCACCACAGATTCTTACGGACCCATCCGGTTTGATCAGGGTGACTATGGGGGTCTCCCATCGGGCATGGTCAATTGGCTCTAAAACCTCTTGTGCGATGAGCTTGTCCAACTGCTCATCGATCTTGGGCTTGAGCGTGAATGGCACTCGCCGTGGTTTAAGGCAGATTGGGGCAACGTTTGGGTCTAGATTGAAAGAGATTGGGGACCCCCGGTACTTGCCTAGGGTGTCGTCGAAGACCTCTTGGAAGTCCCTCACGAGCGTTGCTTCCCACTCCGCCTCGTCGGTGTGGTGGATACCTGTCACCTCGATTCCTAGCGGTGTGAACCACTGTAGTCCCAGCAGGTTTGGGCGGTCTCTGTCCATGATGGTGAGCAGCAGCACCTCGGTATGCCCCTTAAAGGTTATTTTGAAATGTCCAATTCCAACTACAGGGATACGGTTTCCCCGATAGTCCTTCAGAGTCAGCTTTTGATTATCCAGCTCGCAGCAGCGGATGTGGGTAGGCACCAGGCATTTGATTGTGCGCCAGGAAACCATGCAGAGGTAGGATCCGGAATCCACCTCCATTTTGCATGGTTGCTCCTCGATGCCTACCTCCATGTGCACCTTCCGGGCGTCGATGGTCAAGGAGTGGCCGATGATGACCGTCTGATGGGTCTCCTCTCTTCACCACGCCTCACTGAGCCACTTGTTCTGGCTGTCTTGGCTCCATCAGCTCTTGGTGTAGCAGTCTCTGGTCCTGGGGGGATGCCGTCTCGTTGCCAGGGGCTGCCGTCTCATCACCGGGGGCTGTAGTTCCGCTTGTTCCAGCATACCTTGGCGATGTGCCCCCGCTGATCTCAATGCCGACAAATAGCATCGAGGAAACAGCATTCTGAGTGAGGGTGATTGCCTCCGCAGCTGGCACAATGGAACCTCGACTTACGTCCTCTCTGCTCCCGCCGATCGCGTTCCGCCTGGAGTCAGTGGATTTCTTCCTCCTGTCTTTCGTGTCAGAGAAGGAGTCGGTGTCGCCATGATGGGTGGTGGTGGTCACCCAGTGGCTGGTCTCCGTGTGCTTCTCTGGTGCTGGGGGTGTCTCAATGGCTGCTGGCTGGTCCACCGCGTTCACCTGCTGCATCCGCGCCGCCGATTTCTTGGTTGCCTCGGCTGCAGTTGCTTCGGCGATGGCTTCGGTGAGGGAGATGTCTGCCCTTGCCATCAGCCGACTCTGCAGAACGGGGTCCCTGAGCCCAAGGACGACGTGGTCTCGCAGGGCCTTGTCCGTCGGTGAAACTGCACATGCCTCCAAGGTCCCTCAGCTCAGCCATGAAGTCACTGATGCTCTCACCCTCTTTCTGGTCCTGCCGGTAAAACTTGTGCCTTCTGATGAGGGTGGGCACGGCGGGGGCATAATGGTTCCGTAGCAATGGTTCGAGGTCGGCCCAGTCCATCGCCTTCATGTCGTTGGGTTTGGCTAGGGCCTTAACCATCTTGAACACTGCGGGCCCGCTGTGTGTCAGGAACACGGCCCTTTTTTCGGTCTGTTGGCATCTTTTAGGTTGCTGTTTTCCAGGAACACTAGGAATCGGTCAATGTAGAATTCCCAATCCTCGGAGGCCTGGTTGAAGGGTGTGGGTGGCGAGGTGCTGCTGGACATCTTGTCGGTCATTTTGCGCTATTTGCCATGTGCTCAGTTGGTCTCTTGTCTCACGATCCCATCCTCGTCGCCAGTGTTGGATTGGGTAGATCGGTTCCCACAGAGACGTGAAACCAAAAGTGTTCATTCAGCTCTTTATTTGGTATATAGTCTAGTGCAGGACCTCGGAACCAGGGCGACCCTTCATATAGGAATTGCTTGCAGCTTGGCGGCCAATGACAGTGCTTTGAATCTCCCATGATAGGCTCGGAATCTACCTCCATCTCACATGGCTGGTCTTCAATGCATACCTCCACGTGCATTTTCCAGGTGTCATGGGTAGTTGAGTGCCCGATGATGACCGTCTGATGGGTCTCTTCTTTGCACTGAGCCTCAGCGTGTTGGTCTCTGGTCCTGGAGGGGGTGCCGTCTCATCGCTGGGGGCTTATTCCAGCACACCTTTGTGATGTGCCCCCGTTTGTCATAGTGCCGACAAATGGCATCGAGGAATCGGCACTCTGAGTGGGGATGGTCGCCTCCACACCCGGCGCATTGGAACCACGACTTACGGCCTCGCCGTAAGTCAGTGGATCTCCTCCTCCTCGTCCTTGGTGTTGGAGAAGGATTCGAGGTCCCCATGGTGTGTGGTGGTGGTCTTGTGGCTGGTCTCCAGATGTCCTTCCGGGGTTGGTGCCATCTCCACGGTCGTGGGTCGGTCTGCTGCATCAGGGCCATGGACTGCTTGGTGGCTTCGGTTGCCATTGCTTCGGTGATGGCCTCGGTGAATGAGATGTCCACCCTTGCCATCAGCTGGCTCTGGAGGATGGGGTCCCTGAGCCCAAGGACCACGCGGTTTCGCAGGGCCTCGTCCATGTCGGTGAACCCGCATGTGCCCCCGAGGTTCCTGAGTGTGGCCACGAAGTCGCTGATGCTCTCGCCCTCTTTCTGATCCCTCTGATAAAACTCATGCCATCTGATGCGGTTGGGCACGGTGGGGGCATAGTGGCTTTGCAGCAGCCAGTCAAGGTTGGGCCAGACCATCTCTTTCACGTCTGCGGGTTTGGCTAGGGCTTTGGCCATCTTGAACACTGCGGGCCCGCAGTGTGTCAGGAACATGGCCCTCTTCTTCTGTCCATTGGCATCCTTTAAATTGCTACTCTCGAGGAACATTAGGAATCGGTCAATGTATGATTCCCAGTCCTCGGCTGCCTGGTTGAAGGGTGCGTGTGGTGAGTTGCTGCTGGCCATCTCGTCGGTCATTCAGTGTCAATCTGCCATGTGCTCGGTTGGTCTCTTGTCTCATGATCCCATCCTCATCGCCAGTGTTAGATCGGGTAGATTGGTTCCAATCAGAGATGTGAGACCAGTGTACTTCACACTCTTTATTTCATTGTATAGACCTGTTCAGGATCTTGGAGCCGTGGCAGCCCTTCATATAGGGATTGCTTGCGGCTCGTCAGCCAATGACAGTACTTTGAATCTCCCGCGATCGGCTCGGCCAATCGCAGTTGATTCTAAGTAAGCCAATCACGGTTGTTGAGTCGGCCAATCAGAATTTACCTTTTGGAGTATGTTAATACAGAACACTCCTGGTTTCTAGTCTGGTGCCTGAACCACTATTATAGCAGATTGCCAACCACTCAGAAAATCTTTTCTCTGCAAGGAAATGACCCAAAATCGTTCTGATCTATACTGACACTATCAGAATTGTTGAGTTATCTATAACATACTGAGTGCCTTTGCTGTGGCTGCTTTGCTGATGGAGTGCCTCAATTTCATTTTGAACCATAAGTTCTTTTATGTCAGCCAACGATATTATATGTACAGTTTATGGCCAATAGGGAAAATAACCCTCAAGAGCCAACAGGGAGATGTAGTAAGATTTTCCATCTTTCACAGACAGGGCTGCCTAGGTTTCCGTACCTCCTCCAGGGTTCATTCTGTGGAATAGATTATGCCAACCCGTAAATAGTAACCATTTTAGAATAATTTATTCAAATTGAAGTGAGGCTATATAAATCTCAGTCACCCTTGCTAATATCAACAAAGTTAACTGGTATTGGAGCATATGGATGTAGGGGAAAAAAACAGTTTAAAAAATCTTTCTGTAACTTTCCTGCTCTTTGCCATTGGCAGGTCTTATTATTATCTGCTTTCCTTGCTTTTTTTAAATTTACTGGCCATGTAGTCTTTGTCTTCCCATGCCTCCATTCTGTTCTTCATTTGATCTTTCCTGTAGGCCAGTTTAGTCTCTCCAGTAGTCAGCAAGCCTTCCTGACATAAATAAATAAATAGGTTATTATTATTATTCTTTTATTCATTAAACATGAAACTCAGTTAACTGAACATTTAAAAATGTATCACAAATATAATTGACTGGTGCTAATGGTTGATACGGGTTGCTGCCAGCATCCTAGGTATCGGCAGATTATGTGAGAATCCCACTAAGGTGGCCTTCTGCAGCTGACCAATGGTGATTTTGTCAGTGCCAATTGTTTTTAAGTGCTTGCCTAGGTCTGTAGGCACAGCACCCAGTGTGCCGAGTACCACTGGAACCACCTGCACTGGTTTATGCCAGAGTCTCTGCAGTTCAATTGTCAAGTCCTGATATCTGGTGATTTTTTTTCAAGTTGTTTCTTGTCGATTCTGCTGTCATCAGGTATGGCAATGTCGACAATCCACACTTTTTTTTTTTCCACAATCATGATATCTGGGGTATTGTGTTCTAAAAGTTTGTCAGTCTGTATTCGGAAGTCTCACAGTAGTTTTGCATGCTCATTTTTGACCACTTTTTCAGGCTTATAATCCCACCAGTTCTTTGCTACAGGCAGATGGTAGTTGCAACACAAGTTCCAATGGACCATCTGAGCAACTGTCCATGCAGTGCTTTGTCCATGCAGTGCTTTGTTACACCAGCTGTCAGCCTGAGTTTGCATTGCTGTTTTCCTATATTGATCCTTAGTTTGCTGCACTTTGAGCAGCTTCTTCTTGTTGACCTCCATCAAAGCTGGTTCAACACTGTCTTTCACATAATCTGCCAGAGCATGCTTCTCTTCTTTGACTGTCTGCTTCACTTGCAAAAGTCCTCTGTCACCTGCTTTTCTGGGCAAATATAGCCTGTCAACATCACTACACGGCTGCAGTGCATAGTGTATGGTCATCCGTTCTCTTGTTTTCCTATCCAGGCTATCCAGCTCTGCCTGTGTCCAGTTTATGATCCCAGCAGTATATCTGATGACAGGTATGGCCCAGGTATTTATAGCCTGGATGGTGTTACTGCCATTCAGTTTGCTTTTTATAAATTTTCTGACCCTTTGTGTGTATTCTTTGCTGACCACATTTTTCACTTGGCCATGCTTGACATTGTCCAGCTGCCATATGCCCAGGTATTTTTCAGGCTTCAGGTTGGTGGCACTTGATGGTTTGTCCATTGAGCATTTCGATTCCATCATCATCATCATCATCAATCACACAATCAGCCAGATGTTCAGACTGGGTTTGGCATTTTTGTCTACCTATTAAGTCCTTACCAAGGACCTGGGATAGGCAAATCTGGATGTTTGATGGTGTTACAGGTATTATCGCAGGATGAAAGTGTGATAATTAATAATAATTATAATTGTTGTTATTATTGCCAAACCTAGAAGCTTGGGCAGGATTCGATCGATGAATAAAAATGACAAACCCAGCCTAAAAATTTATCTGACCATACGAAGAAATAGGAAAAGGATGCCTATTTCATTTCCATTATCCTAAAGGGGTGGGGGTTGTAAAAGGATGCTGAAAAGTGGCTCCCTCAACGCAGCCTGGCAGTAGCTGAGGTAGCCAAGACAGCAAAAGGGGGTGGGTGGGAGTTCAAATGGGCACGAGAGGACCTGCTGCCACGGCCCAAGGCCCAGGCGCTCAGGGCGAGCAGACAACCACAGAGAAGCCCAACGGGGACTTCAGGTAGCTCAGGCCCTGCAGCCGAGAGATGCAGTGATAACCCTTCCCACCCTCGCCCCTCCGCCGCCAGTATTCAGGCCGGCGTTATTCCCGCCAAGACCCCCTTCGGCGAGCGAGGACTCTCCCCCCCCCCACTCCGCTCCTCCCGAGCCCCGCCCTCGCCTCCAAAGTCCCTGCTTCCTCCTTGCGGTGGAGAAGACGAGGAGGGGGAGGAGGAGGGGGAGGGGAGGGGAGCATGGTGCGGCCGCGGCTTTGCTTAAGCTGCAGAAAGGGAGAAAGCGGCAGAAGCGACTAAACCCGTTCGAGCACCTGCCAGGCGCGGAACTGAGGAAAGCGGCGAGCATCGCGCCGCTGCCTCTTCTTTTCTGCCTTTCCCCGGTTTGAGGGCAACGGCGGCGGCGGCGGCGGCGGCGGTCAGAAAAAACTGTGCCCTGTCGCCCACCGACGAGTTGCGGCGGCAAGATGGTGAGTGAAGAGACCGGCCTATTTCTAGCTGGCTGGCTGTGTGGAGGGGGGGGGGGGGTGTGCCGCCGCCGCCGCCGCTTTTTTTTCCAGCTAGGGGATGGGAGAGAGCGGGCCTTCGACCGGGATTTCTTTTAGGATGGAGAAGGGAGCAAAGCCAGTCCGCACCCAGCGAAGCGCCTGCCTGCCTTCGTCTAAATCGCGCCTCCCACCCCGCTCGCTCAGGCAGATCCCTGGATCACATTTGCTCTGACAGATCTGCAAATACACACGCCTCCATTCATTCTTGTCAGACGTGCCTACAATGCTGGTAGTTATATCATATTCTCTCTCTCTCTCTCTCTGTCTCTCTCACACACACACAATCTATACAGGCATCTTATTCTCTTACATTTACTGGACGTTGTACACATGCAACGTCTCTTCTTTTTTTTATTTTAAACATGCCTGTTTCCTTGCCTTTTTTGTGTGCAAATGCGCAAACTCTGTATTCTCTCTCACATCCACCATGCTTCTATTCTTTCAATCATTCTTCGTACATTTCCCTCAGAAAGGCACATAGATCGTGTTTCTTTTCCATAGTCCTGGGCTCCTTTTACTCTTCTGCTCCTGCTGGTTTCTCTCTCATACCCACCGTGCTTCTTTACCTGCTCACTGCACATTTCCATCTCAAATCAGCTCATCTTAGTGACATATAAATTCCAAATATTATTTCCCTCCTGTAATATTCCACTTTTGACGTATTCTGTTTTATATCTGCATGCCAGCCCCTTTCTTCTCTGTTTGACACCTATGCAAGACACAATTTGCTCTGCCAAGTATCCTGTACACTATTCTCATTAATATTCTACACAGTGCTGCATGTTGCTTCCCTTTCTTACACATGCAAATGCTATCTAGGTTGCTTTATACAGCCTGCTGACAGAAGCTGCCCTTTACTTAGTTTTGTACCACACAGTCACCTTTTCACTGATTCTACAAACTATACAAAAATGTGTGCTCTCTCCCCCTCCCTCTCTTCCTCTCTCTCCCCTCCCTCCCCTCCCTCCCTCTTACAAGTTAATTTTCCCCTAGTGGAAAACAGTTATTATCTTATTGTCTTTCCAGTAGTACTCTCTTATACTTTCTTTCTCATACTTCTTTTAAAGGCATCCCATCAGAACTGGTTTGTTCTGTTTTACAGTGTGTGTTTCCTGAGATATATATTGAACACCTTTTATTAAAAACAAGTCAATAAAAAATAATAGCATTCTGTTATAGGAAGTAATACTAAAAACGCTTTAAAAATACACTCAATGAAAGATGTATGAAGACATTTGACTAATATGGCTCCACTAACACAAACTGGCCCTAAAACAACACAGAAATTGAAGAACACTGATTGCCAGTACTACTGGTACTTCCAAATTATTCTCCCTGTTTGCTCTTGTAACAAAAAGTTTTGAGAAGAAAGGTCAGTTTAAAAGAACCCATTCAACTTATTTCTTCTTTGTGGTCCATATCATTTTGCTCAATGGATAGTTACATTACAATGTTTAGCCAATTCAAGATAGGAGAGTGATTTTTTTTTTTAAGATGTCCTTGCAGAAGAAAGTTTAAAACTGCAAACTCGATAAATGTAAAATGTTGGAGGTTTTGAATCTAACTCCTAATTTGGGCACTAATTAATGTAACAGTTCCATGGCTGAGACTTGGTGTTTCAGATTGCAGTTTGTGTAAATTCTCAGTGTTGCATTACAGAACAACTGTAATAAAAGTAGAGGGAGGAAAAGCAAGTTATACATTTATTCCTAATTGATTTTATTTCTTAAAATGAAATTAAATAAGCCCCCTGGAGGACATGTACTTGGTTTATTTTGAGAGGAACAAACATTCAATCGGAATCTTTTTCAGGTTTAAGAACTTACTTCCTAGAGTCAATTATTTATGTAGGCAGTTTATTTTCCTAATAATTGCCATTGCATTATTGAGAAACGTATCTTTTTTAACACTTCGTTCTCTTCTCCTTACAGCTTTTAAATAATTTAAAAGCCTACATAAATCTTTAGGACATAAAATATTTATATATGAGAGCAAACTATAAGAGAGACTATAACTAACTATAACTGTTATATAGTTTTCACATTAATCATGCTATCATGATTGTCAACCAATTCAGAATGTTTATTAATGAGTCAAATTGTTTGCACAATTTGAAATTTTGATTCTAGTAATTAAGATCTTCAGTAATTAGATAAAATATTTGGCATTCACAGTTATTTAGAAGTGTGGTGGCTCAGTAGCTTAATAATAATGGGGATGGGCTTTGCTCCAGCAGTTTGAGTCTTAGCAGTGTGTGGCAGGGTGAGCTCCCATCACTCACCTCAGGTTCTTCTTACCTAGCATTTTGAAAGTAAGATACATGCAAGTAGATAAATAGGTACCACTTCCATGGGAAGATGAGTCAGCACTTCATGCATATTGTTAGAATCCTGTGACACCCACTTGCTAGGTGGCTTCAATGGAAGGAGGGCGTTCAGATGACATTGCAGGAAGCTGTTTCTTTTTCTTTCTGGTGTGGAGTTTGCTCACATCCTTTGGCGCAGCTTGGAAAGCGTGAGAGCTAGTGATCTTAGGCAGCCAAACTATTACTCTGTATTATCATTGTAATCTCCTGGCTAATGTAATATACTTATACACTAAATAAATAAATAAAAACCAGTTACCTGACATCCCTCAAAGCCTGTATATTATTTGGGGAATTATATTTTGAATAACACAAATATAGTTGATTAAGAAAAAAATAGGACAGCCTCAGGATTACAACTTCATGGCTAAATTGTATTTCTCTAGTTAGGATCCAACGATTTAACATGCTACACTGGGCACCCTGGATTACAGATTAGGCTTTTGCAATAACCTGTGGAAGGCATTGCTGCTTTTACCTTGCACAGCAGAAATTTTAATAGGATGGAATGAATTACTTTGCTTCATTTTTCTTTGATTTGTTTGAGTTTGAATTTGGCTAAAGCAAGAAATTTATACAAAGCACATGCATGATTGGTATCATATTTTTCCAATAGTGAAAGTATACAAGAAATCTAAGTTACACTGCACCATTTTTCAACAAAATCAAGACTTAGAATGGATATATTTCACACATTTCTGGCAATGCAACTAGAGTATATGAACTAGGGATTAATTTCCCTAGATAAATATCAACTGAAACCATCAGCCATTAAATAGCATTTAACTGAAACATTTTTTTTGAATGGCAGAACTATTATTCATTTCAATTGTTTAAATCTCTCTGGTCGCAGAGATAACATAAGTTTATTGGGAAGGCAAGATCTTACATACAGGAGACATTTTGCTAATTAGGAATAAATATTTGAAAATAAGTACCCAGCTTCATGCCTGGAAAAGTGTTTTGGGAAGTTTGAAAATTTGTTTCTAATAAATAAATTTCATTTCTCTAGATTTGGGGTCTTTTTTTTGAACCACACTCTAGTGTTATTAGCCTCTGTGTTACAACCTTGCAGGGCAACAAAAGACAGTTCCATACCCAAGTGGCCATCTAATCAACAATTTGGTATGAAATAAGATAATTGGAAAGATTATGCTAAAACAGGAACATATGAACTTCTTCCAGTTACACATAACAAAATAAAAGCAAAATAACTTTTCCCCCCTTCAGTTTATCCTGCTGAACCTTTTACTTTCTTCAACAGTTTCACAAGACCATTTTTTCAAATGTAAAATTGTCTATTTAATTTTACTTGCAAATCGTAAGTTTAGAAGAGATGTAGTCGAGCCTCATCTAGTTTTTAATAATACAGAAAGAATTTATTTTTCAGTGTTTATTTCATCCCCTCAAATTGCAATCAAATTGCTGCCTTTCCCCTATAAATATTTTTCATGGCCAGCATTATTTAGGCACAATTACCTTGCTCCTTGCAACCTCTGTTTTAAAATTTGAACAGAAACTTTCTAAAGAGTGACTTAGTGGTGGCAACTGAAGGACTGGCAGCAATTTGAAAATGGGAGGGGAAAATGCTCTTTCAAGAAATTGGCATTCAATAGTGGTAGCCTTGCTGGATTTGCTTCTGGATTCATTGGGGTAAATGCGCTAACTGAATGAATTATATTTGTGGTTGTTTCTCTGGTGAGCATTTGTTTGTGCAAAAGGATGTTTTATTTAGTTCTATTTTTTTGAGTGGAAGGCAGTATTTTATATGCCCCAAAAGCATTTATATGCCCCCTGACATCTGACTATATTTACCTGAATGCAGTCCAACTAAATTCACCAAATCTGAAGATTTATATACGGTCCAAACTGTAACGCTGGGCACTAATTCACAACTGAGTAATCAAAGTCTTGAACATTTGAATATGTTTGTAAAGTTTAGATATGGAGTGCTTACTGAGATTTAAACTTTTTACATCTACTCTTGCTATAGATTATTTTATAATCTCTTTCTTGAAGTTAATTGGGGGATGGGGTTGGCAGCGACCCTATGGATATATAGTCTGAAAATTACAGTCTAAATACAGCATTTTCTCCAATAGCTCTGCATTTCATATATCTCTATTATTATTTTTCTAATTTGATCTAAATTGTTGTAAATGTTCCTGTTCTAAATTGAAAGCATCTCAGGCTTACATTTCAGGGAGCTTTGTGGCTTTCATTTTATTCTTAAAGCTCCATTTCTATGTTATTAATAATAAGACAGAATAAACTTGCCTGTAAAAAGAATACTTCGCCTTCCACTTATAAAACACACAATTACAAATAGTCCTCAACTTACAACAGTTCATTTCGTGACTGTTCAAAGTTACAACAGCATGGAAAAAAGTGACTTAAGACCGTTTTTCACACTTATGACCATTGCATCCCACGGTAACATAATCAGAATTCAGATGCTTGGCAACTAGTTCATATTTATGATGGTTGCAGAGTCCCAGGGTCACATAATCCGCTTCTGTGACCTTCTGACAAGCAAAGTCAATGAGGAAGCCAGATTCACTTAACAACCGTGTTACTAAATTAACAATTGCAATGATTTACTTAACAACAGTGGCAAGAAAAGTCGTAAAATGGGGCAAAACTCCCTTAACAAATACTTCATTTAGCACCATAATTTTGGGGCTACCTATAATTGTGCCAACTTGTAAAATTAAACCTTGTTTTCAGTGAGGATTTCTTTATAAAGGAAGGTGTACTTCAAAAATGGTGTTTGCTAGCCATAATTTTTAAACCTTTTATTTATTTAAATTTACTAACTCCAATGAGGACTTTGAGGGATTTGCAACAAAACATTATTCCATTAATGGAGATAAAAATGTAATCTGGTTATCAAAATGTTGCAGTGCAATAATATACATATAATTATGTCATATTCCAACTGAAGCATCTTAAAAATGGCAACATTTCATAATGCTTTGAGCAAGATAGATAAAGTAATAAAATAATTGCTACTGAATAAAATAATTGCTACAGAAGTCCTTTAATATAGCCTTATTTCAGTTACATCTGAACTTTTCCAGGTATTAGGAATAGCAGGCTCTACCGACTCTGCACCTGTTGTGCTGTCCAGACAGTATATAGTTAATTGGGAATTGGGAGCTGTGCCCTTAAGGGAATGCCTCATGGGAAATGTAGTTAATGCATCCTGGGAAATGTAGTTCATGTCATGTGGTTACATCTGTAATCCTGATTGGTCAGTGAATTGACCCTTGGTTGGGTTGGGGGAGTTTCCATTATTTTTGCTTGGACCCCAGCAGCATCGTGCTGCTTTGCTCCATTGTTATGGGATGAAGATAACTGTATTTTCACACTATTACATCAACTATGCAAAGAATTGGACATTAGATGAATCTCGACGTAACTGTGAGTTATACCTTGAAGATGCCTTGTGATCCAATCAAGAAACTTTGTATGGAAGCCTTTGTAGAGGTTGCCTGACTGTCTTTATATTCAGCCAGCAATTTAAAGACAGAACACCTGTGTTCACCCCAACATCATTAGCCATATTGTGATCCTGTATCTAAAAACATAAGTTTTTATTTATTATCAAAGAAAGGATGAGCATAAATTGTGATGTTTTATGGCACAGCAAAACTTCAGTTAAGGAGTGTGGAAAAGAAAATCCTTCACCAGCAGGAACAGGCAGTGCAGTTTCTGGCAATTAATCCTAATTTTTAGGACATGGGGCTACACACAGGTGACCAGGATAGCAACAAAGAAACCTACTTAAACATAGAGCTTTCTTTGTCTTAAGTTTCAGATCTGAATTATTGAAAAGTTGAAATTTATTTCCCTTTATCCTGAAAAGGTCTGTTTCTGAACCATCAAAAGTATCCTGTGTGCCAACTGTGTGTCCAGTATTATACAATGGATTAAAATGAAAGAAGATGAGAGAGAAAACCCTCTTTTGAGAGATATTTTCCTTCAACCTAAATTATATAAACCTAAATTACATATACACAATAGTACATTCACTTACCAACTGAATATATTCATAATTAATATTTATTCTTTGGCCTGCAGATGGAAAAAAAATGGGAAAAAATTGTACCCTTGAGTATCTAGCTTTGACTGGTTTATTCCTATTTTCTAATCACAGTTAATTAACTCAGCTTGAATATTTACGCGCTCTGTTAATCCATAAGGGATTAAGGGTCATATATAAGGGTCAAGAATAGAAATAGGATTTGCTGTATTTCTTAGCAAGAAAATATGTCTGTGGTGCAGCACAATTTGACACTTGCTATTTCTCACCTGATCTTTGTAATCTTATAGTTTTTTGGGGCGGCAGGGGGCAGATAATCTCCTACCTCCACATTCCTTCTTTCAGCCTGCTTGCCTGTCACTTGTGCCAACTGGCAAGCTGTGAATTTGGACTTTGAAATCAACACCTCATTTGAGGGGGAGATACTTTAGAACATAGGAAAATGAGATTCCCCAAGGGAAAATTTCCTCCTTTCTGCTTGGAAGAACTTTTGTTCTTTTAGTATCAGAGAAAAGGAGCGAAAACATTCCAAGGTCAATTAAACAGGAGGGAGCGATAAGATTCCCTCCCTTCCTTCACATCCAATTAAAATTGGAATTTGCATGTAGAAAGATTTATCTAGGTAACAAATCTGAAAGCAATTTGATTCAAGATAATTGGTTCTTGGAGGAAGTTTGTTAAGAACTACGCTATGTTTAATTTTTGCTCTCTGGAATTTATATTGTCTGCATGTGCTCAGTAAATAGAGTGTTTTGTGTTGGGAATTTGGTGCTCTCTGAGCCTGGTTGTTTTCTTGCAGATGTTTCATTATCAAACTATGTAACATTATTACTAGAAGGGAGTGGGGTTTGCTCTTATTTTATGTACTAGTTCAGTGGTGTCAAACTCACCGTATCATGGTGGCATCACGTGACGTATCGGAACTTTTATTCCCTTCGCTAAACCGGGTGGGGGCATGCGACGCATCCGGCTGGTGGGCTGCAAGTTTGACACCCATGTACTAGTGGCTTGTCTGTCATTGTGAGTGGGAGTGGTCTTGGTGTTCCTGGATTAGGTTATTTGTCTGAGTTGGTAGTTCCTTGATTGAGATATTGTTCATTTCTTGATTGTTGGTCTAGTGTTAATCTTGGGATCTCATCTGGATGTTGATTGCTGGTGAGAAGGTGTTTTGGTCTTCTTGTTTTCTTTTTGGCTTTTTGATTGTTTCCTTTGAATGATATGTAGATGTTATTTATATCTATGTACCTGCTGATGGTTGATTCGTCTGAGTGCCAGGCTTCTAGGAATTTTATAGCATTTTTGGACATGGCCTGGTCCAAAATGCTCACAATTGCCCACTTAAAACTATAGTTAAGTCTACCATATGGTGTGAAATTAAAGACTTTCCATCATGTCTTCTGACTGCTAGTTGGTATTCAGAGTGTTTTGTGTGCCTTGAAGTCTTTTTTCCACCAGAATACCTCAAAATTAGAAGTACTTTAATAAATAAATAATCTGCATCTTCTTTTGTTTATGATGTGTTTATAATTTTTTTCTTGGGAGGCTATCTGTAATTTTAACAGTTGTGTAGCTTTATCTCTCCACCTCAGAATGTTTGAATGTGCTAAAATTTTCTTTGATTGTTATACCTTGTAAAAGTGATTTATTTCCTAAAAGAAGGGGAGAAGAGGGGGTTGATAACATAAGGATCTCTGATGCTCTATACAATTTATCTCTTTCATCATTTGATATGCCTTAAGGAGACCACACTTGGAATGCTGCATCCAGTTTTGGTCACTAAAATGTAAAAAAGATGTTGAGATTCTAGAAAGAGTGCAGAAAAGAGCAACTAAGATTATAAGGGGACTGGAGACTAAAACATATAAAGAATGGTTGCTGGAATTGGGCAGTCTAGTTTAATGAAAAGAAGGATAGGGGGGAATGATAAGATAGCAGTGTTCCAATATCTAAGGGGTTGCCATAAACAAGAGGGAATCGACTTATTCTCCAAAGCATCTGAAGGCAGGATAGGAAGCAATGGATGGAAACTAATCAAGGAGAGAAGCAACCTAGAACTAAGGCTATTCATAAATCTGTCCTCTTTTCAAATCATCTAACACAGGGGTCTCCAACCTTGGCTCCTGGAAGCCTGGCGGACTTCAACTCCCAGAGTTCCACAGCCAGCTGGCTGTGGAATTCTGGGAGTTGAAGTCCGCCAGGCTTCCAGGAGCCAAGGTTGGAGACCCCTGATCTAACATAACATCTTGGGGCAGTGTATCCCATAGGTTAATTAGATCCTGCATAAAGAAGTATCTTCTCTTCTTAATTTTAAATCTTCTATATGTCAAATAACACTCTAGATCTGGTATCATGGGTCATTTTTTAAAAAAGCAATAGCACTTAAGACTTCTATACCACTTCACAGTGCTTTAAAGCCCTCTCTAAGTGTTTTACAGAATCAACAGATTTCCCTCAACAATTTGGGTCCTCATTTTACCGACCTTGGATGGATGGAAGGCTGAATCAACCCACTAAGAATCAAATTACTGGCATTTGGCACAATTAGCCTGCAATACTGCATTCTAACTACTGCACCACCATGGCTCGAACCCTAACCCTACTTTTTGTTCACCTATTCTTTACCATGCATAACCGTATAAGCTTCATAACACTTCAAAATGATCTTTAAGCCAAAAGGCCTCAACTTTTATATCCTGTACTTGCATACAGCATAAGGTATTCAAGCCTATGGTCATCTTGCTTGCTCCCAAATGTGTCTCCTACGTGTCCATGATATACATGCTGACCAGAACTATGCTAAGTATTTTATGTGTGGTTCCACCATAGATTTTGTTAGGGACATCAAAGCATAATCTCATGTATTGTCTACATCTTTTCTAATAACAAGTAGCATGAACTTTACTTTCACTATAGCTGCTGGATACTGTGCTGATGATATCATTGAAATATCTACAAAGACTCAGGTCTTTTTCTTGGTTTGACCACTGACAGCAAGACCCCATCATTTTTTAAGTGAAACATGGATTCCTAGTTGCGGAGTGCATCACGTTACTCTTGCTGTTGTTGAATTGCATTAGCCACTTAGTGAAAGGTCACATTGGATATTTACTCATTTTTTTCCTGTTTTTCACTTCACTTTTTATATATTGAAAACATTTTATGCAGCACTGTTTAAATGAGCCAACTGAAGGGACTTTTTTATCCCCATTTGGTTACAATTGTGCTAATATGCACGCAGACATTGCAATTTTTATATCTTTCAAAGTTGAATGTGGGAGTTGAATAAACAGTGAAACAAGAATGTAATTATTTTCCATGAGAAAGGATAATTGGTTCCATGCAGCCTATTCATACAACCCTTCTGAGCACATATTGGCTATGAAAAAAACTGGAATATAATATCCTTTAACTGTGTATCATCTCACCATGACCAAGTGAAGGAATTATATGCTTTCTGATGCTTCCGAAAGATAATTAAGGCTCAGTTCTTTCAATGACTAGGTTCACAACTCATTACACATCTTCAAAATCCTTCCTCAAGCTTTCACATCATGCCTACTGATTGTGGCTATAGACAATAAATGAATAATTGTGGCTATAGGCAATAAATAATCCTTTTCGTTTATGCAAAAGTCCAGCTACTGAAGTGGTGAACAAAATTCAGGCACTTGGTTGCTCCTATGAAAACCCCTCCCCTCCTATCTTTCCCCCATCCTGCTCCACTGAGTCCTACATCCTCCTTCTCACCTCTGGCAATTAAAGTGCATCACCTTGGGTTGTTAAGCAAGGACAGTGGGTAGCCATTTGGGTCCTTCTGCCAGTTTGCCTATTGACTTTTCTTGTCGTGAAACCGATCAAATAGTCACCACCTGAGTGTGGGATGTTGTGATGATGTAACTGAATTATCAAATCATAATTACATAACTGCAGGTACACTGCAACCAATGCAGTTGTAAAGATTGGTTGTTAACTACTGCTCATTAAACATTGTGTTAAGTTCAAACAGTGATGGAATGAGTGGCTGTTAAATAAGGACTACCTGTATTTCATTAAAAAAAAAAACCCAAAACCCAGTAAAATAATTGTTGGAGGTTAATAATCATTTTCAAGCATATTCAATTGTTAAGTATTTGTCAACCCTGAAGCCATTTTGGAGCATCTTCAGGGCTGCCACAGCAAGGCAGGAACTTCTCACCAGGTGCTGGGGAGGCGAGGACTGAAACCAATTGGAGTTGGAGCTGTGACTGGATTGGACCATGTGAAGGACATGTGGACTGGGGGAAAGAACTTTGACTTTTAATTTAGGTGGGAAAACCATGGGACCTTCAGAGTTGGGTTTTCACCAGATGTGCCAATATGACATGCCTAATAAATGTGTACTTTGAGGAACACCTAGGCCTCAGAGGTTTGATTGCATTGGGTCTGTTAATTGGAACCCTGACAGTATTTCTTACATTTCTTCTTTTAATCTTTACACACTTTTGTGAAATGTCAGCATATTTTAATACCTTTCCATTTCAGCATATTCTCATCATTAATGATTACTGGGTAATCATTGGCTCGGTATCTATTATTAAGGCATTCATTAAAAAAATACACCATCTGGGCAGGAAAGGGAAGGAACAAAACTAAGTGTATGCTAGTAGGAAAGAACAAACAAGCACTTCAGGTTTTTCTGTTATTCGGGATTAAATTGGGTTTGGATTTGTATGAAATGGTGGATTAGCAAAAGAAACAATATTAGATCTGGAAAGCCAATAATCTAACCCAGGACGTGCTTTAAAACTTAGCAATATGGGAACAACACAATTAATTGCTAAAATGCCAGGCATATTTACTTGAGAATAAGATATACTCTTTATAACTTGCCTACCATGCAAATGGCAGTAAAATCAAACAAAAGACAAAGAATTAAAATCAATTATAAGATCAATATGGGAAAATGAATTTACAACTCGAGGGCTACCATTAAGGAGACTCTTCAGCAACCATTTGTACAGTTGTACTATGTACAGATGTATATCTATCTATCTGCTCCAAGCAAACTCACCAAGAGTCTGAAATATCTGATGGGAGTGAAATAGCTTTGCTATGACTATATTTAAAGTGTTTGGATAACATGGATTAAGGCTCAAAATCCCATATTGGTAATACTATGAATTTACTAATAGGGAAGGAGTGGCTGCTAAGCAATACATAGCAGAAGTGCAGGTTTCAACTGAACATTTATTGGTTTCTATCTATGAATGGGCAGTATATATGAAATACTGGTAGTATCCAAATCTGGTTTCTCTTTAGCGTCCCACTGTGGCAAGAGTTCAATTTGTCCGATTGCTCTCCGGAGGGGGAATATCTTTTTAGGAAAATCCATAGTGGGGGCTCCCGAAGAAGGCTTGAAGTGAGGTGCCCCCTATCTCCCGTATACCACCGTGGAAAGAGACACGATAAATTTATTACTTTGCCAGAGCATGGAGATCAGCCTCGAATGAGGCGCCAGCTAATTTATCAAAACACTTTAAAAGGCAGGCGTGGGCTGCTACCGGTTCGTACCAGTTTGGCTGAACCGGGTGTTAATTTTACATCTGGTTCGCAGAACTGGTAGTTGCAATGACTGGCTGGCCCTGCCCACCCTGCTCCTCCCGGGGTCTCCAAGAGACCCATTTTGGATTTGGATACTTGAAGGCTACAAGCTAAGGGAATGCAGTTGAGATCATGGCTCATAATTCTTCCCTCCAAAGTTGTATTGCAACCTATCAGCAGTTGCCAAGTTTGGTGATTACTGCCTAGTTATGCCCTGAGAATTTGTGGCTTATAATAGCAAAAGAGTTGCAGTTGTTTCAAAATATAACATAATAGCATTTGATGCATCTTTCAAAGATACTTTCATGGTTTCTCCGTCTTTTAGCAGCATATGTTGCCTAAGCACCTTATTATTTAAATGTCTGTCCTGACCTTGTTCATATCTATAGTGGCAAAGCTCACAGAGCATGCTATTGTAGTACAAGTAGTCTCTGCTGAGCAACTGACTTGCTAAGTGCACTAAAAAATGAAAAAGGTCCATAAAGCAAAGGAAAGTTAAAATTAGATCATAAGCTCCGTCAGTTTCACTTAGTGACCACACTGCCTAATGACAGAGTTGCCAACCCCTAACAAGGACTGCCTGGATATCAGGAGCATGAGAATGTATTCATAGAAGTAAATCTGTATTTACGATTATCCAATATATTCAGCCTTGTCCCATCTTACCATTCTTGGTCCTTTATCCATTGCTCTGTTGCACTGTAATTTCCCAGGCTATTAAAACAACCCGTTTCCTATTCTGACTTGTTTAATAATTGCGGGTCTTGAGTCAACTTATTCTAAATTGCTGCCCATTGCTTTTCAGAGAGAAAAAATATTCTGATTTTTACAGGAGAGCATGCCCTTGAATGAAGTGCAATAGCTTATAATCTGGGGTCCTGTAGAAAAAAAAATCACCACAGTGTCATCTGACATCAGAAATGCTATATTTAAATGCCAATAAAATGCTGCAATCCAAGTCTGCTACTAACATGTAACAGAAAATGGCCAATGTCCAAAAGAATAACAAAAGAAAGACCACTGAATTTTCTGCTGTTGACCATGCATGTCTTCTCCACAGGGGTAAACCTATCCAAATACATGGAGTATGAAGAATCAGAATAAAAAATTATTCAAATAAATATTTGTGTCAGGGCTCCGGGAGTTCCCCCATTTAAATCATGACTCTAGCCGGGATTTCAAAGCTCAAAGAAGATTTATTAGGAGAAGACATGCCGGTGCTGCCTGGGTGTAGCCGACTCTGAGACACATCATTCATTGTCGCCCTTGACCCTGGTTTTTCCCCACCCCCTGGGTGTATCCTAATTCCTATTCTCCAATGGGACCCATCCATAGCCAAGAGTCATCAATCATACTCTCCAGTTAGAATTTTGCAGGGCAGAAACTTTGGTCGCCTGGAAACTATCTTTGAAAGCATCCATAGAATGCAGTTTCAGTTTTGCAAGCTACTACATTACTCTCCACTCCATTTCTGTTGTCAACTCTAAAAGGCCAGATAAATATTTTATGAGTTGACAATTTGATTGATTGAAAAGTTATTATCACTAAGAGCCTTTCTTACCCCTCTTTAGTTGGCTTAGATAATGGCTGTCTCTAAAGGACTCTCAAATTCACTTTTTAAAATATACAAGTAACTGAAGCAACAGAAACAACTGGGAAGAGCTGTGGAAGGCAACCTAATAAAAAATAATATAGAATGGTGGGTCCCAATTTGGCATGTCTTCTTATCTGTATTGATCTGTGGACATGTATCCCTAAAAATTGGAGTTGTGATTTTTAAACTGGACCATCTGGGCAACCATAATCCAATTAGTATTCCAAGTATTATTAGAAAAACCTTTTCTAGAAATTATTGTATTGCCTGCATTCTAGAAGCATTCTAGTGGGAGAAGCAAACAACTTCAGAGCTATTCATCAAACCACTGACAAGGCCTGGTATAATGCCATCTAGTTAAAAAATATTAAATTGTTGCCTTAAGTATCACCTTTGTTAACTTCAGCTATGCATCTGTTCCTGTCCTGAGGAAAACCTGTGAAGCAAATGTAAGGACTAACTCAGGGGTGTCAAACTCAAGGCCCATGGGCCAGATTTGGTCCACGAGGTGGTTAGATCTAGTCTGCGGGACTTCCTGAGAAACAACAAAGAACTGGCCCACTGATCTGCAACCTGGTGTGGCCATCTGGGCTGGACTGTGGCCAGCCTTAGATCCATGCTGCCGCCTTGGCCCCACCCCTTGGGTGTGCAGCTGGAAACCATAGGCCCCAATCACAAAGAGTAGTGAGCAGTGGTGGGATTCGAATTTTTTTACTACCGGTTCTGTGGGTGTGGCTTGGTGAGCGTGCCAGGGGAAGGATACTGTAAAATCTCTAGTCAAAGGTGGTATTTGCCGATTCTCCGAACTACTTAAAATTTCTGCTACTGCTTCTCCAGAACTGGTCAGAACCTGCTGAATACCACCTCTGGTGGTGAGTGTGTTGTGGCCGACGGTTTCTAGCTGCAGCCGCCCTGATCCCTGCCTTGCCTCATCTCATCCACGGGATGAGCCTGCTGCCCACTGCCCCACTTGCCGTAGACCCCTGGATTCCCTCCTAACCCTACGTGGCCCCCACAGGCACTTCCCACGTGAGCGCCGTCAAGCTGGCTATGCCCCCAGGCCATGCCCAGATCCCCAGACCCCAGAAGACAACCACAATACTGATCCAGCTCTCAATGAAATTGAGGTTATATCCTAATACTCATGTCAGTTACATTACATTGGGCCAATTAATGGAGAAGGTTTGGAGACAGTTTAAAATACAATAAAATGTCTCCCTCATCTTGTGATTACCCTTTAAATTAACTTTATAGCAGGGCATCATGGATTTATTCCGTTGAATATTTTATGCCTTTGGGATGGATATGAATGTGCTAAGTTGGTCCTTGAGGAAATTATTTAGGTAGAGAATGATAAAATGAACAAAATATCCACGAATTTTAGGGAGCCAGTTGTAGTGTGCCAAGCCAAAAATGTATCCTGATTTGCTCATTATGCCCTCATGTTTTAGAAAAATTTCACCAGCAGTTTTGGAGAGCATATTTAAGAAAACTCCATATATGCAAATCTTATTTCCTTGGGAGTGTGGAACAGAGGTCATAATTGTTGTATCCTTTGCAGTAGTTCTTTCAGTTCTCCTCCATGCTGCATCGAGAGCCCAGGATGGGTTGACTCCTTCCTATGACATCATTTAGCTGAGTCTGTACTAAGATATAAAAGCCAGCCCTTGGAAGAGACCCCAGCTTTTGACTCAGCTCCTTTCAGTTTAGCTGTGTCTCTGAAAGTGTTCTGTTAGATAGCACTCACCAGAGATCTTCAGTACTTTTTTTCCTCGCTTCAAGCAGCTCCCAGGGATCTGGGCAGCTGCTCTTCCAGGAGAGCAGGGCTCTTTTTCCTGAAACGTTGGGAGCAGCGTTACAGAGCTCTGTGCAGGCAAGCTGGGCAGCGTCTGTAGACCTCCCCCACGCCTGCAGTTTGGAGCGATCATAAAAATGATCGGCAAACTGATTAGAGCACAAGCCAGCTGATCGTGTGGCTGGTTGCTGCGTTTTTCCCTTGCTGACTTTGCTCGGGGCTCTGTATAGCCTAAGGAGTGATTCTTCAATCTTGGAGCCTGTTTCCTCTAGTCAGCAGCCATCTTGGATTCAAGCCTTCCACCACGAGGTGAGCAGTCATTTTGTAAGCCCGGGGGCCATTTATACCCTAAGGGGCTTAACAGAAAAATTTCTAAACAGCTTCTAAACAGCTTCTTTCCAATGCAAGAGCATTCTACAAATGGAACAAGATAAGGCTCAGGCAGAGTCCCCCCGCCCCCCAGTGGAACAGTCTCTTAAGCCCAATAAGAGAAAAAGACGTAGGCAACGCACCCAATCAATCCAGAGGGAGGTGGCTGTTAAAATCAACGCTAAGGCTCTAGCCCCTAAGTGGCAACTCAGGCTGAATTGAGAGAAGCACAGACATGCAGAGTCTGTGTGCAGAGAAGCACAGACATGCAGCTTTAGAGAGGCAATTCAACAGAACTATTCAACAGAAGGGAGTGCAACTACAGCATGCTTCAGGTGATACTTGTGGACCCCAACCAAGCCTTCCCGGGAAGGAGAAGTTATCTGTGAGCCTTTCCATCTTCCATCCTGGTCTCCTGAGGCTCTTGCAGTACAATCAGATCCTCAGGATCTAAGCAGATCTGGGCCTTATTTCCAACAGGCTCCTGGGCCCTATGCTCCACCCACTCCCTCCCTCGAACCTCTCCTCAATGTAGGGCTGAAGCCATCTTCACTCCCACAGCAGTGGGGCTTCTGCCTTGTGCCTCTACCTTTGAGCATAGACCAAGATGCTGTCTCATTGGCCATGAGCCAGGGATTGGCTGAAGGCTTCAAGCAAATTCTTCAACCTCTGGAAAGGGTTCAGGCCCTTCTTCCTACTCAATCTATAAGTTCCTTGCCTCATCATCCTGATTTACACAGGCCCCAGGACCTCAGGGTCCATTCTTCTCTACCAGAATGGGAGGAGGTTGATGAGGAAGGAAGGCCTTCACCATCTGAACACAGTTACTCCTCTCATTCAGAATGTGAAGAGGGTGAGATTTTTGACCAAAATCTTTCAGAGGAAGAGGATTCTCACCCAGAGCAGACATCCTCTGCATTGGTCTTCAATCCTTCTCTCTTCAGGCCATTACTCAGCAAGGCCTTGGTCACTGCCAAACTGTCACCAGAGGAAGTGGCTCCTGAGCCACAAGGAAATCCCTCTAGCCAAGGGGATTCGCTCTTCTCCAAGCCTGTAGTGCATGCAGAGATTTTGCCTTCTCCCATTTTGTTCCTGGACATGGTCAAGGACCAGTGCACTTCCCTTTCGGCAGGTCCTCGCCCATCTTCTCTGGATAAGCGTTTCTACAATGTCAGCGCAGCTCTGGACAATGCCCTGGCAGTGCCTTCTGTTGACATTCCGGTTCTGGCCTCGTTCTCATCTTCTGGCACTCCCACAGAGCCAGAAGATATCCTGAAACCGGATGATAAATGCTCTGAACAGTCCCTCAAGTGCAATTACCAGGCTGCTACTTGGGCTGTTCGGGCTCCAACAGCAGCATCCTTTTTGACAAGGGCATCCATACGGTGGCTGTGCCAACTCCAGAAAAGATTGCCTGCTTCTGACCTTTGGTCTCACTAAGACCTTACTAAGATTATTGCAGTAGTGGAATTCACTGCAGATGCCACTCTCAATTCCGCCAAATTTGCATCCAAGGCCCTGGAATCTTCTGTAGCAGCAAGAAGACTTTTATGGCTTCAAAATTGGCAGGCGGAGTCATGCCGAAAATGGAAGCTGGCTTCAGTTCCATTCGCAGGTGATAAGCTTTTTGGCGATGCTCTGGAACCTTACCTCATCGAAACCAGAGATAAACGTAAAATTTTCTCTTCCTCTGGGAAGAAAGCCGACTATCGCCTTGCTCCTTATCGCTCTCCTGCCTTCCAAGCGGAGACCTCATCTCGCTTCCCCTGCTCTCACAGGCCATACTCCCAACACCAAAACCAACGGGCGGAAACATCTGGCAGGCAACAACCTTCTACTGGTAAACTGCCCTTTTGGGGGGGAGGGGCCATTCCTTTCATCACTCTAAGTAATCCCTCGTTCTCCCCACCCATCGGAGGTCGCCTAGCCTTCTTTGCCTCCAAATGGGAGAAGCCAACGATGGACGCCTGGATGCTCAGCACTATTAGGTCAGGGTTACAATTGGACTTCCTAACGCCACTCCCCCAAAAATTTTTTGATCTGTCCTGTCCCTCAGGACATTTCCAAGCAAGCCCTCATGAATCAGGCCATTCAGCACCTTCTTGAAATCAGGGCTATTCAACCTGTTCCCCCCTCTCAATGGGGACGTGGGCTTTTCATCATTCCCAAAGCTTCAGTGGGGTGGCGAGCCATCCTTGATCTAAAATTTCTCAACCAATTTGTAAAATACAGGCGATTTAAAATGCAGACTCTGCATTCTATTTTAGAGAGAGTTCAGGAGGGTGACCTCCTCTCTTCCATTGATCTCACTGAGGCTTACCTCCACATCCCAATTTGGCCTCATCATTGCCAGTTTCTCCATTTCTGTTATCAGAATACCCATTATCAGTATCGAGCACTTCCCTTCGGCCTCTCATCGGCTCCAAGGGTCTTCACAAAGGTTCTGGCAGCATTGATGGCATCTCTGCATTCTATTCCAGTGAGGATCCAATGCTACTTGAACAATATTTTGATTCTATCCTCTTCCATCCATGCGGCCCATCGGGATCTGCAAATTACCCTGTCGTGTCTCTAGAGCCACGGATTTTCCATCAACACCAAAAAGAGCCAGCTCTCTCCCACAACCAAATTGCAACACTTGGGAGCAGTCATCGATACCATGTTGTGCCAGGTCTTCCTGTCCCCAGCTCGTGGCAAGAGCCTTGCAGCCAGATCCAGCAACATCAACTTGTTCCCCTGTTGCTGCTGTCCAAACTTCTGGGGAAGATGGTCTCCTGTATTGGCATCATCCCATGGGCTTGGCTCCACTCCTGACCCCTGAAATGGTTCCTGCTTCCTTACCAATGAGCAGGAACCCAACCACTCCTCCATCAAGGTCTCACTCCCACCACAAATCTGGAGATCTCTCAATTAGTGGCATTCCTCATCAATCTGGAGGGGACTCCTGTTCAGGGACCCAGACAGGCTAGTGATAACCACCAATGCCAGCCTCCTGGGTTGGGGTTCCCATATGCAGGGCCAGATAGCTCAGGGCGTTTGTTCCAGATCAGAGTAGACCCTTCCCATAAATTGGCTAGAGCTCAGAGCCATTTTTCTGTCTCAAGCATTTCAGGCAATCAGTGACTGGCTCTCATGTTCTAGTCCTTATGGATAACATGGCCACAAAGGCTCATGTCAACCGGCAAGGGGGGACGAGGTCCAAAGCCCTCATGAGAGAGGCTCTATGGCTGGGGTTATGGGCAGAGAAACACGTGTTGTCGATCTCGGCGGACTACATCTCTGGGGTCGACAACTCCCAGGCCAACTGGCTCAGCAGGAGCCTAGTCAACCAGGCAGAATGGTCCATTCCTCCATCTCTATTCAGGGATCTTTCCCTCAGATTTGGAACACTGGAGGTGGATCTCTTCTCCACTCCTCAAAACACCCAAGTCACCAGATTCTTCACCAGGTTTCCTTGCCAGGGAGTGGAAGGGACCAATGCTCTTCGGTGCAGATGGCCCAAGGGTCTCTTCTTCGCCTTTCCACTGCTTCCCATCATTCCGGCAGTAATTTGGAAGATGTTGGAGGAACGTGCGGAGCTCCTCCTCCTGGCACCCTATTGGCCAAGGAGGTCCTGGTTTGTGGACCTGGTCAATCTATCGGTGGCTTCTCCTTGGAGGATCCCAGCCCATCTAATCTCCCTTCACCAGGGGGCCCTGCTCCACCCAGAGCCCCAGTGGTTCAAGCTAACCGTGTGGCACTTGAGCATCAGCGGCTCGAGGAGGCTGATCTTCCAGAAAGGGTCATCCTCACTATCCTGGCATCTTGCAAACCTTCTACAAGGTGCATCTATGATGCCACCTGGAAGGCTTTTTCCCAATGGTGCCTCAGGGAGGGTCTTTCTCCTGCTTCATCCCAGTTGGAAGAAGTTCTTAGCTTCCTTCAGCATGGGCTGCAGAAAGGTTTGGCCCCAACACCTTACGCAGGCAGGTTGCGGCCTTCTCCTCAGTCCTTTCATGGAGTTTGCTTCCTTCCTTATCCCATCACACTTCTGTCAGGAGGTTTTTGAAAAGGGCTTCCAACCTGCACCCTCCGGTGGTTCACAGGTATCCTTCCTGGGACCTTCATATGGTCCTTAATGCCTTTACAAAGCCCCCCCCCCTTTGAACCCCTTAGAACAGTGTCTCTCCATTTCCTGACTCTGAAGGTAGTGTTCCTTGTTGCCATCACTTCTGCCAGGAGGGTTTCCGAGCTTGCTGCTCTTTCCATCAGACAGGACCTTGTTCCTTTCACAATGATAGGGTTGTTCTTCGTCTGGACTCATTTATTCCAAAGGTTAACACCTGGTTTCACAGGTCCCAGGACATTGTTTTGCCTGACTTCTGTCCTCCATGACTTAGAGCGGCAGTGGCATACGCTAGACGTAAGAAGGGCTCTTAGAATATACATTAAGCGCACTTCCTCCTTCAGGAAGTTGGAAGCCATGTTTGTTTCCTTTTTCCCTTCTCACTTGGGGCACAAGGTTCTTCTCCTACTATTAGCAGGTGGGTCAGGTCTTGCATTGAGCAGGCCTACAAAACTGCGGCCCTTCCCGTTCCCCAAGGTCTGACGGCGCAATCTACCAGAAGCACGGCCACTTCTGCTGCCTGGGAGACCCAAGCATCCTTGGAGGAGATTTGTCGTGTGGCCACGTGAACATCCACGTCTCCTTTCATCAGATACTACCATCTGGATGCTTTTGCCTCAGCGACTGCAGCCTTCGGCAGACGGGTGCTTCAACAAGTGGTTCCACAGTCGATGTGATGAGCTGGACAAGGACCCACCCGTGGACATGCAAGCTTTGGTCTGTCCCATCCTGGGCTCTCAATGCAGCATGGAGGAGAATGGGCATTGGTAGAAGTTACTGTGAACACCCTTTCTATCTATGCTGTGAGAGAGCCCAGCCCTTCCCTTGATTCGTCCGGAGAGGGTAAGACATATTTCTGTATTTATTTTGGGCTTTCAGAGACACCTTTCAGTCTGTCAAGTATCTTTGCCAAAGCTGGGGTCTCTCCCGGGGGCTGGCTTTTATATCTTAGTACAGACTCAGCTAAATGACATCATAGGAAGGAGTCAACCCATCCTGGGCTCTCTCACAGCATAGATAGAAAGGGCACTCACGGTAACTTCTACCAACGCCCATTTATTGTTAGTTCTACTCATGATTCCTTTCCCCCCTTGAACTGACAATCATTAGATCTAGTTCCTTCTTTCAAAAAAAAAAAGTTACATAATGTAGCTAAATTCTGTTTGGTTGCTAATAGAAACCGAGAACATATAGCTCCAATTTAATCTGTGCTTGTTTAGCTAGTTTCTAATTTACTACTGGTAAATTGGTACAATAACCCTCCTTAATTGCAGAATTGGTGTTTGAGATTCTACCATACGTCTACTCTTACTTTTCCTTTGATTTTTCCTTGTAATAATTGTCTAACTATATTGATTCTGAATCAGAGGTGGTATTCAGCAGGTTCTGACCAGTCTTGGAGAACCAGTAGCAGAAATTTTGAGTAGTTCAGAGAACCAGCAAATACCATCTCTGACTGAAGATTTTACAGTATCCTTCCTCTGCCACGCCCAGCAAGTCACACCCACAGAACCAGTAGTAAAAAAATTTGAATCCCACCACTGTAATCTGAATATATTTTGCAAATGACTAGTCACAAATTCCAACTCAGTTTCAAATAAGAGCAGTTACAGTAGAAGATTTCATGTTTACCAGATGTTATCCATTGCTATCCTTATCAATCTTCAATATTATATAAAATTCTTATATCAAGCAAAAGAACTACCATTAAAATCTCAATAAACTTGGACAGAATGATTTGAAATTTGAACTTGAGCAAATCAGATAATGCTTATTGTGGCAAAAGATCCCTTTCAACCAATAATGCCATTAAAAATTCCATAAGTATCACAATCTTCTAAAATGTTATTGTGCAAATTCTACTCTTCCTAGACTGCTTTTAAAAAAAGGTATTCAAACAGACAAATGTTGCCTTCTTTAGTTCCAATGCCAGATAGCCTATTCTTGAAATCACTGAACAATTTTTATTTGAATGTGTTCTCAAATTTCTGTTCATTTTTATTAAGACTATGAAGGTAAGAAATTAATTGTTTCTGTTGTTATCTTCCAGATACATTAGTGTTAAAACACTGGAAAGCCAAAATATTTAATTCTTTATTTTATATCATTGACGCTTAAAACTGTGGTTTGGCTTGTTTTAAAACTTAACACAATAGTGAAGAGCATTGAAGAGCCTCATGATTAAAGACAGTGTTATTCAAATCTGATGTCTATTTTTTAGCTTATTAAATTTTTCTTAATATATGTTCTTCATACATACAAATGGTTTTTAGATATAAATATTGAAAATGGATTGTTAAATTGTTTGCATTCTCAGGTTACATGCATTCATACTGTACTTTGCTCATTCGCCTTTTCTGTACTTTGTACTAATCATTTTGTACTAATCATGTACTAATCATTTTAATTAAGAAAAAACACGAAGCAGGAAAGATTTAGGACTGTAGATTGTTTCTTCTCAATCATAGGACGCTGTCATTGTCTGTCTATCTGTCTATCTATTATCTTTGATATGAATATGAACAAATAATGAGTTTTGTTCATTATGTAATATAGAATGTAATACAATTTCTGTTTTCTGTTACCTTTTAGGAACAGCTGAAGGCTTTTGATCAAGAAGTAAATGGGTTTGTGGATTATATGTTTGGAGATAGAGGTATGTATTTTCTGGAGCTTTCTGGCTGCCTAATGATTTAGCAAGTATTTAGAAGTAATGTATTACTGAAAAATTTATCTAAATGACTGGGCACAGTGAGTGATGGAGAGCCTTAGAAATTCTATTCTTTTCTTTGACTTTCACCATGCTGAGTAATAAAAAATATGATTATGATCATTTAAAATGTGAAATTTGGCAAGGTTTCATTGACTTCAAAATTCTTTCTTCATTTCTTTGTAATTTGGGAATGTTCAGGAGGGATAAGAAATACGCTTGGGTATGTGAAAAAAGGAATTCTTTTTTCCATTCCCTCTCACTTAGACAGAAATCAGGAAACAGATTTTGTAGATCCAGTTCGTATGGCTAGTTTACTTCTCCTCTGTTTTTTTTTAATTTATTTGTGTGTTGGATTTTGAAATGGCCTGACCCCAAAAAGTTTCAGGATGCCCTACAACATTTGAAAGTAATTTAAGAAACATGACCACCAGGACCAAACCACACAAGTAATATTTTTTTTAAAAAAAATCAATGGAGTTCCACAAGCACCCTAATCCTAACATTGGGGAGCAGACGTAAGTTTCTAGAACACTTGAAAGAATGAAGTCGAGCACACTAGGAAACCAACGTAATGTGTGCCAATATTACTTTTATTATAAAGGTAAAGTAACATAATCCTGCAAGTCTGGATTCTCTTCCCCCTACCTTCCTTTATCTTCTGTCTGTCTCTTAAGGTTATTACCTCTGCTCAGCTCATGGGGAGAAACTGTAGGAGTCTTGGCAGAGAAGGCATATATCTTCAGTCCCACAAGATGAAAACATTTAATGGAGGGAACCTGGAACACACCTGTTCTGACCAGGTTTACTTCATGGGCAGAAAATTTGGAGATACATGGTCCTTCAGATAACCAGGCCCTTTGCCATGAACTGCTCCATGGGTGATGAACGGTGCCTTCAATTGAGGCCAACCAGTAACCCATGCAGCTCAAAATAACAGAAACGACATACGGGCATAAGGGAGGAGCATCCAATTTTCTTTGCAATTAAGTATATGCTAGTGAAATACATGTGGAAATAGACTGGATTGAAGGACCAACAAAATATTGAATTGTCTAATGGTTGATTTATCACTATTAACAATTGGAGCACATGTTTTAGAATTTGTAAGTCAATCAAAATGTATGTATTAGGGCAAAGCGCACACGTTTATACAAATATATTGAAGAAAATATTTTCTGGTATAAAGACTAGGAAAGTCTTTTACCATAAAGCATGTATTAGGACAAGATTTCAGGAATTTTCATGTACATTCTTATATAGAATTGAGCAAGCAATCAAGCCTGAAATGAATAAATTTATAATTTGTCTCTTTCTCTATTATGTATCATATACTGTGTTTGTGCATGCATGTGTGTGTATGTAAGTATGAGAAGGCAAAGAAGTACCAGGGCCTGAAGGAAGAACTGGAGTAGATGTGGAAAGTAAAGGCCAAATGTCCCCAGGAGTGGTAGGAGCACTCAAGGCTGTGACTCCTAAACAGGGATAGTAGCTCCAAGAGATCTCAGGAACCTAAGTTTATTTTACTGATAGGTAAAAAGCTTTTTGGTTTAGTGGATGTTCACCGTCAAAGTATGTTTAAACTTTCAACAGTCGAAACCACTGGATTCTGATGAGTTATTTTCTACTTCCAGTTTATGATGATACATTTAGCAGCCATACTTTATACAGGTAGTCCTTGACTTACGACCATTTGCAATCTAGGGCCTCCCTAACCCCTTGAGGCATATCATATTTTGCAAAATGACTGCAACGGGGAGAGCTGGGATGGCATATGTGCCTTGCTTAATGACAACAACAACTTAAGGACTGTCATTCTAAGTTCAGTTGTGGCCTTAAGTCAAGGACTATCTGAAGTTTAAACAAAATCATTTACAGTACATGAAATAACTACTCAACTTATGAACACAATTGTACCCAAAATTTATGTTGCTAAGTGAGAAATTTCTTAAGTGAGTTTGCTCCATTTTATAACTTTTCTCACCTCACTTGTTAAGTGAATCACTGCACTTCTTAGTCACACGGTTGTAAAGTGAATCTGACTTCCTCACTGACTTTGCTTGTCATAAGGTCACAAAAGGAGAGCACATGACACTGGAACACTGCAACTGCCATAAGTATGAGTTAGTTGCCAAGCCTTTGAATGTAAATCACATGACCATGGGGATGCGTCAATGTTCTTAAGTGTGAAAAATGGTCATGTCTTTTTTTTCACTACCTTGTAACTTTGAATGGTCACTAAATGAACTGTTGTAAGTCAAGGACTATCTGTATGGTATCTGAATAATTTGCCCAAGCCCAATATTTTCTGGAAATAAACCCTCTCTGTGGTGATGGACAGCTATGATGACTCGGAGTGTAACAAAAATGTAACAAAATCCAAAACGTAAATAAATGTCTTTTAATGCCTCCAACTTGGTCCCATTGTTCAATAATTCTCAGTTGGAGATCAAACTTACTCAAAAATAGTCTTCAAAAGAAAGCAATACAGTTTGAACTTAATGAGCAGATAGAGGTGAAATAAAAGACCAAAACAAACTACAATGAAGGAATTTCTACAATGGACCAGGATAAGTAATTACTAACTTCAAGGCGATAGCAAGGCACAGTCTGTTGAAGGTGCCAACCAAGATCACTTCAGCCCAGAATAAAACATGCTTTGCTTCTGGCAACGCTGTGTTTTAACCGTCTCTCTTATATACTATTCTCCCCAGCTGCAACCAATGAGGGGGATCATGGCCGCTTCCTCTCTTGTAAGCCAAGTTGTTTATTCTCCGTTCCTCCTTGCATGTCCTAGGATGAAGAGGGGATGGGCCTGGTTCTTCCTGTGACTGCCCAGCCGGCCTCTGTCCTTCCCCAGCCTCCTCCACAACCTCCAGAGCTACACCTCCATTCCCTGTTGGCTGTTCCTCCTCTCCCTCAGAGTCCGACTCTTCCAAGGGCATGACACCAGCTTAGCAACACTAGTATGACTAGGATATGATAGCTGCTTCCCATACATTTATTTATTTATTTTTAATGTGCAAATACAAATGCGTGTTTGTATGTGTGTATGAGTATGTATATTATAATCGTAATATAATATACAATTATATAACAATTTAATTAGGTATTAGAAGAACAAGCAAGAACTGCTCATGGTGATTAATTATTATTTTTTATTGGGTATGTTTTGTTGTCATTTCTTTAGATCCCAGGGTGAGAGGGTGGCTTATGCTGGATTCATACTTACCTACTTTTGCTCTCACCATCCTATATCTGCTCTTCATATGGCTGGGCACCATGTTTATGAAGAATAGGCCTGCTTTGTCACTCAGGGGCCTTCTTATTGTGTATAACTTTGGTGTCACAGTGCTATCGTTTTACATGCTGATAGAGGTACGTCTTCTTAACCGAAGAATTTTCAATTTTCTTTTCTTGGCTTTTTATTCAACTGATTGGGATTTTATAAGAATATTTGGGTCAACTTGACTTCAACCTTCTCAAAGTGAAATTGAGAGATGTTTTAAATGCATCTATTCAATACTGTACATTCAGGAACGCCTATTCTTTTAATTTCTGTGATCTCTATGATTCAATAGAAGTCAAAAACAACAACACCAAGGCATTGTTCATAGCGACGTAAGAACAGACACTGAGCATTAGACCCATAGAAGCAAGGGTGTACCACACTAGACAGGACCCAATGTTCAAAATGTACAGTGGAACCTCAGAGACAGTCTAATACATCATGGAAGGGTGTAAGATGTAGGCAGGACAGCATACACACGAAAGGCACATCTAAGTATGTGGTATTGTATACAGGAACATTCACACAGTGTGTGGGCTAGATCCTCCCAAATTCAGGTGGGAGATTCCACAGGTCATGGAGAATAAGAGGGCTAAGATTCTGTAGGAAAGATTCAGATAAACAGAAAGCCATACTAATAGAAGTTGTAGTAATAGAAAAAGACCAGAAGATGACAGTGGTGATAGATGTAGCAGTGCTAAGTGCCAGCAACACCAGGAAGAAGGAGTCTTGAGAAGCTGGAGAAGTACCAGGATCTGAAGGAGGAACTGGAGAGGATATGGAAAGTAAAGGCCAAAGTAATCCCAGTGGTGGTAGAAACACTCCTAATAGTTCCTAGGAATGACTTCAGAGCTCTCTGTCCAGAAAAGTGCAGTACTAGGAGCAGCTAAGATACTGCACAGAACCCTCAAACTCCCAGGCTACTGATAAGAGGATGTGAGATTGAGGAAGGCCTACAAGAGTGAGGAAGGAATTGTCTGCCTATCTATCATCTATCGGCATGTATTTCTATCCATCTATCTATCTATCTATCTATCTATCTATCTATCTATCTATCTATCCATCCATCTATCTCTATCTATCTATCTCTATCTAATCTATCAAAATAGAGAACTTTCTTGATCATTTGGGTGTTTCAAATTGCATACTTTCAAATATCCCCAGTACACTGCTTTTTTCTAATGCAATTATGACTGTTTAAAAATAATCTTTCTATAATGTCTTATTTCATACAATAGCACATAGTTGGGTATAGCTGTTCCTATTTATCTAAATCTGAATGTCAACCACTACCTAATTAAATAGTGACTCTTGCCATTGGAGTATGTGAGAATTGACAAGTCCTTTTTAAGCTAACGTGCAGGCAAATGCACTAAGGAAAACTTTCCTTAGTCTTCCACTGAATGCTTAAATGTCAGAATTTTGAATATTCTAGGGATACTGTAAAACAGACAAGTTAATAGCAACAATTACCATTGACATATTAAAAAACAAAATAATGCCTAGTTTTAGACATAATTCACATCACTTTGTGCGATAACATTCTCTCATGGATGACAATCACCACGTTTTGATTATTTAGCTTAGTGTATAGCATACACTATATTCTAGTAATTTATTTTTCTGAGATAGAGAAGCTGTGGTCTTGTAAGTACTGCCTGCCTTATATCTCAGCAGCCCATCTAAAATCATGGATTAAACTCGCTCTTTGAAGAGCATCTAAAAATAGGTAACCTACATAGAAAGCAGAGCAGGAAATCTGGATTGCTCCTTGAACAAAGTGATGATGAAGGACCTCCTGTCTTGGCCTAGATTCGCTTTTTGGATTCCGCACTGATTTTCTCCACCTTTTTTTCTGAATCCACCTGAAAAGAAACAAACATGTCCTTTCAGCATTAATTAATCTTGGATTTGGTTGAAACACTTGTCTTATCCTACCTCATCACAATACCACCACAAAGAAAAAAAGTTTCATATTGTCTACAATCATGCATTACAGAAAGAGATTATAATAATAAGTAAGATAAGTAAGTTTGGAGTTTTAGATTGCAGTCCAGATGTATTTTGGAATGCTGACCATTTCGAAACTAAGACCTTATGGAACATTTGTGGACCATTTGCACTTCAAGCAGCTTCATAACAACTCTAGGCACCTGCCAAAATCAACCCAATAATGAGCAGAATTTACACAGGAAGGTTTCTGTCAGTGGTTCTCAGCCACAAATGAATATTAGAGAAAAAAATCTGAGTGACTCACCCAGATGTTTATATCTTTTGCCAGTTCCCTTCTGAAGTCAAGGTGGACTACATTTATTTGATCTTTATTCGTGGTAGCTGGCCTGCCCTCTTGAATGTTCGCAATATATATTATGGGTTTAAGAAAGCCATAAAGAACTCTTGCTTTTTGACTAAACAGAATTTTGTAGCAAACAAATTGCTGACTCATACAAAATAATTGCAAAATAACAATTTAGAAAGGAAGAATTCTTGATTTATGTCTGCCATCCTTCCAGACCACATGTTAAATGGAAATTGTTTACGACAAGAGAATTAATCCTAGCAGTGAAAGAGAGGACTATAAGGAACATGGAAGAAAGTTCCTTGCAAACTTGGTTCTAGGATTTTAGCTTTATCAGCTTTTTAGTTAAACTTTCCAGCTGAATCCACAAAACAGAAACTCTCAGGTTTCTTGCCTGCCTTCATGACTTTGTGCCACTTGTAAGCATGACAAATGATACAAAGGCTGTTATTATGACTAAGAAATATGCACTCCATTAGGCTCCTGCAAAAATATATCTCAAGAGACAAAAATCATGTTGCTCTTTCCATCAGCTTCCTCTGCATTCCTCTGACCAAACAGGTTCATTTCACGAAGGCAAGGGGCACTGTCAAATAATGAGCCATTCCATCAGATTGCAAGAATAGTGGATTTATACCTCTATATGAGATTGCATTTGATTTTTTTTTATGAGCCTGTCACTTCTTGTATTAAAGTTTTTGCTGTTTCATGATTTCCAGATTTTTGTATTAATGCTTATTTTACTAACTTTATTATGCTTCATAATTAACAAAATAAAAATACGTATACATCAAACTATTAATAAGGACCGGTTTTTCCCAGTTCTATCTATGTTACCCACCAGAGCAAGGAGGCAAGGAATGTTACAGATCCTACTCTCTCAGGACGTTCATTAGTGGAACCAAGAAGAAAGACCTTCTCCATGATTGGCCCTTCCCTGTGATACATCATCCCAACAGAAAAAAAGATCCCCACTTTCATACTCTTCGAAAAGGTCCTGAAGATATGGTTCTGCCTATTGACCTGGGGACCCCAGGGTAATATGGAGCCCATCGAGTTTGATTATTATCACCATGGGCATGGGGTTTTTTTTGGCTTTTGTATTGAGATTTTTATTTTTGTAAGCCAACTGAATCGTTGTGAGCTGAGTGGCTATATCAATTTTTCTAAAAAAATAAATTTACTTCAAAAATAAATAATAATTAAAAAGAGAGAAGAATGGGTCTGAAAATTATTTGAAAAGTTCCAAAATCCTTTACTCCTTTTGCCAACAAAAATCTAATCCACGTTTTGGTAAGCAACCTATATAAACAATGATACTATGCTTAGACATCTTGTAAGAGAAGACACATCTTACTTGATTAACAAAATCCCTACATTCAAAATAACAGTGGAGTTTACTTTTCAAAGGTTATGGCAAATTTAAACCATTTCAATTTTGCATTAGGCTGCAAATTTTTGTTAATATTCTTGACAAAGGTCACTGTATTATAATTCAGTTCAATTATAGGTTTTGGAAATTGAACAGTTCCAGTCATCTGAATAAAAATGGAAAGGAAGATTGCCAGAGAATTGAGTGCAGTATTGTGAAATCAATACTGTTAGAAACTATTTGAATGAAGAGCTGAAGAAGCTTCTTGGATGAGAAGCAAAATATTTTCAAAGAAAAACCAGAAAGTCCAGTTGCCTCTTGAAAAAGCACCTTTGGGATATTTGAAAGAATATGTTTTTAATATGCCTAAAACTGAAGTTATTTCTTACTTAAATCCCAAGTGCATGCCATAATTAATATAGTTTTATTTATGTTAGTTCTAGTTATACAGGCACTCACCTCACATATATGACTCTGGGAGGCTTACAAAATTAAAAACATAAATAATAACCAAAAAGAACAAAACACATTGAAAATGTAAAAATTATTAAAGCAACTACTGCATTTTCATTCAGAGTAATAAATATGTTTTTTTCTTTCAGCTGATTCTTGCTACATGGGAAGGAAATTATAACTTACAGTGTCAGAACTTGATCAGCGCAGGAGAAACTGACATCAGGGTAAAAGGAACTTAGCAGGGAACAATGTTTTCGCACATGCTTTAATGCATCTGACCCGAACAATCGATCTGCATAAGTGTAGGATCTGAATCCCTAAAATTCCCCACAAGAGTCTTAATGCATCAGGAGAGCATTAAGTTAAAAAACATCTGCTGTAATAAATGTTTTGTAGAGATTTCAACAACCTTAGCAGTTACTGTTCCACTGAGTTTCTTGGTGCTTATTTTGGACAGTCATGTATGGGATTGCATTGTCTATGTTTGATTTATATGACTATCCATTTTACAACAGTGACTTTGGGTGATGTACAGGGATTAAAAACAGATGTTATATATAACCCCTGGTGCCCAAGATCAAACCAATAATCCCAATCATAAAAAAAAAAATCACATCAGCAGTAGAACTCACCTAACCTCTTGATCCAAGAGCCTAGGGAAAACTCTTCCATGTACTTAAATTCCAGTGATTGGAATTTTTATTTGCCCTATTTTTATTCTTACTTCTTGTTTGGGAACAGTGCACAAGATTCATTTTCCTAATCTTAAAATTCTTGTAAAGGTTGTTTGCTTTTTATTAGCAAAATTATCACCAAAATTATTTTCCTAAAAATAGTTTTACTAAGCTCCATTATGCCATACACGTTTTGCCACACAGTGTCATGTCCTTCCTTGCCTAGGTAAAGAAGCACTGTGCATAAAGTGAGAATGAGCAGTTACATCTTTGACATCATAGTCCAAGCACCTTCTTTTTCCTACATCCGTTTAGGTGTGTCTGTTCAAAGGACATATGGTTATTGTCAGGCTATATAATTGCTTCTAGAAACTTGAGGCTATCAATGTAGTAAGTCAATGAGAGCACAGGTGTCAAACTCAACCAAGTCACACGACATATCACAACATATCGCAACATTTTTTTGCCTTTGCTAAAAGCCATTGGGCACCTTCTTAGAAGTAAAGTAATAATTAAATTACAAATATGTTTCCAGCAACATTAAATTTTATTTTTAGCTACTGTAGAATATCTTCAGAAAGAATTAGTATTTTTTCCTATGGTTTCTTTAAATTAACTAAATATGTTGTTATGAGATGATTAATTTTGCAGATTCTTTCTTGCAGGTGGCCCAGGTGTTGTGGTGGTATTACTTTTCCAAAGTCATTGAATTTGCTGACACTGTTTTCTTTGTTTTGCGAAAGAAAAACAATCAAATAACTTTTCTTCATGTTTATCATCATGCCACTATGTTTAACATCTGGTGGTGCGTCATGAACTGGATACCTTGTGGACAAAGTGAGTATATAAAGATGTCAATTAAGATATTGCAAAACAACATACTTGGAAAACATTCCTGTAGAATGTGTCTGATTGCCAATCTGCATTATTTAAAAAAAAGTGTGTGTGTGTGTGTGTAACAATACCTTTAGTAAACATGAGTGAAAGATGGGTCTGACTCCGAATAAACATTCGGCAATAGTTGAATAGAGGATCATAGAAGACTGCAGCAGGCCACAGAGATCAAGATGTATTCTTCAGTGCTAAGAAAACGGTAATGTTTGAAGTGTCATAAATTGTCACTTAATTATAATGCTGCTTCACAGAAAGTATTTTATAATAAATATGACAACATATTTATGTTTTCACAGGCTTCTTTGGACCCACTTTGAATAGTTTTATCCACATCCTCATGTATTCCTACTATGGATTGTCAGTCATTCCATCCATGCGTAAATATCTTTGGTGGAAGAAATATCTCACTCAAGCACAACTGGTACAATTATATTCTTATTTATTCTTAGTAAATCACCATTTAAAGAGTTCAAATCCTAAGTGTTGAAGCAAGGTAGAATTATGGGGACAAACCACTTTGAAGCAAAGAAAACTGAGGAAAAAATAAATTTGGGCGGTAGATTATTCAGCTTTATGAAACTTCCATGGTAAGTTTTTATGCACACTTGAATCCAACTATTTCTACTGTATAATGCAGTGATGGGCAAAATGGGACCTTTAAATGTGGAGCTTTGCTTCTATTTGCTTTAACTATCATGATCATAAATGAGAAATGATGGCAGATGTACTTCAGCATCTGAAAGATCACAGTATGCTCTGAAGCTGGAGTCAGAAAATATAGTCATCTATTCCAAGAATTACGTAACACAGAAAGTGAGACCAAGAAAGGAAATAATTTGATGAGAAACAGAGCAGTTGTAAATCACCAAGTGTTTGATATTTGAACACTTATTTTAAATTAGAAGATAAATGTGCATTGCAACACTTATTGGTAAATGTAGATCTATTCCAGTTCTCCCCTCTTGTTCCAAACTGCCCCGCCAAATGATCCCTCCCCAAACAATTATGGTATGGCTGCAGATCACTTGCCTGGACAGAACAGACCATTTCTAATGATCATATTATGAGGATCAATTTTAATCTGACAAATTCATTCTGCAACTGGTGCGATGTTTTCTTCTTTTAACAGATTCAGTTTTTGCTCACCATTACACATACACTCAGTGCAGCTGTCAAACCCTGTGGTTTTCCCTTTGGATGCCTCGTCTTCCAGGTCTCCTATATGGCCACATTGGTGGTTCTGTTCATTAACTTTTACGTCAAGGTAAGCAGAGCAAGAGAATGGAGAAGTACAGGCACAGGTCTGTTTTTAAGGAATGAAACTTGTCACTTGAAATACAAGCACCTCTCCTTTGAGGGTTTAAGTAATATGATGCTTCTGATTGATTGTCCAACCTAGTTTGACCCAAGATTTTGTTTCTCTTTGACGCGCTTATTTTCCCCATGAAATATGTTAAATTAAGTTGCTACATGCATATTCCTGCATAGTCTGAACCCCACCCTAACTCTTTTTGCTCTTGACTTCAAAGCCCTGCACAGCTTTACCTGCTGAGGATTGATAGTGAATGACATAGTCAAATGATGAATATAATTAGTCTAGTTCTAACTGCAAATCAATAGTAACCTCATATAGGACTCATATATTATTTCCCAAACAGTAGGAAAGCATTCATAAAATTGAAAAAGTTAATTTAGGCTATTGGATGCAACCTCCTCCTCACTGTGTGAATTCGAAGGGATAGATGGTTCTAAAGACTCTCCCTTTTAGGTAGAGGCTGTATAAATAGGGGCAAGTTATTCATTACATGAATTTTATCCAGCTTAGCATAGTCTTGTATGCTATGTTGGGCTAATTTAAATCTTTCCATAGAATCCCTTGTGGAAATACAACAGTCCTTCTGTATTGTTTCTAACTTTTTTTTTTTTTGCACAACCTGTATGTTTTTTCTAGCAGTTTCACATGCCCCATTTATCTTGTCTTCAAAGCTATGCTTCTTCTGTTACAATTATATTGCATTCTCTTGGTACCCAAAGCTGTGCTTATCTGAGAAAATGTCCTTCAGAAGTGGTTCACCCAGTGGTTATAAAAGCTAGACTTTTCACATCTCAATTTGGCAAATTTAGTGCCTGTGTTTTTTAAAGTAGGAAAGAATGGTAAGACAAAGTATTCTCAACCATCTTTTCATTACGTTGTCTTATAAGAAGAAATAATGCAATTATTAGGATAAGTATGATTGCATAATGGGCAAAAGGTGAGCTGGAAGAACTTTTCTGCAAAATTTTTCTTTTCACAAATATAATATTGTTGGATCTATGTCCAGGGTGGGGTGGAGTGCATTAAAAGGGCAAAGAAAAAGTGCAGTTTGTGCTGCCTATTTAGCTGTTCCACAGTCAGAAGGGATAGTTCTACAAACCAACTTGCAATAGCAAGATATGAAAACTGTTAAATTAAGTGGGCATTACCTAGTATGAAAGTATTGTATTGATGTGAGATTGTGTGCTTAAGCATTAGACAAATCACATCTGCATGCTTTTTTATATCCGCTTATTATCACCATTTTAACTTCTCTTTTCAGACATATCGGAAAGCATCTTCAAAAGCCAATATGAAAGAGATTCCTCTGGTGACCGAAATTAAGAATGGGTTCCATAAAAACTACCTAAAGGAAATTAATGGCGCTCTGAAGAAAAAAGCACAATAACCATATTTTTACTATTACATTGTAGAATACAAATACCTCTCACCACACTTTTCTAAAACAAAGCAAAACTATTATACACAACTTTAGTACAATTTTAAACTCGGTGGTAACTGGTTCTTCTACTCTCTAATTGATTTCTTTTTAACAATAAGACTTGTAAACGGTGAAGGCACTTTTATTCACCTCTTTTATTGGGCTGAAGTCAAATTGCATTCTGTAATTCTTAATATAGAGAACATGCCTTGAGAACTTTCCCTTTAATAACAAAGATTTGGATATTTTTGAATAGAATCTAAAAAGTTAAAATAGCGCCAGACTGAAGTCTATGAGAAAACAATATGTATTATTTGTTCAGCTATACAGCTCACTCCTTTTTTGTCTTCTCTTAGTTTCCCTTAATTTATAATAGAGGGGGGAAATCTTTGTACTCAAAATCTTGGTTGTTGCCTTGACGGTGCTATAGATTGCTCTTATCACCCATTCTAGATACAGGATGGAATACATAGTGCAATGGGATTAATTACAAATTCATTTAGCTACAGTGAAACCATCTGAACATTAGTGTGGTTGTATGCCACCTTTTTAAAATGTACTGTTTTAAAACTAAACAATAGCTCAATAGCTCCATAAATATTTGTAGCTGTAGCTGTATATCTTAAACACCATGACAATCACAATGGCCTGAGTGTTATCCACTTTGGAGGTTGAAGACCAAAAATGTTGGTTTTATTCCCAAATGTCAATTGTTACTTTGACATTCAATAGGGACACTTTCTATTCTCATTAAGCCACATCTACAGACAATGAAAACCATGATTCAGCAAATCAAATGGCTGATTGAGTGTACGTTAATGTTAATAATATAACTGAGACTAGCAATGCAACAAGGAAACTCGGCCTTCCTGAAAACAGGTTTGCCCATGCATGCCAACTTGGCATTTTGGATATCGAGTAAAATTCAACAGCATGAGATGTGAAAAGCTATATTCAGCTTAGTATTCAAATACTGAAGATGGGACTACGCAAATCACTCTACACAGGGCTAAATGCATTTATCCAGTTTGAAACGCTTTTCTATTGTATAAATAGGTAACAGGTGGAGAAAAGCATTTGCAAAGCTAGTAATTCCACAAACTCAAGAGACATGTTCAGTTCTAAAAGTAAAATGATGTGGGGGGGGGGGTGTCAGTTGGTATTTGGCTGGCCATTTTATATTTTATTTTGCACACCATTTCTGTATTTTTAATGTCTAGCTTCATAGCCAAATATTATCATTCCTATTGCAGAGGGAGGAAGATATGAAAAAGGAATAGCCAGAGATCCACCGCAAACATTTTTTTCACCAATCCAGCTTAAGTATTTCTCTGAAAGGTTCAATAGTATGATTGGAATTTTGTATTCTAATTCCCCAAAGATGTTTCATGTAATTCCCCATAACTCTCTACTGAAAGTCAGCACCAAAAACCCTAGAAAAATAATATTCCATCACAATGATGCATTAGGCCAGGACTCTCCAAACTTGGCAACTTGAAGGCTCGTAGACTTCAACACCCAGATTCAGGTAGTGGAATTCTGGGAGTTGAAGTCCAGAAGTCTTAAAAGTTGCCAGGTTTGGAGACCCCTGAATGAGACTAACTTCTAGAATTCCAATCTGCATGATCTGATTGATTGCGAGCGCGGAGAATTGAAACCTGGGTTTATTGAAGGTAACAATTGAGGAAGAGGGTTTAAACAAAGTAAGTCATCAAATCTCTGTAATGAGGACCCATAATGAACAATGTTCAGGAGCCCCTGAAGGGATCCTCTTAGAAACCTTTCCACAGGTCAGTGAATAGTAGAGATAGTAAACTGCACAATGATTGTCTGTCTCACCTTGATGGTTTTTTTTTTAAAAAAAAAAAACTAACTGCCTTAATGATTAAGGCTTAATCAAGCTTTTAAAGGGCTGGAAAAAATGTTATCAAGTTAACATTTAAAACCATTTGAATAAGCTACATTCAGGTATTCACCGAATGCAGAAAAAAACCAATCAAAGTGCTGCTATTTTGAATTGCAACCAAGATTATGACTTTTAAAATTATTTTCTTGTAAACATTGACCATTGAAAATAAATGAAGTTTTACAGCAATGTATTTTAAAGTCTTCTCTTTTCTGTCCATGTGGCACTGTAATAGCTTCAAAAACAGTAGTTGGCAAGTTATTGTTAACTTTCAGTTAGTTTCTTCAACCTGATGAAACCTATACCACTTTTTATTGTAACAGCCTTACTCTTTCAAGATGTAGAAGAGGTCTATGTACCAACTGTATGTTTCCTTTAGAAATGCAATTTATAATTAATTTCTTTCCTTGCTGTTTGGCTTACCAAACTACTGCAGTGATACCGCGTTGATTTCCAAGACTTGCAAAACATTTGGTAAGTTGTTTTTCCATGGATACTCATGAAGATTTAGAAGATTAATTCTTTTCTAAGGTACTCAAAACAGGCTGAAGTGGATCTTTCACAATTCCTAACAGGATGCCAAAACAAGATACTGGTCATTTGTCCAGTAGCAGTCATAGTCTAGCACAGTGGCTCCCAACCTTGTGGCAACCAGGGACCGGTTCCGTGGAGAGGTTTTTCTGTTGACTGGAAGAGGGGGGGGGGCTGGTTGTGTGTGCTATCTGAATCCCGCAGATGGGGCTTTGCCTGTTTGTGCAGCCTGGTCTTGGCATGCAGTGGCCCAGGTGACAGTTCATGGTCCCGGGGGTTAGGAACCCCTCGTCTAGTAGTCCTCCACTCTGTTTCATCCCAGATACTGTATATAGTCCTTGACTTACAACCGTGATTCGACCTAGTAATTATGATAAGTCATGATAGCTGTAAAGCAAGTCATCAAGTGACCAATCTGATTTAAACTTGTTTTGCAGTGGATGCTGCAGTTGTAAAGCAAACACTGCATTCATTAAGCAAGTCTATTATTTCCTGTGGGCCATTTTTTTTGCTGAAAACTGGGTTTTTATGTATTTATTTATATATATATTATGTGAATCTCTAATGTAGCTGATTGCTGTGGTTCAAAACAGAATTTGAAGGGTTTTCTTCCAATGCAAAACCTCATTAGTATTATCCCCCTTCTGGCCAAGAAAACATCTGAAAATTTGATTGTGCTGAATAATGAGACAATGACTACTACATATTGAATATATTCATCCAGTGTATTTTCAAGTGATTTTGATGTATTTGATGAGTGTTCCTTAAGCTTACATTTCAAATAAATGTAAGTTAGCAAAACCAGTGGAAGTTTTGCTACCGTGTGGTCAGTGGCATTTCCATCCTGTGGGGAAAGAAGGAAAACCATTTCAAAATTTATGTTGACATCTTGCAACAGAAACTAAAACTAACCACGAGTTAAAATATCATTTGTTTTTATACCAACTCATCATACAGAAAAAGCCACAATATGTTGATCAGGTGAGTGTCAACCTGAAGAGCATTGCTCATGTGGGTAACTGGAGACCAGATACTTAATCTCTGTGTGAAATGTTTAGTAAAAATGTATCTTCATACTCAGTTGAAATCTGTTAATCCTTACATTTCTCAAGTTTCATGTTGAAATGTACACTGAATTATAACACATTTTCATTGTGAATGGTTCCATCAAGGCCCTTCATGTTTTCCTGCAGTATATCCATGGACTCTATTCTGCAATAAAAGGCAAAACAGAAGCAACTGAGATGTGCAAAGTGGAAACAGAACTGCTTAGAAGTGAAGTTTATCTAGTTCTCACTTCACTCATACAACAGACCCAGAATAAAAGTCTGCAATCTAAATTTCATTGTTATTTGTGCAATATAGGATGGGTCTTTCACCTCTAGTACAAAAAGCAAGAAATGAATGTGTCAGGTAAAATATCAGAGGTAGCAAATTTGGAAGTCTCTGCCCAATATAAGATTTGCAAGTCAGGGTACAACACAATAAATTGTGCATAACCTGGAAATTATACTGTATATGTGAATGAGCCACAGTGACACATTGGTTAGAATGCAGTATTGCAGGCTAACTCTGCCCACAGCCAGGAGTTCCATCCTGACCAGCTCAAGATTGACTCAAACGTCCATCCTTCTGAGGTCAGTAAAATAAGGACTCATATTGTTGAGAGCAATATGCTAAAACCATCAAGAGAGGGCTATAAAGCACTATGGAGTGATATATAAGTCTATTGCTAAGGGCTATTGCTATATAACTTTAAAAAAAAAAAAGCTTACTCAAACCGCTAGGGAAAACTCCAAATAGCACAGGAGAAGAAAGTACCATCCATTTCCTGATGTTTGTTACTTTCAATTTATAGTGTAAACACAATCTAGAAATGGTGAGATAGATATATTTGAACCCACATCCCAGAGAAAAGATGTGCAAAGGAAGGGTTTAATGGTGCTTTTTGGACAGACAGGAGAAAATACCTCTGTATCTGATGAATGCAAAATGCATTCAGTTTACTGTTCAGTTTATGGGATTGTTTTGTCCAAAATTCCTGTAACAAATTTTATTAATGTGAGTCAGATGACAAAAGCATTAAATCGATTAACGAACAATGGAGAAAGAAAAAATCACACATACCACAGTCCCCTTTTCAAGGCTTGAGAGAAACTCTGTTTTCTTCTCAAGATTGACAAGTTCTTTAACAACACTCTTGTGGAAGGTTTCCAATTCATGCAGCCTGCAGCAGATGTGTCAAAGATACTGATTTCATTAGCAAAAAAGAATCCTGATATTGCTATATACTAGTGCAAAATATAAATGCCATCATCCACTTCATCGGTTTCTGTCAAGGGTCTTAATTGGTTTGCACTGCTTGATTAGGAAATCAACTGACGAGTAAATCAATCTAGCTTGAAAAACATCTAATACAGGCAGTCCTCAGCTTACAACAGTTCATTTATGGCCGTTAAATGAAAACATTGAGTTATGACAGTTTTCCATGCTTATGACCTTTGCAGCCTCCCCATGATCACATGATCAAAATTCAGACCCTTGGCAACTGTCTGATTTATGATGGTTGGAGTCATAACACCTTTTGCAAATATCTCACAAGTGAAGTCAATGGGGAAACCAGATTCACTTAACAACCATGTCACTAATTGGACAACTGCAGTGATTCACTTAACCAGGAAAGGTGGTAAAATGGAGCAAAATTCACTTAACAAATGTCTCACTTAGCAACAAAAATTTGGGATTCAATTGTGGTCCTAACTCGAAATAAATTATTTATGAACCATATTTTGGGGACATTTGGTTTCCTTCAAGACTTTTTATTGTGGAAGCCTTGTTAAAACTAACCACAATGCACAGATTTCCCTCAACTATTGACTGAATTTATTATATTATTATATTAATTTTTTATTTTATTTTTTATTTATTTATTTAGTCAAGCGATTATTAGATAACAGGTATAAGTATAAACAGTTATGAGTGCATGAAATGGATACATATAAGAAAAATAAAAGAAACAACAGAACAGGGACAGAACAGTAAATAAAAGAAAAATAAAAGAAACAACAGAACAGGGACAGTAGGCACGTTGGTGCGCTTATGCATGCCCCCTACAGATCTCTTAGGAAAGGGGTGAGGTCAATAGTAGACAGTCTAATGTTAAATTTTTGGGGGTTTGGGGAAGAAACCACAGAGTCAGGTAGAGTACTCCAGACATTGACCACTCTTGCTGAAGTCGTATTTCCTACAATCAAGTTTGGTGCAATTAACCTTGAGTTTGTATCTATTGTTTGCTCTTGTATTGTTATGGTTGAAGCTGAAGTATTCATTGACAGGTAGGACATTGCAATGTATGATTTTATATACCATACTTAGATTGGACCAAAGGCAGCACAGTTCTAGGTTTTCTAGGTCTAGAATTTCAAGTCTGGTGGCATAAGGTATTCTACAACGAGTAGAGGAGTGGAGAACTCTTCTTGTGAAATATTTCTGGACTTTCTCAACTGTATTAATATCAGATATGTAATGCGGGTTCCAGACTGATGAGCTGTATTCAAGTATTGGTCTAGCAAATGTTTTGTATGCTCTAGTTAGTAGTGTGATATTACCGGAGAAAAAGCTATGCAAGATTAGGTTAACAACTCTTAATGCCCTTTTGGCTATGGAGTTACAGTGGGCTCTAGCACTTAGGTCATTAGAGATGAGTACTCCAAGGTCTTTGACAAAGTTTGGATCATCAACAAGGTCTTGACTATTCAGCTTGTATTTTATTTTCTGATTTTTTTTGCCAATATTTCTTTACAACGCACAATCTAAGAGTATTGTACACATTCTACCTTGATGATCAGTTCACACAATGCAATAGCAAGACACAAATAAGCCTAGCAAATATCTAACTTGCCATGCTAATTTGTTTAATTAATTATTTATGGACCCGCTTCCAATGCAAGACTTATAAAGGAAGAACAATCATGGGCTGAAGTACGGAAATCGAAGTGTGTATACATTGTGCTGGTTTGCCCATTACTTTAATTAAATATTCCTGAGCCAAAGAAATGAGTACCTTATTTGCCGGCGTATAAGACGACCCGGCGTATAAGATGACCCCCGCCCCGTAACTAATCATCCAATATTTACACAGTGTGCATGTTATTCTGTGTTGGTCAGCCAAACGATCCCAGCGGGGTCACCGGAAACGCCCTCCAGAAATCCCCGGGGCTGCAGAGGCAGGGTGGAGTGCCAGGGGCCGTAGGAGGAGCAGGAAGGCGGGCGGCCTTCACATGGCCCTGCCTGGGGCAACAGGAGCGGCCCACGCTCTTACTCCCCCCAGTCGCTGCAGCCTCGGGCGGAGCGAGGCGAGCAGGATTCGAACCTGATTCAGAGACACGGGGAGGCTCTTGGCGGAAGCGACGCGGGGGATCCGGGAAGCCAGAGGCGCCTTCGCTGCGTCCCACAAGCATCCGATAGCCGGCAGTGGATATACCGGCGTATAAGACAACCCCCCCACTTGGAGGCATGTTTTTCAGGGCAAAAAAATCGTCTTATATGCCGGCAAATATGGTATGTTTTTCCTAGGTGAACAGAACAGCATCAAAGCTTCATCTTATGCATCATGAGTAGTCCCATCTCCTTAAACCTCTACCCAGAAAAGAGATCGCTGTGCTTTTCCTACACAAGATGGGTACCACTTACCGCTTCTGATGGATCCGATGCAACAAGGCTGATACATTCTGTTCAGGTGCCTTCAAGACGCTGTGTGCATAAATCTCCATCTTCTTGACCCTAAACTAAGTCACAGTACTGGGAGATTAGAATCACAAATTATTTGTAGTAATAAAAGAAGAATAACCCTAATCTAAATTGTCTGTAGAGATCACACAGTATAAAAAAGAGCTGGAAGGGAAGACAGGAAAAAAGGAGAGAGAACTGGTTGCACATAAGGGAATTGGCAATAGGGGAAAAAAAATCTGTTTACATATTTGGGAGCCTATCTAGAAGTTATTCGCAAGTACAAAAATGACTCTTGGCAAATTGTAAGGAAGAAGAATTACCCAAAATGTTTTCTTCAATTCAGCTGTAAAATTCTCAAAAGCAGCAATAATCCCCGGGTCACCAAATTCTTCTCCAAGTATTTTAGAGGCAAATACTTCGTTTTCAAATTCATTTAAAGGCTGGCCTGCAAAAACAGAGGCACAACTCTCCTAACAAGGCATTTACAACAATAACCAGCCGAAAGATAATCAGGAAAATACAAAGCTGTGTTTAAGTGAACGAATAGGAAAACTCTTTAACTTTCTAGACATGGTATGTAAGACGGGAAACCTCTACAAAGAAACATTGCCAATTATCTGAAACATGATTTCTCTCATCCATACTTACCAAAAGTTTAATTTTTTGTTGTAAAACTTACTGTGAGAAGTCCTGTGTCCTCCCCTTATTTACAGTAGCTATATGGTAATTCATCTTCATGCTGATTTTAGCATTCTGGAGATCTTGACTCATAAAGTCCTTTAATAATGTTTTTTTTTTTAAAAAAATCATCATCATCATCTGGGAACTTCAGTTTGTAATCTGTTCATTCATGGTATTTTAATTTGTTTTAATGTTTTTGATTAAATTGTAACAGCTGACAAACTGCAGAGAAGTGAAATGGCTATATAAATGTTAACATAAGGAAATTAATAGGAGGCCATCTTACCTCCTAAATATTTTGATTCTGGGGTGGTGTAACAGGTTATAGACTGGAAATATTTATGAAGATTGAAGCATAGGGAAAATGTTGAACACTTCCATGGTTTTAACTCTTAAAATCATACACAGGTGTTTTTTTTAAATCAGGTGGCGAGGTGGTACAGTGGTTAGAATGCAGTACTGCGGGCTACTTCTGCTGACTGCCGGCAGTTCAGCAGTACGAGTCTCATCTGATGACTCAGCTTTCCATCTTTCTGAGGTCGGTAAAATGGGGACAATATGCTGACTCTTTTAAACTGTTTAGAGAGAGCTATAAACCATTGCAAAGCAGTATATATTGCTATCAATTATAAAAAATATGAACCAAGTGTTTTCTCTCTTAAGCTACCTTTTCAGGGAATGCTCAAGGAGATCACCAATGACAGGAGAGATGAAATCCAAATTCAGACTATATTAAAGAGAGTGTTAGCAAAAATTAGAGCTGCTAAAAATGAAACAAAAATTTATCCTCAGAATGCTCTCAAAGCAGGCTTTTGCTTTTGAGAAAACACAAGTGAAAAGGTAATGTATTACTCATTGTATCCATTCTGAAAGCAGGCCATCAAAGCCGACACCAGCCAGAGCAGAGCAAAACTCAAAGAAGTAGTACCGTAAAACATTGGAAGATATGGAGAGATCTGGCCCATAGAATCGCCAAGAGTTGGTCACAACTGAATGGATAACCTGATCATCAATTTCATTATCTGAAGGCAATTCGATTCGGATCACACATTTTTGCTCCAACTTTTATGGAATGTTGTCACTAGAGTTCTAGTGTGATTACCTTTTGGTGTTTCATCTGCCATTTCTGTGGAGGAAAAGAGTTTTCTTAGTTCAAAGGCTGGGCTGAATTCATTATTAGGCAGCCTTTCAGTGTGTTTTGAGCGTTTTCTACTGAAATCAGCTGACCATTCTAGGAAAAAAAACCCATATCCAGTAGTTAGTGGGAAGTTTCACCAGGTTAGAATAACTTTAAAAGAATAACTATATTGTCACTAAGTCTATACTAATCGGCATACATAAACTGAAATTTCATTGCATATAGCCGTCAAAGGGTCACCACCTCCAATATACACTACATAAACATGACAAATAAATTAAAAAATATGCATATACCCACATACATTATATGACACAGAGAAAAGACTCCTTAGACTTTCATCATATTAAATGTCACTGAAATTTTGATGGGACTTGCAATTCAAACCAAGCTTTGTTCACATCATTTGGACCCATACAGCATGGCTTTTTCAGTGTTGATAATTAAACTGTCACAGCGAGAGAAAATGTTGATAATTAAACTGTCAACAGCGGGAGGAAAAAGCAGAGAAGACTGATACCATCCTTCTCCTTAAAAACTAAAACATTGCTGACAGGGTTGCTATGTTCCTTTCAGCTTTATCCAATTTTCCTTTGCTAGCACTTATTTTACCTGAAAATTTCCTCTTAGAATTGGAGATTTTATCTTCCAGGAGTTGAGTACTAGGTGTAGCTTCATATTTCTAGAAACCATTAAAAAAAGAGAAAAAGAAAGAAAACACCATCCAAATTGTCAGTATATGAGAGTTCATGAAGTTGGAATAGACATGGTAACAGGCCAGCCAATGGGAACGGTCTGGTGACTAAGAAACAGCACCTGTTGTGAGCCATGCCAGATGGCTCAGAGCCTGGGCATGGCTTAGGCTAACTGGGCTAACTTTGCTGGGCTAATATTACTTCTGTGATGATGATTTCTGGATTCTGCATGGGTATTGTATGCATGCACCTAATAATACTGTATATTATTGTATATGAAGAAGTTTCTTCTATAAATGAATCTTGCTGAATTTAGTTGTGGGCTGGTTGGATTGCCAGAAACTCTCATACAAATTGCAATACTTTTCAAACAGATTCTAGTATTATAATGGAACAATGCAATGGGAATAGTCTGGTGTTTTATAGTTCCATAAATACTAATAACCTCAATGCAGTACGTATTTCACGCATTCCATCTGTGTATACATCTATACATGTGTTTCCAAAATCTTTACCTTGCTTGTTTTAGCATCTGATGGAAAGGATGACAAACTGCTGCTTAACGGGAAAGTGGCACCCATCATTTCTAAGCCATCTAAAACAAAAGATAGTAATATTACGTAAAATATTTATTTGTATCCCGCCTTTATTATTTCACATCTTGCTTTTCTGCAGCTAATGATTAAAAATATGTGTGCAAAAGCAATACTAACAATCATAATACATACACACTTAAAACAATCCTAATGAAGCCCTTGAAGGAAAATTCAACTTCGTCTTACATCCACATTTTATTTTTTGTCTGTCGAGAAGTATTTTCCTTAGGATTAGAAAAACATATCTATTCCTAGATGAAAAACATGATATAAATTAAGGATTAGATGATGCACTGAATGACTTTACAATGCATATGACAGGGGTCCCCTGTAGGCATCTCTTACCAAATTTAATCTAAATTTAGCTTTTAATGTTCTACATCAGGGGTAGTCAACCTTTTTATACCTACCGCTACTTTTGTATCTCTGTTAGTAGTAAAATTTTCTCCATCTGCCCACTGGTTCCACAGTAATGGTGATTTATAAAATAGGAGACAAAACCTCTACCACCCACCATGAAAGCTGGAATGCCCACTAGTAGGTGGTAGGGACCAGGTTGACTAACACTGTTCTAAATCCATCACTTTAAAAATTAGTCCTAATCTAAATTCAGAAGTTGAAAGTAACGTTATAGGTTGGAGGTGGGGTGGGTGCTGAGTACACCTTGTTCAGTAGCATAATTTGGAATGTGGCATTAGGAGCCTTGTAGGGAATTGAACAGCTCCCCAAAGTCAGTTTTTCTTGTGTGTTAGCACCTAGTAGTGCAACAGCTAACTGCTGATGCCAAACGCCATAGATGGGTAACAGCAAACACCCCATTTTTCACTATATCTACCATTATTCAAGTTTTGCCTAATTAATTTACTAATGAGAATTCTCTCCCAACATCCCATCCCAAAATGCAGTATTTCATGATCTTGCATTTTAATCTTTTGAAGCAATAATTCAGACCTTTTTATTATATAGAGAAATCAAATCCCTGCTATTGGCTAGGGCAGGAGACTGGCATCTGCACACGCACGGGATCCAGACAGTGTGCAAAACCATGCCCACGTCCCCCCCCAAAAAACCCACCTTCCACAGAACCAGTCTCTGGCGCCCCAATCCTGAAAGCCACTGGCTAGGGAATCAAGACCAGGCAGCTATTCATTCTATCTCCCAAAGAGAACATCAGGCCAAGAAGACAGCCCTAGCTGCATCCTCAACCAGAGATGTAGTTACATACGGGAAGCTATACAGGTAGTCTTTGATTTATGACCACAATTGAGCCAAAAATTTATGTTGCTAAAAGAGACATTTGATAAATGAGTTGTCCCATTTTACAACCAAGTTGTTAAGTGAATCGCTGCAGCTGTTATTTAGTAACAGTTAAGTGAATCTGGTTTCCCCGTTTACTTTGCTTGTCAGAAGGTTGCAAAAAGGTGAATCACTTGACCCCAGGACACTGCAACCATCATCAATATGAGTCAGTTGCCAAGCATCTGAATTTTGATCATGTGACTATGGGAGTGCTGCAATGGTTGTAAGAGTGAAAAAATGCCGTAAGTGTGAAAATGTAAGTCGTTTGTTTCAGTGCCATTGTAACTTCGAATTGTCACTCAATGAACTGTTGTAAGTCAAGGACTACCTGTACTGAATAACTGAGTCCATAAGATGGAAATCTAGAGTTCTCAAACTTCATCTTCCAGAAGCCTTCTACATACCTTGACTCTCCCTCCTATTTTGGGATAGTAGTTTGGTCATTCCTGCTACTGCCACCTATCATTTAAGGGTAACTTCATTTCTTAACTTTAATGTGTAAAAAAAAAATAGGATCCTCACAACCTGTGCTGTACTTTGGATGATTAAAGGGTTAATATATAATGGTTTAAATAATTTCTATAATGTCAACTGAGGGCCACACAGTATGTAAGATTATGACTAGAGGATGGAGAGTTCCTTTAGAAAAATATCATTCTCACAAGTGACGAACAAAATCAAGCTTTATTTTTTAAAAATGTAAACACTCCTTTCAATTTTAAATATTATAATGCAGACATTCAAAATTGAAGAGGTTTCAAACATCTCAGATTGTGGGCCAATTTAAAACTTTAAATGAAAATGACATACTCCTGGCACACCACAAGATGGCGATGGTCTGCTACAAAAGTTGCTCCATGTCTTCACAAAGAACTAATGGAGAACATTCCAAATCCTATTACATTACATTACACAGGTTTCTAAATAATAAAATTACACATTCATACACAGTCTGAGACAATAGTGAAAGGAGCAGAGTTCTGAATTGCCAGTTACAGTATGATTAAGTCCACACCACTAGAATATGATATAAAGTTTTAGATTCAAACAGAGTTCAAATGACATTGGACAGAGGCACGTACTTTGACTAATATGTGAATTAGGAGTTGAACAAACATGAATTGGACAATGGGCTGTACAATGAGACATCTCTGATAGTGACTTTGTTCTTCTCTGTATCTTGTCCCTGGGCACTGTTGAATTTTCCACCTAGAGAAGAAACTGAAAGCATCAAATCAAACACCTAACAACAGACCTGCTGCATACAAGTTATTTCACTTACTGCAGCTATGTAAAGGTTACAACCATGCATTCAACTGTTCAAAGTTGTAATGGTGCTAAACAAGGGGAAATTATGATGGTCCGCAAGAGTTTCAGCCACTATAGCATCCCTACAGTCACTTAATTATAATGTGGACATGTGGCACCCAACTTGCGATTATGACACTGACACAAGTCACAATTATGATTTCCTATATTCCCTGCCAACTTCCAGCAAAATCAATCGGGAAGAAGTTGGAAGTCACAACTGAGTGAGGTCATTGGTTAAACACGGTAATCAAGGCTGCCGGAATTGCCATCATTAAGTGATGTGATCACAAGACATCATGCTTTACAACTGTGTTGTTCAGCAACAATTCCTGATCCCATTTGTTATCCTGACCTGAAGACTTCCTGCACTGATCAAAAAGTTCAATTTATTCTGCAGCAGAATTTTAATAATCTTTCACTGAACTCTTAATGTCATGCATGGATGTTGCTACTACTCAGATGAAAGTACATGTTATCTAAATTTGTTGTGGCTGAGAGTTCTGAGGACAGCAAATCTAACCCCCTTTGTTTTTAACAAAGTCTGTAAAAACCACAGCTAAGGTTTAAAGTCTTGGCTTTGCCTGAATATGCTGAAGAATAAAATTGAAAAGAATGAATTACTATGTTTGTTTGTTTTTAATATTGCCTGGAATGAAGATTGGAGGTTAAGAGCATCAAATATACTAAATTAAATGTAGAAACAGTACAAAGTTCTACCATCAAGAGATACTGGTAATGTAAAATCTACGAGAAAAAAACAATATTGACATAAAGGGCCTTAGAAAAGCTAGAACCACCCACCCACCCAAAAAAAGCATGGCAAATTTTCAATCCAATCCTATTACAAAAGAACTTGAAGAATTGAATAAAGATGTCTTTTCAAAAGATCTACTAGAAGGGAAGTATCTCATCCTTAGCTTGTTTCATTCCAGTTGTGTCTGTAAGCGTAAGGATCCCAAGACTGAACAGGGACTCCTTTGACAGACATTTTTGCCTCTCGCTTCACAAAGGAAGGTTGGAGGTTAGGACAGGTATAAATGATTACAAATCTAAAGGACTTTTAAAGCAGAAATTATTTGTTACGCTTCCTGGTCTATTTCCAATCTTTGTTGCAGGCCAAGATTGCCAAAAAGATAAAGTATCTTTATTATAATGACATTACTACTAGATCAATTCTCTCCATTTCCTCCATTTCTTCCTATGTATGTATATATATATATATATATATATATATTAAAAGATCTAATGCTTGTTGGCAATACAGCTACATTCTTGAAGCAAATGACAGCCTACTGAAACATTAATTCAATAGAAGAAATAAGAACCAACATAGTTTCCTTATACTTGGCTCTTCTCCCTTAACCATGCAAAACTTAAAGTACTTTGATTTTTTAAAAAAAATATTTGAAGATATCCACAATAATGCAGTTGTAGATCCTTTCTTTATATTCATTGAAATTCTAACATTGTACAAGGAGAGTACTGTAAGGACAGAGCAATGTAAAACAAAAAAGAGCACAGGTATAAAAAGAGCACAAGTAGAATTCTACATATTCTATGCATCTGACAGCCACATCCATCAGAAAAGAAAAGAAAAGGTCACAATTCCAGTTTTCCTTACTTTCTTTGCGTCATAATCATTGCCACTACTTGGAGAAGACAAAGGCAATACTGTGAGAGGGGAGAAATAAATAAATGTTTGCAATTATAAGCAGAGATGATATAGATATTACAGTACTAATGGAACAAGTTGGAAGTAATATACAATATGCAAACTTAGAAATCATTAATACATGATACTGAACACTGCCAAATCTATATACCTGCACACCTGCACACACTTTTGTAACAATGCTGCAAGTCTAAGTCTGAGCTAAAAAGAATTAGGAGCCCTAATATTTGCTTTAGAACAGAGGTCTCCAAACTTGGCAACTTTAAGACTTGTGGACTTCAACTCAGCTTGCTGGAGAATTCTGGGAGTTGAAGTCCACAAGTCTTAAAGTTGCCAAGTTTGGAGACCTCTGCTTTAGAAATCCTGGTTTAATTTTATCTCCAGTTACCTGGAAACAAGTTGCACTAAACTAATTACTTCTAGCAACATTTTAAACCAATAACTAGTTTCCAATCGTTGTTGTTGTTTTTTTTTTTACCTTTTAGCCTTCTTTTGACTTTTGTTTTTTTCCGAGTGTAGTCTGCCACTTTGGGCAACTTGTTGTCGTGAGAGCTATAGATCCAGCTTTTTTCACTCATATCATTGCTCAGGGACTCTGAGTTACTTTCAGAAAAGAGATGAGCCTTGTAGTTAGAAGGCTGGGGGAAAAACGGAAGCAACTGTCAGTGCCACCCAACTGTCATTACAAAGTTTCCTTCCAGAAGCATTTAAGTGTGTCGTTCACTTTCAAATCAACATTACTGAGCTAACCCTAAAGCAGGGGTCTCCAACCTTGGCTCCTGGAAGCCTGGCGGACTTCAACTCCCAGAATTCCACAGCCTGGCTGTGGAACTCTGGGAGTTGAAGTCCGCCAGGCTTCCAGGAGCCAAGGTTGGAGACCCCTGCCCTAAAGGGTCCAGTGTACCTATTTTGTTCTGGAATCACATTTCTCCCTTGGGGGAAAACTGTCTAAAATGCTTAGGAATCCCTTTTTCAATATTGTGCAGAAACTGAATGTTCAAGGCATCAAAACAAATAGAATACACATAGCGCTTCTAAGGTTAAGTACCCTGCCATGGTCTTAAAAATGGCAACAATCAGCAGATATGTCTGTGGAGATTCTCAGTCCTCCAGGTCATATGGTTGTCCCAAAGGTGCTTTTTCAAGAGGCAACTGGACTTTCGGGTTTTTCTTTGAAGACATTTTGCTTCTCATCCAAGAAGCTTCTTCAGTTTGACTGGATGTTGGGGAATGAGGTTGGAAAGGGGTGTTTTGACTTCCTCACCATCCAGTCAGAGTTGAAGAAGCTTCTTGGATGAGAAGCGAAACTTCTTCAAAGAAAAGCCAGAAAGTCCAGCTGCCTCTTGAAAAAGCACCTTTGGAACAATTAGCAGATATCACTGGGCAAGACAAGGATGTCAATGAAGACCTTGAAACAGGACCTTCAATCGTTATCACAGCTTCACATGAAAAGCCCTTGCCTGAATCCCAAATAAAACTGAGAGAGGCAAGACTTGAATGAACTAAAAAAGGGCTTTTGCATTCCTTGTTTCATTCCTTGAATTCCTTACATCAGACTTACGCCAGCCTTCTTGGGCATAGGACCTCCCAGGCATTATCTGGTCAAAGTTCTCAGAATTTGGAATCTTACTGAGATAGCACAACTCATAGATTTTGGGGGAGGCATGGAGACCGACTAAAAGAATTATGAAAAAGTATTAGAGTAAGAAGAAAAAAACCTGATTAGTAACAACAGAGTTTTGATATATTTGATTTGAATTTTTTTCCCAAGAAAGAAGAGATGAAAAAGTCTTTCAAGCAACATGTTCCATGTTTTTAGAGAGGTTCTGGAAATAAGTGTCAGGTCTTTTCTTTTCATAGCTACATTTATCAATCCTGAGCTTGTATTGCTTCTTTTAATGCATGTGTATTTTTCTTCTATTGATCAGTTCATCATCATAAAATGAAAGTATGCTATATTCTAACTCTGTGGATCTTTGGATAATGGGTGCGGCAACATAGATTTATCTGGCAGGTACCAGGTTGATCTGATCTGATCAAGATAGTTAAATCCAAAAGACAGGCAAAGAAGAAAGGAGGCTACACACTGAAGTTTTTATCTCTTGATGAAGAAAGTGTTGTCATGTTCTTTATGGTAGAATTTAATATCCACAAGCCTTAATTTGATTGAATAATAAGTCTGGAAGTTGTGATTTTTAGAAATCTTCAGACTTGACAGTCATTTCAGGGAAGGGAGAAAGACAGAGCAGGAATTATAGAATGGTTTTCATGTTTATTCTCAAATCTATTCTAGAGTAATTCTATATTCTAGCACAGATATGGTAGGCAATGTAGAAAGATAAAGCAACAGTAGAATCTTTCCCATTTGGACTGTTTGGACTGATTACCAAAGTTGCTATACTGGAATTCTGAAAGCTGTACACCCATTCCTTTTTAGTAACTGCCTCGTTTAGTGACTGCAAATACAACAGCATTTTAAATTTTTTGACCAATGCGCTCACTTACAATCAAATTTCATGCACTTGGCAACAATGCAAGCTAGGAAGAAAATAACATTGGCATAGTTGCACAAGGTAACTTTGTCTGAATGCATTGGCAACAACCAGAGATCTTTTTTTTCTCTCTCTCCCTCTCCCTCTCTCTCTCTCTCTCTCTCACACACACACACACAGTTTGTTTAGCAACCATTTTCACTTCCGATTGAAGGAACAGATTGTGGCCTCTAAATGAGGAGAAGGTGTACTTCCAATTCATCAGGAGGATGAGATTGAGGGAGACTGGAACATCCCTTTCCAAGCGCATCCCTGGCATCTCTCCTTCAAAAGTATTAGTTTCATGCCCGTTTCAGATAAGTAGTGGCCATTCTTGAAAAAATAAAGTGTTCTGTACGATTCATTAACATACTTGCAAGCGCCGCTCTGTGATTGGTCAAAGCGCATGGCAACCTGATTGGTCGAGCGAGCCGCACTGATTGGCCTGCCGCGAATCCCCGCGATTGGTGGAAACTAATCGCAGGAGATTCAAAGCGGTGCCATTGGCCGCGGCCGCCAAGGCCAGGGAATAAAAGCCGCCGCTTTCCTTCGGAAGCCGAGCCGATCTCGGGACTTAATAAAAGAGCTGAACTAAGTCACGGGCTCCCGAGTTTCTTTCCAATGACAGATATGACACTGACGATGAGGGTGGGATCGCGGAATTGAGACCCACCGAGCACGTGGCACCGCAGACAAGGAAACCGACAAGATGGCCAGCATCGCACTACCCGCACCCTTCAGCCAAGCTACTGAGAACTGGGAATCCTACATAGATCGGTTCCTGATGTTCTTAGAAAGTAGCAACCTCAAGGACGTGAGCGGACAGAAAAAAAGGGCCATTTTCCTGACGCACTGCGGGCCCGCAGTGTTTAAGATGGTGAAGGCTCTCGCAAAGCCCGAAGATGTGAAAGAAATGGATTGGGCCGACCTAGAGCCTTTGTTGCGAAGCCACCATGCCCCCACCGTACCCACCCTCATCCAGCGGCACGACTTTTACCACCGGGATCAGAAGGGGGGTAAGAGCATCGGCGACTTCGTAGCAGACCTCTGAAACCAAGGGGGCCTGTGCGGTTTCACCAATATGGATGAGGCGCTCCGAGACCGCGTCGTCCTCGGGCTCAGGGACCCGGTTCTACAGAGCCGATTGATGGCCAAGGGCGACATTTCCCTCGCCAACACCATCGCCGAGGCCACTGCCACCGAAGCGAACCGAAAATCCACAGCCCAAATGCGGAGACCAGGTACCGGGGATCCAGCCACAACAACCAAGACACCAGAAACAAGCCGCTGTCTCACCACCACCCACCATGGCGACCTCGACTCCACCACCGACACCACGGACGACGAGGACATCCACCGACTCCAAACAGAGCGAGACCGGCGCGACCGACGGGGTCGTAAGTCGAGACCCAACTGTGCCGGGGGCGGGGGCGACCACCCGCGATTGGAATGCCAATTTCTCGACGTGATCTGCCGGCACTGCGACAAAAGAGGTCACATAGCCCAAGTCTGCCGGCTCAAGAAAACCTACAGCCCCCGACGGCGAGACAACAGCAACCGGAGACGAGACGGCACCCTCCCCCAGACCCAGGGACCGCCCAACCGAGAATTGTTGAAACTGGGACGGACGGAGTCAACGGGACGGCGAGAACCGGCAGAGAGAGGAAACCCACCAGATGGTCGTCATCGGCCATTCATCAAGCGCAGACGCCAGAAAGGTATACGTGGAAGTGGGCATCGAAGGCAAGCCATGCAAAATGGAGGTGGACTCCGGGTCCTACCTCTCCGTGGTTGCATGGCGGGAAATCAAGCACCTGGTGCCCGACATCCATAAAAGGGGGCTGGAAAGGCAGAAATTAATCCTCAAAGACTACCAAGGGAATCGCATCTCGGTAGTCGGAACAGGACACTTTAAAGTGACCTTCAAGGGGCGCACAGCAAGGCTTCCACTAACAGTCGTGGATAGAGACCACCCCAGCCTTCTGGGACTACAGTGGTTCGCGCCACTCGGGATCGAAGTAACGGGCATCGACCACGTCGCAGAGGCAGACTGGGAAGAACAACTCGCGAGGGACTTCCAGGAAGTGTTCGACGGCACCCTAGGCAAGTACCGAGGGCCCCCTATTTCCTTCAGTTTAGACCCCAGCGTTCCCCTGATACGCCTAAAACCACGGCGGGTACCCTTCGCACTCCAGCCAAAGATCGATGAGCAAATCGACAAGCTCATCAAACAAGGGGTCCTAGAATCAATCGATCACGCCCGGTGGGAGACCCCCATAGTCACTCCAGTCAAGCCCGATGGGTCGGTGAGAATCTGCGGGGACTATAAGGCCACCCTAAATTGCACCTTACAACAGAGCGCCTACCCCGTCCCAGTAGTGCAGCACCTCCTACACTCACTGGGGGGAGGCAAGGTTTTTGCAAAGCTCGACCTGGCACAAGCCTACCAACAGTTGCCGGTTGACGCAGAAACCGCCGAGGCACAGACCATAGTAACCCACCGGGGAGCTTTCCGCTGTAAGAGACTCCAGTTTGGAGTCAGCGTGGCTCCAGGAATTTTCCAGAGCCTCATGGAGAGACTCCTGCAAGGAATCAAGGGGGTGGTGCCCTACTTCGACGACGTGCTGGTGTCAGCGGCCAACCAAAGAGAACTGCAGGGTCACCTGAGGGAGGTACTAACAAAGTTCAAAAACGTGGGGCTAAAAGATAAAAAAGAAAAATGCCAACTGCACACCGAGAGGATTCCTGGGGTACCTTTTAGACCGGCACAGAATTCACTCTACCGAGAAAAAAGTCAGAGCAATCAAGGAAGCCCCCAGACCAAAGAATAAAACGGAACTGCAGGCGTTTCTAGGACTGCTTAATTTCTATAATGTTTTCCTGCCCCAGAAGGCGACCGCAGCGGAGCCTTTGCATAGGCTCTTGGACAAGGCGGCCACATGGAACTGGGGGAAACGCGAGGAAGCCGTTTTCACCAAAACCAAGGACCTGTTCACCTTGGATGCCGTCCTCATCCAATACAACGAGACCCAACCGCTAGCAGTTACATGCGACGCATCACCTTTTGGCATCGGCGCCCTGCTCAGCCACACGCTCCCCGACGGAAAGGAAGCACCCATCGCTTTCTTCTCCAGGACCCTCTCCAAACTGAAAAGGAATTACAGTCAACTGGACAAAGAGGCCCTGGCAATCGTCGCTGCAGTGAAGAGGTTCCACCAGTACCTCTACGGCAGGGTTTTCACCATCATCACCGACCACAAGCCGCTGCTGGGAATCCTGGCAGGGAACAGGGCCACCCCGAACATTCTATCGCCAAGAATGACAAGGTGGTCCGAGTTCCTTGCCGCCTACAGCTACCAGCTCACGCACCGACCCGGTAAGACGATCACCCACGCAGACGCCTTGAGCCGCATGCCACTACCCGACCTGGAGACCAACCTAGCACCCATGATGGCCACCCTTAGCATAGAGACTCTGCCTGATCTACCCGTAACTGCGTGAGACATTACCCGCAAAACTAATAAAGACAAGCATCTGGCGCGGGTGTTACATTGGGTAGAGAAGGGGTGCCCGGAAAAAGACGACAACGAAACATTCAGGACATTCCGAAACCGGCAAACAGAACTGTCGTTACAAAAAGGCTGTTTACTATGGGGGGATAGGGTTGTTATCCCGGGAAATTTACAAGGGGAGGTATTGGAGTTGTTACATGAGGGGCACCCAGGCATCGTTAGAACAAAAGCCCTGGCCAGGAGTTACGCCTGGTGGCCAGGGATGGACAAACAGATCGAGACATGGGTGGCAACATGCAAACGTTGCCAAGAAACCAGGCCGAGCCCTCCTGCCGCACCAATCCTGGAATGGGAAACCCCCAGGGGACCATGGTCCAGGATTCACATAGATTTTGCCGGGCCCACAAAGGAACACATATTCCTTATCACGGTAGATGCTTACTCCAATTGGTTGGAGGTAAGCAACATGAAAACCACCACCACGGAGGCCATGACCAAGGAACTCAGCAAGCTGTTCGCAACCCACGGCCTCCCAGATGTCATCGTGTCGGATAACGGGCCCCAATTTACCTCGCTGGAATTCGAAAAATTCCTAGCGGAACGGGGAATATGGCATGCACTGGCAGCGCCAGCACATCTGGCGGTGAATGGGAGGGCGGAACGAATGGTTCAATTTACGAAAAAAACAATCCAAAAAATTGAACACGGGGAAATCCAAGAAAAAATAAACAAAATGCTTTTTATACAACACATAACCCCGAACACGATAACCAACAAAAACCCAGCAGAACTATTAATGGGGAGGAAATTAAGGTCCCCACTCGACAGACTACACCCCACGTACAACCCAGGAAAAAACCCCAAACTCCTCAAGCAAATACCGAACATTTACACCAGGCGACGCAGTATATGCTAAGAACCTCACTGGGGACCCACTCTGGGTGCCAGCAACCATAACCCAGGTAACAGGTCCCCACTCGTACCGGCTACAAACAACCGATGGACGAGCATGGAAGCGACACATCGATCAAATAAGATCGAGAACCACGGGAAACACAACCGACATGCAAACAAACACAGACATACACCCAGAAAGAGAAGGGAACCCTCCCAGCACAAACCAAGAGGGGAGGGAAGGCCCCGAGAACCAACCCCAACCAGAAAGAAACCAGGAATACTCACCTACCGAAACAGAAATAGGCAGCCAGCTCGAAGCCTCACCAGGGAGGAGCAGCCAGGCCAGCTCAACCAGCCCAGAAAGACCGGGCGGGAGCAGCAACAGCAGCAGCTTGACCAGCCCGGGTAGACTGGGAGGGAGCTGCGATAAAAGGCCCGGCTCACCCTTCCAGGCGGTTCCATCGATGAGGCAGAGAGCAACACAGAACCCAACCGAACCGGCCGGGAGCCAAGCACCAACTAACCGGCGCAGGTCAAGTAGACAAGTACGGAGCCCCACCTACTTACGGGACTACGTTGCGTAGGACCATACCAAGAGGGGGGGGTCTTCTGTACGATTCATTAACATGTAAGCGCCGCTCTGTGATTGGTCAAAGCACACGGCGACCTGATTGGTCAAGCGAGCCTCACTGATTGGCTCACCGCGAATCCCCACGATTGGTGGAAACTAATCGCGGGAGATTCAAAGTGGTGCCATTGGCCGCGGCCACCAAGGCCAGGGAATAAAAGCCGCCGCTTTCCTTCGGAAGCCGAGCCGATCTCGGGACTTAATAAAAGAGCTGAACTAAGTCACGGGCTCCCGAGTTTCTTTCCAACGACGGATGTGACACAAAACACTTAAACTGACCCAGACATATGAAAGACAATGCATTAGATGAAGTTCATAGATGGTGAGAGATGACCAATCTCTCATTTCATGCACTGCTCAAGTAGTGGGTAATATGTTAGGCAGAACTAATCAAATGTCTTAATCATTCAGAAAAATGCATTTAGCAGTTATAGCCCTGAAATCACAAACATTTGGGTGTCTGAACTTAGTGCTCATAAACTGTAATATAGGCTATAATAAATATGAAAATTGGGCATTACCAGACTTCTCTCAAACTTGTTCCGTTTCACATTTCCCTTTTCCAGACTCCTGCATGCAATATAAGACTATGAATGACAGTGTCCGCAGAAAAACCTTTAGCATTATTTCTGCAAAATCCTATACATCAGTGCCCAGTAAATAAAGACTGCATTTCCCAAACTCCTCTGGTTATATTCTCCACCTTTATCTTTCTTCTAAATGTGGTTTATATTGGCATTAATATGTCTTACTTGAACATAATCCAGCCAAGTAGGACTTAAAAGCCCAAAAGCTCCAAAAATTAAGAGTCCCAAGGTTGTTCTCTGAGAATACTTTCCAATGTGTAAGAAAGACACAAGATCTCCACAGATATTCTAATCCAGTAAACTCTTAAGAGGTCTCTAAAATTCTAATAGGGCAGGGACAATATGAATCTCCAGGATGGGGAATTATCCAAATGTATTAAAAAGAATGCCTAATGTTTTCATAAGATACCCTTCCTTCCTTCCTTGACCATTTAGACTTACAACACTCATGAAATAGTAACTCTATGACCAATCCTGACTTCCTTTCCTTTGCAGGTCAGTAAAGCAAAGGAAAGTTGGATTATTAAGTTCATAAACTTAGTTGCAGTTTCACTTAGCAATTGCTTCACTGAACAACTGAGTTGGAATCTCAATTGTGGTTACTAAGCAACTACCTGCACCACTTTTTCTTTGACTTTTCACCTTGGTTACCTAATGCATGTTATAATTCTATTCCAACAGCATGATAAAAAGTGCCCGTACTTGTGCAAAGTGCTGTGGACAAATTTCTTTTGCTTCATTGCAGAGACCTGAAAACAAATCAAAATAAAAATTGTTTCAAAAAAGAGGAAACAGAAAAATGGGACAAAGATTTTAAGGTAAAATAAGAATAATATTATTCTTTAAACACTAAGCCTTTGATCTTTACCAACAACTAGTCAAACCTAATTTTCATCCAGACAAATTAACAAAATAATCATGCATACTTCTGAATTTATGTTGGTAGGATTTGTTCTCAACAATTCCAAGGGTATTTTTACCAAGATATAATCCAAGTTTTATCACAAATAAATTAATAAGAAATTAATTAATATTTTCCAAATCTATGGAAATAATGCTGGTGAATCACAACATTTTGAACCTGATTGTACAGTGAAGTATATTGTTAAATAGGTATGGAATTAGATATTTATGTAGATTCTTGATAAGGTCTTAGGCAAACCTTGATCCTGCAAAGAATGAGACATTTACTAAGCTATAATAGAACCTGATTATGAACTCTTCTCTAATTTTCTACTGGTAATGAATTATTTATGCCACACTGAGAAAAATAAATAAAAAAAGAACTGAATTTAAAAATGACTGAAATCATTAACAATTACTAGAAATATGGGGATAGAGGAGATAAAGAACACAACTAATATTGTTGATGTAAATTTTTCTGAAGAAACTTTATCTGGGATTGTTGAAGAGTCCATAGCAACCTGACTGAATGTAAACAATCAATCCATCAATCAATTTGCCTATAAACATTCCCCACAGAAATAATTGTTTAATTACATATTTTACCATATCATGTGTGCTTTGATCAGATGAAAAGTGAAGTTCATATTCATGCATCCTAAAAAATAAATGCTTGTGTAAGTCACTGATTATTGTCAAATGCAATTTTGGCACTATGGATATAGAGGATCAAGCTTTCTCAAAAACGAAACACTCCCAGAAGTGCACAGAAAAACTGGTTGTGCCTCTATGAAGAAGTGCATCAACCCTTTTCAGACTTAAGTTGAATGATTTGGTGGAAGATCTATTAAAAAATAGACTGGACCGTGATAATACAGTCAATAAACTAGCACAAAAACAAAATGCAACTTTAACTAAATTAAATTTGATACAGTTAGCACCCATATATTTCATACTTCCTCTCTGTCAGATTAAAAATGATACCTGTGTCCATTATGAAAAGGTTTGGAAGCTGTAAAACGTGAGCTGCTCTTTTAAGGTAGGATTTCTAGCAGTTTCCCATCTGATCATTTAAGATCTACATTATGATACTGACTCAACTAAAGCGTTCTTGTGACACTAACGACAATGAAAGCCTCTTATGTATCAGTTCTGTGTATTTTTAACAGGAATAAAAGTTCACCCTTGCTAAACTATAATACATTATTTCCTCTAATACTGGGATGAAAATCTCAAGCTTAATGTAAGGTACTGTGACATCATATTTTTTGTGTATCCATTTAAAATAACTTTAAAAGCAGTTGCTTACTCTGCTTCCATCCTTTCCTTCCTTGAACCTCTTGCTTGTTTTTTCTTCTCTGGGATATCATCCTGGAACAGAAAGACAAAGCCAACTGTTTACCATTTTCAAAACATTTATTTTGCTTCAAAAAGTTTTGGACCAAATTGGACAGTCCATGCACTTATTGAAAATGCTAGGAAGAAGGGAACGAAACAAAACAAAAACAGAGTCTAGAGATATCATTAAGCTGTTTATATCTCAGCAACAAAAGCAGTTTCTTGCAGAATCAGTTCAACTGATTGAAAAGAAAAAAAATGAATTGCCAGAATCTCACCTTGTGGTCTCTTTTCATTGGCAGTATCATTTCTTCCTTATTTTACTACCTAATCTGTGGTGTCCTTGGTGTCTCTGAGCTTGTTTGTTGCAGGCATTTAATTATGCAACTTGATAACATCATCAATGTAAATCAGTATTGGGCTTATATCCTATAGTATAACTTGCCCTGCCAATTTTGATTTTTTTCCCTTGGTAGTTTCTTGATTAGGGTATTGTTTTTGGCTTGTTTGCCTTGTGTTAATCCCTGTTTATTTGGTTGTTGGCTGCTGGGGAGGATGGCAAACCTCACATCCATTCGCATTGATGATGTTACCTAGTTGGATAATGAAACATCAGCAAACAAACAACAAATCTCAGAAAATAACAAAGATTCCACAATTCATGCATTGTGGAGCTACAATATATTTCTCTTCTACTGGAACTATCTAATCTATCGTCCAGTTTGCCACCAATCCTTCATTTGTTGCAAATTTCCATCTCCATTCTTGCTGTTACCTTTGCCACCCCAGTCTGGTAGTAATGGGGTTCAGGTATCTATAAATGTTGTTGATTTACAAGACACACATTACTGTTAACCAGCCACCTACAAAGCCCAAACCCTCATTATTTTATTCAACCTTACTTTTTCCATTAAATAATTATCATACAAAATAGAGTAATAAAAACAAAAAGCGAAGAAAGCATATTACTTCTCCCAAAGTAACCATGCTGCATTCACCCTTGCTCAACTCTGTGACCTCTTCATGTGTTGGGTATGAATTCCTACAATGGTTAATTGAAAATTGCAGGAGCTGACTTCCAACATACCAGGAAAGCACCAGGATGAAAAGGGCACTGTTGCTAGATACAACATACCTCTAAAGGGTGGGTTTCCCTAAGATGGATATCAGCTTCTCCTTCCACATCTGGTTCACTACATGCCATAAAAAGGAACAGAACAAAAGAAATTATTTAGTCTCACGACACTATAACAACATCAGTTTAAATTTAAAGTGTTAAAATTGTTGATATTATCCATTTAAAAATGCATCCACTAAAAAAACCAAATTCTACAGTTTCGAACTGCATTTTCTAGAAAAGTAAAAATGCAGAGAATATTTGACACCATTTCAAACAATGTATTGGTCTGTTTGAGACATTTTAGTAGTACAAAAAGAGTAACAGTTAGTTATACATATTGGCAGAGCTCACTGAAATATAAGAAGCTCTCCAGTTAAAACCTTAATGGATCATGCCTAATGTTAGGAATCTGTCCACCGATTAGTTGGATTGGCAATATATAAACCAACAATGTATGTTTGTAGCTTTAAGACAAAGTCACTGTGTTGATTTGTACTGTATTCTGATTGGTTGGTTGTGTTGTGAATTGCCGTAAGAGGGAGCTAGAGATCATGGCTTGTTCTCTCTGACATTCTGTGCCTCTGACGTTCTGTTGCTATCTAAGGTTTATGCTGTGCTTAGACTTTGATATCTTTGTTTACTGTAAATGACAAAGGCAACCGGTAATTGGATAGTCTTTGAACTGTTAAACATATATGACCTGGACTGTTTATTGGACTGTGCTATTTCCTAAAGTAAACTTTAACTCAATTTAGTGTAATTATTCATAACTACTCTCATAAACGTTTCCATGTGCATATCCTTGTTACTCAAGGGTTATTCTGTACATATCATAACATTGGTTATGGGCCCAGAGAGATATTGAGAATCAGTGGGAATATAGTTTCATATTTAGCCAGCTGATTGTAGTTTATTGTTAAACTACCAATGGCACAAGAACAGTCAACCAGTTTCAACTAAAAATTATAGGAGCTGTAACCATTGTAAGACATTACCTTTGTGGCAGCTGTCCTTAAGGAAACACTGCAGTCCAATAGTTCACTATAGGTAGTTTTGCCAAAAAACCTGAATAAATGCTAATTTATGACAAAACTGTCATAGAACTTGTTCACATGACTGCAGGAGGGGGCACTGACCATCAGAACTTCAAATTCAGGTGATAAACTGTATATCCCGCAGATAGGTCCATCAAAACTTTGAACAGTTGCTAAGTGACTTGTGATAACTTGAGAACTAACTAATAAATTCAACTGTGTCCAAAAACATCTTTCCATTTTGGATTTGTCTGACATAGAAAAACTTCCTTGTAATTTATACATTATCAGCTACATCTCATATCAGTATTTAGATAGCAAATGCAAAGAAATAAATTTACTAGGGCTGTGAATTGTTTTGGAATTTGTGGTGTGCAGTGTGCAGCAGCAGCCAAAAAACTGAATGCAATCCTAAGTTGCATTAACAGAGGGATACAATCAAGATCAAGGGAGGTACTAATACCACTCTATAAAGCCTTCGTAAGACCACACCTAGAGTACTGCATCCAGGTTTGGTCACACTATAAAAAAGATGTTGAGACTAGAAAAAGTACAGAGAAGAGCAACCAGAATGTTTAGGGAATTAGAGACTAAAACACATGAAGAATGGTTAGAGGAACTGGGCATGGTTAGTCTAGTGAAGAGAAGGACCAGGGGAGACATGATAGCAGTTTTCCAATATTTGAGGGCCTGCCACAGGGAGGAAGGGGTCAAGCTATTTTCTAAAGCTCCTGTAGGCCAGACAAGGAATAATGGATGGAAATTGAACAAGGAGAGATTTAACCTGGAAATAAAGAGAAACTTTCTGACAGCGAGAACAATCAAGCAATGGAACAGCTTGCCCTCGGAAGTTGTGGGAACGCCATCACTTGAGACTTTCAAGAAGAGATTGGACTGCCATTTGTCAGAAATGGTGTAGGGTCTCCTGATTGGGCAGAGGGTTGGACTAGATGACCTACAAGGTCGCTTCCAACTCTGATTATCTATTATCTGAGATACAAACGGTACCAATGAGCAACACCATAAAGCCACTGGTCTAAAGGAAAGTGTTGTGTTTACAGCCCTCTGCACTTGGAACATTATTATGTCTTCAAATCCAAAGCAGGGTATAGCTTTGAGTTGGAATAATAGATATGGGATTTATATACTGTATATTTGAGTAGGAATTCAAGCCAGCTCTCAACTAATATGCATAAATGTTACAGCAGTTCCCTTAACAAGTGATCATAAAAGGCAGGGAGAGGAACATTCCTTGTTCTAAAGACCTCTGAAGCACTTGTGTTTCACTGGACAGTCTAGGATATCAGGACACACACAATGGACATGTTTAAGCATTTCTCCTCTGGTGTGCATCACTCCAGTCATGGACAGTGAAAACCTTTCTGTATATCCTCCCATGTCCACAGTGTCTATCTACCGAGAAATATGTTCAGGTGTGGAAGATCAATCTGTAGAGCAGTTGATATGTGGCTCTCCAAAGTATGCTGGACAGAAGTGGTATTCAGCAGATTCTGACCAGTTCTGAAGAACCGGTAGCAGAAATTTTGAGTAGTTCAGAAAATCAGCAAATACCACCTCTCTGACTGGCCCCGTCCCCCATCTATTCGCTGCCTCCTGAGTCCCAGCTGATCGGCTGGGTCTTCTTTTGTTGCCCTGCATAGGAGAACAGAGCTGGAAATCAGGTTAATGGGGTGGGGAGGGAATGGGATTTTGCAGTATCCTTCCCCTGCCATGTCCACCAAGCCACGCCATGCCCACAAGCCACACCCACCAAACCAGTAGTAAAAAATTTTGAATTCCACCACTGATGCTGGAATACAACTTTCCTAACTACTGTCATGCGTGGTATAAATTAGTGGAAAACGTAGTCCCTTAATTCCATGAATTGCCCAGTCTTAATTTAAGATGCTATTACCGTGTTTCTCCAACAATACGGCCTCCACCAATAGGAAGCCCCACCATATTTCTTTGGTATAAAATCAAATTAAGCCCCTCCCCCCAAATTTAGGCCTATTTTAAAACATGCAAAATAAGGGGGAAGGGCAGGGGACTTGCCGTTAGGAGCAGCAATTCCTCACCACCAGCCGCTCCTAACGGGTGATCATGGCAAAGCGCTGAGCTCCCTACTCCCACCTTTGCTGCAGACGCCTTTGGCACCCGCCGCTGTTGCTTTCCCTTCTACCCATTCCGCAAAGTTTGGAGCTGCCGCTTCCGTGTTTGGAGTGCCGCCGCCATTTGGGGCTCCAAACAGCAGCAGTGCTCCAAACGCGGAAGCGGCAGCAAAAAACATGACGGAGGGCGATCTTTTTATTTTGGTCCGCGTGAAGCTCAGAGCGAGCAAGAGAGGGAGACTGCGATGCCTCCATCCGAAATGGCAACCTCACTAGTGGATCACAATGTGGCTGGAAGCCCGAATTGGTGGGAAACGATGGTGATCTTTTTGGAGCGAGAGGAAAGGGAGAGAAGAGTTGCAAGGCGTAATTTGCAGGAGGAAGTGGGTGTATCCCACGGCAGGGAGCCCAAGGAAGAAGGGCCAGTAGGCAACGGAGAGCGTCCCGTAGCTCCGGAAGCAGCCTAGAAACACGCCCGGGAAGAGGCGCAGATGCTGCCTTATAGTCCCCAAGCCAACTGCGTGTGCTGCCTTCAGTTATGTGCGCTCCACGCTTTGGGCATCTCCATGTGATCATGACCCTGTCCTTTCCACCTGGCGCCCTTGCTGCTTTCTGGCTCTTTAGCAACCGGCTTCGCCTTTGGAGCACTGCCACTGTTTGGAGCTCCAAATGGCGGCGGAAGCTCCAAATGCGGAAGCTCTAAACATGATGGTGGGCGATCTTTTTATTTTGGTCCGCGCGAAGTTCAAAGTGAGCATGAGAGGGAGACCGCGATGCCTTGCTCAAGAGCCAGAAAGCAGCAAGCGCGCCAGGTGGAAAGGACAGGGTCACAATCACACGGAGATGCCCAAAGCGCGGAGCGCACATAACTAAAGGCAGCACACACAGTTGGCTTGGGGACTACAAGGCAACATCTATGCCTCTTCCCGGGCGCATCTCTAGGCTGCTTCCGGAGCTACGGGACGCTCTCTGTTGCCTACCGGTCCTTCTTCCTTGGCCTCCCTGCCGAGGGTTACACCCACTTCCTCCTGCAAATTACGCCTCGCAACTCTTCTCTCCCTTTCCTCTCACTCCAAAAAGATAGCCATCGTTTCCCACCGATTCGGGCTTCCAGCCACATTGTGATCCACTAGTGAGGTTGCCATCTCAGATGGAGGCATCGCAGTCTCCCTCTCTTGCTCGCTCTGAACTTCACGTGGACCAAAATAAAAAGATTGCCCGCCGTCATGTTTGGAGCTGCCGCTTCCGCATTTGGAGCACTGCCGCTGTTTGGAGCCCCAAATGGCGGCGGCACTCCAAACACAGAAGCGGCAGCTCCAAACTTGGTGGAATGGGCAGAAGGGAAAGCAACAGCGGCGGGTGCCAAAGGTGTCTGCAGCAAAGGTGGGAGTAGGGAGCTCTCCGCGCTTCGCCATGATCACCCGTTAGGAGCGGCTGGTGGCAAGGATGCAAGGGTGGGAATTAAGTTACCCCCGAAAAGACGTCCTAGCCGTTTTTTCGGGGGTCAAAAAAAAATAAGACCCCGCCTTATTATATGAGAAACACGGTACATCTACTACATTTGGAAAACTTCCAAAAGAGAGATGGCCTCAAATAAATATGGTATTGTGGTAAAAATTATATTATTTACAAACGTTACATTTTTCCTTAAAATCTTTTTTCAGAGAGGTTTGTGCAGCTAGAACACTTACTCAGCGTTATTCTTTGGTTGTAGCCGAAAAGGTTTCAACTTCTGTGTAGATGGAAGAGTGGCCAATGCATTTGTTGAACATGATGGAGAAACCAAAGACCTACCATTGGAGGCTTTTAAGGAATAAAAAAAAAGACACAGCTGCATTTTCTATCATATAACCAGAGATTTTACAAGCATTTACTTTTACGTCCAATATGACTCATTTTAAAATAAATCTTTTTGGTTTTAATGTGATTAAGGTTAAGTCTTGTGAAGAATCACATGAAAGAATAGGAAGAGCATCTGACCTTGAAAGCCATTTTTGTTTTTTAGTTGCCAGCTCTCTTTCTCTCCATCGACCACAGTTGCTGCAGAATTAATTATTTTCTTCTAGATAAGGGGATAATCAACACCATTTGTATTATTAATGCCATTAACCCAGGGAGTTTTTACAAATCTTAATTAAGGAGAAATAGTTCTTAAAAACCATAAAGTGCAGGTGTTCTTTCCCAGTTCTATAGCAGATAAAAGAATAACCAACTTGTTTTCCTGCTCAGTGGGAAATAATTGTCCAATGAGTAATTGTCCAATAAGCAGCTCATCGGGTGCTATATACCTTGGTCTTTTTCTCCATTTGGGCCATCCCCAAAAGGTATTTGTAAGTTGACTGTCCACTAAATGCATGGTGGGCTAATATTCATTCTGAATTTCTTGGATAATTCCATCCAAAATAAATGAAATTGTTTGGATAAATTGTATGTTTGTTAGCCTGTCCCTGGGTGTATGATTTAATGGGAAATTTTGGAATGCATGATCAGTATTGGAGCACCTCCAGACTTACATCTCTATCTATTGCTTTGCAATATTTCTATTACAGTTCTTCTTGTTTCCTCTTATTTTATTCCTACACCATTAAGTTTGATAGGAGTGGTACGGTGCCCTAGAGGTGGAGCTCTTGCCTCACAAACAGGTTGTGAGTTCAATCCTAGGTAGAGGCAGGCATTTCTCTCTCTGGGCACACAGAGAATATATAAAACCCTGCATTGGCAACAGGAAGGGCATCCAGCCATTAAAACACTCTGCAAATTCTGTTCAGTTGCCTAGACTCCTCCCGGTAAGGGATTATGAAGATGATAACTTGACTGCCAACTTAGCAGCCTTATAGTGATGGCTGTTCTCCTCTCAATAGCAGGCTGATGAGGCTAGAGATTTGGGAGAACTGCTTTTCTTTTTTTTTCATTTGTAATTTGCAACAAAACAAATAACAGACCTTGGCAATCATAATTCACCCAAGTTTTCCAAAGCTGCAAATATACTTACGATTACTACAGGAGAAACCAACTCATTGCTTTGGTGCGATGTCAGAATGTCTGATACGGAATCAATTTCTATAAGATCTTCTTTCTTCCTCTCCGGCTGAATGCTTACTGTGATAAAACAATATTATTTACTATTGTCATGTCAGAAAAAAAAATACAACCAAGGGCAAGAAACAGGATAAAATGTTCAACAGGAAAGCTAATCCAGATCAACTATTGCAGACCAGCTTTTCCAATCTGCTGCGGTCTAGATTTTTGGACCTGTAACTCACTGACTTCACGTCATGCCCCTGGTGGAGACTGACTCTGAGGAAGAGGAGGGACAGCCGACAGGGAATGGAAGTGTGGCTCCGGAGGTTGTGGAGAAGGCTGGGGAAGGGCAGAGGCCGGCTGAGCAGTCAAGAGGAGGATCCAGGCCCATCCCGTCTCCATCCTAGGGCACGCAGGGAGGAGAGGATAAGGGAGAGACGTGGTCTCCTCGGGAGGAGAGGGCCTTGATCCTCTTCATGGGCTGCAGGTGTGACAACTGAATAAGAGTTTGGACCTGCGTACTGGCAAACGCTGGAAACAAAGCATGTTTTATTTTGGTCTGAAGTTATCTTGGTTGGCATCCTTCCAACAGATTATGCCTTGTTATCTCCTTGAATTTGGTAAAGACTTCTCTTGTTCCATTGTGGAAATTTCATCACTGTAGTTTGTTTGGTTTTTTTATTTCACCTCTATCTGCTCATTAAGTTCAGACTGTATTGCTTTCTTTTGAAGACTATTTTTGAGGACATTTTATCTCCGAGTATTATTGAACAGTGGGACCAAATTGGAGGCACTAAAGGACATTTATTTACGTTTTGGATTTTGTTATGTTTGTGTTACGCCCTGGGTCATCACATCACAACTCACATGTCTTCCAGGGCAGTACAGGTAGTCCTCAACTTACCAACAGTTCATTTAGTGACCATTCAAAGTTACAACGGCACTCAAAAAAGTGACTTATGACCGTTTTTCAGAGTTACAACCTTTGCAGCATCCCCATGAGCATATGATCAAAATCCAGATGCTACTGGTTCATACTTATGACCCTTACAGCATCTCAGGGTCATGTGATTACCTTTTTGTGATTTTCTGAAAGCAAATGGGGAAGCCAGATTCACTTAACAACCAGGGTACTAACTTACCAATTGTAATGAGTTCACTTAACAACTGTGGCAAGAAATGTGGCAAAATGGGACAAAACGTCCTTAATGAGTTCTCACTTATCATAAATTTTGGACTCGATTGTGGTCATAAGTTGAGGACTACCTGTAATTTCTATGATTCCTTTGACATTTATCGGGGTTCTCTAATTTTCTCAAAAATTGACCACTAATAAGATATCTCATTATGATGCAGATACAGAGAAGTGATATACCTTTCACCATTTTCATCACCCTCCACAAGATCAGGTTTCTCCTCTATTTATGGAGACTTTCTAAACATCTATCATGTAAGAGACAGAGCAGAATTGTTTTTGGGTTTTTTTTGTGCCCTGACACCAGGAATCGAACCAGCAGATAAAAATTACAAGGAGGACCCCAAAGAAGTAAAATATCTACTGCTACATATTATAACAGCCGCCAGAGTAGCCTTTGCACAAGTTTGGAAAACCCCCAATATCCCCAATGAAGAACTAATATTACAAAAAAATAATGGAAAGTGCTGAAATGAATATGTTAACATTGAAACTAAAAGTAAAAGAAGACTGAATATTTCTCAATTTGGAATAAATGGTATGACTGGGTAGCAAACAGAACTAAGAAATAAGACAAGGAATTCACTGTAAGAAACCTTAAGAGAGTAAAACTTAAATTTGTAAATATATAAAAATATAAGATTAAGAATTATAGTTAAAAGTATTAATAAACATTTGATAAATATAAATACAATGCGTTAAGTTATGTAAGATAAGAAAATATATAGATGTCAAGAATGCTGTTGAAACTATGATATTTCAGAATAACGGTAACAGAAAATTAATAAAAACACATTTTTAAAAAAATCACAAGGAGGACATTTTCAGTTAAACATCAGAAATAAGTTTCTAATGACAAGAATTTTTTCCAATAGTAGGAATTGTTGCCTCAGGCTTTCCTATGTTTTGTGTTACACTCAAGAGTAAATCTTCTAACAAGGGCTCTGCATTTTAAATCTCCCACTTTCATTCTCTCCTCTCACCCCCCCTTTGACCCCATTTTGCCATGACTCATCTTCACTTGTAAGCTGCACGTCTACTGAGAAAACTGATTCAGTGGGGCATGGACTGTTGGCTCTTTCACATTGTCCCAGTTTTAGGCACAAAAAAGGTTCTTTCTATCATCAAAATACATTAGTATAGCCAACACCTTAAACAGCCTGACTCAAGACCTATGAAAGAGAGATGGGTTTCAGGAGAATTGAAGCATGGCCACAAACACTGAGCAAATTTCATTTTAACTTTTCATTCCTTCTATTAAGGCAGAGGAGCGAGAAGGCAAAGGAATGCAAACTATTTCTATCAGAAACATGAAATGACTATTATATTATGTCCCCTCCTTGATCTCCGTAAATACTGGTTATTTATGTTATTTATTTTGTCAAAAGCTTACAATACAATAGAAATAAGAATAAGCATAGTTTAAATGCAAGAAATAGGAACTAATAATTGGGGACAATAGGACAGGGACGGTAGGCACAATTGTGTGCTTATGATTATCTCTCAGTATCTCTCTCAGTATCTTTCTCTCAGTATCTCTCTGTATCTCTCTCTCAGTATCTCTCAGTCTCTGTCTCTCTCTCTCTTTCTTAGTATCTCACTCTCAGTATCTGTCTGTATCTCTCTCTCAGTATCTCTCTGTATCTCTCTCTCTCAGTATCTCCCTCAGTGTCTCTCTCTCTCAGTATCTCTCTCTCAGTATCTCTCTGTATCTCTCTCTCAGTATCTCTCTCTCTCTCTCAGTATCTCTCTCTCAGTATCTCTCTCTCTCTCAGTATCTCTCTCTCAGTATCTCTCTCAGTATCTCTCAGTATCTCTCTCAGTATCTCTCTCTCTCTTTGTATCTCTCTCTCAGTAATCTATATCTCTCAGTATCTCTCTCTCTCAGTATCTCTCTCAGTATCTCTTTCTCTTTCTCACTCTCTCTCTCTCAGTATCTCTCTCTCTCTATTTCTCTCTCTCTCAGTAACTCTCTCTCTCTCTCTCAGTATCCCTCTCCCTCCCTCCCTCCCTCCATCTACCTATCTGGAACCATCAAAGCTAATAGGTGTTTCTTCCCAGGAAAATCCCTGCAAGGTGCCACTGTCAAGAACGCTCACATTTTGCCTCGTTATGATCAAGCAAGAAGACAACCTGAAAGAGTATTCCACTGGCATTAATTCCCACTCACCTGTTGCAGTTTTCCCTTGGTTGGCATTCTCCTCTTCAACCAATATTATCTATTCAATTAATTTATTGGAAAAGAAAAGTTTAATCCGGAGAAAGAAGAATCTCTCAGAAAAAAATCCAGATTCAACCAATCCTATAAAAAAGTCTGTAGTAATCATATTATTGAGTTTTAGTGAATGCTTTCTAAATTGAAACAGAGGAATATCCGTTAGTTGATTGTCTAGTAAGTATTTTTATCGAACTTGGTTGTCATATTACGGTCCCTGAAATAAAAATATTTTTCTCAATTGGTAGACACGATTTCTCTTGGTTCAATTCAGAGGGCAGCTGTTACATTAGATGAAGAGTGAGTGGAATTTCTGACTACTTCCCAGTACTAGAATGCAACAGAGTTTTCACGGGTATTTATATGTATGGTATTCAGTTTGTTCAGGTATTTTCCCACGTCATTATAGTTGTGCTTTTAAAGTTGTAGCAATGTTTCGGCAGAATCTCATCTGCCATCATCAGGCTTCTGTACAGTGTTCGTCAGATGAACCATGCATATACATATACATATATATATATGCATGAATACTATATACATATATATATATATATGTATGAATACTATATATGTGTGTGTGTGTGTTTTCTGAGGTTCTCGCGGGTATTTGTATGTGGATCTTTGGTTATTTGGGTTTTCTCCCGCGTAAGATTGGAAGTATCTAGGCAACGTTTCGATGAAGTCTCATTCATCATCTTCAGGCTTGTGTCTTCTGCTCTGTGCTTCTCAAAGCACAGAGCTGAAGACACAAGCCTGAAAATGATGAATGAGACTTCATCGAAACGTTGCCTAGATACTTCCAATCTTATGCGGGAGAAAACCTGAATAACCAAAGATCCATATACATACATATACATATATATATATATATATCAAGTTTTCGCGGGTACTTACATGTATGGCATTCAGCTTTGTTTGGGTATTTTCCCACGTCATTTAGTTGTACTTTTAAAATTGTAGCAACGTTTCGGCAGAATCACATCTGCCATCATCATACATTCTGCCAAAACGTTGCTACAACTTTAAAAGCACAACTACAATGACATGGGAAAATACCCGAACAAAGCTGAATGCCATATACATATATACATATACATACATACATACATACATATATATATATGTAGCTCTAGGTGTGTTCGGGTCTTTTCCCGTGTAAGATTAAGAGTATCTTGGCGACGTTTTGGCGAGGTCCCACTCACCATCCTCAGGCTGATGCTTTCGGCTTCGTGCCAGTGCGAGCAGTGTGCGATTGGAGCTGCTGTCTAATGGAGGCTAATGGAAAATAGATCACTACAAAACAAACGATCCAGATTACAGCACAAGATCCAGGATATCTCCACAACAAAACTCACAAGGCCATCACACAGCCCATTATATCAACATCAACACCATCAACCATTCAAGAGGCAGCAGCGCAGCCAACCAGACCAGCACACCAGCCCCCACCACCAGTATTTATAGAGAGACGGCAGCTCTGATCACATACTGCTTGCACTGGCACAAAGCGGAAAGCACCAGCCTGAGGATGCCGAGTGGGACCTCGCTGAAACGTTGCCAAGATACTCTTAATCTTACACAGGAAAAGACCAGAACACACCTAGACCTACATACCTGTACCCGTGAAAAATACACACACACACACACACACTTTAGGAGAAATTTCTAACAATATTCAATATTCAAAAATAACAGCTTCGTTTGATACAAAACTGTAAAAATCTATAGTTTTTTTACTAGACAAAACTTGATGGGCAATTCACACATCCCTTGAACTCCTTACCATTTTATCTTTTCCAATAGCTTTAAGGAGTGGTGTTAAAATATCAAAGCAGCTATCAAAGTGAATTCTGATCTTGGTGATTTCTGCTTTGTTGATCACAAGGGAACTTCTCATGATGATTGTAAGAATCCTTTCTCCTTCTTTCTCTTTATGCAAAAGGAAAAAGAGAACACATGTATTTTCTAGTCATTCCCACAATCAGCAATTTTCTTGGAATAGATTCAATGAAGCATCCTATAGTATTTATTAGGCATTAGGGTCAAAGGTGGGATTCAACCAGCATTACTACCGGTTCGGTGATTATGTTATTCCTATTTTCCCCAGTTTCACCATATCCTCTTCATTCAATAAAGCATCCAGATCTATACACACTATCTGTTTTATTGGAGGAGAGGGGAATTTAGCTGCATGTCAAGCTGGACGCAGACTAATGTATAGCAAGGACAGAACACTAAGAGTAACCAAAAACGACACACATTTTCAAGAACTCAACTTAAACATAAATATTGCTACTGAGAGTAATCTCTCATGGACTTACCCTGTAGGTGATAACTGCTGATGTCTTCTTTTGACAATCTGATTGCCTCCCAAAGTATGTCCTGAAACACAATGTTTGAGGTAAAAGTCATGTTAATGGCAGGTAAGTAAGTAAGTAAATAAAGGCCCCATTTTAAAAAATATTGTAATTTTACCTCTAGGCTTTCTGAATAGAATGTAATGCTCTCACTTCCATAATTGAAGTCAATCCAAAACTCTTCTAGTTTGTCATCAGCAGGTTTCTTTAACTTGGATATAAAAGGAAACAATCTCAATTTGATTTCTAACCCCCAATGAAATCCAGTACAACATAACTTTGCTTTTTAGAAACCCAAGAAACAAGTGATGTAGTACAATGCTAGATGTTAGAGAATTTCAGCTACTTCCCTTCTCATGCACAGAGTCCTCAAGATAATTTCCACTGCTTTAGTTTCCTGAGGTTTTTCTTTCTTCAAAACTAGTAATTCCCAATGAATTCTCTATTTAGCAAAATATAAGTTACCTGACTCCTTGTTGCATAAAGAATTAAAGGTGATTAGCTTTACTATTTAGTACTAGCAGAATATATGCAATTTTGGAAGCAATTTCTGAAGCTGTGGGTACAAGAGACACTTCAGATCTGAATAAAACATAATTCTAAAAAAATATTATAAATCAACATCTTTGAAAGAATAACATGTCCCACAAAATCCCAAGTTCTTTTTCTTCAGTAGCTGTAAAATAAGAATTGCAACATACCAATTTCAAGTTATTTGCAAGTTTTATTTTGTTAGTATTCAAGAATGGATGGAATTATATGTATCAATTGTTCCTGAGAACTGTTTTCAACACTAAAAATAAACCAGGAACAAAAAGAATAGCAATATAATTATGGGATGGGAATAGAAGAACTTTTATTTCTCAAAGTTACATAAAAATATGTTCACATCTTGTTTGACCTTCATCAGCTCTCTCTCCCTAAAGGGAGTAACAGAAATAAATAATTTCCCCCAAATAACACTTTTGCTATCCCATTACTAAACTAGAAAGATTGGATAACAAACATTGTAAATAACCCTATTAAAATCTCTACACGTCCAATATTTCATAACATCACAATGTAATTGCTAGCTTAATTACCTCAATCAGGTCAGCATAAGCAACTTTACACGGAATTGAATAGATCCTGAAAAATAAGACAATTTTCACTGATCCTGAAACACAATCTCTATTCCAATCTGCTTCTAGAACAGATATAGTGGGCATGGCTTGGAATTCAGGCCTAGAGGTTTTCAGGTTGTAAAAGCCTGAATGATAAGCAAAAATTAAACCAGAGAAGCTCAAGCTAATCTAAACTATCAATTGAAGTCAACCTGGATCTGTACAACAATGTACTGTGTAGTCCAGTTAAGAATACATTAAGATCTTGAACCTTCAAAAATGCGACGAATCTATACTCATCACAAAGTAACACTGGATCGAGTTTTTAAAATTATGTTTATCACAGTATTTACTTAGACAATAAAGTGCTTCAAAAAAGCTTACATCCAGGTGGTTTTACAAGTGAACTTAAGAATATTTTTCTTTTGCGCTTTGCACTGAATATGGCCTAAATACATTAAAAATTTCCTAAATAATTCTTAGGAACAGTGCTGGCAGGTATGATTCAAGCATACAAATGAAGAAAAGCATTACTAACAAACATAACACCACGTTATCCATGAAGTTTTCTCATGACTGAAGAAGCAAATCTATGTGAAGTGTTGCTTAGCAAAATATCTAACTTAGCAAGACCCAACATGAGAAAAAGTTATTTATCCTGGGCTAGCAAACCTGTTTGAGGATTTTTAGGGAAGGTCAGCATTATTTTATGTCAACATTTCGTGGAAAATAAAGCAAGCCCACATCTAATTCCATGCTTCATCAGCAATTCACACTTCATTAAGAGAGGTACTTTCCTTTCCGCACTGCTTAAGGTAATATCGAAACTCCAAATTAAGTAAAATAGCTTGCCAATATGGTTGTTTTCTGCACTGGTGTGGCAGGGGGGCAATGAAACTGGCATGGAAAATGACAATCAACTTCTGACATTACTGCATCTCACACCACCTGATAATATCAGCATAGATATGTGATTCAAAATTTGATCTCTACACATTTTTTAAAGGAACATGTTTCCTGATCCTGCATAACCCACCGCTCACCTTTTTAAAAGTTTATGTTTTCAAGATTTTTTTAAACATCCAAGAGGATATTAATGGCATTAAAAATAATTCATATTGTATCTATGGTGTTAAATATTATAGAACTACAGGAATCATTTGTCTCAAGAACATCAATTGTCCTATTCTGTATAAAAATGCAGCCAATCTTTTGTATCTTGCATTACTTACCCTTACTATCGCAAATAGTCAATGGTGAAATTTAAAAAATGTTTCCAATAATTTGAAATCATAGTTAATACTGAATTGTTATCTAGCATGCCTCTTCCTTTAATAAATTCCTATTGGCAGACTAAGCTGTGTGCCATTGTGCCCATCTGGGGAAGATTCATAGCAAACATTTACCTTCTTTTATCACCAAGTCTTTCATTTAGTTCATTAAGAAACTTTCTGCTATCCTTGAAATGAAGACAGAAAACAGACTGTTACTTTTATTTTTTAAAAAGTGCTCTCCTGCTTAAGTTGAGGAGGGAATTACTATATTGAAAGTTAATGTCCTCTCCAATGGTATTCAAGACAACATGCAAAATATTTGTGTGATAATTATAATGGACTATTAGTTGGCTTAGGTTCACTAGCACAAAGTATCCTAAAAGTGAATTATGAATAGCCTTTTGCAGGGGTGTGAAACTCTGCTGAACCATTATTCCCTCAGTTTAAAAGTGAGGAATACCCAAAGGTGAAATTCAAATCTGGATTGTTATACAGAGGTACCTTGGCACTCAATTGCTTTGAAGTTGGTACTCAATGCATTTTGTCATGAAAATTTTGTCCCGGTATTCAGCCTTTGTTTGGTACTCAATGCACAAGCTAAAACTTGCCAATGTTGGCTGCCTTGATGACTCATTACATTATTTCTTATGGAAGTAAAATGTTTGGAACTCATTATTTTTGATACTCCTTGTGCCTCCTGGGAACCAATTAATGATGAGTAGCAATGTACCATTGTATGTTCTGTATTACTGACCTATAAATTTAAAAGCAACCTCTGCAGTTTGATTCCTTTCTCCCCTTCCCCATGACTATTTCTGATATGAATCACAAAACCATGACTATTTCTGATATGAATCACAAAAACCCTTACTGTCTCAAAGTCTCCATCCTTGATTTCTCTAAAAACTTCAGTGACATACTGATCTTCAAACCAACTGTGCACCATATCATCTCGGCACTTTTTCAACATCAGCCTAAACAGGGCTTCAACAAGAGCAACCTGAATATCATAATCTGCAGGAGGGAAAGGAAGATATTTTTTTTGTTTCAAAATAACAAGCTTAGCTACCCCCACCTCAGCCTGCAAATCGTCTTTTTAAAGCAGGAAGAAATTCATTTCTGTCACAGCATCACAAATTTAAATTGAAAACTTTTTTTCCTTTTTTTTGTTTTGCATCACAAATTTAAATTGAAAACTTTTTTGTCTACATTAGTCTTTTTATTCCATCTCATCAAATCCAATTCTCAGAAATTGCCTAGACAAGCCCCTGAAATTTTCTTAGCAAATTTTTCAGGGATTTGCCTCCTTCCTAGGGCTGAGAGAAAGTAACTGGCCCAAGGTCACATATCAGGTTTTATGTCCAAGCGGAACTAGAACTCACAATCTCCCAGGGATTTGCCTCCTTCCTAGGGCTGAGAGAAAGTAACTGGCCCAAGGTCACAAATCAGGTTTTATGTCCAAGCGGAACTAGAACTCCAATCTCCCAGGGATTTGCCTCCTTCCTAGGGCTGAGAGAAAGTAACTGGCCCAAGGTCACAAATCAGGTTTTATGTCCAAGCGGAACTAGAACTCACAATCTCCCAGTTTCTACCCTGGTGCTTTGACCTCAAACTGGCTCTCAGCCCAACTCAAGGTGGTGAGCATAATACTACTGCCACTCAGCCTGTTGATTCCTAGCCCAGCACGTTCACCATTGCTCCATATTGACTCCCAATGCTGTCTTTACTACCTTTTGGACGAATGTCAATCTACTAAATATACTAAGTGCACCAAGAAGAATAAAGTGAAAATTAAAAGGTAAAAATTGCATTTCTAATTCTTAGGTAAGGCATGATGAGAGACAGATAAGTTCCTGACTCTCCTGCAATTCTCTCCCTCTCTGTTTAGCATTTTAAATTCCAGCTCCATATTTTTCAATTCAGAATTTCCCCAGCTCTGATCAAGATATCAAACATTTCTTACCACCAACATCCTGAATAGTTTTCATAAATTCCTTCCTGAAACAACATAGCCCATTAATAACACTGATGACTTGGAAGAGTAATGCAGTAATTCATGATTAATTTTTTTCAAAGTAAAATGCAAACATGTCAACATTGAAAGCAAACTAATATAACCCAATGGACTGCAAAGGATCTATTGCCATTCCTTTGAAAAAAACGAGGACCAATTGGGTCTCTATTAATTATTTAACTGCTTATCCAATAATCTAAGCAGAGAATCAAGACAAATGAGCCAGTTTCAGACTTAATCATAATTAAAGATCCCGATTTGCATCCTTCTTTTGCAGTTCAGAGAAAAACCCTGAGAAACTGGAAAATATAAGCAATTAAGACAGAAAATAAGATTTTTTATTTATATAGCCTGCTGTTATTAATTTTACAAATAACTCATGGTGGTGGTTAAGAAATCCTGTCTCCTAAATGCTATTGCAGGAAATGAATTCAAAGATAAAAGGGATATCCTCCAAATAGCTTTGAGGGAGATAGGTGGTAAAGGAACGTGAAAAAGAAATAAAAATATAATCCTGACATGAAAAGTTGACTTACATAAGCAAGCACATGTCTTCAGAGGCAGCAAAGGCCTTCTTCTCCTCATGGGTAACATTAGTCAACAGTGTATTCAATGTTCTTAGAGCCTTGGTTTTAGTGATCGAAAGAAAATAAAGAAAAAGGACAAGAAATAAAGTTCAGCTATCCCAATCTGATCAAAGGTGCTCTCCTACTTAATAGAAGTTTGCAAGCTGATAAAAACCAATAATGATTTCATGCCTTAAAGTTTGCCACATGGTTTTTAAACTAACCTCCTGTCGAAGGGCACAATTCACATTAGGTCCGGTGGCTAAATGTCCCACGTGTTGTATGAACGAGTCAAGCAACTGCTTTCTTCCTACATAAGTTGAGGGGCAAAATGTGACAGGATTGACAGTATTAACAATCACATACTATCTCTCTAATTGATTTTTAATATTTCTAACGGTTTTATGAGGTTTACTTTTTTAGTCCTTCATCTTAAATAGTATTTCCATCTAAAGCTATGATGAAATGTTAAATTCTAGCCAATCGTCTCCTTTTAACTCATAACTGCATATCACCATTTAATTCAGAAGTGCAGCTTTTGAGTTATTGAAACAAGTCAAATTATAAGAAGAAAAATCCATGGTTGAATTTTTGAAGATACTGTCTAATGTAACATTATAATATGGAACAACAAATTTCCCCCGTAACTCCTTATAATCTACCTGATTAGCTGGAGCAGGGCCACTGGAATATATAGTTTTAGCATTTTAATGATTAAGCTAAATAAAGTTTGCAGCCTTATTTATGATTCCCCTCCTCAAAATGTCAAAATACCTTTTCACACAGACCCAACAATAAAATACAAAGAGACTCATCCTACATTTACTCAAATGTAGATTCTACTTAACTCAATATGCATAGACTAAAGTCACAAAATCTGAATGTCACCTTGACTATTCAGTAATTATAACAGTATTTAGTAGCTGACCTTCAGTGCTGTTTTTGCCAATATCCTACAAACAAGATGTTGAGGAGGAAGGAATAGGAGATAGAATGGAGATATTAAAAGTCAATATATAATATTTAGCAAGAATACAGAAGTTTCAAACATTGTGATATTTTATGCAATCTGTATACTAATAATATATAATATTATCAGTATGTAATCATAAATAATTCAATTTGTGTTGCTGCAATAACAAACTCTTCAATTCAATAGTTTGTGGCAACAACTGATGCTCTTTTCCCTCATTAGTCTGTGAAAATGGGACTTCATTGCATGATAACTCAAGAGTCAGTTCCTAATGACAACATATTTATCATTGACAACTGCTCCCAATGTTCAAGTGAGTACTCCCAGAGTACTTGCCAGAATAGAAAGATGGGATATATATTATATATAGCAGGTAATGAATATGGAGCATGCTAGGTCTGATGATACTGGAAGATGAATTTGTGCCAAACTCCCTAAGTGAACCAAATAAGAAATCAATGGACCCCAAAAGTCTTTTCAACCCCACTTATTGGCAACTGTCAGAAGAGAAGAAATCTGCAAGTCAGTTGCTTCATAATGACAAGTATTAATAGGGAAAGGCCATCAGATAATTGTTTTGTTGTTCTTTCTATGTGCTTACCAAGATTGTATTAAAGAAGTCCTCAACAAGATTTACCAAGTGTTTGTTTTCTTTGGGTTCTATCAGGCTCAGAAATTCTCTTGTCCTTTCAAACCAAGTAACCATGTAAACAGGAGACACATGCAAGCAAAAATCAAATGAGCATCTAAAGCCAATTTCACACCAAATTTTAATATACACCTACAGAGGAATTATATTTACTGGAACCAGTGAACATTGCTGTGTGCTTGCTCAACAATAAGTAAAATGATAATGTTCTCTAGCAGAACATATATTGTTAATGTTGGTGTTCTGTTGAAGGGCATGGGGAGATAGATTTACTGCAACAACACTCATCCAGCTCACATTCATTTGCTAGCTTCAACCACCACACTAAGCAACAATGTGATTTGTGTGCCCTTCCCTCATTATCATAGCTTAGTGCAGAGGTGATATTCAGCAGGTTCTAACCAGTTCTCGAGAACCGGTAGTGAAAATTTTCAGTAGTTTGGAAAACCGGCAAATACCTCCTCTGACCGAAGATTTTAAAATATTCTTCCCCTGCCACGCCTACCAAGCCACGCCCACAGAACTGGTAGTAAAAAAATTTAGTGCTACAAAATATTCTGCTCATTATGGTTCAGTCAACAAACCATGACAAAAACCTATGGTTCAGTACTTCTGTTTGCTGGAGAAAAAAAGCAAGCAAACATTTCAACACCATCACTTACAAGGTCTACCCTACCACTAGGCAATATGAAAGTTGGGTGTCCTGAAAGGACAGCAAGTTTTACTTAATTTATTGCTGTTGTACTAGAAACGGCAGGACATATTTCTCCAATCTTTAGCCCCCAACAACAAAAGAACTCGCAGTAGTCTGCATTTTGACTTGGTAGAAGGAGCTTCTCTTTCACGCTTCTCAATCTTGAGACAGTCCTAATTATATTTTCAAGTTCCATGGAGGTTCTGTAGGCCATTAAAGAGGTACCTCCAACTGCCCTGGGAAGTACATACCTTGCACTTTTTTCTATTCTCTAGTCAAGAAACACACAGCTACGCATAATGCATTCCCTGTGTGATCTGGTTAAATTTGTTTCTCTCCCCGAAAGGGGGGGGGGGGAGCATTAGGAAAAGGAATATGGAATTATAGTTGTTTATTGGATATATATGAATCAATGTTATTGCATTTGGGATGCATCAAGAGACGTTCCATTTCCAACTCATGTGAATCAATAGATTGTATTCTATGCTGATCAACACTGAGAACTGTATTTAGCTCTGGACACACTTTAAAGGATTCAGACAAACCGAAACAAATACAAATAAGGACAGGGATTTAGTTTACAAAGGGAGATTTGGGTTTGGTAATATTCTTCTCAAGGGCATGAAAAAGTAAGCATCGTATAGGAGATGAGCCTGTTTTTTATTCTTTCAAATGGCAGGTCCCAGAAGTTATAAAAAGGCAGATTTTGGCTGAATGTTAGGGAAAGCGGCATACTAGAAGGAAGGTAATCAATTACATAAGAAAGGAAAGGGCTCCCCTTTTGCTAAATGCCTTCAAGGACAAATTGGATTTGTGGGATGTATTTAATTTGGATTTTCGCACTGAACAGTTGGACTCAGCCCCTAACATATACAGTAAATAGGAAGTTTGCAATTTTTGCTCACAATCGGCATAGAGAGGTGAAAGTGAAATTTTAACAATAAAAAAGTAATTGAGAATAGTTTTAGTTGCAACAAGAAATGTTAAAAAATATGTTTAGCTTTCAGATAACAACTTCATAGGCACTTCCAGCCAGGCAAGTATGTTTTAGAATATGATAATATTACTGATTAGTAAAAAAGATATTAATGTATTAGGTTACTTATCTTTGGTATCAATCCTTGCTGAAGAAGCAGATTTATACTTTCCGGAGGATCATTTCTACAGTACAGCTGAATGCATTTCAACAGTAGGGAAACATTCAAAAATTCATTTTTGTCCAATTCCTAAAGCAGACAATTTCACATGTGTGACTGCCTAAACAGTTGAACAGATTTAATGTTCAGCAATTAAGAATTTTTTACATACCCTTTTAAGAGCTTTGTCAAGTTGATTTAATAATTGTTTTGTACATTTCTGAGGGACATATTTGTCTTTTTCTTGTAGTATTACATTTATTTTCTGAAATCCTTTCCCTTTGAAGGCATCTCTTAACAATGATTCTAGCTAGAACAAAACAGAGAAAAAGCGAAACTTCAATATGAGCCTTTAATTACTGATAAATAATCTTTACTCTAGTATATGAATCACAAATTTGGTTTTAATTTTCCCACTACACCTGAAAGAATAATATGAAAAATAAAAAGACCCCTTCTCCAAGTTTCTCCAGACCAACCCCTTCTAATTGAATTGGACTATAAGTCTGGTAATATTGCCACCAATGAGAATGGTTGTTTCACACAACTGGAAGACTAGGTCAGTGTTTCTCAGACTTACAAACTTTAAGCTTCCAGAATTTATCAACTAGCATGATGGAATTGGTCCTCACAGCTTAAAATTGCCAAGGTTGAGAAACACTGGGCTGGGCCTACAAAAGTCAGTTGCAATTATTTAATTTGCATGTATTTGATCTACTTCAATACGCCCTTGGAATTAAAATTCATTTATCTTATTAAAAAAAACAAAAAAATGTATGAATGTATTCCTGTTTAACCTCTAAAAATAAGTTTCTGTAGGGTTCTTTTTAAGGTTCTTTCTGCTGTACATATTCACTACATGTACCTATATCATTTCTATTTTATTATTTATTCTATTTTATTAAAATGTATATGCCATCCATCTCAATATCCAGAATGACTCTGGGCAGTTACAGTGTTACTGAGAAAATCTATGAAAAGTATGACAAATTTAGGTAAAATCTGCTTTACTCCAGCAGCATGATATGCTATAGTAAGATTTTGTACTTTATTACTATTAGATTTTAAACTGAATCTTTTCTTCAAGCCTTCAGATACTTTGTTTATTTTATCACTACAGCAATTCTGTACATTAGGCTCAGCTGAAAAAGGACAATTGACCACATGCCTAATGGTGGATTAGAACTGGGATTTCCCCAAATTTAGCCTACCATCTTAACTGCAAGACTGGCATAATATATATAGATAGGAGATCCATGCATAAGGTATTTTAATTCAAAGCTGGAAGCCAACATTTAATAATGGTGGTAATCCCACAGGACCTAAAGCCTCATTCTGGTAGTCCCCAGGTCATCTCAAGACCATTCTGCCAGAACAGAATAGAGAGGACATAGGACTTAATGAGAGGAATGCCTCCCTTTCAGTCGAAGTTTATCAATCCAGACTGGGTGGCCATATTTCTAGGATAAATAAATCGGCTCAAGAGGTAGGATTAAATTACTTTGGAGGACTCTTTCAATTATAGGATTCTACAGTCAAAACAAGAAGGCCAAGAAAAAAAATGTACATGGACAAGCCTGGGGTAACACGTAAAAATATCAACAAACCCTTCCACTAAGATTCAAGAATTAAAGTGGTCTGTTCAGAGTAAAAGGAACAGAAAAATAAAAAAATAATATAGAAGAACTCAGAATTCTTTGAAACTTTTAACAATTGACATTCAAAGAATTTTAGAAAGTGATTAGAAGGCAATATTTCTTTTTTGCAACCCTTGTGTTTTTTCCATCATATTTTTATTTTATTTTTTTCAGAAAAAAAGAAATGTGTAAATCTTTTTCACTGAATAGTAGAAGACTCTGTCTTGTGATAGATAGATACCATGTTAATTGAATCGAATTGTTTTTGAATTTTTAAATCTGTCAATACTAGTCTGACCATATTAAAATGATTATCCTAAAAAAAATCCAAAACAGTTTATACTTTTATCTTTAAAATGATTTAACAATTTAGTGAAAATCAAATTATATTTACATAATATTCAGTTCTATCTGGCATTTCTTCTTCTTCCTCTCCAATATCTTCTTCCTTTGGATTAAAAAAGTTGGGAAAAAAAGTTTTACTTCGATGCATATAAAAATTCGCAATATCCAGCCAATGCTTAAATTAATTTAGGAATAGATGGTAGGAGAGCCCTTCCCTATTTTGCCAACCTCACTCCAAAATAATAAATTGATTCAAACAAATGCAGAGTACTTATCCATACTTAACCATTGCTTACCCCAGCCAGCGTGAGTGCGTGCGTGTGTGTGTTAGTTATACAACTATAGGTGTTGTGAATGTAAGAACTGGTCTGTTTCCCGTACCGGACAACTGACCTGCAACATTGGTTAAGGCTGCTGCTGCTGCCACGCGGCGCTTTCGCCTCACCAAGTGCAGCCTTCGCAACCGGCTCGTGCCGTTCGAGGGGCCCAAATTGTACGCATGCTCAGTGTCGGATCCTAAACGAAGCCTCTTTGTGAGGAACGCTCGCGCGGTTTTATAGTTTTTCCGCGCGCGTTCTTCCTTGCTCGCGCTTCAGTAAAGTTTTAAAGTCCAAGGACCGACTTGTTAAATTTCTAAGTTTAGGATGGCAGTACTTTACGTTATGGGAGGTGGGCATGTCAGTTTAGAGCCTGAGCCATTGGGAGGAATGCCAACTTGTTTTGCATCCCTCCGCTGACATGAATGGGCTTTTTATGTACTGTTTCCGAGAGAGGGAATAAATAATGCCGTTTCTTAATCCCCAACACAAAAGGTTCGACAACAATCCTGGTTGCGGCTGTATCGGTTGAAAATGTTTAGACAAAATGGCTTCGCGGAGGGGGACTTTGCGTCTGTACAAGTACTTCGGCATTACTTTGGTGCCGTCTGTAGAAATGCACCCAGAAAAAAATTAATTGCATGCGGTCACACAACACATTTTATTTCTTGACACAGCACTGTGGTCCCTGGTGATATTTACCGCATAATAAAGTTAGGTCAGATTAGTACACCTTTAGAGCAAAATATGGTTCATTGGAAAGATTAACAGATAGGGTGAAATGCAAAGTAACTATCAATATTTTAACCTAGTATGTACTTGATGACAGAAATCTAAAAAAAAATTGCTTACAAGTCCCAGGTAATAACCACAAATCATCAGAACTTACTTTTAAAAAACACAAAAACAAATCCAAGCTTCAAGCCATGTGGCTGATACTCATTTCTTCCAGTTTATTGTTCTAAGCAACAATAACCAATTTAATTCGTTTACGGCACAATGTAGGTGTAGCTATAGTAAAGGAATTCAACAAATGCAGCGAAGCTACCCTCAGTTAAAATGCAATTGCATGTACATGGGGAAAAAATGTAGTTTTGAATTTGATAGCAATCGCTTGTAAGTAGGAAGTCATTGGATATAGTGGGACACAAGACTATAAATCAGCAAGAAAAATCCTGCAGAAAAAATATGACATATCCAAATGTGAAAACACTCTTGAATCACAGATAAATTACAGATGCTGATTCGGTGAAATAAATAAGCCTGTCTTTTCAACCAAACATTCTCCAATATTTTAAGATATTTTTGTTTCATTATTAGAGGGACATTGCTCCCATTGGTGTGATGGGCATATTAACACAGAATAGTTTGTTGCAGAATTAAGATTTTTTAATTGCAAATTTAAAGATTATAATGCTCTTAATCTCATTGTAAAATTACCAGATTTACCAAGCAGACAATGAAATACAGTCAATGAGGTTTACTTAAGAGGTTAATACTTTGCATCCTACACTTTCCAGTGTTTTGATACTCCTGGGAAAGTCGGTAATTATTAAAGAGTAAAAAGAGAATTTACCTCTCTTTATCAAGTTATTCAAGTCTTTCCTTCATTTACATCTCTGATGCTTCCTGAAAACTTCTTATTAAACAAAAATTTCATTTATGTGTGTATTTGTGTGTGTGTGTGAATCAGAGAGAGAAAGAGAAGAAACAAGTTTTGGAGGAATTGCATTGTTCTTTAAAACCCATCTCTACTGTATCATTAAGTAGATACTTTGTCTATACAGGTGTAATATTTGAGAACCCACAAACATTTTGTATTTATTGGGAATTTAAAAAAAAACAGGTAACCCCAAAAACTATTATAAAGAATTGTGTTGTCCCACTGAAGTCAACATGACCCTCACTTTTATATATACATACACTGGAATTAGGAATATGTTTAAGCTCTTGCAGGCCATTTCCTTGTTCTTTTCCAGTCAAGCACCTTTAATTATGAAGCCACACCTTATATTATCCAAAGCATATTCAACTTGCCTTGCTTTTTAATGACTTTGCTCATTGGAGATAATGATAATCCAATTTGTCTGAGATGTTCAGCTGTAAGCAGTTGTGGCCTCTTTTCAAGGTGTACACGAGGTCTGGAACAACCAATAGTTATACCCAAGTATTAAGGGTCAAACTGTTTGTGGCTCACAATGAAAAATGCTTTATGTTCCTTTTGGGGCCTTCACGCCTTAAATACACGAATTAGCTATGAAAAAGAAATGGACTTGTGAAAAGCAGGGTAAAGATCATGATTTCCCTTCAGGTGACACAGCTCTAGCGGGCTGGTTTGTGGATCAGCAATACTTAGTGCAGAGGTGTCCAACCTTGGCAACTTTAAGACTTGTGGACTTCAACTCCCAGAATTCCTCAGCCAGCTTTGCTAGCTGAGGAATTCTGGGAGTTGAAGTCCACAAGTCTTAAAGTTGCCAAGGTTGGACACCCCTGACTTAGTGCTTGCGGACTTGTGGAATAAATCAGGGAGGAGCTGCCAATGACGTGCTTTCAACACAGCAGAGAAAGGTATGCGGGAGGGTGAAAGTTGAGGACAAAAAAGATGCCCTTGCTGGTATGAACAGATTTGAAGCCAAGCTCAGGAAGGGAAGTGCAATCTCCAGCTGATTTCAGCACTGGCGGCAACGGACAGAGACAAGACCTTCATGAAAAGGTAAGAGGATAACAAGTTGCAGAACTTCAAGGCAAATTCACAAAGATATACTGTACAATACTGTGCAAATCTATGCATGCTTACTTAGAAGAAATTCTATTATGTCAGTTATTCCCAAAAAGCATTTATATATTCTAACGCAGGTCTTTTGGAAAAAGTTTTTTTTCTGAATACTTTGTTGTTCCTTTCTCACATTATACCGCCACACTTCTACATGTAACCCAAAAACTGAGCTGCTGCTATTTATTTTTATTTATCCTGCTTTCATTATTTTTTTAGTAAATAACTTAAGGTGGTGAACATATCTATTACTTTTTCATTCTGCTACGTTTCCCACAACAAGACAAAGAGGTGAGTGTGGTTGAGAGAAAGAATGACTGGCCCAAAGTCACCCAGCTGGTTTTCATGCCTAAAACAGGACTAGAACTCCTGTTTCTAGCCTGGTGCCTTAACCACTAGACCAAACTGGCTAGTCATGTTTTCTTCCTATTTTCTTTTTAAAGTTTTAAAGATGGTTTGCCTGCACAGGCCTTCATTTCTGTTCCTTGTTCCCTCCTATCTTTTATCATCATAGTTCTGGCATAGATTTTGCTGAGAGGTTATAAGTACAGATCTGAATTTGACTCATCTCAATCCTATGTCCTCATACTAATCTGTATTTCAGAGAAACTGCTGTGGTGCAAAAATGGAGGCCAGTTCAAATTTCACATTAGTCATGAATTCACAACCTATATTTAGGAAAACTACTGTTTTCTCAGATTTCATTGCCTGTGCTTTACCTTTAGTTATACATGCAGATGACAGCAATACTTTCTAGATGACTGGTAATTATCACTGAGGGAAAGAGACCTAAATTTGCTACAGGTAGGTTTTTAAAAAATGAACAACTGTTCAATCACAATCCATTTATTAAATATATATATAGGGAAATTTGAATTATTATGTAATTGTGGCCTCAAGGCAAATTAGTCACTATTTTTTTCAGCCACTAAACCACTCCTGAGATTTGTTCCAGACAATATGTAGTGTGTGCATATATTTGACACATGAATTCATTCTTATGGACTGTTTAGTATCACACATTATAGATTACCTAGTTTGACTATGCATGAAATTGGGCATGAGTATGTAGGTGTGTGTGCGTGTGTTGCCATAACTTCCAGTATGTATGTACAGTAAAATATATACATAAATTATTGTCATATATGATATTCTCTATATGATTTTACATTGTAAACTGGATGCATGAATGAACACCAACTTGATGTGCAGCACTAAACTATGATCGTGAGAAACCGTTGTGCACTTGTGCTTTGGACCTTTGAGGAAAAACTACCATTTTCATTAATATAGATGTTATTTGTTAATGATCATTTTCATTTCTATAGATTTATATGTTATTTGTTAGTGGAAAGAACTTGCCCTATGTTTTTAAACAGAATGATTCAGGAAAAATCTTATGACCAGAAAGAATGTTACTGAGCTTTTTTTTAGCAATCTGAAATGAAACCTTTTCTCCAAATGATGGAACGAGAGAAGTACCTAATATCTTTTTTTTTTTTTTTAATGAATAGGTTCTTCTAGATTCATGGTGAAAATGTCAAAGGGACCTTTTGATGACTCTAATTACATCTGTTCCTTTGGAATGAAGTTAACCTGGGACATCAACGATCCCAAGCTACCGCAGGTATAGGGCAGAGGGAGGTTTGGAAAGTAGGTATGGAATCGTTAGATTGGCTTTGGGAATTAATTTCAAAGTCCTTTCTGTCCAGTGAAACATTGCACACCTCCTAACTGTAGTAAACTTTCTCCAGAGGCAGGAGAAGCAGAATAGAATTTGGCAATGAGGGCATGCTGATGAGCCTAGGACTCTTGCTTCCCTGAGCTGCACCTGCATTTTCTTTAGTCTGCATTTCTTTAACTTCGGAGATGCCCAGGCAGAGTGTTCTTCTCATTAGGAAAACAGCTAATTTACTGAATAGGGACAGCTACAAAGCCAGAGGAGCTGACAGAGCCTATGCTAATTGACAAGCTCACAAATCAGGTCCTAACATTTGGTAGTGTTTTTGGACAGACAGAACAAAGGCAGACCAAAGATTAGAAATAAGGATGACAAAGTTATACACTCTCTGTATCTCACTGCTGTACCGGATTGTTTTATACTAATTTACAGGGGAGATGGCTAGTGCTTCAACTCAATATCAGAGGAGTTTCTAAAGAGGAAAGGCATAGAAGAGGCTTTTGGATGCGTTCCACACCACATTAAAGCAGGGAACCCAGCCACTGTATCTGTTATGAATGCATTGTCACTAGGACTCCACAACATATTAGACTAAGCAAAAAGTAGGATTGAGTAGGTTTGGGGTCAGAATGTTACTGATACCAGACTGTATTCATAGCAGGGTTTATTTGTTTAGACATACTGTAGCATGCTATCAATTAAATATAGGAATTGTGTTTATTAATGAGAGTTAAGTTTTAGCATTTTGTTCAAATAGAATGAGAATGTGTAATAAATTAATGCACTGCATGTATTGATGTACACACCCAGCTGGTTTCCCTAATTCCCCCTTTTTAAAAAAAAAGATGGGGGAGAATTGGCTACTTTCAATCCTGCTCATACATTAGTCCCATTGGGTCAGCCTCTCAGAGATATTTCTTCATCAGATTTTTTAGTGCCTTCAACAAATGACAGAACGTGTAATGTGCTGCCTTCACTGGAAAAGTTTGGATACATTCAGAGATGCATCTGTCTTGAATATAGTCCATGTTGAACTGCATAGCCCAGTAAAATAACAGGAAATGTTTTATGACATTTTGTATTATGTCATAAAATGTTTTATAAAATTTGCTAAATTTCAATTCCACAGGAATCATGTGTCCCAGATTTAGGACACATTTTGCTTTTTAGCCCATTTTTGGTTCTTGGTTCAAAAATTATTGCCTTACGATGCACTGTTCTGTCCAATTAAAGATTATGGGAACAAGAGTTTTAGTAGCATATAGATAGATTCTGCATATATTCCTTTTTTCCCCCTCCTTCCTCTTATGTATTTGTCTCCTATGCAGGAGCCCAAACACTTCGATTCTTTCCAGGAGTGGCCTGATGGGTATTTGCGATATATTTATGCCGTTGAAGATAAAAATGCACAAAGGCATCTTAGCGGTTGGGCCATGCGCAACACCAACAACCACAATTGCCAGATCCTCAAGAAATCCTGCCTTGGTGTGGTGGTGTGTGCCAGAAACTGCACCCTGCCTGATGGGACAAAGCTGCAACTTCGGCCTGCTATTTGTGATAAGGCTCGACAAAAGCAACAAAGTGAGAATCGGGGTGCAGGGAACAGAGGGTGCAAGTGAGCCATGCAACAGCCTTCCCCTCTAGCGAAAAGTTCAACAAAACAAAAATTTTCCTCCCTCCCCAGATTTCAAAATTTAGTGTAGTTTTACTCAGCTCTTACTGCTTAAAAATAGAATCTCCAAGTTATTCATTAACCTATTTATACATATGCATATACATATATGCCTGATACTTATTTATAACAGGCATTTGTATGTCACCTAGAGCCAGGAGAGGTAAAACTCCTTGCAAGAAGAGAACCTTACGGTACCCGAAAGTATTTTTTACAAAGCAATGTTTTTTTGCAATTCCTGGAACAATTTATCAATGTCATTCCTGCAACTGAAGTTTCTACCGCAGGTGGAAAAAGTACACATGAAACCACATTGTTTCCCCACAGGAAAAAAATATGTGAAAATGTGCCAGTGTATAATTCCCAAATTATGCAAAATCAAACTATACTGCACATTATTTTTTATACAGTATTTCTATCTCACTATGTAGACGTCTTCAAACTTGTATATTTCCAATGTAGTTGTCTATCTTGCAGAAAAGCATTGTCCCAACTGCAGCTCAACTCTTGAATTGATTGCTTGCCGAGGACATAGTGGCTATCCAGTAACTAACTTCTGGAGACATGAGGGGAAGGCAATATTTTTCCAGGTAAAATATAAATGCCAAGTAGGCTATCTCTGTAGATTTCTTCTAATTAAAAAAAAAAAACCAATATTATGATGTATAACTTAATGGAAACTGGAAAGACATGGATTTCCCTTATCTGATAATAGTTATTCCTATCTGAATAAAATAAACGTATTGCACTCGGTGATACTCACAACTTTTGTTAGCCTGCAGACTAAGAGACTTAACTGGCTGTTCGATCTATTGCATATCAGACTTGTTTTTAAGCCATTGATTCAAGGTTTTAAAACAAGGAAGGAGGGTGCTACTTGTGCCATGTTTTAACCATAAAAAAGAGCTTTAAATGAAGGAGTTACACTTAAAAGCCTTGCTTCCTAGGCAATCCAAAGAATAGATGTGTTTACATGAAAGACTTAACGTTAGTGCTTACAGGTCCAGGTTCACATAGCAAAAAGAATGACTAAAGATATGGACTAGGCTCTTGCAGTATGCTAGGCTAGAATACAATGTGCTACTTTGCAGTGTAGGATGCTGTGCAAATATGAAAAGTCACTGGATCCTGAAATCAATTATATTGGACATTTTCTGATTTGTACCCAAGCTTTAAACTTCAGTAGTGCATGAAATTTCCAGGATGCTTCCACACGTTCACACGTTCTCCACATTAGAAAAAGGTTCACATGTGTGCTAAGCCAAAGGTTCAAATTCAAGCCTCCAATCTTTACAGGTGAAGTTAGGAACCATTCTTTCTGTAACCCCAGGAAAGCTGCTTTCTGTTAATATAGATGATTAATGTCTATCTTGTTATACATTGGCTTTTTAATGCTCTATTCTGTTTCTGTGTCAATATTATTTCAGGCTAAGGGAATTCATGACCACCCTAGACCAGAAAGTAAATCAGAAACTGAGATCAGAAGAAGTGCACTTAAAAAGCAAACTTCATCTCACACGTCTCAGAAGAAGCGGTTTCTTGAGTTTCAGGTAACTGGGTCTGCCGTGTCATCAGAAATGTTGATGTGAAGTATCATAATGTGAACATTCATTTATATTCATTGAGCCATAATGAATTTAGAATTTTAGCTCTTCAAATATGACAGGGTCTCAGAAATTAAAAAACCAGAAATCCATAACATGGATTAATATAAAATCATTTTAGCAAACAGTCTGAATTTTGACTTCTTTCTTGCTCCGCTAAAAGTAGTAACTAATATAACTAAGCTGTATCCTAACATTAACCATTGCTTATGGAACTGAGAATGTAGACTATATGCTAAGTACTTATGCCTGTGTTGAGACAGTAGTATGGAATTAATTGACTATATTTTATTGTACTGTTCATTATATAACAGAATCCATAATAGCCATATCAAACCTATATTATGTCACTTTCCAAGTAGATCAGGCATTTATTAATAGGTACTTTATTCTTATTGGCAGACTTAAATACAACATATATAACAAACCGTATCAAATGTTATGGCAGAGCCAATGGTAAAGTCAGCATCTGATGTTATTAAGGCTTACGCTGTTATATTATACATGACATTGAGTAGTCAGTTGCTATTTCTGACCACGAATCATCAAATCATCATAAGGTCATTATTAAAACTAAATTTTTAGTCACACATGCATTTCTCCATGGAGTTCTCACTTGTACGATACAATAATTTGTTAATTTCCGTGTCTCTGTTCTGACTAATGTGGATTTCTTCCTAGTCTACCCCACAGATACATGTTGTAAATATTCATCAAAAGTCAGTATTTAATAGAGTGACATTTTGCCCCTCAGAATGGGGTGGAATTCATATCAATATAAATTTAAAAATAATTGCTGTAATTCAGATAGAAATACAATATATCTCATGGTTATGGAAGAGATTGACAACGTGACCAAAATGTTTGCTGAATCTGCTTGTAAATGTTAATTACTCATAACTAAATTTAACTCTCCTCTCTTGGATTGGAATCCTTTAAATGGAAGGCATCATTAAACATTGTTCTTCAATAGTCCTTTGAATTAGAAATAAAGAATTACACAACTTTTATTCTTGTAATTAAAAAATTACATGTATTGTGGAAGTTCCAGGAACATGAACATCATTAGTTTGACTTGCAATCTGATATATAATCTAAACATCCTGATAAAAATACTGGAAACATAATTTAAACAACAGTCAACAATTAGTAAAAAGTTGTGTGTGTGTGTCCCCATTAATTGTTTCCATTAATATTTTCTTTAGACAGGAACAGCATGCAGTGAGAATGGTAATCACTTTCCCTACATCCATCCTCTATCATATGAAGAAGGACCAGAAAAATTCAGCATTTTCACAGATGCCAGCATTCCATTCCTTGCTCAGTCTCACTTATTTCCAAGTTCAGAAGCATACCACATTACTTACGATGCAGCCAATTTTCAAGGGGATATAGCATCACCGCTCCAGAACTATCCAACCTCCCATATCTACACATCTAAACCAAGCTGTGGTTATGACTGTGCATTACCTGGTTATGTCAATTCCAATTTATATCCTACATTTCACAAAGAGGTAATGGATATTCCAATGGACACTGATCACCTCTTGCTGAATGGACTTCAGTGTCATGCAACTTCACTCAGTGTCCATGAGCATCAGGGGATGAAACAGTCCTTAGGAGAAAATAATTATGGAGAAAGAATTAGCTATGGGCTATGTCAAGCCAATGCTAACTATCCTCATTATAGTGAAGAATATGCATATAAATATAGTAGTCATTCCTCTCTGAATGTTCCAACTATGCAAACTGTTATAACTGCAACTACAAAGATGTCCCTTGAAGCCTATAAATCTCCTACTGTGAAATATGGTGACAGTTTCTGTGATACAACGGACATGCTTAGTTGTCCCCTAGTAACAGACATTTCAGGGAATTTTTGCTCAGAAATCAGCATTCAAGAAGAAGATTGGGCAATGAGCAATTCAACTTTGGTGACTCCTAATAAAGCAGGACATATAGTAGAAGTGGATACTTGTGACAGTAGTCCAGGTACTGAAAGAAACTACATTGGTTACGAAGGACTAACATTCTCATTTGAAAATACTGAAGCCAAAGTGCAGTATCATTAGAGGTAAATATAAAGCATAATATTTATCAATAGTCATTCAATTTTTTTCCTGGGAATATATTGTATTGGATGGCTTTGTATTGACTTGGCTGTATCGACCTGGCTGTCTAAGTTATTCATTCTAAATCAAGGGTGTCAAACTTGCCACGTCACATTGTCATCACGTGATGTTTCGTGGTGTCTTTCCAACTTGTGGCACTGAGGTGGATGTAGCCTGCACATGATGCATCTGGCCTGCAGGCTGCCAGTTTGACACCCCTGTTCTAAATCAGACATAAAGTCATAACCCAACAAGTCATAGAACAGTGAAAATTTAAACTTAATTCTAGCAGACAGAGGGCCTTTGGTTCAGAAATTGACCAATTCCAGAGATAGTCTATTTCCAGCTCTAGATAGTGCAGTTCTTTTCAGACACATCTGGCTCAAAATTTCGGATCCTCCTGAATTTATAATTGCTGCTAAAATGTCAGGTTGAAGCTGAGGCCACCAGGCTTTTGCATAATTACATCTGGTAAATAATTACTTATGCCTTTGTCATCTGCATCTGGATTATTACAATTTGGAATATATGGGACTACTCTTGAAGATTATTCATAAGCTGTAGTTGGTTCACCACAGGGAGACATAGTATAAGTTATTATGGGCGCAGCTAACCTTGCTGGTATAATACCTCTACTGCAGCAAATGCATTGATTGTAAATTCTTCCAAGGATAATTGTAGGTCCTGGATGTCCCTTCCTAACTTAGGTCATTGATTTCTCTGAGACCACATGTTTTGGGCCTCAAATCTGCCCATCCATCAATAGAATCTGACCATCCAATGAGAACAAGGCACAGCTTTCCAGCTGAGGAAATGTCTCCAGAAACAGGCTGAGTTTTGAGTTTCCTTCCGAAATGCCATTCCTGAGTTTTCTCAGTGATGATTTCCCTCCTGTGGAATAAGTTTCCCCTAAATATAAGAACTGCCTTTTCTCTGAAAGACCCTTGAAAACCTGGCAGTTCTGGAGAACATTTGGGGATGACATGAAACGTTGAACTAGTGTACATCTATTATGATATGGTGAAAGTAATATACTTCTTGTGAGTTAAATGTTTTTTCACAGTTACCGTAAACAGATTGTAAGCTGTTCAAAGTCTTCTGACAAGAGTGGCCTAGAGAACATATCAATAAATGAAGATATTATAAAATTAACATACTGGGAAAGAAGAATTGAAAAAATTATAATACACATAGCAGACTGAAAAAGCTGCAGTTTTAATTGATCTTAATTCTGTTTTGTACTATCCCATACTTTCATTGGGGTATCAGTTGCACATATTTTATTGAAATGTATGGAGAATGTAAGCATGCATTCATTCTCTGATGAGTTTTTGTACAGCAAAACATTGTGTTCTTGTTAGATAAACATGCTGTGAGAACCTGTTCCAAAAATATTTTTTCTTTTTGTATGACAGCATAAAATCATACTTTGAAAATTAATCTTTAACAACTCAGATGTCCAAACGGCATCCTAAAACAATAATAAACTTTTAAAAGTGTACTTTAATAAAGTGTGTGTGGGGGTTTGAATTAGTAATTCAAATGCCATTTTTCAAGTAAGAGAGAGAGACTTTGAACGGTGCATTTGAATATGCTTTATTAGGTGAATACTTAAGAATATTAAGAAGCGATGCCATTATTGGTTTTGTGCCAAAGGTGTATATGTCTGGAGAACAATATTAATACAGAATAGATTGAAAGTAAAGATCAGTTATACAATTTATGACGCTGCAATTTCCTACCCATGATACTGATAGTAAAGCTCCTTCCCCTGGCCTTCCAAAAAGGAGTTAAAACATCACTCTGTGATTTTGCATGGGGAGTCCAAAGAAGCACACAGTCATGGTGTTGGTTATTGCCACGACAACCTATTTTTTGAAGCAGGATTAATTATTCTTACTTCCTTAAAACCTTTTATAATTTTTTAAAATTTTAACCCTTTAACATTTCAATTTTTTATATACCATTTTATATTTTGCTGTTTTATTGTACACCAACCAGAGTCCCTTTTTGAGGGAGAAAGGCAGTTCATAAATGTGAAATATAAACAGATAAATAAATAAAGTCTGCCACAAGGTTAGCTTGAGCCATGGTGCCTTTTTTTTTTTTTTTTTTTTGCATATTTATGTGCTCTCCTTTATTTGTACTTGTTGGAAGATTGGAAAGAAGATGGTGACAGATAATAAAAGGAACTCAGGAAATACAGTGCTAAAGAAAAGGGAAAATGAAGCAGGACTCAACAAGCAATAGCGTGAATACCTGAGCTGCTAAGATTTCCTTTATACACTAATGATCATCTCCGGTCAACTGACCTTACCCTTAAGATAATAGATGGCAAAACATTACAGATTTTATATAGCCTGAAGCTGCAGTAAGGGAAATATACCATTTAATAACAAAACAGTTTTACTCATGAATTGGGGACAAGATGAGATGCAACATTCAAAGGCGAATAAGGAAAAGTGATGTCAGGGAAATGATAATGCCAGTTTAAAAAAATGAAATGGTGACAGGGCCTAAAATGTAAATGTCAATACCCTTAATTTGAAATAAACCCCACTAAACATGGTGTTAATTGTACCGGAAAGCCATTGCATTCGAGAAGGCAATATATTTAAGTGGGATCACCCTGCAGCTGACCTGTGGACGTGTCAAAGTATCAGATAAATTACTGAAGCTACGTATTGAGTTGTCACAATATTGAAGGTTTGGGGTTTTGTTCTTTTCTTTTTTAAGAAATTGCATTGCTGCTCATGGATCTTTTAGCTCTTGCCTATTATCTTCCATTTCATTTCCTGGTTCATAGCAAGGGCAAGGTTGACTGCTATTGTTATGGCTATAAAGGTAAAAGATGTGCTAACTGATCAGGACATGTTGCTCATTCCCATCGCTTTGAGAAATGCTGCACTTTTTCAGCAAATAACCAGAGGTTCCACCTAAGGTCAAGCTGGCTGTTATCTATGAAACTTAAGAACTAGTACCAAATGGGAAAAAATGAAAAGAAACTTGACAGTGAGGAAAGGAGACAAACATATCATCTATAAAGAACAACACATATAAATAAACATGGGTGCATAAAGTTACATTTATCAGCATTGTATTGATGGATAAACCTTCTGAAGAACTTCTGCTTAACACTTGTACTTCTTTCCCAGGCCTGGGGTTAAGGTGTTTGTGGAACCTCTGCTGTCGTTTATGTTGTTGTGTTTTTAATTACATATTTTAAATATTGTAAGCCATCCAGATACTTCTTGGAATCAGGCATCATTAAAATCCAATTAATAATAATTATGAATATTAAGCTGAAATAAGTATCCTTTTTTGTCTAGACTGAGATAGAAAATCTTTACCTATTTACTTGAAAATAAATCCACTTAAATTCAACAGGTTTTTTTTGTTTTTTTTTTGCAGATTTGTACAAGATCACCCCAAGTACATATTCGTTTTGGTCTGCAATTCTAAAGCACACTGAATTCTATCATGTTTATTGATATGTTCTTGCCGAAATCTCCAAAACAACAGCATGTAATTATAACCAGAATATTGAACTACAACTCTCATAATCCACAGCCTCACCAGCTGCAGATGGTGAAACTTAGCAGGAAACAGGACATAGACTGTGGCACCCCAAAGCCATCTGATTTGTTAATGCTTTAAGCAACATGTATGAAACTATTTTAGGTGAAAGACCATCTGTACTATTGGTTAATAATTCCATTGAGCCATTGTTATGGCAATATATTATTGGTATATGGCTTTATATTGCCACAGCATGTTGGTTAAAGCATCATCCTCGCCCTGCTTCTGTTGCATCTGATCCAAGTCACCCTTGGATGATGCTGTCCTGATTAAGCATCTGCAATGCACTATAAGCAAAGGAACCAGTTAATTCCTCTGACTTTGCTACTCTCCATCAGCAGCATGTTACTAGCCTACAGGAAAAGGGGTAGATCTGACTGTAAATATTATGTCCTATATCTATATGACAAATAAAGCAAAACAATCAAAATGGAGTCATAATAGGATCTGAATCACAGAACACTTTTATCCTCCCTCCCTCCCTTCCTTCTATGTGATAATAAATGTTGACTTCCAAATCTACTTCTTTGTTTGGAAGGCATTGTACATGTGTGCGTGTGGGTATCTGTTATTCACGAAGCAATGGGCAGGGGAAGTACCAATGCAAGTGTGTATGCATTGGTCTTTCAACCACTATCTTGCATACTCACAGCACTGCTATCTGAACAGAATAGCATATTCACGACCATTTACATTTACTGGTTATCAGCTGCTTATGCTATTTTGGATATTGTGACATGGATAGACTTGTGCCTGTGGCAGGAATTTAGAGTAAGCTGTGAGAAAACAGCAAAAGGACTCCATATGCTAGAAGGACAGCTCTTCCGCAAATCAAAATAACCACCAGAATAACCCTTGTAAAGTTCAGTTCTCCAAGGAAACAAAGGTAACCAGAGATTGAAGTGGAGGGATATGTGTCCATAATTAGCCTGAAATAAGTAGCCAATAAAACACATCTCTCATCCTATCTATTCCTACTCATTAATTTCAGCTCCAATGTAATGGCTTGAAGAGATTTTACACACTTCACAGTTGTTGTTGTATTCTGTTGGCTATTGAAACTCTAAAATTGCTACTGACAACTTATAACATTTCATATTCATGGGGTGGGGAAAAATGAAGGCAATATTGCGCAGTTTTACATTTGGTTATGGTTTGGGTCAAATGGGGAAAGGTTCTGAGATTAATTATCTAATAATTAGATAATATCTGAATAAGACATGTTGTTAGCCACGGTACAGGAAGGAACATGCTGCTCTCTCCAAATTTGTAAAAAAAAACAAATAAGTGGTGTATAATTTATAACAACCTCATTATGTTCCCAATCCTGGGGTGCTGAATGTACTAGCTATATTGCTAAAAGGCCAAATATCTTGCTCTTGTGTAGCTTGAATTGGATGGTTGTTGTTTTTTTAACTAGTTTTACTGTTTCAAAATATTTTTAAATTTTAAATCATAATATATTTTCTGAATTGTAAGCTGCCCAGAGTTATTGACTGAGATGAGCAGCCACAGAAATTGAACAAACAAACCAAAACAAACATGGAGATCTCTAGACTGTTGTATTTCCCACTCTGGACCATGCCATTGAGGGGGAAATCCTGTTTTCAAAAAGTAAATCTTTTCCAAAAAAAAATAAAATAAATCCTTTCAACTGGAAGTAATTCAAGGGATCTTAGACATGGCATGCCAAATGAAACAGTTCTGTTTGGAGCTTAGAACACTTTGAACTACTTTCAATTCTGAATATGGAATTTCCAATTTACAGAATTGCCACAAAAGGCCCAGTCCATATGAAGTTCAGGTGACTGGATGGGGAATTGAACCTTCTGAAATTCCCTGAATAAAGTTTTGCATATATCTATTTTGAAAAGTGTTGCACTTACAAGTAGCTTACCTGATATGTTATAACTGGCAATGTATTTCTTCTTTATTATTTGAATGCAAATTAGTCTGTTTTTTTCCTTCTTCATTAAGCTAGGACTTAAATCTAAAAGCATGTTCTGTAAACAATAGCAGGAATGTTCCACACTTAATTTAACTTATGGCATTAGTTATAAAGTTTCTTTTGAACCTTCTTTAACCTGAAAAGATATGATGTTTTCAACAGTTTAGACTTTGAGAATGGAGTCTGTTTTCTGTTTTTTTTTTTTTTTTTTACACAGTTGACTTGCGGTGGAATCAATTTATCTGTCAACATAAGTTGAACTCTGTGATAAGGAAGACAAGCAACTCTGCAGACACTTTACAATAGCCCAATCAAGAAAAGTTTAGAATATTCTGTGTAGATACTCCTATATCTTCACAGGATGCTATGCTTAAACTAATAAGCCATAGTGTAATAAGGTTTATTTGGTGAGCTAGTTGATACAAGGAGCTAAAAGAATGACTAAGTACCTACAATATAAAGAACAATAAATTATTCATGCCCTTTTGGTTTGGCTAGGATACTATTCTAATCCAGCTTCTGTATTCTTCCATATATAAAAGAATATTCTGTATTCTCTTAGATATAGGATCCCAATCTGTCAAATGCAAATTTTCCTCTATTGTACTGCAAGTATATCTGCTATGTCAGAGGAAAAAGTGCATCTCTGGATGGTGCTTTCTCTCGTGGTGCTTCAGGCTGGCAGGAGATTGTGCTAGGCCAGGCTCTCCCCAAAGTGTCCTGGGTTCCATGGGACATGACTGACATTGCCATTCAAAATGCATTTTTGAAAAGGAAAGGCTTGAGTCAAGCTGAGCTGCTGATGACTTCATAGTTGTGCTTTTGTTCCCCTTTGTTTTTACAGTAGCCCAGAAATGGTTTGCCACCGCCTTATTCCAGAGTGTTTTCTGATTTCCCAGAATAGGCTACTGATAGTCCTTTATTCAGTCAAAACAAAGCCCAAAATGGCTTAACTTCTGTAATTGGTTACAATTAAGTTTAGAAGTCTCAATAGCCTTATATGACTTGGTTATCCGTGAATAACCATGGCTGATGACATATTTAATCAACCTTTTTTTTGTAGTTTTGCACAACATGCCAAATTAAAAGTGATCACAGTAACAGAATAACAAAGTTGGAAGGGACCTTGGAGGTCTTCTAGTCCAACCCCTGCTGAAGCAGGAGCGCCTGCCCTATACCATTTCAGATAAATGGTTGTCCAATCTCTTCTTAAAAACCACCAGCGATGAGCACCTAGTACCATAGATAGTTCCTAGGTCAGTGTGTTGGAAGAACCCAATGACTGTCTTTAACGTGGTTTAGGATCTAGGAACGGCATGGCTTAACCTTGGCAACTTTTTATTGTAATATTTTTTTTATTTTTACATTTTAAAAACATCTCTTTCCACGAACAACGTGGTTCCAGGTTTTTACACTTCAATATAAACATGACCTTAGTATACATTTATCTTTCACATTATAAATTTTCTCCAATATTCTTATTTTCTTTACACTTATTAAATCCATTTTCAATTTATATCTTAACTTAATTCCTTTTCAAATATTCTCATATATTGTTTTATAGTCTGACCTTTTCTTTATTCTAAATTCATTATTCCTTTATACGTACTTTTATCTGTCACATTTGCAATTTTATCACATACTTTTGTTCAGTAAATTTCATCTTAAATCTAATAATTCCAAAAATTTCCCCTTTTAATTACCAATTAGAGTGTGCCACCCTTTTATCTTATACATCCCTCAATTTATTCCATTTTAATCCATAATAAAAGTTTATCCTAATATATCTATATTATATATAATAATGTATTATTATCACATTCTAGTTTAATAACAATAGTCTCCTAACTACTATATATCACATATGCATATATATATTTTAAGCAAGATTTCATCTGGTATTATTTCCCTCAATTACTTTTTAACTCATTTATTATTTCAAATATATTGATCTATTCAGTTAATTATAAAAACTGATATTAGTCTTTTCATTAAAATCTTCATAATTCATTTTAGATGTATTCTTTATTTTATTAAATATAATTCATCTTATCATAGCTTCCAGTTTTTGCATTTATTTCAGTTATGCCCATATATAAATTAACAATAATCCTTTAAAAAGCCAATTTAAAAAATCAGTTCCATTAGCTTTTAAAAACTACATTCTTATATATTACAGCACATTACCTTGCAGAATCTCTTTTTTTTTTAATCTTTATGTACCCATTATCTCTATGTCTCCTAACTAAACAATTTCTTATAGTTTTTCTTCGGTTTCCATATCTATTTTCTGTTTTTTTTTTTCTCTTATTACCTCTTTTTTCCTTCATTTTTCCCTCCTTATTCCAATTTTTAATCCCTTTCCCTCTTTAAAATTTTCTTCTGTAATTCTCTTTTCTGCTGTTTCCTTTTACTTTTTTTGGTTTTCAAAACATTTCCCTTTTTAATTGTCCCCTCAAACCTCCAAGTTTTAATTTCCATTCTTTTTTTCCTTTGTTTTAATGTTCATTGTTCCATTTGTTCATTGAAGCTGGCTTCTTCTTTGAGCAGCTCCTCCCCTTTCTGGCACTCTTTGTTCTTTGTTCTCCAAAATCGCCATTTCTATTAACTATAAAGCAGTACAGCACATTTCTTTCATATAACATTTCCTTTATGTTTCTCAATTCCATTTTTAGTTCCAAAAAAGTTCTGCCATTTTTATACACTTTTTATATTTTCTTTATCCCTTTCTTTGGAATTTAAGTCCAAACCAATTCGACCAGCGTCTTTGATGTTTATTTCCAACGATCAGCTTTTATTACTTCCTCTTTTAAGTTTTTTCCAAAGTCATCAAATAATCCAATATCCATAAGTTTAAATTTGTGCCAAAATCACCAAGCAGTCCCAGGGTAATTTCTTCACGCTTATTTCTTTTATCTTAATATTCTGTGTTTTCACTTTCCACTTTTCAGGGTTTCTATTTTATTTTATTGTAACAAAGTTCCTCTTATTTTGTATCAAGCTCCAATTTTGAAAAAAAGGAACTTTTTAAACACTAAAAAAATTTCCTTTACCATTAGGTGGCGCTCTCTGCTACATCCAAGTTCCACCTTTTCTTTCCACTTTTTTCCCTTTTGTTTGAGGCTTTTAAGTTTCAATAATTCAGTAAGTCCAAATTATTAATTTTTTCTTTTTGGCATTTAATTATGTCTATTTAGTGCCAAAATCATGTTTATCCAATTTTTTTCCTGCTTCCTCCTTCAATTTAGCTCCTGTCAAAAGTCAAATCCTCTTACATTTATTTCTACCTTTTTTTTCTACCTTTGTAATCCTTTTTGAAAAAAATCTTTATTACCTTAACTTTGGAGTTGCCTTCAGCTCTTAGAATTTCCTAAACCAGCAATGCTGGGGAAGTTGCCAAGTTGAGAAACAATGATCTAGAGCAGGTCTCCAACCTTGGCAACTTTAAGCCTGTAGGACTTCAACCCCCAGAGGGAGGAGTGCCAAGGTTGGAGACCCCTGATCTAGAAAGTTGTACGTAAAGTTAATGCTACTATTACATTTGAGCAAATAACGAGTTCGTGATAAATCATCACCCAACAATTCCTGCTGTTTTTTCAATTTCCCTCCCAGCTTGAAGAGAGGAATAAATCACGTGCTGCGCAGGCGCCCTCCGGCGGGCGAGCCGGGTCAGGAATCGTCTCCGAATCAGCCAATCAGAAACTCGAAACGAGCGCGAGCGCCCTCCCTCCCCGTTCCCCACCCCGCACCCTCTTAATTCCCTTTACGTTTCTTCCCCTCCGATCCATGCCTGGCTTTGCCTCTTCCTCCTCCTCTTTAAGTCCCGCCCACTCCGTTCGTGGGCTCGCTCGCGTCGGCAAATTCGCTTGGGGAATCGCTAAGAAGGCGCTGTTGCCAAGGTGACGAGTCGGTGCCGAGCCCGGCCTCGCTGGTGCCGTGGGAGCTGCCGACGGTTCGGAGGGTGGGATGAGGCAGCTAAGGAAAGGAGGCTCCGGAGGAGGAGGAGGAGGAGGAGGCCCTGGACCCTCCCTGGGCGGCCAAGAGTTCAGCAGTGAGTGCGTGGCCAGGGAGGACGGAGTAATAGTGGGCGAAGAGAAGGCTGGGGGGGTGTGTGATGGGGGGGAGGGAGAGAGGCTGAGCGGCCACGGCTCGTCGAAGCAGGGATGGGTTTTCCCGCGGGGCTCGAGTTTGCGATCGGGACCGGACTCGCGCGTCCCATCAAATATTTTGGACTTCGGTTTCCACAATTGGCTGCAGGGGCTGTGGCTGATGGGAACGGTAGTCTCAAAGCATCTGTAGAGCCTTAACTAGAACGAACTTATTTAATCATCTTCAGATCGATTTATTCCCGGACCTTTCCCTCCCGCCCCCCCCGCCCCCTTAGGTGTAAGTACTATTGATGATGTGCCCCTCTGATCAAAAGAAAGATTGAAGCGTTTTATTTTCAGTTTTACCCCTCGGCCCGTTATTAAGTTGAGAATAAGCCTATGGAGCCTTAGGTATCCGAGGGATAGGAAATTGTTTGGGTTGAGTAGCAAAAGTGAAACCTTCTCAAACTTAAATGTCAATGGGCAACAGTTAAATATATGCAATAACGTTCCAATTTTATTTCTCATTACTTTATCCATTACTGATTATATTTCACAAAGTGCAAGGTAGCATTTTTTTTTTTTTTGCACATTTTATTTCCTCTTGAACTAGGAAAATATCTGTGATAATGACAAAGTTGCCCAAGGACTATCCTGGAATAACAGTTGGAATATGGGTGTCCTGGGGTTTAGTTGATAAGCTAATGATACACTTCTGCTGAGGATAGGATTGTTCTTTTGTAAGAGATGTCTCTAGTCCTTTAGAGTCATCTGCACTAAGTGGATTTTATTTTGTAAGTATAAAATATGTGTAAATGATTGTGTATGAAATAGATTTTGCCTTTGCTTTTTACAATGAAAACATTTTCATAGATGAACTCTGTGGGTCTAATTAGCATGTTTGAACTACTTAACATTATTGCAAAATAATTATTTGTAATTGCACCATGAAGTTTGGAGTTGGATCATTTTGATCTTGGAATCAGTGTACATACATGAAGCAGTGATTCAATAGTAGGAGAGATATTTCTTTCCTTTGTACATTTATATAATTTGATCAGAATGAAGCACAGTCGGTTATATGGCACTAATATTTTATATGTAACAATATTAATACACAGTATTTAAACATCTATTTTTTCAGAGACTGAATAGTTCAGATTTATTACTGTGAACTTAAATATTTCTTCCAATTTTGTGAGAAATTTAAATAATCTGGTGGTTCAATTAATGAACTTTATTCAAAGGTTCTGTAAGCTTTGTGTATTTTTATTACTGAAAAAGATAAAGTCTGGTATTTTGACTTAATTTTGCATTAGTAGGCATAACTCTATATAGTATTTGTTAGGTATACTAAATTCTTCAGAGGATTGAAGTGTACCTTCCATTGAAATTAGTAAAATATTTTTAAGTAAGTGAAGAAAATATTGTGGAATAAATGGTGGAAAGCTTTTAAAAACTTCTTAATCTTTCAGGAAAATATAGAAATAATGACAGATGTACAGACACCAAGAAAAGAAAGTTTAATTCATATCATCTAGTCTAAGTCTAAAGAAGACTTTAGTTTTCACAGGACTGCGTGGATGTGCAATATCTGTTTTACTACCTTGGTAACACTGTGTCAGTGTTTAGCAACAACAACTATTTATCCTGTAAAAGTAAACAAGGAAGAAGACTGAAGGAAACTGCTCACTTCAGATACATTTCTTTTTTTCATAATCAAAACACTTTCAATTTATAATCATTAATAGCCGCATTTTGAAGAAGTAGCATCTAGCTCTGCCTTTTCATAGCATTTTATTGTATACTTATATATGAAGGAACAGAATTTTTTGGTCTTATATTAAAAAAGTATATTTTATGAATATACATTTGTAGCCAGCGTCCATCAGTCCTAGCATTTGAACAAAGATTTAAAATTATCGCCAGATTTAAAACAAAATATAATGAACATGTAGCTATTATGAACACTCTTGAAATCAGGCAAATGTTTTTGCAATATGAGAATAGCTGGGCTTTTACTTGCATAATATGTATGAAGACTGTCTTTGATTTCTGTTTGAGAGAATTAAAACTTCTGTTTAATGTAGTTATTTTGTTTTACTCTTTCAATGAGAAAACATAAAAATGAAAAGTATAATAAAAAGTAAAATTGAGCATCCATAGGGTATATCTTGTAAAAATAAAGTTTATGTGAGTAAGACCTATCAAATATTAATCTAGCATAATTAAGAGTTAATTGCAGAGTCCATTGATTTGTCCAGTTATTTATAGGATTAAGCATTAGGAGTCCAGATGAGATTTAAGGCAAATCCTTTATACATCTTAAAGCATCTTATAAGCATGATAGAATATGGTAACTGGATTTGTTAACATGCTGTTTTTATTATTATTTTAATATTAAAAAGCCATACCCAAAGTCAAACATAACGAAATGTATTTTATGCATAGAAACAGTAATTCAGTCATTTTTTTAAAAAAACCATGCCATTAAGTATTGATACAGAATGATATTAATCAGCCTTTGCATTATACCAACAGAAAGCCAGAATCTAGGAATAATTTGTTTTAGTGGAACCTGTGCTCAGCAAACACATAGTTCTTCACATAGTGATACAATCCAGATTTGGGATATAATTTATCTTTCCCTGTTTTTGACAATAATATGTTGTGCAAATATTTTTCTTTGAACTTCTCCCAGTTCAAAGTTGCTATGGAATGTTGCATGTAAAGTTTTCATTAGGACAAGGTAGAAATAAATGACTTTATCACTCCTTGCTGCTTCTGTTTAATAGTTTTATTTAGAGGTTAAGGTATTGCATCAGGAGCCTGAGTTCTGTCCTTCCATAGGCATGGAATTATTTGGGACCAATCACTCACTCTCAACCTCAGAAAATGGACAATGGCAAACCATTTCTGAGAACGTTGTCAGGAAAACTGCATAGACTTGTCTATTGAAGCTCGACTTGTCTGCAATTGTGTTTAGGTGTCAACATATACTTACTGTTAAAGAGTTGATAGTAAACGTAGGTTGCAGATAGGCCTGTATGCACAATTCCCAACTCTCAATTATGGGTTGTGTGGAGATGCACTTTCTGAAGTCTGATTGGTTGATCTGACCTGTTGGGAGGCAAGTGGGAAGGCAAGATGCATTGTTGTTCGAGCGCCTCCTAGTCAAAATGTTAACATTTGCAGAATTGGCCTTCAGATATAAATTTTGGATTCAATTTGGTATGGCATTATTTTGTACACAGTCTTGTCAGCTTAAAATGATTTTTAATAGAGATAGTCCTCAACTTATGACCACAATTGAGCTCAATTTTTTTGTTGTTAAGTGAAACATTTATTAAAGGAGTTTTGCCCCAGTTTATGACCTTTCTTGCCTCAGTTGTTAAGTGAATCACTGCACTTGATAACATAGTAACCTTAAGTGAATCTGGCTTCCCCGTTGACTTTGCTTGTCAGAAGCAAAAGGTGATCACATGATCCTGGGACACAGCAACAGTCATAAGTATGAACCAGTTGCCAAGCATCAGAATTTTGATCACACGATCATGGGGTTGCTTCAAAGATCATAACTATGAAAAACGGTCATAAGTCACATTTTTCAGTGCCATTGTAACTTTGAACGGTCACTAAACTAACTGTTGTAAGTTGAGGATTACCTGTAGTTTGTATCATTAAATTTGTCATCTTTTTAAAATAATTTTTTAAATTGTTAACTTCCTTTATAAGTACAATATTCCATCTTGAGATAATAGTCTTACAATTATTATCAATGGAATATTCTCATTAAAACTCATTGTTCAAATTCATGATTTTTTGTTCCTAAATTTTTCTCATACTGCTAGGAGCTTCTGAGTTGTGTTAATATGTCCTCTGTGTGTCCTCTCCTGTAATCCTTTCTAAATGCTATTTGAGTAGATTATTAGTAGCATGCTCTCAACAATAAGGAACAATCTGTTGTTTACAGTAGGATATTTTCCTCTTTCTCCAAGTTGTTGCCTTGGGAATATGCCAGTTTTGCATATGAATCAGATGACGTCATCTGTGGGTCTGTATAGAATATTCTGTGGTCCCAAAGTGGTTACATGATAGACTAATAATGAGAAATACTTGCAGAGTATTTAAAAGTATTAAAGTATGGAGAATCAAGCATGGAATTAAATAATAAATGAATAGTTATGTTGTGCTCCTTGTTCCCTTTTTCAGGCTGTATATACTCTTCTATACTTCTTCTGTTATGTCATTAAACAGAGACCATGTTTTCCCGAAAATAAGACCTAGTCTTATTTTCTTTTGGGCTCAAAAATAAGAACTAGGTCTTATTTTCAGGGATGTCTTATTCTTTTACCTACAGGAGGAGGCAAGTGTGGGGACCGACGGGAGTAGGAGTGCTGCTACTGCCGGTCCCACCCTCTGTCCCAACATCTACTTGCCTGTGGCCGCAACAAACCAAAGCAAACTCTTGGTGCGCCCTAGCCTTTATCTCTCCCCCCCCCACCACCTGCTGGCCCTGCTGCTGCTGGGACACTGGAGCTCAGGTCTTCCTCAGACTGCTGCTATGATTAGGCAGAAGGCTGTGCGGTGCATCGGGACTGCTTCTCCCCGCCCACCTCTGCTCGGCTGCTGGGTCTGCTGCACCTGGTGGCCTCGCAGGACTCTTCCCCTCCTAGCTGCAGCAGGAAAATGGGGGGAGGGGGGAATTTCTTGCCAATCCTCCTTTCCTTGGGGATGATTTATGCCGAAGCATATGCGTGTGTTCAGGGCTGGTGTAGATGATGAGCAGAGTGGGAGGGGAAATCTGGTTTATGCGAGTAGGGTAGAGCAGGGAGGCAGAATTGTGAGCATTCATTGGATCTTGTTGGTCACCTCATTCAGGAGAGGAAAACTCTTTCAGAAAGGTATCTGCAAACCTGTTTGATCTAACTACATATCTACATGCTGGCGGAAAGTGGGCTGGGTGAGCTACTGCTTCCGTAGGTAGAAGCTCTGTGGCAGCCCTGCAGCAGGACAGGCAATGAAGGAGGGAGGGGAGATTGACCTTTCCTCCTTTGCAGCCCCCAAAATTGCCCCTGTACCAGGCAGGAAGAGACGGATGTAGGGCAACCATGGAGCTCTTGCCTGCTGAAGCCGCAGGGCAGCCGAGAGCACAGTCAGGAGGGTGAAGAGCCTTCACAAGGCCAGCAGCACAGATGCAGCCAGGCAGAGGTGGGGGGAGCAGGCAATCCCAATGCGCCCCACAGCTTTCTGCCTCGTAGCATCAGCAGCCTGTGCAAGACCTGAGCTGCTCCAGAGCCACAAGGTGAGCTGCGGAAGAGAAGAGCCCTCAGCTGCAAGGTTGCCTGGGCAGGGCCAGGGTTCGCAAGAGTATGCTGAGATACCTCTAGGCACCTGGAGGGATAGAATGAGAGGGAGCTCCCAGCCCTTTCTGGCTCAGCTGATTTGTGGGGGCCTCGATTAAGGGGCCAAGCCTCTGTGAAGTGACCGGAAAAGGGGAGGAGCCTCCATCCTCTGGGATTACTGCCCGTGTTTGTGAGGGGCCACGCAGTTGAGCTGCCTCCTGTGCTGGCCACGCCTAACCCCTTCACTAGGGCTTATTTTTGCGATTAGGCCCACCCCAAAAAATCAGGCCAGGACTTATTTTCAGGGTATGTCATACAGTATTTTCGGGGAAACGCAGTACAATAGCATTACGTGCAGTGAAATGCATTGATTTTTTTTTTAAACAGAAATTTAAATTAAATTTCTAGTTCTAACCTTAAAAAGACCCCTGTATATATTCAATATTTGCTTCACTTTTTCTCGCACCTTATATACCCAGTTAATTCTTACTACAGATGAGTTTCCTTTGTGGATTTCAAGTGTAGATTAATGGCAATGTCAGTATTTCATTTTATCATTTTATTAGTGTTTCATTTTATTTTATTATAATAATTATAATATATAAAACATGTAATATTCCAGAAATACGCATTTTCATAATTCAGCCCATTGATGGATAGAAGCCTTAGTTCTCATATTATTAAATACAACTGGCCTAGAAATCTGAATTTGCAAGATAATAATACACATAAGGTGTGATATGCTAAGCAAGGCTTTACATAAAAATATGATTATGAATAAAATACATCAAAAAAATATGACTAAACCTCTTTATTACATTTCTTCCTCTTTAAAACAAATCAAATAAAGATTAAAAACATAAGTTGCCTTGCCTCCTCTCCCAGTCGCATATAGATGTATAATTCTAATTTCTATAATAATTACATTGGGTATATTCCATATACAAAGTACAGTCTGCTTGCTTGCTTATTTATTTACTTAAATATTTATATCCCATCTTAATTATTATTATTACAAATAACTCAAAGCAGTAGACTTATACTTTCCTCCTCCTTATTTTCCCCAAAACAACAACACTGTGAGGCTGTTGTAACTTTGAACGATCACTAAGTGAACTATTATAAGTCGAGGACTACCTGTCTTCACATTTGTTTTAGGTCCAATCTTCACTGAATGCATAATTTCATATTAAGAATGTTAATTTAGTATTTTATATTATACCAGTGCAATCCCTAACGTTTCCTATATAATATGTTTTGTTATCAAGGATCCATGTAAGGATGACATCTTTTCTCCATTTGCTACTATATTATTTCTGGATAGAGTGGTTATAATATTGAAAGAAGACTGATGACATGATGACTACTATGACAGGTTACTTATTCATATAACAGCACCATTCTGAAAAAGAAACACTCAAGATTTTTGAGCATTTGGCTACCTTTTTACAAAATGAATCGTTATACAACTCTGAAGCAACTGGGGGACGGAACCTATGGCAGTGTTCTGATGGGAAAGAGCAATGAATCCGGGGAGCTGGTGGCCATTAAAAGGTTTGTGTCATGATATCCTCATATTCATTTAATACCTAACAGCACTTTCCTATACATATCAGCTTCTGAGATCTCCATGAGATCAAATTATAGGGTTGTGCTATTTTATCTTATTCCCACTTTGCTGGCTGTGACTTTCTTTGTTGTATTATACTCTCTTACATATGCTACTTAGGTGGACTAGGTCTTGTTACTTTAAGACAGTATTTCTTCATAAAGTCAGCAAGAGGTGAACTTAATTTGAAGGACACTTTACCGTCAACCTTTTATCTTAAAGCAGGGGTGTCAAACTGGATTTTTTTGTGGGATGGACCAGCATTTTAGTTCTCCGCGGGCCGGCAGGGGGTGGAGAGCGGGGGGGAGATGGGACGGATGCCTCCTGTAGCATCCTGCTGGCTAAAAAGGGGTGCTGGGGGCTGCGTGCAGTCCCCCACACCCCGTTTACAGCCTGGATGGCCTCCACAACTCCGGCAGCCAAAAATGGGGCGTGTGGAGTCCCCACGAGGCCGCTGTGCAGCCTCTTTTTGGACTCCAGCAGCATTCTCCCGGCCAAAAATGGGCCACACAGAGTAACCTCTCAAAAACAGTAGGGCGTTTCTCCTGCTGGATTTCCCTTAAAGCAAGAGTCTGTGTAATACCGTAATATTTTAAAACTCAGTTTATTTTAACAAGTTTTACAAAAATTTTGGGGGTATTACTCTCTTATTTTAAAATTTTATTTTAACTTTTATTTCAGAATGAAAAGGAAATTCTATTCTTGGGATGAATGTATGAATCTGAGGGAAGTTAAGGTAATTAGGGTGGTATGATAATTTTAATAATATATTTAGACCTAATAAATTATGTTCAGTGCAAATACTCCAGTTTTGCTATTCTAACGACTATTCTCTTCTAATATCTAGAAAGAAAAAACAAATTGTTAGAATCTTGGCTAATTGTTATTGATAAAACTCATTTATAGGTTGAAGACTTCTTAAAAGTACCCTTGAAGAAAGTTATTTGCTGAATAAAGGCTAATAATTTGTGGGTTTGTTCTGTTTGGTTTCCTTCATACAAATGGAAAAGAGTATATAAAATTGGACTTTTCTATGCTAAAATGGAAGTTCCTCTCCCCTTTTCAGCCTTGTCTAGTGTAGGTTTTTGTGAGCAACGTTTTCATCTGGATTGTATAGATTAGATAAACAAGGAAGAAAGGGACTCAGAGAAATTTAACCAACATAGTTTTTATGGCAATATACTTTGTACATTTTAAACATTAGATTTAGTTTGCATCCTAAGTCATAATGGAAAATAAAATCTGTATGCCTTTTATAATTAGTAAATACTTCTATTCAAGTTTGAAAACTATTTGTTGTCTTGTATTATAGTCTCTGAAAAAACTTAATCATGCCAATGTAATAAAGCTGAAAGAAGTTATTCGAGAAAATGACCATCTGTATTTTGTGTTTGAATATATGAAGGAAAATCTGTATCAGCTAATGAGAGACAGGTATGTTTAGAACCAATTTGCTATTTTCACATTGTTTAATAATTCTCTGTGCATCACAAAACACACGGTAGTTTAATAAAGTATAATTTTTGATGTTTTTTTTTAAATCACACTTGTATTTTTTTATTAATAAGGTAATGAACATAAATAATATTCCTTCCTTTCCTATTTGCTTCACAACAACAGCCCTATGAGTGAGTTGTCCTGAGAAATAGTGATTGGCCCAAAGTTATCTGACCTGCATTTCATTCTTAGGGCAGGACTACTTACCTGGTTTCTAGATCAGCACCTTAACTACTACATCAAACTGACTATGTTAGATATAATAGTTGCTAAACCATAATTAATTCATATTATACATATCAAATACCAATAATATAATCTGAGAATAGCATTGGTTCAGGGGAGGTTTCTCACTTTTGGCTCCTCCCCTGAACCAATGCTATTCTCAGATTATATTATTGGTATTTGATAGCAAAATATTGCATTTTGAATGGTATTTTTTTTCTTTAAAAAAGGTCAGTTTTTTACCCTTAAGCCTCTTTATTATTTCTCCCCAAATAAGCCACACACTCGATTGCTACTTTATCATAAGCAATAAGAACAATATGATCCAAACATGGAAACATTTTGCCAGTGTGCTGAAGTGTTATGAAGGATTTTGAAAGAGGAAATAATGCACTTCTCTCCTTTTTCCAACTTTTCCTGGTTCCTAGCATTTTTTATTAATAGGAGATCTGTTTTTTTTTTTAATTGAAAATATGCTTTAAGGTCACTTACCTGTTACAATGATTTTTATTTTAAAAAAGTGGTTAAGGCATTGGATAAATGAATAAATGAAATAGTAAAGCATATTTATTTGTATCAGAAAAAAATCATGTTTTTTTTTTCATCTTGTTTATTTGTTGCATTACAGAAATAAACTGTTTCCGGAGTCTGTCATCAGGAACATTATGTATCAAATATTACAAGGGTTAGCTTTTATCCATAAACATGGTGAGTATAGTATATTGCTTCTACTGTGTAGTATTAGAGTGAATAGGCTAATGTACACTTTATCAAACAGGAGACATAATAGATGTGATAGATATATGGTACTAATATTCCAGTGATAAAAAGTTTAAAGTAATTTGCTAAATAAATTACTTCAGAGAAAAATCAGATTATTTTGAGAATCAAATGTTCTGGAAACTGAATCCCAGTAACTATATTAATTGATTGGTGGTTGTCAATGTTACAATTTCATGGCATAGGATTCCATCCAGAACAGTGCTTTATTGTGCTATATAACAGCACAAAAAGTCACTTCAGGTGGAAGTTGGAAGTATGGGCTAGGTTTAATTGTTTGATTTCTTGTAGGGGACACTTTTTTTATAAGTGTTAATCAGGTTTTTGATGACCAGCACTTATTCCAAAACCACACTAATCCTAATTCATTTTGTTCACATTTCTGATTATTGACATTTAATGGGCTGTCATATTTCATAGTGTATACTGTGTAGTATCCAAGAGATGGTATTAAGTTGAATAAAGTCACTCTGTGCCTTTGTATATATCATAATGTTTGGCTGCCTAATTTTTATTAGGGGGTACAAATTTCCCTATCCATTTGTTGTTGTTAGAATGCAGGCAGTACATTTTACAGTGTTCTGCACCAGCAGAAATTGTAGAGCGAGGTGCAGTATTGTAGAAATCTATAGAAGACACTCCTTTAGTGGCAGAGTGTATGGATTTGGAATAGTGTAAATTTATTATGAGAAACACAAACTTTTGATTTGTTACATCCTAAAATGTTAACTTCCTGACATTTTTTTCCTCTCAGTTTTATTCTTTTTATTGTAATACTTTACAATCCTTTTGTCATCCGGTACTTCTACATTGGTCTTGCTGTAATCTATTTCAGAGAGTCAGATTCCTGATTTCTAAAACCAGTTGTGATATTATTGCAAGACTTTAATTGACTCTGTAAAAGGGAGAACAAATTTCAAAGATTATTGTTGCTGTGAATATTATGCTTTTAAAAGAAACAATTTTGGATGTATTTAAAGGGGTATGAAGAAGTTTCCATTAGATGTAGGCTGAATGATGCTTAGGCTAAATTTATTTTAATCATGAAAAAATCTGACCTAGTTATTTGTTTCGTTCACTAAACATATACTATTCTTAATTTCATTCTATATCTCAAAAACATTTCTTTTAAAGTTTTGATAACCAGATCAAATGTAGTTTGACCCAGTTAGTAACAGATCTCTGAAATAGCTTAGCTCCCAGTTATATTGGGAGCTGATTGATAAATTTTTGAAGTTTGTATTTAGTGCAGTTTGAAAACAAAATTTAAAAGCAGGTTTTTATGGCAATCCATGTAGTACAAAACAAAAATTCCTATTATTATTAGAATTTGAAATCCACTCCATTGATATCTATTGATTCTACATTCATGTTTACAGGATTTTTTCATCGAGATATGAAACCTGAAAACCTTCTTTGTATGGGTCCAGAACTTGTTAAAATTGCTGATTTTGGATTGGCTAGAGAACTGAGATCTCAGCCTCCATACACAGATTATGTTTCTACCAGATGGTAAGTGTGAGTTTTAATGGGGATTTCACTTACATTATAAGCCTCTTGATCAGTTATCAATTATTTCTCTTCACCCTTTTCAGGTATCGCGCACCTGAAGTTTTATTGAGATCTTCTATTTATAGTTCCCCTATTGACATTTGGGCTGTTGGTAGCATAATGGCTGAACTATATACACTCAGACCACTTTTTCCAGGAACAAGTGAAGTTGATGAAATTTTCAAAATTTGTCAGGTGTTAGGAACACCAAAGAAGGTAAAGCATTTTGAAAATGTGTATTATTACAATTGGTGGGAATAAAATTAAAATAACAGGTAGCTCTTGGTTAATGACCATTTATTCACCAGCTGCTTGAAATAATGATGGTGTTTAATGAGCAGTGGTTAAGATCGATTATCAAAGTTCTGGCTATCCCAGCGGCCCTGGTCATGTGATCTTGATCTGAGCACTTGCTGGCCAGGCTTTTACTTCTAATAGTTGCAGTACTCTATTGTCTTGTGTTTGCAAATTGCAATGTTCTTTTCTGGCTTCACACAAGTAAAGTCAATGGGGAAACCAGCAGCAGGGAAAGTTGTTTAAGTTGCTCAGTTTAAGTCTTCCACCTCCATGCATACCCACTCCAGGCCCCATTTTGCTCACGCTCCCCCGTCTCTCGCATACCCTTACAGCAACCACCCCAATTCCCCGGGAGCGCACCTTTGAGCACCTTCACACTCGGGAGCAGCCACTCCAAGTCAGGTTCAGAAACAATTTCCAGGGAGAAACAAAGTTGGATACATTCTTTTCTCTAATTAAAAACAATCAATTTTGCCATTTCTGCTAACTCTGTTACTTGTCCACCCATTCTTCCATTGTGGGGATTAACATTATCACTCCTTTTATAATTAACTTTCCAGTACATAACACAGGTAATCCTCACTTATTGTGTGTTCAGAGACTGATCAGTGTTAATGACACAAGTCATGGGAAATGTGTACCTTGAGACTTGCAAGATTGATGTCAGCCCTTTCAAGCAAACCAGAGAGGAAACACAACTAGATGAATTAATTCTACTTTATTGTTAGGCTACATTAACAGATTTTTTTTAAAGTCTGAAGATACAGATCTTCTGCCATCACTTTTAACCAGCAGATCAATTAGGGTGGATCCTTCCTAAGTTACTTCCTCTAACTGTTAAGTCACTGGGGGCTTCCTCATGTTTTGTCTGGTAGTTTCTAGGCAACATATCTTCCTACTTGTCCTTCAAGGTCATTCTCATATATCATTACATTTTGTGATCATGTCACTTAAGCGATGGAGTTGCCAGTCACAATTGCAATCGGTATTTGAAGACCATCTGTGAACAAGTTTGGGTTTTGGTTAAACAAATTAACCAAAAATAATAGTTGCAGGCATTCAACAATAAATAATAAAAATTACTTATTTTAGTTTTAAAGACTACTCTTGTTATTCTACTTTACAGAGTGATTGGCCAGAAGGTTACCAGCTTGCTGCTGCAATGAATTTTCGATTCCCTCAGTGTGTTTCAATAAATCTAAAGACTCTCATTCCAAATGCCAGCAGTGAAGCATTGTTTCTCATGAATGAAATGTTGAATTGGGATCCAAAGAAACGACCAACAGCAAGTCAGGTATGCAGACCTGTGGTATTAACAGTATGGCAATTTTGCTGACACAATGAGTACAAACTCTTGCAAACAAAAAACAAAAAAATCACCACCTCACAAACTCACGAGTCATTTGCAAGCACTTCATCAAAATCAGAAATGGTTTTAACACTTGCACAATGTATAGAATACTGTTGCAATTTTCTTTAACCAACTATCTTAAAAGGAAGGAAAACCTATAATTTCATAAAAATTAACTATAAAATGTATTGCAATGTATTTGAAGTTTTATTAAATATAACATGGAAGATGTACTCTGTTGAGAAACAAGGGTTTATTTATGATTGTGGTTGGAGTTCAATAAAGACTGGAAGGCTACATGTTTTTTACCCTGCTTTAGAGAAATCAGGAAGTTATTAACAAGGAATCTGTCATTCCTGGTGCTTGAAGTGACTATGAACTGATACTTCTTAAAAGTTACGTTTATGTCTTTCCCTGTTGATCTTCAACAACTTCAGGAAGCAGGAATGATGAACTAGAAAATAATTATATTTAACAAGACATATGGAAGTAGAAAGGGAAGACCATAGGTAAAGTGTTGGTTCACAGAAATTATAAGAATGTTTTTGGGAAATTACTAGTGGCTTAGGCATGACTTAAGTGGTTTATGGTTAATGGGAGATTTGAACATCCAAGCTTATGTTCTCAGTCACTAAACTACAATAGTCTTGTTTTCCATGAAATTAAAAGTCTGTTGGGTTCCAGTAAGTCCACTTGGTTTCATTTTATATGACCTTCCATATATTTTTTTCTACCCTCTATTTGGCAAGACCTTTAGTTGCATGCCTTTAGCTGCCCTATACTTACTAGTGCTGTCTTTTTCCATAGGCATTGAAATTTCCTTACTTTCAGGTGGGCCAGATTTTAGGACCACCTCCACAATGCATGAATCAGAAACTGCCATATTCCAAATTAACAGAACGAAAACCATCTCTGTCCAAACTTGAACATATATCAAAATTAGAAGCTGTATCTGTGCCAGAATCTCAGTCTTCGCTAGATGTAACTGATAAGCTACAGTGTCTGTCCAAGAATAACCAACATCCCCTCCAGTCAATCCAGCTGCCTCAGAATGCAATGAGTCAGCAACCATCAGTACAGCAACAGCCTCAGTCATTCCTTCCAACCATCAGTAAAAACTCAATATCAGTAAGTTGCACTCAGAAACGACTTATGAACAAGTCTATAATTGCTGCAGAAGTTCTCAGTTCAAACCACTTTGAGAGGTAGTTTTACAATATATTCTTGTGAATTCAAAAGTATTTCATCACGTGTTAATGTTGAAGTACATTTTGGGTTGCTATTTCTTATTATTTCTTTATCCCTGTCTTCATAAATCAGTTTTTCTGCATTCCCCGTCCATTCCCCTCCATGAACTATTACAAATTTTTCCTTAGTTTTTCTCATTTTTTAAAAAAAATCTTTTCCGTCTAGTTTCTGCATGCCTCGTTTTTCCCTTGTTCTTTTTTCCTCTAACTACATCTCTTTATCTCTGTTACATACTTCTTTTTCTATTGTTAATCCTCTTTGTAGCTCTGCTCTTTTTTTTTTTTATACATTGTATTTCTAAATGCTATGGGTTAATTTTAATTAATCCTAGGTTAATTTGGCAGCAGCAATGCTCCTGGCATTTGTTTTCTTTCACAAGAATGTATGATTATAGCGGGTCATTTATTATAATTCTCTCTTTCAGTATTTGAAAAGTATTATATTTAATTTTTTTTTATTGTGAGAAGACAGGCTCTGTATTCAGAGCTCTTTTAGACACCTCTCCCCCAAACACATATTGTAGTTTTTCCAGTTCAACGTAGTAATGTAAACTTCTAAAATATATCAAAAATAATTTCTATTTTTTTTGTAATCAAAACAGAAACACATAGCCATAGGACCCTCAAATGGTACAATGGGTATGAAAAACAATCGACGCCGTTGGGGTCAAACTATGTTAAAGACAATGGATAGTTGGGATGATTTTGATGATACAGAATTTGGAATTTCTTACTTTAAGAAGCCTAGCATTGTGGTGTTAAATGAAAAGAAAACAAAAGAATCGCTTTTTAGGTAAGGTATTACATACTTTTTTAAATACTTGATTAATATATAGTCTCTCCTGGCCCTGATAAATGTTAAATATATGCTTCTTTGCTGTTTTATATGTAGCTTATATTTTCCCAACATGTAGGATTGATTGTGACTCCTTCTGGAATGTGAACATGATGCCAGCCTTTTAAAGAGGGTGTGGTTAGGCTAAGAAACAGGCTTAATCCAGAATATGAAAATAGTTATAGACACTTGCTAGCATCTTCTTTTTTTGACAAAGGTACCTTTGCTCAAAGGTAACTGTAACTGAATTGATGCTCTGGTTTGCAACTTTACCTAACTTGCTTTTTTTTTTTGGACTAACAAATGGTCCGTCGTGTCAAAATTTTCAGCTTTCAATTTCCAAAGATTAGGGATGCTCAAAAGTTGTGACATACCTTGGGGATTGTAAGGATAGTTTGGTTACTTTAATATCATTTAGATGTGCTTGGTAAGTAACTACATAAATATCATACATTTTTAACATTGGGTTTGTTTCATCAGTGTTTTATATATGAATTTATTTTTTCCAAAGAGTATGGAATTTTCATTTCATTCAAAACAGGATAGCTATCAGGCTAAGTACAAAAATATGCAAGTTTGTTCCTAGGATTGATTTTAATGTGCATTTCTAAATAACTTGGGCTAAGGTACCTGAAAGGGCATCTCCTTCTTTATTTACCTATCCAGATCTTTAAGGACTCTATGCTAAGACTTAAGGCAAGGTGGGTGGTTTCATGAGAAATGGCCTTTTTGTAGTAGCACTTTGTGGATTTTCTCTCTAGAGAGGCTTACCCAGGACCTACACTATGGTCATTTCCAGGTGAAGATCTTTTGTTTTATCACTGGACAATATTTCTGGTAAATGCTTTAAAAACTTCACTATTTTAGCGCTTTTCTTATGATTGTTTTATGAGGTATTTATTATTGTTAATGCTTCTTGATTGTAGTCCTGATTCTACATTGCTTTCTATGTTGTTTTACAGCTTTAAAATAAGTGTTTTAATCTATCTGTACATTACTGAGAGGACTGTAAATATTGAACAGTCTAGAAACAATAAAAAATGAATTCTGTATTGGTTGTAAGGTCAATGGTTGCTTTAAATATTGCAGTATTTTATATTAAGAGAGATATATCTGAGAGGAAAGCCAAACATCTTTGCCTTGTTTCATACAAAGCAAACAAAAATAAAAAAGGCATTTATTGTTACTACTTTAGGTACAAATAAAGTAAAATTATTTATACTTGTATTTGGAGAAGTTTTACATTATTTATTATTATGCTTAATGCTTAAATTATCTATAACTGTATCTGGAAAAGTACATTACACTGAAGTGATGGTTTTGTTTAGGCATATCCAAAGATAACTGGAAAGATTTGTAAGTAGTTCTTCAGCAATTAATGCTTTGAGTTTCCATATTTTTACAGTAAATATACGACATCTTGAAGACCAAATATTTATAATGGTGGCTTTAAAAAAAATATTGTCAACTGTAGTTTATTTACAAGCAAATCAAACAGCTTTTTCCCCAGGGCAGAGCAGCTGTGAACCAACTCATGCATAATATATTTTCATGTAACCATATTGTGTGAACCAGTGTGTAATGACCTGTAATTTTTAGTATAAATAAACATTGTAAAAGGCATAACTGCATGGTTGTAGCTGGCAATCCCTGCTCAGCCCTGGAATAGGGAATTGGCACTGGATCAGCAACATGATTACCTTTTTTTTTATTAAGATTGCACCTTAAACAAAAGCAGGAAAATCCAAGGACATATAAATATAGATAGTCCCCTCAACTTATAACCAGTTGTTTGACAACTGTTTAAAGTTGTGACAGACTTAAAACAAGAGGAAATGCGCTGGAGGAACAGACCTCAAATCTGGCAAAAACACTAGCAAATACCTTTGTTCACATGATCATTCTCCCTGGTGGGGTGGAGAAAGGGTCTGGATTCCCAAGTATACAGGGAAGCCCATATCCTCTTCTTGTTCCACTAGGACTGAGAGGCCCAATCCACCTCCCCAGCACTCTGTTTAATGACTGCAACAGTGAGAGCCTGGATTATAGTTGTTGAATGAAGCAGTCATGTGGTAACTTGCTTCCTGATCGCTTTGTTCAACGACTGAGATTCCAGGCCCAATTGTGGATATAAGTGGAAGACTACCTATAGTGATATTTACATACATCACAATCATTCTCCACAGGATTAGAAAGGATCTGCTTTAGTCCTGTATGGCACAGTAAAAATGCTGTGTTTTTAAATCGTGATGAGTTTATTCGGAAAAAGGTTTCCTTTCAAATATTTTCCTATCCCGTGTCATTTCTTTCTATTCAGCTCTTCACTGAATTAAAATACAAGCTCCTAAGGAAACTTGGTTTTTCTAGACTAAGAATTCATTGGCGATGTTTATTTTCAGCGTTCCTGAGTCTAAGTCTCCTACCTCTGGCAGATCAGGAGAAAACAAAGTTCTGAAGAGAAACGACTCTGGAATATCAACTACTTCAGCAAAACAGTACTATTTGAAACAATCAAGGTACATTCCTGGTAAGAGCCAATAATTATTTAATGCATTATCAGACTCAGTTAACAAAACGTGTGTGTGTGTGGATGTGCATATGTGTTCATTTATTTTATGTTTGCTGCCTTTTTCAACTTAGGTGTTTTTCATTCAGTAATCTCATTCTATGCAATATTCTGCTATAGCAAATATGAAAAAAAAATCCACTTTAAAATGTCTGGACACTGAAATAATAATAATCTGACCAGATGATTAATGGTTAAAAATAAGAAAGCCCAAGAAAATCAGGTATCATGGAGCCCATCAGGAGAGTAGTTTTCCCCTAAGATAGGCTTTAATAGCTGCCCTTTTGCCTTTGCTGTTTGCATTTTCTCTTTCAGAGCTGGGTGAAGCAGGTTAAGGACAAGACCTAAGCCAGTAGTAGCTGGCCTAGATTTTCGTAATTTCATCTGCAATCTAGGGTCTGTGAAGCTATCTTCTCCTGTATTTTTCAGATTAAAATCTGAGCAGTGTGACATATTCTGGTATGTTTCTGTTTATGGGAGATCTGGGGGCTGAGGAAGCAGCTAGTCCCTGAACTGATAGTAGGTGCTATCAGTCCCTGAGCTGACAGTAGATTCTATCAATCCCTGAACTGATAGTAATTGAGATCTTGGGAGGTGGTTTGTTCTCCATTTTCTTTTTAACTTTCATTGAAAAGTTTGAAGACTTTTCATAAGAATCAGCAGAGCTCCAAGTCTCCATACACCATGCATATACATTGCATTCCAGTTAGAAGTGGAGCGCTGGGTGCTCTCTGATCTTTGTGGTTTGCTTGCAGATGTTTGTTGGTGGGGTTTGCTCCCTGTTTATATACAGTAGCTTTCCTTGCCAGTGTTGGTGGGATGTGGTTTTCTTCTTGGGAGTTCCTTGATTAGGGAATTGCTTTCTGCTTGGTTGTTTGTCTGATGTTAATCCTTGCTTATGTGGGTGTAGGATGCTGGAGAGGATATGTTTTGATCTTTTTGTTTCCTTCTCAGCTTTTTTTGTCTCTTTTAAATATGGTTTATCTCTATGTGTCTATTGGTGGCCCATGTGTCTGACTGCCAGGTTTCCGTAGTTTGAATTTAGCTTGATCTAAGATGGTCACAGTCTCCCAGTTGAAACTATGATTGCGTCTGTCAATGTGTTGTGATATTAAGGAGTCTTCATTGTGTTTTCTCACTGCTAATTGGAGTTCATGGATGCACACTACTAGTCTTCTGCCTGACTGTCTTGCATAGTGGCTGTTACAGTCATTAAACTGTATATTATAGATCAAGGATCCCCAACCCCCGGTCCGTGGCATGCCAGAAACCGGGCCATGCAAACAAGTGAAGTTTCATCTGCGACATGCAGGCAGTTCACAAACTGTGGCCTGATCTTGGCTGAGTATGCCTTGTGAGCACTGGGAAGAAGAAAATAGCAGAGAGGTAGAAGGGAAAAGTGACCTTGGTGGAATATGGGGTGACCAAAAGGGTAGAGATATCTGGGTGTGGAGATTTGAAGCGGAGGTGAGAATGGCAGGGTGGTGGAACCTCATCTGCTGAAGGGAACTCACCACGCCTAGCTGGGGAGAAGGCAGTGAGATGAAGCTGCCAATTCACACAGTATAAGAGAATAATGGACCTCATCTAGCAATGATATAGTCCTTGCCTAATGACCACAACTGAAACTACCAGAATTGCTGTTGCTAAACAGTGTGGTCATATGTTTTGCGTAATAACCGCTTCACTTAGTGACAGAAATTCTACCCTCAATTAGAGTCATTAAGCAAGTGTAACTTAAATTATTTATGACTTTCTTTAAGGATTACTTTTTTTCAAATTTGACTCTAAAATTAGTTTCAATAGGAAGTATTTTTTTATACTTCCTGTAATCATAACATGGCCATCTAGCAAAGAATATACTGTGACTTCCTGAGTGATTGATAGATATTAACCTTTAACATGATAATTTCTTAAAGGTGTCAACCCTAAGAATGTTTCCTCAGGAGCGGTCACTAAAGAAAGAATCCATGGTACTTGCAACAATCCTTTGTTTTCAAAATCAATAGCGCCAATTGGAGGTCTGTCTTTCAATCAAGTCAATGCAGGTAATTAATGTAATACAGTATTACACATCCTATGTAGTTTTTAATGTATTTTATAAAATTTATTATTATTTCCGCAATTATTTTCAAGCATAATGCCATTTCCCAGTTTAATATGCATAGTTTTGAATAGTAGTTTGGATTCACATAGAGATGATCACAGCATATATGCAACCAGAGGTTGTTTCTATGTTTGATGACATTTCGGCTATTCAGTAGTAAAAAATAGATATTGAAGTTCACAAGAGATTATTTCTCTCACTTGATGGTGTATCAAAATAAGAGTGTGTATGTGCTTATGTGTTTAGATAATCAGGATGTGTAACTTTCTTGCTAGATGGCATAAATAGATTAACTGGATTTAAGCCGTAGTTGTGACACTGTTATCCCCCCAACATTACGTGCAATGTTGAACATAGCCTGGAAGGGCTTTTCTTTTGTAGCCAATGAAAATTGCTGATACACCGTGTTCATGTAACAAATTCACTCCCATCATTCTTTCGTTGGTTTGAAACCAGGTCAGAGAAGAACGTAGAAATTTCCAAATTAAAACACACTACATACATACCCAGTAGTCCTTGTTTGGTGACTGATTGCAGTTGGTTCAGGGGACATGCTCACTAAGTGACAGTCTTTAAGCAAGCCACGTGACAGAAAGACGGAGATGCTGTGAAGTTCACTGGTTGCTGCTATTGCATTCAGCAATTAATGTGGTATTGTTTCTTGTGCCTGGCCCATGTTTATCCCTCTGGCAAGATAGAGAGATTGCTTAAACAGACCACCTCTTCCTGAACTATTCTTCTCCCCAGCATAGTACTTACCTAAAAGGTGCTAAGGGAAAGTTAAGAAGCTCAGCTTTGTGACCTTAATTAGTTGATTAGACCCCTCTAGCAGCTGCCTAAAATTGACCAGGGACTATCAATATCTCATCTCAAAATCTCCTACATATCATTACTACCACAGAACAACAACAGGTGTAAAGAACTCAAACAACATTCCCATCTAAGTTTCCTTCCATTCTTTTCTGTCTTCTCGATATGCCAGCTCAATTCCTCAATTTACCTGTTCTTTCTTTCTTTTTTCCCCTTCATTCCCCAAAGACCAGGAATGCTTCAAAATGAAGTATTGGATAGTACCATCTAATATTTTTCCTTTTTTATGAATGCGCATGGGGACTAAGGTGAGGCTATCCATTTCTGGATGACTTAAAATGAAAGGCTGAGGCTGGAAGAATTCTGTGTTCAAAAATTGTACAGTACAGAAACAGAATTGATAAACTTTGCATAACATAAAAAAAATTGTTTTATCAATAATTTGGGAGTCAGACAGAATTCATCACTCTTGAGGTAAATTATATATTCTGATAGGACTATTTATTTATACAGTTGCCAATCTCAGTTCATGATCTGATTTAGGAAAGGCTCTTCAGGGCAGCAATTAATTTGAACAGAGCACCTGGCCCTTAGTCATTTAAGCAAGTCATTTCTAGGATCAAACAACTGCATCAGACGCTTCTCTGCAGCCATTGCATGATCCTAGACTTTGATAATGCTTCTTTAATGAGACATGGATGGATTCTGTTCACATTCCTCCAAAATCTTGAAGCACTCTTTTTGAATCATAAACCTATTTCAAAATTCTATAATAGTCTTTTTATGGATTATTAAAAATAATACCTTCTCACAATAGGTATTTTCATTTCTACTAATCTAAAATGCATGTATCTTACTTGGAATTACAATAAACATGGGTCTAGGGTTGCTGTTCTTAAAATTGATCTTGTCTGTAGGTAGGAAACTAATTGGCAAAGCTTGTTTAAACTTTGTTTTCAGATTTATTTCTTTTTATTATTTTTTATTCTTATTATTTCTTCCATTCATTTCATCCAGTTTTTCTGTTTTTCTAAAGCATTTATTTTCATCCTTTCCTTTCATCTGTTTTATTGCCTTCTCTGAAGAAGAAAACTTAATTAAACCAATTGAAAAACTCTCATGCAAAGAAAGAGTGAATGAAAAATTAGAGGATCCCAAAGGTAAATGAACGGCAAATACATATAACATGATTTATTTCCTTTCAGATTTGTTCTGTTTTTAACTAAGCATAATTACAATTAACCTCTCATACATTATAGAATCTATAATTTAACATTCCTTCAGTTTAGCGGTTTTATGTATATAGAAAAATCTTCCTTGTGAAAAAAGGTTTCTTTTACATAAGCATTATGATATTTTACTCATACTGTTTTACATCAAGAACAATATATCCGGTAGAGTTATTATTGTTGTAATTTGATAAAAACTCAGGGGCCCATTTCCTGCATATCTGCAATATGTTTTAATTATGGAGAATTTTAGTTCTTGGAATGGAATATCATTTCTGCTTCCACTTGGGCTGCTACATTCCGGCAATATTTGTGACTTTGAAAGATGAATTGCATTGAACTTGTGAATGGGGCAGTAGATCATATTGTTATGAGTGCTGGTTTGCTTTCATGTGGTATGCAGAAAAGAAGATAGACAGTCCTCTATTTACAACAGTTCATTTAATGACCGTTCAAAGTTACAACAGCGCTGAAAAATGTGACATGACTGTTTTTCAGTTATGACCTTGGCAGCACCCCCAAGATCATGTGATCAAAAATTCAGATGCTTGGCAACTGGTTCATATTTATAACCATTGCTATGACCTAGGATCATGTGATCACCTTTTGCAATTTTCTGACAAGCAAAGTCAATGGGGAAGTAAAATTCACATAATAACCTTATCAACTGCTTTTATTCACTTAATTGTACCAAGAAAGATTGTAAAAGGGGTAAAACTCATTTAAACTTCTCACTTAACAACAATTTGGACTCCATTGTTGTCATAAGTCAAGGATTACCAGTATTTGAAATATTCTTTGATCAAAGAGATGTAGTTGATAGACTTAATTGGTTGGCAAGTCATAAGACTCCTTCTAGTTACTTGTTTCGTTGTGTGCTACCCAGAAACTATGGGTATATGATATCACACCATTTGATACAGTAATCATTTATTTCTTTACTAGCTAATAACCTGGCATTGCCCGGGTATTTATTTATCCCAATCCTGTATTAGGCAGGAAAAGAAATGAGTTATATCTATAGTAGTCAGACCTCACGCTGTTGTACTGTCTCTGAAGCTCTAGATGTAGTAGCTTATCCTCTCTTATCCTTTAGTCGGGCCTCTTGCTGTTGTAGAATCTCTGAAGTTCTAGATGTAGTAGCTCTCTCTCAGTGTCATAAATCTTCTATTCCTCTCGGGAGTTTCTTGTCTACGCTGGTGTTTCATTTTTCTTGCTTTTGATTGCACTTGGCCAATTGCCTGACATTTCCTTGGAGGCATTGTTACAGCAATGAAATATATTATTATGGAATACATTAAAGTAAATGTAAGAAAAAGACACTTGGGCCTGGCCCTGTTACCTCAACCATTGTAGTGAGAATTAGAGACCTAATTGCCCTGGAGAACAGCCTTGGAAACATTCTATAGGAAACAGCCTTTGAGGTGATCATCTGCATTAGCAGGCACCTTCCCCGACAACTTGCCCTCTTTGCTTGAAGCTGAGGGCCTAGGGTGGTTTTTTTTTAAAAAAAGAACCAACGCCCTTACCAGAGGGAGACCCCTTGTGGAGTACTGTGAAGCCGTTACCATGGTAGCTGCGCTGTGCGGTTCAGTAGAAGCCATTTTAAGGCACAACAGGCTGAATCTTAACAGTACTTGAATCCAAAATGCACACTATCAGTGTCAAAAGTACTGTGATTTGACACTATAGATTTAATTCATTCCTTTTCATTTCAACAGCTCAGGCATTCCAGAGTTATGTTGGAATACACACACACACACACACACAGACACACCCTGAGGGATATTAGGGGTATCATAACCCCACGGTGTTTGTTTCCAGAGGGTAAGTCATCTGTATACCAAGGTTGGTTGAAATTGCTCGCAGCTTTCCAGAGTTATGCTGGAAAAGAAGAAAGGAGGAGGAGGAGAAGGAGACTGATACATTTTAATTTATGGTTGAAATAGTCATATTCTTATCATTTTCCTTGTCTAAATCAAAAAAATAGAAGAGAAAACCCACAAAGATGGAAGAGATTAGTATGTTTATGCAAATTTCCCTATACCATTTAATAAATACAAAATAATATACTCCTCATTCTGTTTGCAAAAAACATTGCTATTGAAATGAAGGTATCACTCATAACGTTTGTGTATTTTTATGTATTGTGTCCATAAGAGTACTTGCAATCATGCTGTTATTTATAAAGAACCTGTACCAGCAAATACTGTATGTGGTCACTGATATATTAGCTGTTCCATTTCATCCTCTAAGTCCTTGTTTGATTTTTTTGGGAAAGACAGCACTTTAAACATTTATTGACATCCTTGCAAGAAGTAAGCAGTTCTCCTGCCTGGACTCCATATCAGTATTTAAAAAGAGTCTCCTTGGATGACATGCACATTAAATAATTAAATTTGAATTGAAGTATAAATCATACAGAGATTGTAACTTCTTTAGCTTTCCCCCTCTCCCCCCGCCATCTACCTGGTTGACACACTTTACGGTGCTTCTGTTTGGAATTCAGAAGCAGAAGCAATCTTTGTTTTTCAATGGAAAAGTCTTCTACATTCCTTATAGAAATTTGGTTGTTTTCCTTGGATCTCCACAATTGGCCTTTTACCATAAGAATTCAGGAGAGGTCATTAGGATCTGAGATGAATGTTTTGTGGGGTCCAATTAATTTGACATTACTCTTTCTTAAAAATTCCTTCAAAGAACTAGCTTAAGAGGGCTGCTTCCGTTCCAGTAAATTGTTTGCTTCCTTGCCTCGTTCGCTGAGATCTGAGGGAGATGCTATCCAACTATTCCTATTTCCCCAACATACTCGAAAGTGACATAAATATATGAGAATGGACTGTCTTTGGTACAGGGAAAAAAAGTATTCTGCCTTGGTGATAATGATATAGACAACAATAATTCAGGAAGGTTTGGTTTTGAAATTAGTCTAGGCATTGGAAGAAAGGACTTCAGGACCCAGGTTGTAAAATATTGTCACCTTGAGGCATACTTTCTCTGAAGATTCCTTTACCCTGTGAAGAATCTCCCCTCCTCTCTTGAATGGCCCTGACATTGTTGGGCTATTGCATAACTGTAAAAACTTAGTTCTTGCAACAGGCCCTTGGGTACTGCATAGTAATTTGTTTCCCGATATTCTATTCTAATTTATATAGAATATAGTACTATGTTTCTCATATAATAAGGCCAGGTCTTTCTTTTTTTTTTGAGCCCCCCCAAAATGGCTAGGCCATCTTTTGGGGGGTGACTTAATTCCCCCCCCTTGCATCCTTGAGCGGGCAGGCGGCGACGATGCCTGTGCCGCTGCAGCGTTTGGAATGTCACTGCTGCGTTTGGAGCTCCCGGTGCGTTTGGAGATGCGTGGGGACAGGGACAGGCTGGGCAAGGGGTGGAAAGGACGGGTGGCTTCGGGCTCTCTCCACTGGACCCACTGGCAAGGGAAGCAGCGGTGCCATCACCTTGCCTCCCTGTCCGCAGACGGGTGGGTGCTATCACTGCCTCAGGCGGGCTCTCCCGGTGGCCCCTTCAGGGTTGGGCTGGAGGGACTTGGGAAGCCAAGCTCGGTTCGGCCTGGCTCTTTCGCTTGGCAGGTGCGCTAAAGTAAGGTTGCTGAAGCTGACTCCTGCCAAATATATTTCTTCTGTTTCGGTTTCATTTTTGTAAACCGTAATAACGTGCGTAATAACGTAGTAAACGCCACAAATTTTTTAACCTGTCTAGAATTCATTTAATATATTGATGAATGAAAAGGATATATAAAATCTTTTTCAGATTTCACATCAAAGAACTATTAAGCATATTTCTGTCAACAGCTATACATAATAGTGAACTGTCACACATCAATTGTGTGAGGGAAATGTTTCATTTTGTTTGTCCTGGATTTACTGCTATAAATTACATTGGGATGCCCCAGATTCTAGTATACAATAGATATCCCATCTTTGATCTGTCCATTTTTATCCAGTGTTAATTTGTAAATACTATCACATCAAATTATTTTGGCCTTCGGGTTTCCTTCAATGGCAAGCATACCAATCTCCTTATCATTTAATCTACTGTTTTATGCTTACTGTTCATCTACGTGGTAATTTTTTGCAGTGGGATGACCAAAGAAGTATCCAATTTTCCAAATTGGTTACTTCTATGTCTGTATCATATATTGTTCTTCAGGGATGGGATTCAACTGGTGTTACTACCGGTTCGGTGACTATGTTTTTTACATGCTGTGTGTGCGTGTAAAAAAAACCTTAAGCTGTGCCCCCCGGACAGCTGAAAAGCACAGTGCGCAGGTACACCGTGTTTGAAAAGCCTCTTTTTGCCTGCTTTTTCAACTCAGCTGTGCCACGCAAAGCATCTGAGGTTGAAAAAGCAGGAAATAAAGGACAGGTAGTAAGGGCTCAAGAGGACGGGTGGGCCAAACAGCAGCAGACACAGAACTGGCTTGGCGTCTGCTGCTCTTCAGAGCTACCGGTTTTATAGAGCCGGGCAGAACGGGTAGCATCCCACCCCTGTTGTTCTTGTACAAAAGAATTACAGTACTGGCTGTAAGAACAGCCAGACGATTTTAGCTCCCTGACATGAAGTTTATCTTTTTAAGTTCTCTTTATTGATTTTTGTCTGAGCAATCAGTCTCAACCTCATCATCTTTCTTCTATTGGTTCAACTTCTGCTTAAATCCCATCAGTTTTTTAAATAACATATTTGTCTTAATCTGCATCTCTTAACAGTCTTTTTGAACTGTGAGAACACTTAGATCTTTAGTTTCCTAATGCAAAAAAAATTGCCACTTCACTACAGAAACAAACAAAAAACAAAAACTGCTTTGTTGATTTGTGTATTATATATACAGTAATAAAGATTTTTTTATTTTATCTATTTCACCATTATTCTGTATAATTTATTGTACCCTTGAGGAATACCTCCAAAATACGAAAAAAAACCCCTCTTATTAGCACTTTATATCTGTTTCTGTTGTCACAGTTTGCTAATCCAAAATGGTTAATTCTGTCATTTTATTCTGTTACTGTTGTTTATAGAATGCATTCTAAGAATACACATAGTGTTTATGACCACAGTTGGGGCCAGAATTTCCACACCTAAGTGAGGTGGTCATTATATTCATTTTTTGTTACATTAAACAAATCACCATGGTTTTTAAGTCAATCATTAAGCAAATTTTGCTTTTCCCATTGACTTTACTTGTTGGAAATCAGCTGGGAAGGTTGCAAATTGTGACCACATGACTGCAAGACATTATAATGGGTTGTAAATGCAAGCTGGTTGCCAAGCATCTGAATTATGATCATGTGACCGCTGGTGGTACAAAAGTTATAAGTGTGAAGACCATCATAAATGTGAGGACTGGACTTTTTTCAGCTCCATCATAATTTCAAACGGTTACTAAACAAAAGGTGCAAGTCAAGGACTACCTGTATATTATTAAATCAGTTTGACTGGATTAGCAGAGCAAAAATCCTGTTTGCAAGAACCTTCCAAAAGCTTATCTTCAAAGGATAACAGTGTTTGGTAAGATGTAGTAATGGAAGCCAACATTGGGAGAATGGAGGTAGGGTTTTTTAAAACTATGCTATAGTTGTCTTTCTATGTCCCACCTTTGGTATGAGGAAAACGTAACTCAGGGTGAAGAATTTTGAAACTTATATTTTATAAGAGGGACTTTTCCTTATTTGATTGATATTGTTTCTATTTGTATAATAGCTCAAGGTTTTGAGGGCCAGTTTGGTCTAGTTTATTGGTTAAGGCACCAGTCTAGAAACCAGGAGACCATCTATGCAAAAAATGACAATCTGCATATACATTCTTCTTGTAAAGCTTTCTTGAAAAAAAATATATACTACACAAATGTGTATATTGCATATGACACAATAAAATTAATTATGAGTAAAGAGTACATTAGAGATTCTTCTTTATGAATAGTATTATAATATTGATTGACTGTTTATTTACTCATTCATTCCAGATATTTGTAAGGATGTTTTTGCTATCAAGCCCTCTCCTGAATTTTAATTTTGTTTATTACACTGTAGGAAATGCTGGCTTTATTGGTGCTACTTACAATGCTCCTGGAGGGTATATCCCTTCATTTCACAAAAAAGAGGTTGGTTCAGCAGGTCAGAGGATACAATTGGCACCTCTTGGGCCATCAGTTACAGGTACACAACGATCTTACTTACATTGTGCTGAAATAAATGAAGTTACATAGCTTTAATTTCTTCATCTGTTGTGCTTTTTAAAAAGGATCTGGGTTGGTGCCTAGGTAGGTAGATTTGCTGAATTATACTTGGGATATAATGTATTAAATTAAATTTATATTACACAAGATTTAATTGGAGACTCCTATCAGTCCTTATCCTCATCATCATCCAAAATTTAATTGACCTTCCCTTTCCAGAACAAAATTTGTTTCTTTCCAAATCCATAGAAGAAAAACCTTCATTTTGATATGTCTGTAGCATCCAGTTAAAATACATCTGTGAACAAACTTCTGATGGCTGAGAACCATATGGGAAGATGAGCACCACAATCAGATCTATTTTGTTGAGTTTGGAGCTCAGTTTTATTTTCCTTTTTTTTAAATATGGCCCTTTAGGAAATAAAAGTGCACTATTTAACAATACAAACATACAGTAGTGCATTACAAGCATGCATTTATTCAGGAAGGGAAATATTAAGGATGGATTTATAGCTAGGATTAATGAAATGTGAAAAGTGGACACTGTATAACTTGTGTCTGTATTGTAAGATTTTTTTTTCTCCTAACTGCTCTTCATTTGGGAAGGGCTCACCTTTCTTTTGGATAAATATAGTAATCATTTCTTTTGTTATTGGCAAATTTCAAAATACTTCCAATGCTTCCTGTTAAATATATCCCAAATGTTAATATAGCAGACATACATTGCATTGTATTAAGTTGTGTTTTAGTAATTTGTTCCTCTATGATTCATAAATAATACAATATTTAATTTAAAATTGCACGACAAATTGACCCCTACTAGATGGGCAGACATACCAGTGCAGTCAGAGTCAATGAACAAGACTCAAATTCTCACCTATAATCTTGCCTATTTGTTGTAGTACCTGCACCATTTCATCCCCAAACTATTTTATGTTCTTCTGTTCAGGATAGTATACATTTATTTGGAATTTTTTATCTTGAAAAAAGCTTAAATGTCAAAGGGAATAAGGTGCATTGCAAAACCCAAGCTGAAATCCCATGTTTTAGAAAGTGACAATTTTGTTAGAAAATCTGTCTTTTACTGACTCACTGTTGCAGGTGGCTCGTTACCTCCACCTGGATATAAGGGCTGTGGAAGTGGATTTTTAGCAAGAGAACATGGACCCAGGGTGTAGGCAGAGCAGTCTTGAGGTAGGGAACCTTGGAACAGCAATTTGAGATGACAAGACCTGACTTTTTTATTCTGCTTGGTCTTTGGTAAATCAGGAAAACACATTCAGTTTACTATGCGTATTGAGGAAAACTTAATAGAATTTAATTCCTCCATTCCAAGTGAATTAGTCAACTGACATTATATGCAAAGAACTCCCATTTCTGCACTGTTGAATTCATAAAATAAACACATTAGTGGCTCAGCACTTCAATAATCTCCATGATGTATTAACGATCATCATTTTGAAATACAAAATGAATTCTTAAGGCAGATCATCACAAATGCAATCAAAATACAATTCAAACTTTTTGTTCATACATATAATAGTTCTCTGGACATCTGGGTGATTAATAGATGACTTTTACCACTTTTTCTGTCACAATTCTATATTTGAAAGCATATATATGCTATTCTGAAGTTTTTGCCATTGACACTTTGTTTTTTGCCATTGACACTTTGCTATTGACACTTCGCTTATCCCTTGTCAGTCTGTTTCCGTTTTGCTGTCTTTCTGAGCTCCTTAACCTATTATAGCTATAATAACAAAGGCTTACTATGACTGTAGAAACAAAAACATTCTTCAATAATAAATGTATTTCTTTCCTTTCTTATCACTATGTTCTGATCTTTTTGGAATACAGCATAGTTTTATCTATAAAGATCCTTACTTGGAAGGATATGCTATGAATTTTAAGAGGGGAATAATGTATTAGCAAGATCTATAATCAGTGGATTTGCTTGTATTGGTTTTGTAATTTTGTTTTCAGAATATGCTTGGAAAACCAAAGCTTCTCGTGCCCAATTGCCAGGGCCTACTTACAGTCCCGCCACAAAAGGCATGAACATTTTAACTCATCCACCACCAGCGCAATCTGTGCATGGAAGAACTGACTGGGTAGCCAAGTACGGAGGGCATCGGTAAAAGTACTTTCCTGCATCACGTATGCATACCATGACTATTTATATCCTTTATTCCTTTGCCTCTGGGACACTTTAAAGCATATTTCTACTAATAGAATAACAATTCTGGAAACATATGAGAGCCTGTAGTTTATTATCTCTTAAGGGAAAAATATAGAAAATAAATACGTTTATTTAGCAAATATTCTTCAAAAATAGTGCCTCTGAGACAGGCTTTTTTGTTTTGCTTACATTACAAAGTATTCTCTATAAAGTTACTTTGCCAAAATTAAAAATGTGCATATTCTTACTGAAATGAACAGAAATTGGTTTGCAGTCCCTTTGATCATTTCTTCTGAAGAACTGTCAAAAATACAAAGGCATGTAAATATATTAGCTATTGGACAATCGTGGCTAATTTAAATAGGCAATAAATTATAAAAATAAAGAGTCACTTTCAAGATATGGTACTTCTATAACACTGAGTTGAGCAATAAAAGCCAAAAATTAGTAGTAGATGAATTTTCCACTGTATTGCCCAACTATAATCAGAGAAACTAAAGCTGAACTAATTTGCCTTTGATTTGAGTTGACTTATCCCTTTATTTCTTTTGATTGCAGAGAATAGTCACTATTACTAGTATTTTTTAAAAAGTGGTGTATCCCTAAGGTTCAGTTCTATTTTAGATTTTGCAGGAATAGGATTACTCTTGTATATGATTCCTGTGAATATACACATGAAGGTGTTAAACCATTTTCCTTTGATTTGTGAACAACGTCTCTGGTTATGATTATGGAACTTATAGGCAGCAAAGAAAGGTATTCATCTATGCTATGCATTGGTCCTGATCCCAAGAGCTTACAGGCTATCCTATATTGCATAGATATAGTTATATACACATATCAACTGGTACTGTTGATTCTGAAATGAGGGGAACTTTTATTTGCAGAAGTGTTTGGGAAATAGAAACTTAATGCATCTGTGGAGCCATTTGTGAAAGTTTCCCAGGGCATTATATGCAGATTTGGCCTTGCAATTGGGAAATATTATGAGTGAATGGTATTCAGGAAGGATCCTTTCCTGGGAAGAATGCCAGATAGCATTATTAAACAGAAAATAAGCATTTGAATAATTACTTGTGACTTTCTAAGAAGGCATTCTGATGGTATTTCAGAAATAATTTTTAGGTCTGAGTAACTTTGTAGCTTTGCTTTTTCCCTTAATTTTTAGTTGAATTTTATCACAGAATCAATCAACTTAACTGTAGTGCCTTCGCTTGGTAACCAGAGCTGAATAACTCCAGAATTCTTTTAATTCCTAAAGGAATTGCTTCAAATCTGGTAATAACTGCCAGAATTTATTCTTCAAACCTAATTCTGTTGTATAGCATAGATAGCATTATCTGGCCTAAAGACATATTTTAAATGTCATAAGCATACAATGGCCCAAAATATATGGGATATTTCAAGTTGATATTTTAATGATTTCTTTAATATATAAAAACTTGCTTTATCTAACAGAAGTCACTCTTAAAACTATGCTTTTCCAACTGCTACATATATTTGTTATATTGAAATTGACAATCCATACTTGTTAAAATAGCACATATTATATATTATTATTCAATTGTAAATGTTATTTGCATACTGAAAAGTATTTTATGTATGTCATTTTTAAAAACTACACTGTTGTTGTGGAGGACATATTTGATTTGAATTAAGACTTAAGGAAGAATGCACGCAAATATGCTGTCTCAATTTCAGTAGGATTTACTGCTAAGTGTATTTACATAATGAAACCTTGAATTAATAATATAAAGGCCAATTATTGAATAATTTTTAAAGTTGCCGTTATGTGTACAATATTTTATCCCAATACAGAATAGCAGGAACTGACTTGTTTCAGTCTCTCAAAACTTACATAATTTACTGTTAGAAATGCTGTCTTAAAGAAATCTACCTAAAAGTTTCATATAAAAACACCACAAAGTTGCCTTTGCAGCTGGACTGGTTTTCAACTGAAAATAATTTGTTTTGTAATAAAGTGAACTTCTCAGGAACACAACATATTATAGAAGTCTTCCATCAGAAAAAGTGATTTATTTATTTATTTATAGCTTAATATTTATTTGTTTGTACATCCTAATTTTCTATCCTGATATTTTGAAGCTGAATGGTAGGCTAAATAAATAAATAAAAAATACAACCAACAATTTATTCATATAAAATATATTTATACAAATAGAAACTAATCTCTAGGCAGCTCAAAAGGCTGATTGAAGAGAAAAATCTTGATTTTTTTCCTCATAAGCAGAAAAGTCAAGCATAAAATCTGCAATAATGTTTCATAGCCTGGAACTAATGGAAAAGCATGTGCCTGATGAATTGATTTGGGAAGTTTGTGAGGTCTTTGCTGATCTCTAAGGCCCAGAGAGAGGTAATTTCTCAGATTATCAGGCCTAAACCATGTTAGGTTTAAGAAGTTTAAAACACCCTTTCAATGGCACCTGGAAATATATTTCAGTACACCCAAGAATAATCTCTGTATCATTATGTGATTAACAGTTTAACTTGATGCCTTCTGCGCTAACTGGTCTTTTTATACACTCTTGAAAGATAGACATGTTAATTAATCCTGGTGTTTTATATCCCTTTAACCTAAGATAAAGTTAAAAATTGGTTATGTAAATGGGAAGAAATTACTACAGCATAGTTACTGTGGCAAAGAACTCTGTTGTTACTTTTTTTTTGCATAATTTTATTAAAACATGAGTGTTTTCTCCAAGTATGCCGAACATTCGCTTTTCCTGAACTGAGGTTTTTTCCCTTAAACAAGAGAATTCTGTACTGAGAAAAAAGACCTTGCTTGTGCTGAAATTAATCTGTGCTCTTGCTCTTATCCAATAAAGTATTAATCAAAATACAGTGCAAGTAGTCCTCAACTTATGATTAATCACTTAGCACCCATTGAAAATTACAACATGCCCCCGGAAAAACTACTTCTAACCTGGTTCTGAAGGCTGCCCTTCCAGCAATCCCATGACTGCAGTTTGGGTGTTTGGCAACCAGTCCCACATTTATGGCTCTATATGCAGCTTTACTACAGTTAACGTGACAATAATTTACAATGTTGTCAAAAAATTATTTTTACTTCTATTTTTTGAAAATGCACCATGGTTAACAATTGATTTGCTTAATAATTGCTGCAAAAAAACCAAGCCCTGGTCAAATCGGATTGATCACACACAATGAGCCACTTTACCATCACAAATTACAACTAAATTAGCAGCTCCATTATGGTTATAAGTTAAGGACTATCTGTAATACTGATTTTAAAATGCTTTTAAACACTTCACAGAAGGACATTATCATATCATCGGACATACAGCAATGAATCCTGTGTTACCTCAGTGTTTACTGTTGAAAATCTGAGAAAGTTTGTACAAAAGTTTTTTCCCCCCTGGGTATATGAGAAAAGCAGAAGCCTGCATTTTCAAACACAATTACTTTCTAAGAATTGGGAAAAGGAGATTTCTTTACAATAGAAGTGACCTATTGATAATTGCTTGTATTTTATATATATTACTAAAATGACCAAAATCAAATGACATTTGAATGAACTGCTGGGTGTGGAAAGCCTAAGCCAACATTAAAACATATATAGCATCCAGTAATTTCAAATGGGATGCCCATTTCTCTTAGACTCATCATGTGAAATGTTCTCAAGCTTTGTAGAAGCAGTAAGTCTTTTATTTATATCTGGAGTAAAACTACTAAACATGATTAACTTCGTTGTTTTATTTCAATGGAACTAAGCATGTTTTTATCTACTTCCAGTTGTACAAAAACGTGAAGAATGATCAGGAGATCTGTGGGTACAGATACTACTGTTCTATATGCATCATTATGTTCATAATTCAATAATATATTTGAAGACAGGTATTCATTGAGAAATGTCGATAAAAATATCAGTCTGTTTCCATGTACACATAAAATTAGCCTAATTAGCCTTGAATCCCAAAAGATTACAGCTTAAAATTTTCAATTACGTTTAAAATTAGGAAATAAGTCTCACAATTCAAAAGGCTTTTAAACATTTAATAAGTTTCAGTGAATTGTAAAGGGAACTTTTAAACTTTTTGTTTTGAGTGGAACATCTTACATACAGATATAGAGACACAAAATTTGGAAATAAGATGACAAAATTAAGTGTATTTCCTACAAGGCATCAGCACTGTTTAAACATATTTCGTCATCATAAAACATTTGGAATTGTGACAAGAAATACATTCATGAGAAAAGAGATATGAAAACTATAATTCTATAATGATTGACACTTTACAAAACCTCAGCATAATTTGAAGTTTAAAAACTTTGCAAATTGTACAATTTTAAAAAGCATTAATATTGTCTTCAGTTTTGTTCCGAACAGGCATTGTCCTCTGTAGGTCTCTTTCTGCTTGTTGTTGCACAGTTATGGCTAAAGAGGTTTTTCCATCATCTGTAGTCCAAGTTTGCCTACCATTAATAGACTGTTTAAATAAAAACAGAAATCCATCATTAATACACCGTTTGAATAATAAATTAATATGTCAGTAAATTTTGCTAGTAAATGCTTACACATTAAATATGTTCTTGGCAATGTTTTGTGTTTATCCAAAGAAAACCCACCACATTTTCTGTTTTTCTTTCTAGTTTTTTTTATTGTTTCCAAACAATAATTCCACAATTAACAATGGGAAAATAGGAATTGTACCTGGCACCAGCAATTAACCCTGCAGGCATAAATTTTCTAGAGTTATAGAATCTCATTCCCATCAGGACAGTCAGGGTTCCCGATGCAGCTAGGAAAAAAAATGAAAACCCAAATTATTGTGTTTTAATTATGACATTTATGGGAGACTATGTGCAACCAAATAAAAACATGGTGTAAGGAAAGGGTTGATACTATAAGAAAGTCCCTTTTATGTGGGTATGGATCACACTGAAATTTTCTACTTCCTGCCCTCATACATTGTTTTTAGAATCATGAATCTGGGTTCTTTTTTACTATATCTCTCTTAGTTATAAAATTATGACCACAATTGAGCAGAAAATTTGTTGTTGTTAAGTGAAACATTTGTTAACTGAGTTTTGCTGCATTTGACAATCTTGCTTGGCACAGTTAAGTGAATCCCTGCAGTTGTTCAGTTAATAACCTGGTTGTTAAGTGAATCTGGCTTCCACATTGCTTATCATAAGTATAAACTAGTTACCAAGCACCTGAATTTTGATCATATGATCATGGGGATGCTTCAAAGGTTGTAACTGAAAAATGGTCATAAGTCTGCCTGCTTTAGAAAGTAATAGCTTAAAATGCACATAAACTACAAGGTGAACAAAAAAAATGACAAAAAGATTTCACAGGTGAAAATTTGAAAACATCGTGAGATAGCTAAATACTTTTATGGTTCTATGCAGGGGTGAGCTTCAAATTTTTTAGCAAGGGGCTCTCTGCCCTAGTGACTGCCTGGGTGGGCATGGCCAACTTAACACCACGCCCATCCAGTCACATGACTACCAGCCACAACCAGGTTTTGTTGCTCCTGGTGTTTTCTTGGGAAATTGGTCTCTCTCTCTCTGTCCCCCTCTCTCCCATTTGTTTTTCTCTTTTTCCACCCCCCTCTCCCTCTCTTTTCCTTTCTTTCCCCCTTCTCTCTCATTTATTTCTCTCTCTCATTCTCTCCCTCCATCATTTTCTCATTTCTCTCTCTCGCCTGAGCCAACACGAAAGGGACCATGGCTGGTGCTGAGCTGCCCATGAGGGACACGGAGTCGCAGAAAGCAGCCGGTTGTGGGCAGTACATTTGCAACCAGCTGTTTTTTGTGATTCTGCATCCTTCATGGGCAGCTTGGCACCAGCAACCCTTTGTGTCGGCTCAGGCCTCCACCATTGAATGCAATGAGAAAACAGCTCTGGCTCTCCTGCATGGCCGGCTATTCATGCAAGCATGCAGTGGCGGCAGAGGGAGGAGTTGCCATTGCCGCCACCGTGATCCCAGCCCAGAAGGGTATCCTGCTTGTATGTATGTGTGTGTGCACAAAAGAGAGAGATGAGAGAGAGAAAAGGGGAGAATTCCCTCTCATCTCCCTTGTGTGGCGGGAGGCGAGGGCTGTCTTGAGTGCAAATGTGGCATGAAGGCAAGTACAGGGACACTTCACTTCTGCACTAAGGCTCCAGCCATCGCCTTGCCATGTTCCCCACCCACAGCTCTTTGGTTGAGTGTGGTAGGTGTGAGCTCCAACCTGAAGTGGCAAGAAGCGAAGGCTGCCTACACGCAATGTGGTGTGAAGGCATGTGTCATGCCCCTGTCGGAACCTGACTCTAAGGAGGAAGCTGAACTGCTGACAAGGTTTGAGAATGTGGCTCTATTGGCTGTGGAAGAAAATGGGGAAGGGCAAAGTCCGGCTGGGCAGAGCAGGGATGAGGTAGAACAAGGTAGAGGAAATTCAAAGGAAGACCCAGGCCCACCCCCTCTTCATCCTAGGGCACACAGGGAGGAACAGAAAAAAGAGCAATACAGGTTACAGGGGAGAAAAGGGCCCTGATTCCCTTCATTAGCTGCAGCTGAGAACACAGTGTATAAGAAAGGCAAGCTGTGTGCAGCAACCTGTTGGGAGCAAATGTGACTTTATCTTGTATCATCGTGGCAGCTCTCCCCCACTCTATGTTTTTGCCATTAATCTTGGATTGCAAGTACACTGAATCTTAGGACAAGTTAAAGGCAAAAGGAATACATGTATTAAAGGTAATCTCATAAAGTGTAAGTGCATACACAAACACACTGATACAAACGTCTCTGTGTGTGGAATAGCACCTCAAGAAAAATACTTACCCAGAGAAAGCCAAATATTCTTTGGATCCGTTGACTGCTGATAAGTACCCAATCCTGCTAACCCACCACAGATGAGACCAGCAGCTAAGGAAGGGACACTGCCTAGTTTAAGCAGACAACAGAAAACCTAATTACAACATGAAATGTGTCGATGTAATGAACTGCATTTCTTCCAGCTTTTATTCTAGTGGGAGAGGTCATAAAAGGGCTTACTGCAAAGAGCTGCTTTGAGTTTTAGTTCACAAATTATAGCAGGTCTCATGATAAGCTCTGGCAGGAGGGAATTCCCTTCGCAAAGGCTACAAGTTAACCATCCCTTTAGAGAAAACAGAACTTGGGGGAGGAGGGACACATCAGGAATAAGGGAAATGCTACACAGGGCTTACAAGACTTCATTTACAAAACTGTTGCAAGGAGAAATCTGCAACAACTGTAATTCTCTATGATGGCAAGCTTTGAAGAGTAAATCTTGCCTGTTAATTTGCATTTTTGCCCAAGAATTTTGTCCTCGCTCCCAGCATTCTAGCAGTTTATATTAATGTTTGGGAATTAAGGTATTTTAAATTGAAATTGTGGGCTGCATTGTTTTTGGAATGTCCAGAAATTGAGGATGGGCTTGGGTTTGTGGTAGAATGGAGTATGCACTGCTTATACTTTTAAACCCACCCAAGTTTTTGGCAAAATGACAAATTAGTAATCAATGTTATTATGCTGTAATGAAGTAAGACATTCCAAAATACATTTAAACGTAGACCAACTTTATTGTCATTTTGAATGTATGCTAATCGGCATACATTAAAATGAAATTTCATTGCATTCAGCTCTCAAAGGGTCATCACCTCCAATACACACTACATAAACATGACAAATAAAAATTGCACTTTAATTGTGCCCACAAATTGATAGAAGATGAAAGTTGGAGAAAACACAAGGGGGATACTATACCTGCTTTTACATAGCCAGCTACTCCACCGGAGGCAACTAATGCAGCATAACCATAGCCAATCCAATCCACACTCATGCTGTAACATAAATATGAATAAATACCAAATCCAGAATTTGTTTTAAAAAAATATACTCAGGTTTTCTTTTCGGGTGAACCGATTGTAAAGATTTCATACCACCGACTTAAAAAAAAAAAAAAAAAGACGGAGCAATGTTCACCTATGCTGAAAAAAAGATGTTCACATTCCGTTGTAAAAAAAAAAAAAATACCGAATCTCGGGACAAAGGTAAATTCCCTCAAAACTTTAGCAAGCCAGGGGAAGGAAGACACGCGATTCTTCAAAAGCAGCTGACCCAGATCCAAATGTGTTGGGACTCAGGAATGCTTTTCTGCGCTGCTTCTGGATAAGCCACACGCCAACCTGGTTCGCATGTCTGACAACCGATCTAGCAAAATTAATCGTGGCTTGTGGTCGCGGAGCATCGGCCACAAATTTAGAGCCGAATGGGTTGTATACAAACCTCATCTCCGATACCGGTTTATGCTTCATCGCGACATTTTAACTCAAATTTCAGGTATAGGGAAAGCGGGGAGGCAGCATCCAAGGCGCAAGCAGGGGGTTTGCGCAATCCAGAGGCTTCGCCTATTTCGTCGCCACCTCCCCTCAGGCTCAGCCAGGGAAAGGCAGAAAGGCACACGTGTGTGCGTGTGTAAGAGAAAAGCGCTTCCACTTTGCTATGCCTGACCATTTTTGCCAGATCCATGCACTTGTCACATGCGTGTTTAAAAGTGTGCAAATCGGAAAGTCCCCGTGCTACCTGTGCAACTAAACACCACCACCACCACAAAAAACCCTATTCTGATTTTCCTTCTGAAATTCTCCTAAAAACAAATCTGGGGTCGACGTCGCCATTCCAAATTCGTTAGCCAAACCAAACTCGTTTATTTTCCAGTCTCCCTCCCGCTAAAAAGGCAACTTGAAGGGTGGAGGGGCGGGCGGGGGGGGGGAAGCAAGGGAGAAGCGGCGCGAGGGGAGTCCGGACTAACCTTCCCGCAAAGGTCGCGCGCGCAGGACCGAAACCGGAGCGAAAGAACCCGACGTTTCAATGCCCGCCCACAGGCTCCTCTCGCGGTAGGTCGCGTCGAGGCGGGCCCAGAGGAGGGCGGGCAGCAAAGCCTCCGACGTTTCCCGACCCCGAGTAAAAGGGCAAAAGGAGCTACTCGGCTCGCAGTTCCCTCAGGTTTTTTGGGCGGGAATGCAACGGGATCTCCTGAGTCGTCGTTCCCGGTCTAACCTTGTTTGGTTGGAAAAGGTTACATTGCATGACAAATACATCTGAATGCTAACCTGCCGAAAAGGTTTGGCATCCCAATTGTAATACGCCGTAGGTGTGTAATATGAATTGAGGCACCGTAGGTGGCAGCACTTAACCGACGGTGGCTGATCGGAAAGGCTTCGGTAGAATCGCCCTTCAGTATTGGGCAGAGCGCCAGAAGATTGTTTTTCTTGCATGCTGTGGATTAGATTGGGGAGTGGGAAAAATATCCTCAAGGAAGGCAGTGAGAAATCATTTCGGGACTGTTGCTAGGATGATAGTTTTATCTCACCTGCTCAAATTAAAATCCTTTTGTGTCCCAAAGGTGTTTCCCCCCCCAAAAAGGCAGCTGGACTTTGTTTTTTCTTGAAGAGGTTTCGCTTCTCATCCGAGAAGCTTCTTCAGTTCTTGAAGAAGTTTCAGCAAAATCTCTTCAATGAAAAACAAAACTCCTTTGGGACAACCATGACCTGGATGGTTGAGACTCTTCATAGACAAAATCTATGGAGACAAAATCATTTGTGCCTTTGAATCACTCTTGCCATGCTCATATGGTCATAATGGTTTTTCAGGAGTGTTTGTCCTTGTTTTTTTCCTTGGGTTGAGAGAGTGACTGGCCCAAAGTCACCTAACTGACTTCCATTTCTAAGGCAGGGCAGGAACTCAGGGTCTTCTGGTTTCTGACTTAATGCATTTATTCACAACTAGCTAGCTTATGTCATAAGATACCCATTACAGTGTATTATTTCCCTTGCATTTATTGCGTCAAAAACTAATTGTAGCTGTAAATGCAACCTTTTCACCTCTCCAGGCTGGTATCCTTCAATTTTGGCAACTTTAGGATAAGTGGACTTCAACTCCCAGAATTCCCTAGTCATATCCATTCATCTTAAAGTTGCCAAGATTGAGAAACCTTGTTCTTAGGCCACGGGTATCAAACTTGTGGCATCACATTGCTGTCACGCAATGTTTCACAATGATTTTTTCCCTTTGAGAAGCTGAGGTGGGCATGGCCTGCATGTGACACATCGGGTCTGCAGTTTGACACCCGTGCTCTAGGCATACTATAATGACACAGATACCTGAAGTACACACTCTTCTGTATAGCATCCTGTTCTTGGTCAGAATTCCTACAGTTACTTAAGCTAAGATCAGGGAATCTGCAGAAGGCTGGGGGCAGTCAGCATCCATGGAATTGATGTCCTTCCCCTTTTGAATGGGCGCTGCATGCATGTGGGTTTTTAAGTTCAGCCAAACGTTGGGGAGCGGGTATAAAAGTACTGAATAAAGGGAAATCAAACAATGCACCTGAAAAAGGATCAGGGCTTAAATCATATGATTGCAGCAGCTACCATCTTAACTTTTTTTTTAACCAACACCCTCCCTCCCCTGCAGTGATAAAGACAGTGAAGCAGAAAAGTGATCAAAGAGCATGAGTGGTTTGGAATCGGAGCTAGATAGCTTCCTTAAATCCAGGACATCACAAGCTGTTCCCTTTCAGGAATTAGCATCCTCTCACCGTCCAGGTGTTGCTGAATTTCAACTCTCAAAAGGCATAACCAGGCTTGGCCAACAGCAAGAAGTGGGTTAAAGTGAAACCTCTGGAAAGGGACACATCTATTTATGCTCTTACTGTGTATGATAGATGCCAGATGTTTCAACAAAAGGTGAAACTACAGATTCCTGCTGTCATTTCCTTTTTCTAAAAATGCCTCATTATTGAGCAAATGAGTAAAAGCTACACGAAAGGAAAGCAAGCCTTTTGCATCGAGACTGTACCTCAAGTAGGCACCACACATCCAATCTGTGGCATCTTTACAATGATTGTTCTGTTGTTGCTATCCAGATTGATGTTCCAGGCTTCATTTAATTAAGCCTGTTCTTTCAACCACAGAAGGGGATGGAATATTTCAAGGTTTCCAGAATGACTAATGGGGTCACTTAGGGCAGGGGCGTCAGTCCCACTTGTGTCTTGAGGGGTTTAGTATTGTGCAATCGAAGTAGGAAAAAAAATCTGCAGAAATGTATAGTTCTTGGCATTTATCCAAAATACTGTGTTAATGCTTCTACTAGTGTACGTTGTTCATCCTGTTTTCATAGTTGTCATCAGTCAATGCTGTTACCTGTAGAGCACACAGAGGAATACAATGAGCCTTACCAGCCAGGTTCTGTACATTTCAGACCACAAAAGACAGATCTGGTTTCTTGTGCTGGTTAAACAGTATAAAATTAGTTGGGAATGGGAGATGTCCCATTAAGGGAATGCCTCATGGGAAATGTAGTTAATGCCTCATGGGAGATGTAGTTCATGTCATGTGGTCACATCTGTAATCCTGATTGGTCACTGAATTGACCTCTGGTTGGGTTGGGGGGAGTTTTGGTCATTCTACTTGGACCGCAGGAACATGCTGGAGTCTTCCCTTGCTGTATCATTATGGGATGAAGATAACTATTTTTTCACACTATGAAGACGAAATACAAAGATTGGACATTAGATGAATCTCAACATAACTATGAGTTATACCTTAAGGATGCCTGATATAATCCAATAAAGAGACTTTGTATGGAAGCCTTTGTAGTGTTTAACTCCTTATCTCAGGTATTTTGAGAAGATAAACATTGCCTGAGACAAGAACATTTCCCTTAGAGAGATTGTGAAATTTATTTTCTGAGACTGCTAAGGTTAAAATAATAAGGTGACTCAGAAAAAAAAAAGTTCCATACTGCTTCAAGAGGATTAGATGAGTAAGATCATGTGTAAAATGATTAAGGGGCTCCTTGGAAATGTTTAAAACTACTCCAGGGTAAGTGGTTTCTAATATTAGGACCTACTAGTGCATCTGGTAAAATTATTTGTTTTAATAATTTGTTGCACTTTTTCAATCCCCATAGATAAGGAGGCATTAGCAGAAAATAAAAATGAAACCAGTTCAGTTGTCTCCTTCTGGGATAATTAGACTAGAAACTTTCTGAGATGTTAAGCCACTGGTGAATGCATTTCATTCAAGCCAATCATCATCTTTTAACAACCCCGTAATCCCTTGCAGGGGTGGAGTCTGGGCAACTGAATGGAGCTGTTTACCAGCCAGATGCCCTTCCTGTCGCCAATGTGGAGCTATATTCAGCAGAAATAGCCTCATCATGCTCGGAGAGAGAAAACCCTACCTAGGATTGAACTGACAACTTCCTGATTGTGAAGTGAGAGCACCACCTCTAGGCTACCGCACCATTTCATTCAAGCCAATATAATCGGCAAAAGCATATTCTTGAGCATAACTGCCTAACTAACTGTTGCATTGGGCATGTATGGCAAGATGGCCGAAAGGCATTCACTCAAAACTGCTCCCAGCTTTCTTTTCAGCATCATCCACAATGATGGGGTTGTTGTTTATCCAGTTGGGTAAAACTGAAGTCGCTTCAGATTTCAGAGCTCTACACTAATTAAGCTAATTTTAATCTCAAAGTCTATCAGGGCTGCTGGAATAACTTGTCCACTCCGGAGTGTACAAGTGCAGTCAGCACGAATCATATGCCAGCTCTTCTCTAGGCCCTGAGGACCCATTTATTTATTTATTTTCTCAATGTACATAGCCATAGATCTCACTTTTATGTCACTCTAGATGGCTTGCAATAAAACAAAAAAACACAAAATACATAACATCAAATAAAAGTAAAAAAAACCCACACATAACAACTGGGTGTGAGTTCATTCAGTGATATCAAACCTACGACACATGCCGTGTTTGGGTGAGGCACCAGCATTCCCCAACGTTTGACAACTTATTCTCAAAAGCACTCCTGTTGGAGGAAGGCGGAGCTTCGTCGCTGCGTTACAGCTCCGATCTCAGGGCTCTGAGATTGCAGCTGATATCTTCGCCCCTGGTCGGTCCTAACGGACCTAAACCGTCCCGTAGAGACAGTGACAGCAAGGGGTGCGTTCTGTAGATCCCAGGGACATCGCAAGTCCCTGGTTGATCCAGAAGAAGCCCTTTTACCATCGGCGGAGAGGCAGCCATCAAGCTGCTGAAGCTGGGACAGCTCCGAAAGGAAGAGATTGGAAGGGAAAGTATATCGGTTTGGTGAGGACTTTTTTTTAAATTATTAATATTTGTCTAAAGGACACCCTAAGAATGTGAAGAAATCTGTAAGATTTTTGACTAAACTGACTTAGCAGCGATTTTTAAAGAGAAATGTCAAAGTGAGGCTTGGCTTTTTACTTTTACTTTTTTTTTCTTTCCATTGAACTTCTATGGTGATCTAGTTAATCAGACTGGTTTTTTCTTTTAAACTTACTTCTTTTCTTTTCTTTTTCTCCCTTCTCCTTTTTGACTGTTTATATTTTATAAAATAGAGGCCCCCTTTAGTATTTTTTTTAAATTAAATATATATATATACTTTTTAGGTTTTTTAGGGGGGAAGAAGGGGGAGTGGGTTTTAGGAAACTTTGCAACACTGCAAACAAGTACATGGGCAGATCACAATCCAATGATAATTAAATGGAAAGGACAAAAAAGAAGATCTAGATGGACATTAAATAATACTATTTTAAAGGAAAAAAACTTTACACAATGGATGGAAAAAGAATTGGCCTTCTTTAATGAAAACAAAAAAGAAGATACTTCAATACAGAATGTTTTGGATACAATGAAGGCATATGCAAGAGGATTAATAATAGGCTATACAAAGAAAAAGAACATTAGGAAGAGGTAAATGATTAAAGCTCTAGAAGATGATCATAAAGAACTGGAAAAAGAATTACAAAAAACTCCACAGAAAAAAGATATTAAACTTAAAATAGATATAATTAAACATAAAATGGATCAAGCAGAGAAAGAAGAACTGGCACAAAATATTAAAAGTGCTAAACAGAACTATTTTGAAGATGCAAATAGGCCAGGTAGATGGTTGGCATATAAATTGAGAAAAGAGAAAGAATCAAGGAAAATATTACAGTTAATAGACAATCAAGGTCAAATTTGCCATGGTAATAAAGAGAAAAAGGCAATTATTCGAGACTTTTATGGACAATTATATAAACAGGAGGATCTTGATGTGGAAAAAATTAAACAGTATTTACAAAATGCTAACCTACCTAAGATACCTGATGAAACTGGGGAAATGCTAGAAAGTGCTATAACAATGATGGAATTAACTGAAGCACTTAATAGACAGAACAATGGAAAAGTACCAGGACCAGATGGTCTCCCGGCAGAATTTTATAGAACACTACAAGAACCGTCGAGCACTTCACTATTAGAAGTCATGAATGAAGTTATGACAAATAAGAAAATACCTAAAACATGGTCAGAAGCTTATATTACATTTATCCCAAAAGAAGGGGTTGACCCATTACAAATTAAGAACTATAGACCTATTTCCTTATTGAATGCAGACTATAAAATCTTTGCTTCAATCTTGGCAGAGAGGCTAAAAAAATATTTAAAAATTTTTATTCACTCTGATCAGAATGGATTTTTACCAAAGAGACAAATTAAAGACAATATGAGGGTAATCCTGGACACATTGGAATATTACGAGGCGCACCCTGAAAAACAAATGGCTTTGATATTCTTAGATGCCCAAAAGGCATTTGATAATGTGATTTGGAGATTTATGTTATTATTATTGGAACAGATGGGCTTTGCTAGAAAATTTATTCAAGCAATAGAAGCCATATATTATAAGCAAACGGCAAAAGTAATGATAAATGGAGAATTCACAGACTCTATTAATATTAAAAAAGGTCCATTATCTCCTTTGTTATTTGTATTAACTTTGGAAGTGTTAAATAGAAATATTAGAGAGGATACAAATATAAAAGGAATGAAAGTTAAAAAGGAGGAATTCAAATTGCAAGCCTTTGCAGACGACCTGGTCTTTATTTTGGAAGATCCTCTAGAGACAGCTTTAAAACTATTGGGAAAGATAGAGATGTACGGTGAGATGGCTGGCTTGAAAATAAATAAAGACAAAACAAAGATTTTGACAAAGAACATGCTATTAAGGCAAAGAGAAGAGCTGACAGACCTATTGAAAATTCAAGTTACGAATAAAGTTAAATATTTGGGGATATATTTGACGTCAAGATGTGCTGTACTGAAAGAGAATAACTATATTAAACGTAAACAGCAGATAGCTGAAAAACAGCTGACCTGAAAAAATGGGAAAATTTACAATTGTCATTGATAGGTAGAATTTCAACAATTAAGATGAATATTTTACCTAGAATTTTATATTTGTTTCAAACAATACCAATTAGGTTAGGTAAGGACTATTTTGAAGAATTAAATAAAATTGTGTTGAAGTATACATGGCAAGGTAAGAAAGCGAGAATAAAATTAAAACTCTTACAGGATGCTAGAATTAGAGGAGGATTTGGCCTTCCTAATTGGGAGTTGTATTATCAAGCTGCAAATTTAATGTGGGCTAAAGAATGGATAACGTTAAGAAAGACCAGATTGTTGGCATTAGAAGGACATGATTTATTATTGGGTTGGCATGCTTTTCTATGGTATAAGGGAACTAAATCGCAGGGTTATTTTAGAAGGCATTATATACGGGAATCGTTATGGTTGAATTGGGAGAAAATTAAGAAACAATGTTATTTGAAAATCCCAGTTTGGTTATCAACTATTGAAGCTTTTTCTTATCCTATAACCTATAAGAAGGAACAAACAGTTAGATATGGGGAATTTCTAGATGAAAAGGGTGAACTTAAAACGATGCAAAATTTAGAAGAACAAGGTATAAAGATAATTGGTTTTCATATGCGCAAATACATTCAAGGTAACTTAAAGATTCTAAAATGGAAGGATTCTATGATAAATTGACTGACTTAGATAGGATATTGACAGGTACTGCTGAAAAAGTGATCAAAAATTATATAATTATTTGTTGGAAATTAAATTGGAGGAAGAACAATTTAAAGAAACAATGATTGCTTGGGGGGAAGAATTTTGGATATGGGATTGATTTAGAGAAATGGCAAAAGTTGTGGTCTCAAAATTTTAAAATGACAATGTCAACAGCATATAAAGAAAATTTGTATAAGATGTTTTATATGTGGCACTTTCCCCCGACAAGAATTTCAAGAATATTTAAGAACACATCTGAAAAATGCTGGAAATGTCATCAGATTCCTGGTTCATATTACCATATGTGGTGGACTTGTGAGGAGGCCAGGAAATACTGGATTAGAATTCGCATATGGTTGGAAAAAATGACAAAGAAACATATAGACTTGAAACCGGAGATTTTTTTATTGGGAATCTTACCTGATATATATAATAGAAATTTAAAATATTTGATTGTAAATGTATTAACAGCGGCTAGGATTGTATTTGCTAAAAATTGGAAAAGTGAGAGAATACCATTAGAGGAAGAAATTATTAAGAAAATATTGGAATGTGCTGAAATGAGCAGATTGACATTTGAAATTAGAGAACAAGAAGATAAACAATTTTATGAAGTTTGGGATCTTTTTTTATCAATGGTTATATGATACAATATAATAATAGAATATTTAGAAACCTAGGATATAACGAATATGCATTTTTTTCTTTCTTTTTGGTTTTGATAATATTTTAAGAATATTTTATTAAGATAGATTTGGTATGATTTTATGATCTGTTATAAAATAAATTAATTAAACTAGTTATCTCGCTTAAGTATGAATTAGTTAAATTACAGTCAAATGATTATTCAATAGTGATATTGGGATATATGGTTGTTGATTGATGATATGAGTTATTATGCAGCATAATTATTATTATGACTATGAAATGGATGCACAAAAAGGAGTGGTAAACCAACCGATACACTGCTTGTAAATTTATGAAGAATGATGATGTTTTTATGTTATATCCTATGTTTTATGTGTTTGTGTTTGTTGTAAAAAATTAATAAAACTTGTATTAAAAAAAAAAAAAGCACTCCTGTTGTCTTTGTGCGATTTTTGGAGGCTGCAGAAGGTGTGATCTTGCCTGGCTGCCAGACCCTTTGAAAATCCTGCAAGAGGGCCAGGCTCTCATCTGAAAATCATGTGAGAATGAGACATGTTTTCGTGCAGCTTTAGGAGGCTGCAGAGGCCCTGAAAGAGCATTTCCTGAATCTAATTCAACAACGGAGGACTTGTGCGACCCAGAGCAGCCTTGGGTAGGCCGCAGGGCCTGTCAACAGAAAGAGAACACTGCCTGAAGATAACCAGTGTGTGGTAATTCCTACGAAGCGCTGGGCTGTGGGGCAGTCCCACAATTCCTTACAGCTTATGCACCATCAGGAATGATGCTAGGCCTTTTTAAGTGCCCGCAGTAGTGCGAAGGCTGAAGTCAGGCCCAGCTACAGTGCTGATGCCAAGTGTTGCAATTCAGGGTGGCCTAGATGGGGAGAGATGCAGAACTCTCTCTGTGTGTGTGTGTGTGTGTGTGTGTGTGTTTAATGCCAGCAGAGTCAAGCATTTTCCAAATATTTGACAAGTTGAGGCCAAAGAATTTGCCATCGCTATTCTAATCCATCCATTTGACCAGGAGATGGGCTCTGAAACCAGAGTCAAGCACAAAATCAGGTTTTCTCGGCTTACGGAAGGCCGATGGGGAAAAGGGCTAATATAAACTCGGCGGAAATGATGTTCCAAGAGGTGGGTGCCTGGCAAAAAGAAACTCCTTCTGGACCCTGCCATCCCCCACTCCCTAGCTGGCAGGACCTGCGGCATGCCACTCCTGTCAGATTGGATAAGACAGAAACAATTGGGAAGAGACAGACCCATATTTCTAGTATGGGTATAAGTAACTTGACCCAAAGTTGTCTGAAAGATCATTCCCATATATTTATAACTTGATATTGTCAACCTTACTAAGTAAGCCAGACAAGAAACACAACTGGATACTGTAAGGTAATTCTGCTTTTCTGTAAAGATACATTAACAGAATCTTGCAAGTCTTAAAGTACAATTCTCCTGCCATCTCTTTTACAGCCCAAGACACTAGGGAGAGTCCCTTCTGAGCTTTTTGTTCCAACTACTATCCAGCTGCGAGATATGAGATCTGTTTTCTGACTGTTCCCTAGGCAGCATCTTTTTGCTCCATCTCCCAAGGTCTTCCCCACATACAATTATTTCTTATTAATCATTTATGTTTCAAAGATAAAAAAATAATAATCAGTTGTCAGATGCTATAATTGCTACTGACAATAGGAGGCACTGTGTTACCACTTTTATCCTTCTTGGAATTTGTCACATCTAAGTAAACTACAGATAGTCCTTGACTTATCATGGGAACCAGAGAACTTGTCACTATACCGTGTAATTGTTGAATGAGACATCACATGACCACACCTGATTTCATTGTGCAAACTCTTTTTTTGCCATGGTTGCTAAGTGAATCACTGTGGTTGTTAAGTAAGATATTACAGCTGACTGTGATTTGAGACCTTCCCTGCCAGCTTTCCTATTGACTGGTTATCGAAAACTGGCTGGAAAGATAGTAAACAGCAATCATGCAATTGTGGAATGCTGCAGCCATTGTAAATGTACCATGGTTGCAGTGGTGGCATTCTACCTGTTTGGCCAAACCAGTTCTCTCTGATGCTCTGCTGTTGGGCCCACCCACCTCCCTGGGCTCCCATACTAACCTTTATGTCCTGCTTTAGAAGCACAGCTGCTTTATGCAGCAAGATTGCCATGCAGCAGGTGCTGAAGTGACAGGGAGAGTGCAGGCTTGTAGGAGGTAAAAGCCAGAAAGCCTCTGCGCCTGTGCAAAGTGTGCATTTGGCATCCGCACATGCAAAGTGTGTGTGTGTGCACACAAAGCACACCCACCAAGCCACACCCACTGAAGTGGTGGTAAACATATTTGAAATGCACCACTGCATGATTACCAAAACACCCAAATCCCAACCACATAACTGTGGGGACACTCTAATAGACATAAGTGCCAGTGTTGGTCCTTCAGCCCGAGGAAGGAAGCAATGGCCAGCCACACCTGAAATCTTGCCAGAAAAACTGCAGGGATTAATGCAGCAGTTGTTAGGAGTCAACACTGACTCGACATGTACACAATCCTGATGTGCAATCTGCACTGGACAATCTGCACTGCACTTTGTCATTCCTGACAAAGTGGGAAATCCAATTGACAGCGGATCATATCTAGTCAAATGGACTTCCATTATATCAAAGCCATGTATTGAACAACATGAGGAACTGGCCTCTCAGAGGCTTTTGATAGAGCTGACAGGCAGAAGAGGAGCATGAACTATCCCTATTGTCCTGAAATGTTGCAGGATGGCATTCCCGCACAACCTTTCTTTTTTTTATCCACGTATGATATATTTGTAGTTCAGGAACCACAGCTTCAGCAGAAGTTAATAATGAATGATTTCAATGTTTTATATTCTTGAAGCTCTTTACTTCACCTTATGCCACAATTGGAGATGATTTCAATGTTAATGTAGGACCAGATTATGATGCATTATATATCTTGTATCATTTCTATCTACTCCCCTCCCCCAAAAGACAACAGATTTCCTTTGTACATTATTCCAAATATCAGAAGTCTACTTTTGCAAATCTTTATCACAGATGGCTTCCTTGGCTCAGTTTAAACAACTCTTTATCAAATGATCAGCCAGCAGAAGTCACTTACCGGGCAAGAAGTAAAATCTGTCTTATTGAATATATAGCTGTGTTAGGAAACCACCTCCAGTTCATAGTTCTATTTCAGGTTTCCACATCCTTGGATAGTAATCACCTGCCATTAACAGACTACCTTATTTCTCTGTCTGGTTTTGTGTGAATGAAAGACTGTCAGACATTCCAGTGACAGAATTTGCCAGGTTAAATGTTTGCACATTTAAATGTGCATTTTAGCTCTGAGTTCTTGCAAAGAATCCATTGTTTTGGTACTCAGCAGATTTAGTGATTTCACTCGTGTAGCGGTATGATAGACTTCCCTTTGAACAGAATAGGAATGTGTTAGACCAGGGCTATCAAACTCCTGGCCAGCGGGCTGGATGCATCATGCGCTGGCCATGCCAATGCCCAGTTTAGCAAAGGGGAAAAAAAGTCCTGATACGTCATGTGACACCACCATGATGACGTGAATTTCACACCCCTGTGTTCAACCTTTTGAATGGCAACAAATAAATTAGATTGATGGCAAGTTTAATCCCTTCCACTCCCAGTTCATAATAAGCACCTGCAACCATTTTACTATTAGGCAGTTAGGAACAGGCTTGTGATAAGGCCAGGATCAAATCACACTGAGTCATACAATAATAATGAGTGTCAATCAAACATGGAAAAGCAAAGACATCAACCTGGCAACTAAATGCAGAGTAGTCCACACTGTTTTGGTTCCTATAGTTACCTATGGTTGCGAAAGTTGGGCCCTTAAAAAACAGATAGGAGGCAAATTGACTCATTTGAGTTATGCAAAAGGCTTTCCTTGTTCCTTGGAATAGTAAAGGTGACAAAAATTCACCTCCACTTCTTTGAGCGTATAAAACAAGATCTATTGCAGGAAGGCAAAAATCATAAAATTCTCCCTTACTCATTTCAGCCATGTCAAGTAATCAAACTCAAAAGAAGAGGCAGTTATACTTGGAATGATGGTTAAAAGGAAATGAGGCCACCAAACAACAGAGTAGCTAGACACCATCAAAGTCAACATCAGACAGAGCATAAAACAACTGAAAGAAGCCATACAAAATTGGAAAATATCCATAGAATCACCGAAAATGTCCATAGAATCACCAAAAACCTGAGTGAAGAGCAACCTTATCAATACTAGGATGCTTTTGACCAATTCTTGGACTTCTATCTTTCTGAACTAAGCAATTGCTGTATTTTGAAGGCATTTGGGTTAACTTCACTGCTGTGGAGAGTTGAAATAAAAGCCAAGTTGAATTACGTGTCCCATTACTGAAACCATATGCTTAATACAGTATCATACACAGTTTGTACCATGTTTTATACAAATCTCATTTTATAAATGGGGCTTTTGATTGTGTCTGCAATGACTAATTGCTTCTAAACTACAGAAGCAGAAGTGCACTGTTACACATCTTAACTCTTGATAAGCATTTTAAGTTTGCAAGGGCAATAAGAGCCTTGCATCTTTCTTTTTTTTAATGTAAAAAGTCCATAATGGCTGTGCATATCTAAGGTACAATGTTGCTATTATGTAACTTCTCTGTTCTTACTATATAAAGAATATCCATCTTTCTCCAAGTACCATTACTTTGTATCCTCATCAGCTATAAGGTACTTCTATTTCTATTGATATTTATCTACCCTTAAACTGACTTTGATAGATTTTCTATATAAGATCAGGAATGCATTATAACATTAGCTCTTGGTGCTCCTGGATACAAGAGACCAGTAATTCATAGTAATCTGGCAGTCTTATATTAATAAAATGCTTGTTTAAATCTCATCTAAGCTTTATTTGTTAGCTTTCTGTTGAGTTATTTTGCATGACTCTTAGGATGTTTGCATTATCTGATGACATTCTGATGAAAATAATATTGAACTGACATTGTACGAAGAATATAGAAGCAACATAAGACACTTGTCTCTATGACAACCATCTATCATTTATATATTCCCTTGAGTTTATATATAGCATCATTATTTATTCCTTATTGTTGTCATTGATTGTTACCTATTATGTATAATAGTTGATGGCTGTGTTTGAGGTTTTAATCAGATTGCAAAACTTTGAATTTGTTTTATTTTCTATACAAACTGCCAAGAGTCATTTTACTTCAGGGAAGTAACAACTGGATAAACATTCTTTCTTGTATTCAATTCAATTACTTGCATACTTATAAGAAAGAAAGAGAGAAAGAAAGAGTCTTTCCATTTCCTTCATGCCATTCATATTTTTACCACAATGTGTTAACAATCCCCACCCCATTATGTCAAGCTTTTCCTCAAATACTTTATGTTCTCCCACAGTGAGAAAGTGTTTCATTATTGTGCTTCTAAGTCATTGTGGTTTTAAGTCAATCTTTTCCTCAAATACTTTATGTTCTCCCACAGTGAGAAAGTGTTTCATTATTGTGGTTCTTTTAATTGATCCTTTACTGCCCTTTTTTGATGTTGCGGTATTACTATTTAGATTAGGACAATCAGAAATATCTAGTACTTGCTTCAGAAAGGTATTATGTTCATCAAAGATGGCTTCTTCTTTTCTTTGTCCCAGTCGTCCTGCTGCGTAGTCAATTTTTCATAAGTGCATACCGCCATTTCTAGAAATTGAAAAAGAGTGCCCAAAGTATCTTTTCCATCTTGTTCTTCTTTTTTATATTTTTTATATTCAATTTTTAGTTCATCCACAAGCAATGCCATCATGAAGAGAAAAACTTTTTCCAAAACAATCACCCAAGTATTTTTAATCAAGAATAATTCCAAAAAGTTCCAAAGTCACTTTTTTCTTTCTTCTCTTTCTCTTTCTGGGGTTACTGTCTAATCAAAAGGTTCCAATTAAGATAAATCTTTCTTTAAAGTTCTAGGCAATCTCCTCCTTTTTCAAATTCTGCTCCAATTTTTTTTTCCTCTCCCTTCCCCCTTACAACAACGATTTTCCTTTAAATGTTCAGAAATCCATACCTCCAATACGGGTTTTCCGATTTCTTAAGTTGTTAAATCCAGTGTCCAGGAATCCTTTATCCCTTGGCTTTAACTTTCAAATTGAGTTACCTTCAATGCCCAAATAGATTTTCCAGATCTCCGTCTACTATTTCTATGGGGTGGGAGAGTGAAGAAAAAAAAAAAAGTTTTCCCTTGACAGCTTTCTCCGCCGCTTTCTTAGGGATACAATGTATCTTTTAGGCAATTCAAGCAATTCAGTTTCCAGGATATTTAAGAGTTGTTATTTTCCCGGCTCAGCCAGCACTTTCACTTCTCCTGATTCTTCTTTCTCTTTCTTCCTCCAGCACAATCTTTTCCAGCTGCCGGCTTCTTTGTGGTGGCCATTACTGACCGCCACTCCACCGTCTTGAGAAAAGGAGGTTATGCCGAGTGAGGAGGGGGTCTGCGACACCCCCAAACCCCTCTCCAGATCCTCCTATCTTCGCCTGCCTCTACGGGGCAGCCTTATCTTCCAGACCTGTCAGGATCGGAGGCACCAAGATGGCTAGCGCAACAGGGATCGCGCAGGATTGCGAATCCCAGCCGCCGCCGGAGCCTGGCAAACCGGAAGTTTTTTGGGGGAAGGAGGAGAAAAAGGAAAAGAAAAGGGGGATTTTAAGGTTTGAAAAAACAATCAAAAAAGAGCAAAATGAGATGAAAGGTGGATACAAGGTTAGAAAACAACAGAAGGGGGATAAGCAGAAGAAGAAAAGGGAGGAGGAGAGACAAAGGGGTAAAAAGGGCAAGGAGAAAAATAAACAAGAGAGAAAGGAGGGGATGAGAAGCCTTAATGGTGGGAAGCAAGATTTAAAGAAACAAAACTCATTTAGAGACAATGGGTAAATCTAATTGAAAAAGGGATTCTGGAAGGTACATAAGAGTAAAATGTTTAAGATATAAATGAGTATCAATATATATGATTAGCTTTTTAATGGTATTGATAGTGGTTTTATATGCTTTTATTTTGTTATTGTAGTGTTTTTGCTTTTCTCATAAAATTTATTGTGTAATTTTAGAATGTACTAAACAGAATCCCAATATAAAGTAAGTGTTATATTAAGTATTATTAAGTTAGGGGAAAGAGTCAAAGGTGTCACTCCAATCAGTGTACAGGAGAAGTATATTTAAAGAGAAAAGATGAATGGATAGATGGAAATAGAACAGACAAAGAATGATTAGTATTATGAATTGAATTGAGATAAGATAAATAAAATAAAACTAAGAAAGATAAAAGAGGGAGGAAGCTATATAGAAAATTGAAAATGGTAATAAGATATGGAATGATATATAAAGTAAATATGATTTTTGAATTTGTGTCTGTGCGAAGAGTTTTAACCTGGGATCAAGCAGCTTTCAGAAAAGATGTTTTATGTTTTTTATGTTTTATGTTTTGTTTGTTTGTGTATTGTTTTTAAAAAGCAATAAAATTTTAATTAGCAAGAAATATAATTTGGATAATAGAATGAAAAGGAGAAGTTGGGATAAGATATGAAGTTGAACAGATAACGTAAATATATTTCTTCCAATTTGGAACTATTTTGTATGTTCTATTGGTTTTCTTAGAAAAGATCTTTTATGTTATTATGCCTTGATTGTTTGTGTATTGTTTTGTAAAATTAATAAAATTTGTCTTCAAAAAAAGAAAGGTATTATGTAATTACTTCTAATGTCTGGCTAATCTCTCTCTCTTTGTGTGTGTGTGTGTGTGTGTATAGATATAGATATAGATAGATATAGATATAGATATGTGGATCTTTGGTTATTCGTGTTTTCTCCCATGTAAAATTGGAAGTATCTAGGCGACGTTTCGATGAAGTCTCATTCATCATCTTCAGGCTTGTGTCTTCCGCTTTGTGCTTCTCAGAGTGATGTGAGCTTGCAGCTACTTCTTCCTTTTAACTGCTAGTGGGAATGTGACTTGATTGGGTGGGGGCTTGGCTGTGTTCTGATTGGGTGGGGGTGTTTTCTCATTGGTTGGGGGTTTGGCTGTGTTCTGATTGGGTGGGGGTGTGTTCTGTTCAGGTGGGGGCTTGGTTGTGCTCAGGTTAGTCTTAGTTGCTGGGGGATTTGAGCTGGTGAGCTGTGATCCTGTTGTTTGGCTTCGCATTCGTGGTCGTGCCACATCTTCATGGTGAGCGTCCGTTCACTTCATGTATGGGTCAGAGGGGTTTGAAGTGGGTAGTGATGAAGCTGCAGTACGGTTTCTGGTCCGTGGTCGTGTCTCATCTTCTGTGTGGGTGTGAGTCTGCTTTCTATGTGGAAGTGTGGTGGTAGCATCTTGTGTGGCCCTCATGGGTGTGAGTCTGGTGTCATTCTTCATGTTAGGTACTCATTTGTTAATGAGGGCGGGTTTCCAGATGGCTGGTAGGCGGGAGGTATCATCTCTTTTATTCATGCTATGTGGGCGTTTTTCTATCTCTATGGCTTCTCTGATTATTCTGTTGTTGAAGTGTTCAGTTTTAACGATAGTTCTGGTATTTTTAAAGTCAATCTCATGTCCTGTGGCTTTGAGGTGTTGGACCAGAGAAGAGGTTGGTTCTTCTTTTTTGATTGAGTTCTTGTGTTCTTCAATGTGTGCATTTATTCTTCTGTTAGTTTGTCCGATGTATGTGGTGGGGCAGGCGGTGCAAGGAAATCCCCCC